>CANTUQ010000001.1:10820000-11438750 GCA_947683425.1 Excoecaria cochinchinensis | reverse complement strand
TTGAAAAATCCAGCACTGTAATGTCAAGTGAAGAAAAATATGAAGACAATCTCTACCCTACAACCTTACATGCATGAATATATCACCAATTTCTAATCAATGCACTTTGATGGAAATTTTCATAGTCTAATGATAACTTTCATTTTATTTATTTTTTTTTTTAAAAAAAATATCTTTCAGATGCTTAATTATTTTGTGGGGTACCATAAGAAAATTTATTAAAACATCTTTCTCCAAGATTAATCACATGTATAATTAATTAGTCAATAAGCCTCTAACTATAATTTTCTATGCATGTCCATACATATGCATACACAAAATAAAGAATTTTCCCAAGCCCACGTAATTAAAGTAGGTTTGGGTTCGATTTAATTAATAGTAATCTTCAGTTTTTAATTATTTCAGTTCAATTGATTATAAGAAAAAATCGAACCGTATTCTTTTCGGTATATGCCAGGCACATTTATGATCTAAATATTAAGCTATTTTATTATTAAAAAATAAAAAAATATATTATTGGGATTGACCTATTAAACCAATGATAGTATCCTTACATATGTTCAGAGCTTTTTTCTGAATTTGTGTTAATGGTTATATATAGAAAGAGAGAAATAGTACGTTATGGCGGTAATATGCTTTCGTTTACTGCATGGTTATTCAATACTATAGATTTATTTATGTTTTCGTTACATAATGACATGCAACAATTGACAGAAACTAATTTGGAATTTGAGGTGAGATTCTATTCAATTAATTCGCCCGTACCAATGTATAAAGTGTCTTCTAATTATATAATTAAGCTAATTTGAAATTTGATTATATTTAGAGGTGAGATTCTATTCAATTAATTCGTCCGTACCAATATATAAAGTGTCTTCTAATTACATAATTAATTATCAGAAGCAATTATCATCCTTAAGCACGCACGGTCGCTTTATGATTGGGATGTGGACAAGAAAAATCAAACTTATAATAATAACGTTTTTAATCATCATCAACTTTCATGGCATTCACGTCAATTCATAAATAGATAATGTCTAAGGTCTAAAGCTACATTATTATTATTATTATTATTATTATTATTATTATTATTATTATTATTACTACAAGATAAGCATGATACCAAATTATAAAAATATCATTAGAATAAATTTATTTTTAAAATTTCTAACTACTAAATTACTAAATTAATTATTTAATTGTTCAATTTACACTCATTTTATGATAGCATGTATGCACTCGCCATCACATTTCTAGCATGTACCATGTGCATGTATCATGGATGGGTCATTGAATGAAAATTTTTGTTTAAAAGAAAATGATTTTTTGACTAACAGTCCATAGTTTGTGTATTGCACATCGAATATACCGAATGAACACACCCGGAAAAAAAGAGTATAATAAAACGATATAGCCTTGGCTTCCCATCCTTAGTCCCTTATATTCTGTAGATTCTTTTATTTAGAACTGATTGATTCTGATAATTCATGTCTGGCAATCATAAAAGGATGCTCCCTAGTGGAAGACAAAATATTTCTTGATATTCGTTGTTAGGAAATGGAATTATATATAATATTTGATCCTAGTTGGTAGGCAAGTCATGTGTTTTCTTGTTGGATATATTAATTTTGATTTTAGATAATATATTGGCAGTGAATTTGAATCCATCTCCATTTTTGTTTGAATTATCGGATGAATAACATTGATTTAAGATTTAGATTTGATTGATAATCCCTATTTTTGTTTGAATTATATGATAATCTCTTTCTTTGTTTGAATTGCATGACTAAGTGGAAACCCCGTCGTGCATGACTAATTGCATAAGTGCAAACCCATATGTCAATCGGCGACTCTAATTTAGTCTAGATTTAATGAGCTTAAAAATTTACCACTTTGTTTGAAGAGAGTATAGAATTAAAACATTACATCATGCGAATTAAGCAATTAATAAGTGAAGTGCATGGTAATTAATAAATAAAACAAGAGGAATGAGATGTAGGGATTGTTAATACTAATAGGAGTGGTGGGAAATGAACCGCGTTGCTCTCCATTCTCTCACCACATGCATCTCCCACTATGCCATTCAGGCTAATCCATTGTCCGTGTGTCCTTTTCATTTTTCATTGGACCTGGTCATAGACGCGGTTACTTGCAAAATTTTAGAATTTAGACAATTAATTTTGCATGCAAGTCCGGCCCTGTCAAGATCCAAAAAAGCCCACTTGTTTTAGGGACTCGACTTGAGCTTTTTTATATAAATTGCGAGTTTAATCTAATCCGATCATATATTATATTCATATTTTTATATTTTTTTTTTGTTAATTATATAATTTAAAACATGTTAAATTACACAAAAAAAGATAAGATTATGTTGATTTTTTGGATTAAAGTAACAATAATTAAAGTAAGAAAAAGGGGAGCTGTAAGATTATGTTGCGAAGAAAGGCAGGGACTTTGATAGTGTTATGGTGTGGCCTACTGTACTGTCTCTTTTTAGCTCATTTTAAGGATTGGTTGCATTCATCAATTCAACCCCATGATTATTCCTAATCATTACTACCAAATTTATTTCAACTTTTTCAACACTAAAGTCCTGAAAAATTATTTATTATTATTAAGACTTTATGTTATTCAAATATATAATCACCCAAAAAGTAAATCTAGGATAAAAAAATTATAACTTTCGATTTTAAGAAAGTAAATCAAATAATTTAATAATCATATAAATATTTTAATATTTTTTTATTCCCAAATTAATATTATTTTGATTCATTTTATTGAACACTTAACAACTTGTTTGTTAGTAAATGATGCAAACAAGAATTCTAAATGCCCCTGCTTTTCCACTAAATTGGTGGAAAACCATTTATAAAATATTTATATTAATTTATGATGTATTTTTCCTTATTACAACTTTTGACTTTTTCATATAAACTGAAGAAAATAATTAATACCATCCAATTTTATAAATATTTATAAATTTTTTTAAAAATATATTTTTCACTCTAAATTTTTTTATAAGAAAAAAAAGAGCCGAAACATTAAAATCAGTTTTATCATTGAAATGTCTTTTTTGAGACATTTTTCACTCTATTAATCTTCTCATTTTCAGTGCAAACATAAATGTATAAAAGGAAAATATATAATAAATCCTTGTTAATTTTGAAAATGAACAATAAGGTAAAATAAGAAAATTCCAAAGACACAGTGGAAGAGGGAGTAATAGAAGAACAAAAAAGAATTCAACCTATTTCTTAAACTGAGCTTTTCAATTATTGGAAACATTATTAATTATTTTGTCTGTCCGTTAGCTTTGGGACATGACTACTGATAGGATTATATTTCTAAATGGTCCACACAGAAAAAAATAAAAATAAAACAAAAACTCATTTAAAGTGTCTTCTAGTCAGGGGTGGGCGAAAAAAACCGTTGGACTTTATTAACAAAAAAATTGAATCGAAATCGATTCAAAAAATAGGTTAACCGAACCGATTTTAATGGTTAACGGTTAGTGTTTTAAAAAAATCGATATTAATAAACTAATTTTTTTTAACTTATGAACCAGTTAACCGAACTGATAACCGATAAATAAATACTCATATATATATATATATTATAATTTTTTTTTCATTATTTAAATATTTAATTATTTATATTCCTTTAATTTTCATTACTTTAAAATATATTTCAATTATAATAGAAATTTTTTAATTTTTAAGTATTTTGAACATTTTAATTTTATTTATGAATGCATCTAATAATTATAGTGGTTAACCGAAAAATATTGGTTAACCAATCCGAAAATCGAAACAGATGGACTGATTAACCGATTGTAATGGACTGGTTAATAATTAATATTTTGAAAAAATCGATATTAATAGACTGATTTTTTTGGGGAGCTCATTGACCGATTAACCAGTCCATGCTCACCCCTACTTTTAGTACTACTGGGTTTTGTATAGAAAATAAAAATGCATACTTTTTTTTTTTTTTGATAGGATAAAAATGCATACCTAGTTCAGCCTATATATGGTATTCAACTAGTAAGCTTCAATCTCTCCCCAAAGATATATTGCAATTTAATTTATGCTATTTCTTTTAAATTAGTGAATTTAATTCCTACATTACAATTAATAAAAAATATGCATACGATTTCAATGAAATTTTTGTAAATTAACTCTACAGGCACAAGTAGAAGTAGAATTATTGGTCTTATTAAAAGCTATCTCCTCCAATTTTCTTAGTTGAACATGGTGAAGAACATTTCTTGCCCACTGAGAAAAGTAAGTCTGATTATATCCAATTTTGGCACCTTTGTAGATGGACATGCACCGGCGATCATTTTCCGGGAAGGGGCAGTGGTCTCCAGTGGGGTCCCGCCATGCACCGTGGTGGGTCATCCCAGACCAGCTAGCTATCCAATGATAAACATATTGGCCTACACCAGCAAGCTTTAGCCATCCTTTGGGGAAAAATTCCATTACACTGCTGTTTTTTTCCATCAAGAACATGTTTGTTAATTGAGCTCCATGAGGAGACACAAGAATATCTGTTTCTCTCATCAGCTTCACCTGCATATTTTATATTTGTATCCAGAAATTAATTAAATAATTAAATCATTGAATAAAAAAATTGAAACATTCAACCCGAGACTTCTAAATTCGAATTACTATATATTAGTAAAAAATCAATTATAACTATCAAATATTATATCATCAATGATAAACCGTTAGTCAATATTAATAATTTAACTCATTCAGGCAACTTATTTCAAATACTATATAAATCTTTAAAACCGAGTTACTATTTCTTTCTTTTCTTTTAAAATACTAACTTAATTATCAAAGTATTTTTTTATCAAAATTCGCCCGTATTATTTTTTTTTTAAATGAACAGAGTTGTCAGACAATCATTATTATTAATTTTTTTTTTTTTCAAAGATGATGGCAACACCAAAGTAGTTCAAAAGATGTCAAAACAAGAAGAAAAGAAGCGAATTGTTTTTCCAATGGGTTTGTAGAGGATTATTAATATAATTCTAACCTGCTCACAGAAAGTAAGATTATTGGAATCGGCCACTGTCAAGTTGCAACCATCTACTTGAGCACATTCTTTTTGAAAGATCCCAATCACAGCAGACTCATTCTTGAATGATCTTGATCCTCTTCTCATAAACATGGTCATTACAATTTCTGGCAATCCCTTATTGCTAACCCTAAAATCCTTCTCTATACTTAAATTACAGTATGCCCTCGCCTTACACCTCATCAAATCATAACTCTCCATTCTTCTCTCCCTTGACATTCCACCCTCATTATGCCTCATAACAACAGCCTTTTCAAAGCAAATTGGCTCACTATCATTAGCCCATTCAAACCCTTCAACAAATGGTGGCTCACCAAATGCAGCCTCAGTTAAGGACCTTAGCCATGGACCCATTTTGAACCTAAGCTCACCCCAATGGTACAAAACCCATCTACTAGGTAATTCTTCACATCCATTTCTTATATGCCAAGCAACAAATGGGAATAAAGCTGATAAGCCATGCCATAAATTATCATAGTTGTAATGGTTATAGGACACAAAGGTTAAACCTTTCTTGAATTTAGCGTTAAAAGGTAGGGTTTCAGGCCAAGCTAGGGCATAGGAATTCCAAGAACCATCATGGGTATTGTTTCCTTTTAAGCAAAGTAGTCTACCATTTGATGATTGTGAAGGAAAGTGCTGGTATTGTACTTCACCTTGTTCATGAATATCATACATGGAGCTCATGAACCATGTGTGGCCTTCAAGTGCTTTTTCTTGATAACGCAAGTCTTTGAGTGGAAGAAATGTGACTGCTTGCTTTAGCCTTTCAGCCATGGATTTGGGTTCTTGATGGATAATTGACCATGGTGATGAGGTATAGAGAGATTTGATTTGCAAAAGAGTAAAGAGAGTGGCAAAGATAACTAAAAGGAAGATTAATACCTTAGAGGAACAAAGACAAAATAGTGGTGTCTTGGCCATGAATTGTGAGAGTTTCTAACAATCTCTTGCTATATATAGCAATTAGTGGAAAATTATCATAAATCAAATTCCTATATCATACCTGTATATTTTGTAGGTTACAATCTATGGAAAAAGCTTGCCACCATTAGATTCATGGTGAACTAGTAAATTAAAAATTATCATGTATATTAAAATAATTTTTACTATATATGTCAGGTTTTAATATAACGGGCCATTACTCTCTCCCAAAAAACGTCTTGTTAAAGTGTTATGTCAGTTTTTTAATGTCACGGGCCATTACTTTTTTCCCAAAATACGTCTTGTTTATGTTTATAAGTTCAGGACATCTCTTTTGCCTATTTGATGTGAAATTTATTTGTCCATAACATAGACATCTTGTTGAGGTGTTATATCAATTTTTTAATGTCACGGGCGATTACTCTCTTTCCAAAATACGTCTTGTTTATATTTATAAGTCCATGACCCCTTTTTTGCCTATTTGATGTGGAATTTGTTTGTCCATAACATACCTCTCCTCTTTTGCCTATTTGATGTGGAATTTGTTTGTCCATAACATACTCCTCCATCTAATACTGTGACGCCCTTGTCACAGGTAGAGCCCCCTGCCTACCCCATTCCCTCAGGGTGCTGGGCGCGAACATCGAATTCGGATCCAAATCAGCTCTGATACCACTTATCACAGGCCATTACTGTCTCCTAAAAAACGTTTTATTGAGGTATGCAGCGTCCATACTTATAAGCCCAGGACTCCGTTTGCCTATCTGATGTGGGATTTGTTTGTCTATGGCACTAAGAAGACAAACTTTTGTGTGTGAGTCTCGATCCATGAACCAGCCAATCAGAATGTCAATTGACAATATATTTGTTTTAAGATAATATATAATTAAGTTTCAAAATGACCCCTTACTGACCAAAAAAAAAAAAAAGACCCTGAAATTTTTCTCCATTTTTAGACCATCAGCCACAAGCATTCAATTAGAGCCAAGCTGGGCAGAAGAATTATAAAATTAATTTCACAATATTAAAATCCTAATTAAAAATTTTATTTTAGTATCCGGGACTTGACTTGTACTTATCTCAAATAATTATGTACATTATTATATGAAATCAATGGTAAAAGATTATTCAACTAATTTTTTTGGTCCGATGTTATACATTCTTAATTTATAGCTATTTCCTGTTAATAAGACTAAATGCATTGGGATGATCTCAAGTTGGAATTTCTTTTTTCATTTCTCTTATATATATATATATATATATATATATATATATATATATAAATATTCATTAATTAACTTCTACTGTAATCTCTGTACATGTGTATGTACGTGTGTAGAAAGGATGAAGATAATATGGCTGAAATTATTCAATAACGTATGTGTGAAGTGGCTACGAACGTTTAATAAAAAGAAAGAAGTGAGAAAAGGGCAGGCGGATGGCATTGGCAGATCACTTGTGTCCAATTTGATTATATATATTCTCGCATTGAAGGATAATTGCTGCAACTCCAACTTAGAATCACGTGATGCAATATATCTTTTTGCTGTACAAATTACTTTCTTTTGAACCCCAACCTTAAATTCCGGATGTTGTCTGAATATATATATATTAAAAAAAAAAAAAGGTAGTTCAAAAGTGTTCCCAAATCGAATGGAATTTTTGAATTATACTTTTTGTTTTATTTATTGTTACGCTTTTTGTTTATGATGTAACTGTTAATTAAGTAATTGCTATATATACATTATAAATTTTTTTATTTTTTTTTCTAAAAATTATATAATATTTTCATAATATTAACATTATTTTATTTTGCTTTCCAAATATTAATATTTATGACACTTTTAATTATATATTGATTTAGAATTTGATTGAATAATGAATTATGAATTTATGACATGTTCCATATTTTTAGCAATTATAATTATACATTGAATAATTATTTATAATTTAGTTAATTTGCATATTTTATTTTGTATTTTGAATTGTACTTTGCTTAATTAAAATGAGATTTGTAAAATCTTGTTAATATTAATATTCCTAAAGTTTTAGTTGGTTCAAAAAATAGAATATTGTGGTTAACCACGAACTGAACAAAAATAAAAATCGATCGAGGGATTAGTCGAAGTACATAATTAGATTTACAATTAGTAATTTTTTTTAAAAAAATCAATATTAATTGACTAATTAATAAAATTATAGAATTGATGGTTACTGCTGTTACCGTTGATGTTTGTCACACATAAGCAAATGCATTGCTGTTATGTTATAGAAACGCAATGAGAAATTAATCATTCAAAAGAATGGACGTAACCCAAATCAAAACGTGTATATTAACATTGATTAATGTCAATACGTAGCAACTAAAAGCAGAATACAGATATAAATAAAACCAGACAAGAATTATCCATACCAAATTCTGCACTTTGCCAGCAAGCTTATTTGAACAACATGAAATTGTAAGAATATTAGATCACGCTAATGCCAAACTTAATAACCCCAGTTATATTTACAGGAGACTCACAAGCATTGTTTCTTCATGTTCATGGTAGAGGCAAAAACATAAACACGCATTCAATCTCACAATGTCATCAGTCATGAAGAAACAAGCAATCATGTTACCAAGGTCATCTTACTGTTAATAAACTTAGTTTTCACGCTCCAGTAAATCTTCAATCCCAGCTACAGCTAATAGGGGAGTTAATCCAAGTCAGCATTAGAGAGCAGGATCAGAATGCTGTACAGAGATTGTTAACCTTAATGTTAGAGGAACATTCTTGGCGGACGGGGCTGGTGGGTAAACACAGCCTGCTTCTCTTTGGTTCAGATATTCTCACATGTGATATCGCCACTGCTAGGACATCGACCAATTCACAATCTTGTTCATCCGACCTCTTTGTTGAACAGTCAGATGATAAAATTAGGCTAGAGTCATCACTGGGAAAACTGCTGGTTGTTATGTTGAATCTCTCTGAGTCCGCCCTAACTGTAACTTTTAGTTGTTGGGAAGTCAATTTCACATGGTTTCTAAGCGTGAGTTGCTTCAAAGTTGGTTCCGTATAGAATAAGACCCATGGATGCCCTGCAAAACAACATATCTCATTAAATGACAGTAATAGACACGAAATGGGGATTGAATTTGACTTTGAAAAGGAAAAGAAAGATGATAAACACTTCTATACATCTAATGCCATGAGAACTGCTCCATTTTTTAGGCTTTTTACTTTTTCTCTTTCTCTTGTGGATCTAAGGCTCCAACTGGATTCAATGCTACACCTCAAAGTTCTCTCTCTATCTTTATCTGGGTGTATATATATACAATTCAAAGATACTTCAGAAGCAATTACCATGTACTCGAAGTATGTGGTATGGGATATAAGGTGAACAGCAACATACATACAGCCAGTTAGTTCTCCACAAATTTAAGTCCCTCAGGATCATGCTTAAGTGGCGGATCATTCTTTCAGTTCAGTTGGTATAATGATTAGTGTCAGTGAGATGCCCTAGGATTCTTCATACTAAATCTGCTAATAAAAAAGCAAGCAAAGCAAAAGAAGCTTACTTAGTATTTCATCAGCACTTAGTCTTGCTGAAACATCTCTTGTAAGCATATGGGCTAATAGATCCCTTGCAGGTTGAGATATCGACTCCCATATTCCACTCTCAAAATCAATTTTGACATTCTTAATTGCCTCAAATACTGCACCCAATGAGTCACCTTGAAATGGAAGAAAGCCAACCAACAAAGCATGAAGGAGGACACCAGCACTCCAAATATCAACTTTTTCTGAATAATCACCAAATAAAACTTCTGGAGCAACATAGGCTGGACTTCCAACCAAACCTGTTAGCCTCTGACCTGCAAGAAAGAATCCAGAATATCATTTATTATTTTCAGCAAACTACTTATAATCGAGCCGTGATTGCATACGAAAAGCTGATGGAGATATCAGTACAAGAATACAAACGAAATGAACAAATTTTTTAAGGCATAAATTAAAAAGTAGAGAAAATATTTTTTTCCCCTTCTTTTTAAAGGCAATTCAAATATCGATAAAGCAAGCTTGGAGCAGTGCATTTCCCCACCAAACAACATGACAAAGAACATCTTATAGAAAGCTCATCCACATGAAGCGCAGCAAGTTTAAGTGAACCAGTATAGAATAGTGGTTTATGAGTAAAGATAATGTTAGAAATCTCATAGACTGCAAAGAAACCAATGTAGAACTGACAAACCAAACAGATTATGGATTAGAAATCTCACAGACTGCAAAGAAAACCAATGTAGAACTGACAAACCAAACAGATTATGGAGAATAAATTTTTATCACCCCCCCCCCCCCCCCCCCCCCCCCCCCCTAGCCCCCTCCATGCCAAGCTTTTTATTTATTTTTCATTCTTTTAAATTTAATAAACATGCACAAGCACAGCATGCTCTCATGATTGGCCACCTTTAAGCAGCTTGACTGCTCTCTAGGTGAATATCTAATCATGTTGCTAAAAAAATTGCATTAGTAATGCATCACTTAAGAAAAAACTAATCAAAGCACCTCCAACACTTGGTAACCTATTTCTGGAGATTTTTAATTAACCTTGTCAAGCGTCCTATTTGAATTCAAAGAATCTAGGATGGTGAAAGTAACAAAAACATACGCACACAGACACGCAAAACAGCAGTAAGTCCATAACTACATAAAACTTTAGCATAAGAAATAAGTTAGGCTGATTTGTTTTATAACAATGCAGATGTTTTGCTTTCTGCATTCTTTTCAAAGAAAAAAGTTCATATAGTAATGCCAATTAAATCATTTTTAATAATTGTAACGTGAATTTCAATTTCCTATTGAACCGGATAGGAAATTGCATCTGCATATTCTAAAATGACCGTGACAATCTTATTTCAGAATCTCTACAAAAGACCAGCAAAATATATAAAGCAAAAGTATGCATGCCTATACATCTAGCAATAGAACATAATATTAAGATCATAATTATTACCATTTGAAATCCTCACAGCTAGCCCAAAATCCACAAGCTTCATTTTCCCAGATGTTGTGAGGAGGATATTCTCAGGTTTTATGTCGCGATGAACAACACCCATTTCATGACAATATTTGATGACCAAAACCAGATCCCTCAAAATATTAGCAGCCCGATGTTCTGAGTATTGACCTTCCCTAGCCATCTGGTCAAGCAACCGTCCCCCATAGCAAAGCTCCATCACCAGATAAAAGAATTCTGAGTCCTCATAAACTTCCTTCAATGTCACAATGCCTGGATGACCAGAAAGGTGCTGCATTATCTCCACCTCTCGATGCACAAGATCTTCCCCTTTGCACAACATTTTGCATGCAAACTCTTCTCCAGTCACTTTACTTCTACATAACACTACAGATCCAAACTTTCCTTGCCCAATTGTTGCACCCAAATCATATTGTTGCTCAATCTTTTTCTTCCTCCCCAACTGTGTCACCACATCAATACACCCAATTTTCCTCTTAAGACCCCTACAAGGTGGATCCAAAGATGAACTTCTACAATGTGGGGCAGTAACAATTCCTTTGGCTAAACTTTTATGGAAATCAACTCGATTTCCTTCATCTTCCTTACACTTCTTCTTCTGCCTTGAATATTCTTTCAATGACAAGTGAGACCAAATAATTGTGGATGGAGCTGATGACTTGGAACATGATGGAAGAATTTCTAGGCCCTTTCTCTTCCTTCTTAAGGATTCCATCAACGGCTCCAGGTTAAGTACTTCTGAAATGGCCCAAAAATAATATGCAACCCACACAATATACTACATCTCTAGTCTAGTATAATGAATCGCTACAGAAAAAGCACAACATAAACAATGATTAACTAAAAGTCCCTTCAAGTTGAATTAAAGCAACACCCAATCCATAATAAGATTGCATCCTTGCATACATTCTGCAATTCCAACAAAAGGATATCAAGAAAACACTCTTTTACTCTACTCAATAATAAAAAATATTGAAATTGATTTGAAACCAATTGATGATTGAAAAACAAACTTAAATTATATACACAAAGAAAAAAAAAAGTTGAACACTGGACCTTTGAACATCAGGAGCCTCTCACTTTTCTTTCTTTGGACCGTGTTCACCCATAACTCAAAGACTTTAGACATTGGTTGATTCCGATAGGCAAACAAAACCTGTAAACATAAAAATATCCGTAAGACAAATGATCACTCCAGAAAGAGGTGCAGACAAATTAAATTACTCATTTTGGCATCTAAAATTTCTAACAAATAAGTATATGAACAGATCAAGCATTTCCAGTATCAGTATTTACTTTAATCGTGCCAAGAAATAGATAAGCTTGCCAAATGAAAGCACACACCACTAATTCTACAAAAGATGTAAACAGGAAAAAAAAACTTCTTTCTGCTTTTGATTGGCTTTCCACTGTTTTCCTTTTTTTTTTTTTTTTGAGGAACGAACTTTCCACTGTTAGTTTACAGTTAATTGAAGTACGAAAATTATCCAACTCAACAGCGCTAAAAAAGAAAGGCAGTTTCAGCCTAGTTAAAACCAGACCCGGATTTCAAAACCAAAACCAAGGATTAAAAAAAAAAAAAAATTGCCCTTATCGTTTCCCTGATTTTCTGATGAAACAAACAGGATCCAAAACCGAAACCATCAAAATAGAATATTGAAAAGAATGTGGGGAATTATCAGTAACATACCTTCATGGAGAAGAAAAATAATGGGTGATTGAGAGATGGGGAGATGGAAAATGTTAACCTTTGTTTTCTTTTTCAAAAGAAAAAAAAATATCTTCATGAAGGGTTCGATAGAAAGGGTAAGAATCATTCTATTTTTTTTTTAGTAATTTTGTTTGGAACTGAGAAAAAGCAAAAGCTACACGTGAAACCCAACAACCATTAGCAACTCGCGCGTTTCTTATTAACTACTTACTACTGAAATGGGACCCACATGGCTATCAGGTGGAGGAGGAGATGGAGCCGAGGCGGTGGTGATCAAGTTACCCGCCATTTTGTCAGCATCTCTGTACCCGATTTCTGTTTGGGTCAAATAAAATCGCGCCTTGCCTATGTTACCGTCTGCCTCATGGGAAAAAACAAACAGAGTTTAGTACGTATTTACTGTTTTTCTTTTCTTTTAGTGCATTTTCGTTCTCTCTCTTTTTTAAAAAAATAAAAATCCAGGATTTTTATAAATAATTTTTTTAGTGGCTAAAAAATGTCACTGAATTTTTTTTTTAACTATTATTATTCTTAAAATTTTATTTTTTATTTTTAAAATAAATAATTTTTGCTCTAAGTTCATTGAATGGGCATACTTTACCTTTAAAATAATATTTAATAATTTAAAATTTTATTTGGATTGATATAAGTGAGAATAATTGAAAGTAAAGCAAGTGAAATATAATTTGTTCCTTTTATTTGGACAAAAAAAAATGAATGCAAAATAGAGTAAATAAAAATAAATAAAGAATAAAAAAATAACTTTTATTTTTCTCTAAAATGAAAATAAATGAGAATAAAATTTTATTTTTTATTCTTTAATTAGAGAAAAATAAATCAAATTTATTCTGTATTTTAGTAAGAATGCCAAACAATGGAGAGTAAAAAATGATAAATTTCATTTATCTTATCGTTAAAGTAAATTTTATTCTCCTCTGTACCTACTCTCATCCAAATAGAGGACAGAATAGATGAAATTTACACTCTATTTTAAAATTTCAATGAAAAAAAAAAGTTAGAAGCATTTTCTACCATTTCAAAAATTTCAATAGTTAAAAAATAAATGACTTTAGACTTTAACAAATACCATAATGTTGAATTGGCAAAAATTAAAATAATAATAATAATTAATTAAAGAAAATAAAAAGAATAAGCTTCCAATTAAGTTGTAATCTTTGGGGTTGTTAACAATTAAACACCCAACTTCAGATTTTGATAAGTAGCATCTTAAGCTTTGCATTTTGTAGAATTAAGGAACCTGTTAAAATCTTTGCCCTATTATAGAAATGGACAAGGATGTGAAATTAGCAAGTGAGATGGCTGGATATATTAGCCACACTAACATGCTTTCTAACAAATCTCCCCTCCAAATTGAACATTTTTCTCTCATTTTCCCCCTGTTTAGCTCTCTCTTTTCAAGTTTCTCAACCACAGATCTTACCTTTGAGCAACTTTGTCATCAATATCTTCTTCTTCTGGATCACCTTATAGCAGAAAGTACCCATGCAATTCCGGATTAACAGCGAGGTCTTAATAACCAATGTCTTCTTCTGCTGAATCATCTATGAAAATGCCAATTTGAAAAGCCACAAAGAGATGCTGGAGGCAAATCAGCATATCTGTTGATTCTCTCACAAAATGATGGAATCCTTTATTTAGCCTCTGTGAGAAATTTGCTCTTGTTTTGTACACTTGAAGATAAGGAAATTCTAAACAGCAACTTGTTGCACCAAGTAAATAAAGAGAAAAAGCAACTCTATCCTAGCACAAGCTACAAACACAATCAGGAAAAAGAAAATAACAAATTGGCAATATTGGAACTCCAGTTATTCTCATTTTCATTGCCAAAATAAGGAAAATTTTCCCACCATCTAATCCAATTCCACACATTTTGACCACATTGACAACTTATCTGCGTTCTTCGAAATTGAACGGGCATTATGGAAAAGAAACAAAATCTTCAATTTTACGAGTTTTAAATAAAAGATAAGAGAGATACCAAAGTCTCTTGATCTGCAAAGTCAGCAATCTGAGGCTCACGTGTGTTGCAAGCCACCGAACTTACTTTATCAAATCAGTGGCTTCGCAGCCTCTTTCAATCAGAAGCATATGTAAGTTGTTAGTAATTTCGGTTAATCCAGCCCCAGAGAATGCATCCAAAAGTCTACTACATGCAGAGATATCAAAGTCTGTGCTAGTAGATTGTTTCCACTGGTCAAGAACCTCTCCTGCTTCTTTGAAATGTCCAAGAATCACATATGAAGACAGAATGCAAATAAAGTTTCTGTTTGTCATTTTTTGTTTAGTCATTCTCAATGATTTCCATATTTGATCAACTTTATCTTTGTTCCTTAAAGCTGCATACAGGATAATAAGGAAATCATATGTTATCCATTCTCTCTGCGTAATACCTTTCTCTGCTTCAACTATAGCACTTGAATCTGAATTCACAAGATGTCCTGCTTTAACATATATATTGGCAATGTCGATGTATCTACACCAATCATCATTACAACCAGAGTCTTGACGCATTTCCTCCAAAACAGTTGCAACTTTATCTATATCTAGAGCTGCAGCACATGAACTTATCCAAAGATTGTAGGTGAAGATATCAGGGGCAACCTTCTGACGTTTCATTTCTTCAACAGCTAATGAGACTTTCTCCACCTGCCCAACTGACATATAGAGAGTCATCATCTCATTGTATGTCAGAGCAGTGAAAGATAGGTTTGATCCCTTCATTCTCTCGTAAAGCTCTTCAGCTTTGTCAAGGAGTTTTGACCCAGCATACGAGTGGAGTAGAGCAGTATAGGTTTCACTAGTTTTTGCTGTGATTGGAAGACCTTCAAAGTAGCGCTCTGCAGCATCAATACCAAAAACTTTTGTCATCAAGTCAATACGGGTAGCATAGTCAGAGTCCAACAACTCAAACTCTTTATTTGCAACCATCCACTCTGATATCTGCAAGCTCGTATTGTAAAACAGAAAAAGGTATCATTTACAGAACAACAGACCACATAAAATGCTAAATATGTTTCAACAGGTAGACTGACTTTCTTTCTCAGGTGAAGCTTCATCAAACTCATCAACGACTAAAGATGGCCAATATAATTAGTTATCATAGCTAGACATAGGATTACAATGCATAACCAAATGCTCCAAAAAGCAAACAGCCAGCCAGAGCCATGAGTCTTAAGCATTAATTTTTTCTATCACAGCTATCAGTGGCTCAAAATTTCCTTCTGTTCAAATCAAGATTCAACAGCAAAATGTCTGAATCTATGTAAAACTGACCTATCAAAGGAAGCAACTCAAAGACTAAATCTCACCTGTCATCCCTCAAGTTTATACTAGAGCACAAAATGGTCCCTCAAGTAAAACTTTTCACTTCAAAACCATCAAACTGTGAGGAACATAACCCCATGGTCCCTTTCAGCATTCCTCACAATTGATTATGGGCTGTCTAGCAAGGATGCCTGACTGGTTGACTGCTTACATGGCTTTCCTGCCAGAGAGAGCATTGTGGGGTGGAGCTGCTGGATATAGCAGCATGAGAGAGAGAGAGAGAGAGGGAGAGAGAGAGACATATATGTTTAGGTTTAAAGAGTGACTCTGGTAATTTGACCATGAAAGAGAAAAAATATAACAACTTTGAAATTCTGCCATTCCCCTGATGAGAAGCAGACCACGTGGTGTGCCACATTGGCACCAAGTAACCAGTAACTGGGAAATACAACGACGAGGTGACCTTCCATATAGTTTGATGGTTTTAATTGCAAAATTTAGCTTGAGGGACCATGAAGGTATGAGATGTAAAGTTGGGGAACAAGGTGTGAAATACCCCAACCCAAAAGATCATCCTTCCTTAAGGTTTAGCCCTCACTCCACTCCAACAGTGCTTCATCTGCTAAGATGATCCAGTTGATCTCGTCAGCCATTAACTCAAAACATCAATCTCTCCCCTCTTTTCTCCACCAACCTCACAGACAATTTGACACAAGAAAGTGAGCATGACAAGATGTCTATCCAAAATAGATTGCTTGCAATCAATTCAATTTTCACGCACTCGCCAAGCGTTCTCCATCTCAAAATATACAGTGTTTCACTCACCTTCACATAACATCATTACTCTTTACAGACATAAGCACACATAGCTTATCATTAATTCCCACTATAAACTAGTAGAACAACCAATATCCCCACCCCAAGAATAATTTTTTTCCCCAATTCTAGTTTACGGCTTGTCCACTATTCCATTTCAGTGCTCCAAGATTTAAATAATTGATAAAAATCAAACTTTTTTCTACTTCAGTTTGTTTTTTCGACAATCAAACAAAAAGGACTAAATTAACAGTAAAATCAATCCAAAAGAAAGCAACATAAGAGCAAATAAAAAAAGAAAAAGTGGAAGCAACCTCAAGAGCATGCTTGTAACGCTGATACTTTCTGAGCTCTTTGGCGATGTTCCTTAGCTCAGAGGCCGTCACAGTGTTCCCCTCATTGGCCCATTTCTGTATAATATTAGTGGCGCTTCTCTTAGGAAGTCTCAGCCTAAAGATTCTGCTTTTCAAGTCGTCGTCGTTCCCCTTATAAATCAATTCCTCTTCAACAATTTCAGTTTTCAGTGCATCCGAAGAGAGGAACCGACTGAAATTTCCTCTCTCGATAGCATTCAAAGATTCAATTTGACTGCAGAACAGTGAGGTCAGATAAGTGGAATCGAGAAAAGTGGACTTTAAAGGAGTTCTTTTTTTTTTTTTTATAATTTCTGAACTTTCCCGAAAACAAAACGAAGAATTTCGAAAACTTAAAGGTAAGAATTTGAAGCAAGAAGCTCACCGTCGAAGAGTGGAGAGAAGTGATCGAGATGCCATCACTGGTACCTTCTCTTATATTTGAGTTCAATTTAGAAATGGTATATAACGAAACACAGAGCAAAGAGCTGAACTGATTATTACCAAGTCCTTTTTTAACATGTTTCATAAAATTTGACTGATTTTTTTATTTTAATAATTATGAGAAACTTGTCGAAAACAATAAAAATGCAGAATTTTTTAATTTAATTTTCAAACTTAAAAAAATCCTCCCCCGTTCACTATTTCATTTTATTCAATTTTAATTTTTTTAAAAAAAAATTTACATGTACAACTCTATGCATTATTTCCTCAACTCTATTTATTAGTTTCTTCGATTTTTTTATACATTACTTTTAAAAAAAAAATTAAATTTCATTTATATGTTACTTTTAAATTTTTAATACAATTTAATTTTATTTTTTTATTTTTATTTTATTTTTAAATGCAAATTTATCAATTATATTAAAATTTTTACATTAAAATACTTAATTTTATTTTAAATTTAAACCTAATTAATACTATTTAATCTTACCGAAAACAATAAAAATGACAAATAATAAGAAACGGATAGAATATATATCATTATATTTAATATAATGATAAATTTAAATTTAATCATCTAAAAAAGCCTAGGGGTGCAGGTGAGTTGGTTGGGGACTCTCCTGGCTTAAGCGAGGTCGTGAGTTCGAATTCTCGTGTATGCAGCCACTTTAAATACTTGGGGCCAGAGCTCTACCTCCCGCAAGAGACCTCCACGGCTCGAGTGAGGATTAGTCTGGATGTGGTTACGGGCTTAAAGGTGCCTTTCCCACAGTTGGGACCCTTTCAGGATACCGCACGGTTATAAACCAAAAAAAAAATTTAATCATCTAAAAAATAATTATACCCTTAAAATAAAAATAATAATAAATTGCTAATATTCGATCCGTTTTATAATATCTATCACTTTTATTGTTTTTAATAAAATTTAAAAGTATTAATTAAATTTAAATTTAAAATAAAATTAAATAATTAAATACAAAAACTTAAAACTAATTTGATAGCTTTCACCGGAAAAATAAATAAATTGAAAAATTAAATTATATAAAAAATCAAAGATAATAAATAAATAAAATTTAATATTATGAAATGAATGGGGTATATTTTTTATAATATAAAAATTTTTTAATTATTTTTTATTTTCATACTAAAAAAAAATAAATACTTAAAAATGAGACAGAGATTATAAATAAGAGAGATCATAAAATTAAATAAGTCAAGCAATAAATGGACCTATCAAAAATTGGTAAGCTTATTTTTTTCTTTAATCACAAGAGATAAATTTTAGATCGAAATCCAACCTTTATTAAAAAAATTATTGGCTTTTATAAAAGCAGTTGTATAATTTTATTTAAAAAAAAAAAAAATCCACCTCGCAAAACTTGGCAACATCTTTATAAGAATATTTGGATGGATTTTAAGCAGTGCAGTCACCATAATTGCCATTGAAAAACTATTGCAAATATAACAATGCGAGTTAATTCAACTAGCTTTCTGCTACTTCCTCTGAACTATTTTCTTCAGTTTCTGCCTCGAATCCTTCTGCTATACACAATCTAATGAGCCTCTCAACTGGATAGCCAATGCTGAACTAAAGCATACAAGATTTGAGATGGGAAAGCAAAATACTGTAACTAAGCCATAGATATCTTTCTCATTTACCCAAAAGGTCATTGCCTTGAAGCTTGTAGCCAAAAAGATAAAAAGCAGTAAACGAAGATTTGAAGACCAGCCATTAGCCTTGAAGTACATGTTTGTATCCTACAATAATCTACACCAGATATACACTGGATACGCCTTGCAGAATCATACCTCGTAATTTTTCTCATGGACATGTCAAGCCAAATGAAATTACATTCCAGTACCTGAGTTTGACAGAACAAATCTGTGGATGGCATCATAATTATGACTGGGTAGCTATATAATCATAGTTTCACCAATAGTTTCCAAATCCCCACCAGTTTCAACAATATTAGTATCCTAATTCATCATCAAGAATAAGAGTCAGAAGAGAACCGAGGGCTTCAAGTATCAGATCTTCCCTGTTGCTGGAACTCTGCATCAACTTTCCTGAAAAGCTGATCCCAACCACTTCCTGGACCAGTATCTATATAATCCTGTGGAACTGCTGTTTTCAGACCCGGTCGTATTCCACATTGGTTCTCAACAATTCTGAAATCCACACAATGCCCTTCTCTCCCATTCTGCTCCAATTCCTCCCAAGTAAAAAGCAATGGAAGTGTAAAACCAGCCCAAGTATTAAAATCCACAATTTTAATACGGTCATCCTTCGCAACATAAACATCAAATGTGTAATTCTCTGATTCAAAATTCAGCCTAACATTATTGATGAAAAAGTTCTCAATCAATAATTGCAGACTATTTTTTTCCGCAAGGAGGACAGGATAAAACGTAGTCACTTCACGCTGTGAAATCCCAACAAGGTGATGACCCCATACAAAACAACGGAATTCCATCTCAGGCAATAAAGATGAATACCACTTCCGGAGTGCAAGGAAGAAAGTCTGGGGTCTTGAAGAGGTTTTGGGACTACAACAATCATAGGCATGGCATAAATCATGGACCAATGAGTCAGATGACCGCAGCAACAGTGCAATTTCACTAAATGAAGTGCAGCAGAGAGTTCCAGATGTGCTAATCCAAGCAGAGTCTTTCGGTGAACTCCAATTAAGCTTTGGAAAAACCGCACCTCCAAGGTTATCTATTGATTCCTTGATCTTCAATTCAAGTTCTGGGAAAGAAGGGGGTGAAGGAGGTTGCTCTGCTTCATCTCCAGACCCTTCTGACACCTGATAATCTTCTTCATCTATAGGATTATGAATTCTATTGGGTAGCGCATCTTCATTAGAGACAGAAACAGGGAGAATAAAAGGACCTGAATCATCAAGAAGATACTCAACAAAAGATTCAGGAAGCTCATGAATGACAGTTTTGATGGACAAAGCCTTAAACTTTGGGTACCATCTCTGAATCTGGCAAACTTTCACTTCCTCCTCCTTCATTGTAAGAAACTGTCTTAATGGTCTCCTTCTGCAGCATCAAATGTAAAATTAAATTATTTCCCATTTAAACACCTTAATCTACTACCAAATTGGACTTCTAATCAGTTACAAAAAAGCCGGTCCCCAAGAGCCTGATTATCATAAGCAGCAGAATTTATTTTTCTCTGTGATCAAGTACAAATTTTTACAATATCAAACCAAGAAAATGAACTGATAACAAATTCAATACAAAGTTCAAAGATTCTGGATAAAGTGAGAATTCAAACCGACTAACCAAATTGAAAGCCAAAGTGAGCATCTCATATGGTGGTGGTCGGAGATGATCAGTGGGTGCGTGTGAGTAGCAGATGGGGAAGGGGATGTTCAATCTTTTTTCAATTTTAGGGTTTTCTATGTGTATAATGTCGTGGCAATGTTTTTAAAACCGGACCGGAATCGGACTGCCTTGCAAACTTGATTATGGTTCGACTGATTTTTTTAATACAATTATTTATAAAAAAATTTTAAAATATAATATGAACAGCAATTTATTAAGAAAAAAGGTATAAATACATTTAGAAACCTAGTATCATCAAGCATCAATTTCAAGTCCTTCACAACTTGCAAATATAAAAATCAAATAAATTGTTCAACAATTTACTTATAATAATTAATAACAAATACACAACTTTAGCCATGTGAAGTAATCTATACCCACATTAACTAATAATTAAAAATCGAATGCTAAATAATAATTACAATGGTCTGGAACAGGTTGTAAAGTGTGACTCACCAAAATTAATTGCACTTAATATCATGCTTTGTAGATATTCGTCCATTAACAAATTAGAAGAGAAAGTGGTGGTGGTGGTGGTGGTGGTAATAGTACTAATTGTAGTTTTAGACAGTCTACCTTTTTCTAACTTCAGATTTGAAGTAGGTTTTGGTTCATCTAAGAGTAAAACCTACATTATAAATATATGTAGAAGTTGCAAGTTAATGCATAAATATATTCTCCAATTTCATTCACTTCTCACATCCCCTTTACCTATATATACGCATGTCTATAATCCGGCACCTTCATAAATATATTTACTCACTGATAACTTAACAGGAATTGCAAACTAGACTTATATCAACTAATCTAAATGAAATAAGATCTCTTCTTCTGCTTTTGCAAATTGATGATTTGTGCCTGTTTTTGCCAAAATTTTCCAACTTTGTTTTATAACCTCGTTGCCAAAGTTCCAGTACCTGAATTATAATGATGTCCTTATTTCTTAGCTACGAAATTTCTTAACTAATTGGCAGGCACTCGAATCAGTTGCACAAATGATTAATAATACAAAACAAGGTAACAACAATTGCAAAATAAAACAAATTCCATGAAAAGAAAAAACAAATCCATAATATGTTGAATCAACAACCAAAATCTAGGAAAAAAAAATTTGTAAGTCCTTAGTGCCATTCTCACACTGTTCTTCTATAGTAAGTTGTTATATAGTCACCATAGGTACGACAACTCAAAATCTAGAAAGAATTTATATGTAATTTGTTCCAATAAGCAATTTATCAGACAAAACACAACAACTAAACCAGAGAAAACTAAATTCAACTGGGAAAAAAAGAAGCAATTAGTTCCAAGAAGAAGAGGAGAGCTCGCCTTCTCTCTGGTCTTAGTCTTAAGCTTCAAATGAACAAATGAAGATCAAAGCTAGTTGAGGAAGAAGACCAAAGTTACCCAAGTCCAATAATCTGAACCAATCTGTTCCAAGAACAAATGAAAATAAAATGATTAATGAAATTAGGGAGAGAGAGAGAGAGAGAGAGAGAAGCTTATAATCATACATACCGGAAAACAGGATTTCAGCTAGTCCGGGAACGGAGGCTGTGCGCGGTGGCCGGCCAAGGAAGCTCCAGTGATAGAAAAGAACAGACGGGTAGAGGTAGGGAACTGCCGAAAGAAGCGGTATTTTTGGGTTTAATTTACGCTCTGTTTGGATCAAGGTAGAGAGATAATTGAGGGGGAAGTAAATTAGTTTACTGCCTTTTCTCTTGTTTGGATGTTTGCTTTTAAGAGTAATCTAGAATAAAGGGAGACAAAATTTCTACCCCAATTCACTCTGCCATCCCAAAAAAATTTCTGGTATAGATATGAATTTCTCATTATTTTTAATTTATATTTCTTTAATTTTTAATTATTTTATATTTTTATTTTAATAAAAATATAAAATTTTATTTCAAATTTAAATCTAATTTATATTGTTTAAATTTGATTATTTTTATTAATTAATTTCAAATGCAACGAAAGTTTATATTTTTCAATTTGCAAGATATTATTTTATGATAAAAAATTATTTATTTTAAGTTGTTGAATGAAAAGTGGTTCAAAATTTTATTATGGACAACAAATGATTGAGTTTTTTAATTTTAGCAACTCAGGAATTTTATCACAGTTTTTTAGCAAAAAAAAAACTCAGAAATTTTATCAATAATTCATTAATTTCATTAATTTTAATTTTATGGATTTGTTTGTATTTTAAAATTTACATTTTATATTATCAATTAAAGTTTAATTTTAATTTACATTTAAAAAAACAAATTTTAGGAATCTGATTCTGAATTTCTGACAGTGAATTGCTTTTTTTTTTTTTTAAATCCAAAGAAATCTATCGCACAGGAGCAGAACAGTCGAACAGAAGGGTGGGAGTTAGGGCTTCCATTCAGTTACTGCCCTTAGCAACGAACTTCCATGCCGGCTACCCAGAACAGAGATAAAATATCCATGAATCGATGAAACAATAAAACCGAAGAGAGAATATCCAAGCACCCACAAGAAGCTCGCGCAGCTCATCACCGCCGTTGATTGTCAAAAGACTGCCCAGGTAGCTAATACGAGTTGATAATATGAGATAATATTTCTCGCTAACAATAAATAGAATATTAAATAATGATAAATTATAGAATTAAATAACTATAGTATAAAAAAAGTGTGCTATAATTTGGGAGAAATAAAAAAAAAATGTCTTTCGCATTGATACGGAGAAATATTTCAGTTTTTTTTTTTCAAAACAAATATTTTAGTTAGTTTTCAAAAAATTATTTATGGAGGGTTTTAATTAGGAATGGGCATGAACTGGGGCCATTAATATATTAAAAAACATTTTTTAAATTCAATACATTAAAATTAATTTTTTAAAATTAAAGTTTAAATTCAGTCTATTAATATTCGATTAATAATTAAATACGATTAATTAACTATTAAGTATTGATTAAATGTTAAAAAATATTAAATGTATAAAATTATAATTATCCTATATTTCATTAAAAAATATCATCTATCCATTAAATTAGACTATAAATTTTACAAATTTTAAATATAAAAGCATCTTGTGGTTTTCCAATTATTGAAGTGCTTGACCCTTTTTCTACGCTCTTTCTGTCTTTTGCACAACGTAAACTACGCCATAAATGCACCATGAAAATCAAACATCGAGCTTGAAATATTTCTCATTTTATTTTTTGTAAGATTATGGCAGTATATAAAAATTATATATATTTATATATAAATTTGATTAACCCTTAACTAGATACATAAATTCAAGTTCAAGTTTATTAACTCTTATTTTAAAAATTAAAGTTAAGTATGTGTTTAATTTAACTGATTAACTATTAAAATTAATTTGAATTCAATTTTAATCATTAATTTAACAAGTTTTTGGATTATTTTTCCAATCTAATTTTAATTAACGTGTTTAATAAATGTTTGGAATCTAATTCTTATGTTTGATTCTTAATAATGAATAGTAAATGCTAATGCTTAACAAATGTTAGGAATATAACTAGCTAGGGGTGAGCATGCATAAAACAAATATCAATATATTAATATCGATTTTTTTAAAATAATAATTATTAATCAATCCGTTATAATCGATTGATCAGTCAATCGATTTTTAATTTTGGATCGGTTAACCCATATTATTCGGTTAACTATTATAATTATAAGATACATTTATAAATAAAATTAAAATATTCAAAATATTTAAAAATTAAAATTTATCAACTATAATATAACATCATTGTTTTTAAAATATATATTTTTTGTTAGATATAAGCAATTTTATTTTTAAAAATTAAAATTTAATAAGTAAATAAATTAATCGGTTTATGATCATTCTAATTAGATGGACGGTTATATTTACTAATTGCCCATTAAAAGAAAAACTTAAAAATTTCAAAATAATTAGGATAATAAAAAAAATATAGCAAAAATACTTAAAAATGTAAAATTATTAAAATAAATTTATCCAATACTAACAACTAGTTTTCTTTATTTTTTTTTTAACTTTACACACATTATTTTAAAATATATTAAAAATTTTAATTTTTTTAAATTATGAAAATTTTAATTAATATATTATTGTTATATAACTTTTCGAATATATTTTGATTTTTATTAATAAAAAAATTATAAATCAAGAAATAATAATAAATACTAAATATAAATATATTGAACGATTAATAAATTAACTAAAATATTTTTAAAAAAATTAAAATAAATTTGAAATATATTTTAAAGTAATAAAAATTAAAGAAATACAAATAATTAAATACGAAAATAATAAAATAAAAAAATTATAATAAAAAGAAAGAAAAGGTGAAATAAAATAAATAAATTATAAAAGTGTTTATGTATCGGTTATCAGTTCATGAGCCAAAAAAAAATAAATTAGTCTATTAATATCGATTTTTTTTCAATACTAACTATTAACCATTAAAATCGGTTCGATCTCTCAGTTTTGTGCATCTTACTATTACTATTACTATTTTAGCACAAACTCCAAAAAAAATTCAATAAATTTATTAGCTTTATACGTGCAGTGTATTTTGAAATTTTTTTTGATTTTATTTATATTTTACAAATTACTTTTTGTATTATCAATCAAAGCTTAATTTACATTTAGAAAAACAAATGTCAGGAATCTGATTCTGCATTTCTGACACTGAATTGCTTTTTTCTTTTTTTAATTCAAAAAAATCTATCGCACAGAAGCAGAAGAGTAGGAGTTAATTAGTGTTTCCCTACAGCTTCTGCCCTTAGCAGTTAGCAACGAACTCCATGCCGGCGACGCAGAAAAAGGATAAAATATCCATGAATCGATGAAACAATAAAACGGAAGAGAAGATCCAAGCACCCACAAGAAGCTCGCGTAGCTCATCACCCCGTTGATTGTCAAAAAGCTGCTCAGGTATAGCTATTATGAGTTGATCTATGGTTTGTGGAAGATGATCGATGGAATTATTAGTTGGAGATTTTAAATGAATTCATCATCTATTTTGATTTTCTACTGAGAATCAACTTCAGTATGAGTGATTTTTATAATTTCATTATGGGTTAGATTTCAGCTATCGTTATTTCTGTTTTTGGAAAGATATAGAAATATTATTTTTTTATTTTTTTATTTTTTAGATTTTGGAACATGAAAAAGAATTCACAACTCGCTCTATTTTTAGCAACGATATCCTATTTTGTCTTCATATTATCATCTGAACTGAACCTATTTATCTTTTACAAGTGGAAAAATTACTGATGCTGATAGCTACGCTACCCATTGTGATTCTCATACTGGATTAGTTGAAAAAGAAGCTCTTTCAAAATTTCTTATAAACTATGATCGGTTCAGAAATATAGATTACAGGAACTCAGAATTGTCTTTCTGGTCTTGTTGGGTGTTCATAAATTTGCGTGTCAAAAATATTTTATTCCAAACAATAGTTCTTAATTTTCCTATCCTTTTATTTGTACTCAACACTATTATACAGAAATTTGAAGAATATGGCTTCTGTATTTACTTCCTCGGCACCTCAATGGAAGTATGACGTGTTCCTCAATTTTAGAGGCGGAGATACTTGTAATGGTTTTGTCAATCATCTTTCTGATGTTTTATGTCGAAATCGAATTGTTACCTCCAAGAATGGAAGCCGTGATACAGGAGAAGATGTTTCACCTGACATCTTGGGTATTATCGAAGAATCTTGTGTTTCGGTAGTTGTTTTCTCAGAAAATTATGCGTTTTCTCCCCGTTGTTTAGATGAGCTTGTAAAGATCATTGAATGCAAAAAAGGGAAGGGACAAGCAGTAATTCCAATTTTCTACAGAATAGATCAAAGTGATGTTCAGGAGCTGAAAGGGAGTTTTGGGGATGCATTTCTCAACCATAAGAAAGAATTCATGGACAGCTTAGTCAAGGTGGAGGCTTGGAGACAGGCTTTGAAGGAAATAAGTGGGGTTGCAGGGTTTGTGTCGTGGAATATCAGGTAACATTTTTCGATAAAATGTAAAACACTATCAATCCTTCCTAGCTACATTTAACGGAAATTGAAGTTTGAATCTTTTTTGCATGTTACAGTTTTCTTTCTTAATTTTAGTAATATTATTGTAATTACAGAAGTTAATTATTATTTTATTCAATTTGTTAAAGTACCTTTTCCCTTTTGCATATGGATAGATAAGTGTTATTTTATCTAAGATTTTGTTTTTTACAATTTATTTGCGACACCTTAAATAAATGAAGTAACAATTAACTTGTGCAATTGGGCTAAAATTACTGAAATTCAAAATCATTGAATGCATTTGCAAATTCGAATGAGACTTAACTTCATTCTGCTGCAGCAAAAAAAGCCTATTCTACATTTTTGGGTGGACCATCAGAATGGGAGGAGAACACGTTCCTTTTTTGAAAGAATAAGAATTTCATTGGATAATTTTGTTTTCCTTTCTTGTTTGGGCTAAGGTGCATTTTTACCATGAATTATTGGAAATTGGGGTAATTTTGCTCCTAATTTTTTTTTGAGGCTGTTTTACCCTTGAATTAGATTTTTTTTTTAATTTTTTTACCCTTTAACTTAGATTTAAGGTATGATTTTAGCTCTCTAAAGGAATCTGCACAGCAAAAACTGCAATCAATCATATTCGGACATGTCATCAATCTCTCTCCTAATCATTGGTAAAGTCAGACAAAAAAATCTAAGAGTATAGATTACATGTATAGAGGTAAAATTATTCCTTTTTAATAGTTTAGGGGTAAAAATTCACCTTACACCCCCTCCCATTTTTTCTCTCTTTCCCTCCCCCTGCAAATCTGGTGTGCCGTTGCCCTCGCCCCCCGCTGTCACCACCACCTGTTGATTGCCCCCCACTTGTAATTAAATTCATAATCCCTTCTCAAAAAAAAAAAAAAATCATAATCCTAATTTTGTTATTTTCTCTATCTCTCATTCAATTCTCATCATCATCTTCTTCTTTATAATTAATATTTAGAATATCAGCAATTGACATCATCATCATCTGATTTTGGCAAACTGAAGAATTACTATTATTATTATTAACAATATTCTCTCTGATTTCAACATATTGAACTTCACCCTTTGTTAATTCTTCATCCTCTTCACCATCAACAATAGCCACAGCTTCCTCCTCCACAGACTTGCGAAGGGCCATCAGTGGAGGGTGGAGGCGACAACGCACCAGATTTGCAGGGAGAGAGAGAAGGGGAGGGAGCGAGGGAGAGAGAGGAAGAGATAGAAAAAATGGAGGAGGGTTTAGCTTGGGGTTAAGGTGAATTTTTACCCCTGAGTAATTGAAAAAGGATAATTTTGCTCCTATACACGTAATCTATACACTTAGATTTTTTTGACTGGACCGATGATTAGGAGAGAGATTGCTGACATGTCCGAATATAATTGGTTGCTATTTGTGCCGTCATTCACGTGGCGAGTCGTTAGTTAGAGGGGGCAAAATTATACCTTAAATCTAAGTTAAGGAGTAAAAATACACAAAAAATTCGAATTCATGAACAAAATGGGCTAAAAAAATGTATAGGGGCAAAATTACCCATTTCTAATAGTTCAAGGGTAAAAATATAACTTAGCCCTTCTTGTTTATAATATTACACATATTGTGATATATATTCTGATGATTTTTTCTTTATTATTATCATAAAGACTGAAGTAATTGTTTATCCATGTGATTGTAATCTTCACCATACGAGAAAATCTGGTGAAAATTTTTCAAAAAAAAAAAAAAATATTGTGTTACAAAGTCAAATATAGTTTCTGAAAACATATAGGTGAAACTGGTTTTGTACTCTTTACTTTTGACTACCTTTTGCTTACTAGCATTTGGTTTTTGTTTGTAATTAGGTGTGAAACCCAACTAATTGAAGAAATTGTTGATCGCATTTTGAAGACGTTAAGTGATTCAGTTTCTAGTTGCTCTTATGATGGCTTGGTTGGAATTGATTCACGTGTTAAAGATATTGAATCATTATTGTGTATCGGATCGATGGATGTGCTCATTTTGGGAATTTGGGGAATGGGAGGTGTAGGTAAATCAACTATTGCTCGCAAAGTATTTGATCAAATCTCTTCCCTATTCGAATGTCGATGTTTTGTTGCAAATGTCAGGGAAAAATTGGAAAAGTATACCTTGGATTATTTGCAACGAGAGATTATTTCCAAAGTACTAGGGAAAAGAAATTTAAATATGGGCATGCCGGTTATGTTATCCTCTTCCATTATTAGGCAAAGGATCAAGCGGAAAAAGGTTCTTATTGTTCTTGATGATGTGACTGATATCATGCAAATAGAATACTTAATCGGAGAATGTAGTATTTATGGACCAGGGAGTAGGATTATTATGACGAGCAAAGATAAGCAGATTCTATTAAATGGAGGTGCCAAAATATATGAGGTTAAAAAATTAAATTTTCATGAATCTCTCCATCTCTTTAGCTTGCATGCTTTTAAGCGACGTTCTCCAGCAGAAGAATACATGAAGTTGGCAACAAGGGCATTGAACTATGCTCAAGGTATCCCATTAGCTCTTAAAGTTTTGGGTTCCAGCTTATACAATAAGAATGTGGGAGAATGGGAAGATGAGTTGGAAAAATTGGAAGGTCTTTCCGATAAGAACATTGAGAAAATACTAAGAATTAGTTATGATGAATTGGATGATGAAGAAAAGGATATTTTTCTTGATATTGCATGTTTCTTCAAGTCGGAAGATAAAGATCATGTTGAAAGTATTTTAAGCACTAATGGTTTTTGTTCAACAATCGGAATTAGTCGCCTTCTTGATAAGTCTCTCATTACTATTTCAGAAGATCAGTTAGATATGCATGATTTGCTACAACAAATGGGCAGAGATATTGTTCGCAAAGAATGCATAGAAGAGCCTGGAAAACGTAGTAGGTTGTGGACTGCTGAAGATATCTTCCATGTGTTGACAAAAGATATGGTAAAAGCCAAATAATGAATATAAGTATTAAAGCCAAATCATGAATATAGATATCAGTATATGGATCTTCTATCTATCTATCTATATATATATATATGCGCCCACTGACTCTGTCCTTTGTGTATAGCAGGGGCCAATTTCTGTTGAAGGCATATCTCTGGACATTTTGAAACTTAGAGATATGCATCTAAGTTCCACCACCTTCAGGAGGATGCATAGACTTAGGCTCCTCAACTTATATCATCCGTATTATCGAGCTGCTGAAAATTATATTCCATGCAGTGGAACAATCAAAGTACACCTGTCAAGAGGCCTTGAATTTTTACCTAGCAAGCTAAATTTTCTATACTGGTATCAATACCCGTCAAAATCTTTGCCACTTAATTGCCCGAAAAATCTTGTTCAACTGCATTTGATTAATAGCAATATTGAACAGATTTTCACCGGAGATCAGGTATCTGTTGATACTCTATTATGTTAAAACAAGGCATGCTGTAAAGTCTGGATTTGTTCATATATTCTTAATTTGTCTTTGTCAATGCAGTGCCTTGAAAATTTGAAATTTATGGACCTCAGCTACTCCATCAACCTAATAAAAATTCCTGACTTGTCCGAAGTCCCAAAACTTGAGGTCTTATATTTGAAAGGCTGCACAAATTTGGTTGAAATTTGCTCATCTACTCAATTTGACAGCAACCTTACCAATGTGGATCTTGGATATTGCGAGAATCTCTGCAGTTTTTCAAGCTTTCTGCAATTGAAAAAACTAAATTTTCTTTCACTTGAAGGCTGCTCAAAAATCACACATCTTCCAGAGATTCCGCCAACTATAAAATGTCTAATTCTGAATGAAATTTCAGCAGAATTGGCGCCCTTATCAATTGGGCATTGCTTTGGACTTACAGCATTGCAGTTGAAGTCATGCAGAAGTCTTGAAAGTCTTCCTCCCAGTATTGGTGAGTTGAAAAGTCTGGAACGTCTTGATCTACAGGGATGCTCAAAGCTGATGTGTCTTCCAGAGAGTATATGCAACCTGAAGTCTCTTAAAACTCTTGACATAAAAGAGTGTCAAAATCTTACTGAATTGCCAGAGAAATTGGGGAATTTAGAATCTCTAGGAAGGCTTCTTGCAGATGAAAGTGGAATTAAAATGTTACCATCTTCCATCAATCAACTGACCGAGCTTACATTTTTGTCTTGTAACGGATGCAAAGGGTTAAAGTTGGCTCCTTTCACAGCTGGTTTGTCTCGTTTAAGGGTCTTTTCTCTAAAGAACTGTCATATGCTACAGATTCCACAGAGTTTTGGCCCTTTAGTGTCGTTAACTCGCTTATATTTAAGTGGAAATGATATAGAGGCCCTCCCTGAGGGGATTGAACAGCTTACTCGGCTCAACCGACTTGAGGTAAGAGACTGTAGGAGACTTAAATGTTTGCCGGATCTTCCATCGGCTCTTAAATTTTTACTAGTGAGAAACTGTACGTCTCTGGAATCAATGTCATTCACACAGAGAAATATTGATTCATTCCGATTGCTAGATGCTGCAAATTGCCCAAATTTGGATCAGAATACATTTAGAAATATTATCATTGATGTACTGATGAGTCATGAACCTACATTGGATCAGGTAATTCATACTGCAGACTATTCATTGCAGTTATTGGTAATATTCATGATAGCATCTCCCTCTCTGTCTTGTGCTGTGTTGTGCATCTCTTGTTAAAACATGGTGATTTTTCGTTTTACAGGAATTTCTTGAAGAAGGCAGAGAATTCCGAGTTACATGTGAAAGGGGATTTAAAACCGTTGGAGATGAAGTGCCACCAAATATGAGGTATCAGAATAGCAGTGGATCTTGTTTATCATTCCCATTGAGACCAGTGTCGCGCCGCCACATGTCTCTTGTTTTTTGTGCTGTTTCAGCACCCAAGAGTTATCTTTCCTGTCAATTCCGTCTGATGGGATGTAAATGCAGTTTCTTGGCCAAATCAGGACATACCATTGACTTCCAATCTGAAGATACCGGTGACATAAAAGACCTGAGGTTCCAATCGGAACATGTTTTCTTTTGGTCTTCTATAGTAGAGTTCAACTATGAATATAGTTTCTCCAAGGCTTCATTTGAATTCTACATTGTGGATGAAGGTGGATACAGCAGCGAATGGATAAAGAAGTGTGGAGTTCACCTGTTGAATGATGAAAATGACACTCACCTCCTTTCCTTTGAGGATAGAAATAAACATCAGTCAAATGCCTTAGACATTTATCAGATGGATGAAATCTAATGATTTTGGAAGATGACAAGCAAGAGAGGGGCCCTCTCCTACCAATCAGCGTAATTTGGTTCCGTGATATTAATTTCACATTCTAATGCTGTCGTTGAGTCCCACTTAACCTAATATTTGTGCTTTCTAACAGGACAGTATCCAAGTCATTCAGTAACTAATGTCTCGGCTTTAGACAATTGTGGTCAGAATTCAGTTAAGTGTCTTGAATGGCAGGAATAAAGATTGGCTAATAGTTACTTCCTAAAAGATTTAAGGGAGATTTCGGATTCTAATTTCCTCATTTATTTTGTCCCAGTCCCTTTATAAAAGAAAAGAAAAGAAATAATAAAATTTTATGTGATAAGCAAAATAAAATATTTGAATCAAATTTTATGTGTTTATTTATTCATATTTGTTAAAAATAATTTTTTTTATTTCCATTTTTTAATGTGATTATATCTCAATTAAAATAAGAATATAATAGAAAAAATACATATACATTTAAAATTAAAATAAAATTAAAATAACCACTTTTTTTAACTAAAAAAAATGTTTATATATTTGAGATAGAGGGAGTAATATTTTTTTTTATTTTGGAAAATAAAAATTACATTAAACTCTTCAAGCAGAACACAAGATCTATTTCACTGTTACACCACGTGGCAATTGGCAAGCAAATTAGCCAAGTGAAAACGACTGCCGTTTAGTATACCTTTCAAAATGCCCGCTACATATATCAGATTGTAATTGTTCAACTTTCGGTCATATACTCTGCTACTAGCTGCTGAGGAAGGAGCAATCTCAACTCAGCAAGTGAAGTCGGAATTTGTGACCGTCTCGTTCTCTGCAGGTTTTTCTCCAGACTTTATATATATCTAATTTTAATGCAAAGGCGGTCCTTTTTGTGGTATTAGCCCAGTATTTAGGGTTTTGATTCAATGCCGATGTCAATGTTATTTTATTTTTTTTTCTAATAATTGTTATGAGTAGTTATTTGAAGTGATTCAGTTTGTGCTTGTGGGTTATCAAGAAATTTTCCTTTTGTTTTCAATTTTTGTTTCTTTTCTTTGGGTTTTCACTTATGGCTTCTTTGATCGCTGGCGTTTTTATTTCAAACTTGATTTAGGGTATTCTCAACTTTTGGGTTAGTTGATTCTTGCGTTTCGTTTGAAAAATGTGTATTTTTTTTTCTTTGGTATATTGTCATATGATTTATTATGTTATTTTTCTTATTTAATATTTTCCCCTAAAACTGAACGTGGTATTCTCTGGTGAGTTTGTATTATCGAACCTTCGAGAAATGTTCTGCTGTTCGGTGGCTGTTGCCTTAGCTTTTTTGTGCATTTTCATTGCTAATGAGCGTTGAAGCTGGTGGTTAAAACCAAAAAGCTGGTATAAGTGCAATGATGACTAAGCGATTTGGTTTCATCAAGGTTTGAAGCCATGATTAGTGACACGTCTAAATTTCAATTAAGCTGGGAGCATATGTAGCAGTCAATATATAGGTCACGTGTTGGTTTGGAGCATAGAAAAACTAACCTATTTCAGAAGTTAGACTATTGAGAAGAGCTCCCAATTTGTGGTCAGACTTATGCAAGGAATATAATGTTTTTATGTGCCAACTTTTGATGAACTTTGTCAATGAATTTCATGCCAAAGTAGGTTCTAAATCCCATTCTCTTTCCTAATGTAATACCACCTTTAACTTCGCTTGAAGGTCTTGTTCTAATAGGTTGTTGATATCATCTTAGAAAAACTCCTTGGTGAAATTCTGCAGTGAATCTGGATTACTGTACATTTTATATCTCACTTTTGTTTCATTATAGGAAACATGTATCTTAAAGTGCAATTGCCATGGAACGTTATAATCCCTCCCGAGCACCTTGATGCCAAAGGACTGATGCTTCAAAGGTCCATTGTCCTCCGATTGTTAGAAGAATTTTCTACTAAAAAGGCCACCAAAGATCTAGGATACTTCCTGGCAGTCACCACACTGGAAAGCATAGGAGAGGGCAAGGTGAGGCAGCACACAGGCGAAGTGCTGTTTCCAGTTGTGTTCAATGGCATTACCTTCAAGATTTTCAGGGGAGAAATCCTAGAAGGGGTTGTTCACAAGGTGCTCAAGCATGGGGTTTTCCTGAGATGCGGACCAATTGAGCATGTATATCTCTCAAGCATGAAAATGCCCGATTACCAGTATGTGCCTGGAGAAAATCCAGTCTTCTTGAATGACAAGATGTCAAAGATTGGAAAAGATGTGACAGTTCGGTTCATTGTTATTGGGACCAAGTGGCTGGAAGCAGAGAGGGAGTTTCAGGCATTGGTTAGTTTGGATGGTGATTATCTCGGACCAGTGTCCTAGAGGCCTGCTTCTAAAGAACTGGTGATGCATGTAAATCCCCTTTTCTTTTGGTCTTAATTAAACTGACTTGGCTTAACAGCTAACATGGTGGCTTTCTTTTGGAGCAGTACATTATTTCTGCATGCCGTAGCTACTAGTCCTCATGTCTCTTACAATCTCTTAGTTTCTGTAACTGTTGTTATACTGATTAGTGTGTTATTTATCATCGGACAGATGGAAATTCAAGTGCTCTTGTGTACGAGTTTTGCTTCATAGTAGTTGTTTATGGATTTATGCACTAAAGTATGTATAAGTTTTCATCAGTGAGATACGTATTTATGCTCATCTTTCATCTATATAAGATCTGTATGATAAGAGGGTGCAGACAATGAAAGGTTTCCATCATATTTATAGCTTACTTGATACCTTATGGAAAAAAAAAATACAAAAAACCTTCTGATGCAGAAGAGCTGAACTATAGTAAGGCAAAAAAATAACAGCAGTAGTCTGAATCTGGAACTGGTAACAAATATATATAACTACTGATGCATATATGAGACTCATGGTCGAATTAGTCCTTGTTTTAAGACCTTATTCTTCTTTTTGCTCTGCCGGAGTTCACCATAGAAGTAAGAAACGAAGCCCCAGAGAGATAAAAAAAGTGAAATGCCTTTCTCAACTCGAAATTTTTCACGGAAGAACAACACTGCCAAAGTCTCTGTAACAGGCAATAGAGTAGCAATTATAATGCCTGAAAGCAATGAGGAACTGCAGAAAACAACACCAACTGCTCCCATGAAGAAGAATTGACAAAACAGTGCATTAATCACCATAACCATATAGTATTTTGCTTCCCCAAGCTGGAATTCACTTGCCTCACTTGGAATTGCCTGCATCAACATGGATTCACTGAACATTATTATAATGTTTAGCAACATTATTATGGAATGAGAGAGAGATCAAATACCGCGAAATCCTTATGCATAAGCATTCCAACGGCGCAGAAGGCAGTAGCAAATAAAGACATAACGATCTGCATCTCCATGACTAGAGTATAAGTGAGTGTCTGCTTTACTTTCTTATATGTCAACTCAATCAATGGCAGCACAAAACCATAAAGCACAGAAGCTCCAAGCGTCATAAAAAATCCCAACAAGTACTGTTTATTGGTTTCATGAGCAGGACGATCAGAACTAGCATGAAGCACAAGAACAACTGCACCGATTGACAACAAGAAAATTGCATTTATAGTATAAGCAGTGAACTTCTGCTTAACCAAGATAAAAGCAAATCCAGCAGTGAACGCGAGCTGGGTAGCAATTATAAGAGCAGAAGTAGAGACAGGAAGAAGAGAAACACCATAAGCAGCAAGAAAATCATCTAAACCAGTAAGAAGACCTATAACAGCACAAGCTAAGAAAAGCTGAGGGCTGATATAGAAAAGCTTGGTTCTTGAGGCACCATTTTTATTGGTTCTACGACATAAATATGAAGCAAAGAGAGGAAATATGAGAAATGGGCAACCAGATGTTTGGAGAAAGCTCGATATCCATACACTTTTACCCCCTTTCAAGAAGTAGAGACGCTGGATCAGTGGACCTCCACAATTCCCAATTGCTAACATTGCACCATTTACTACCAGCAAGAATTTCTTCAGGGTTTTGCTCATCTTTTCCTCTTCTGCTGATACTTGGTTATTAGAAGTAATTTCCATCTCCATTTGTGTCAGCCCCAGTTCTTGTTCACTAGTAAGAAATGAAATCAAACAGTGAATCTTACTTCTAAAAGAACCTCTCCAGAAAAAGGACTTGGCTTTCTTGGAAAATCTAAAAATAAGTTCTTGAAAGCAGAATAAAATTGCATGCTGTCAAAGAATAAATGATCCTACAAAGTTATGATTCATTTATGCAAAATTTGTGCCCACAAGATTCAATCAAATTGAAATCAGAAACATGAGATTAGTATTGTACTTAAGAGTGATGAGGAGAAAGAAAACGCACACAGAGTTCACTCTTCAAGAATTGTAAATGAATATGAGCATTTACGAGATTTTCTAGGCTGCCACCAACTCAAATGAAAGAACACCATAAGAACTGAGAAAGAACCAATTAACAGTGGTAGGAAAAGAAGGTTTATGGCCAGAAAATGAGATTACTTTTGAGTTGTAATTAAGTTCAAGGGTTTATCTCTGAAAAATGCAAATCCCAGCCAAGTTCGGTGGTAACTAGGGAGAGTAGGGTATGAAAATACCCGCAAGTATCTAAATATATAGTTAAAATCATTTTCAGAATTAAGTGAAAAATTAAGGAAAGACACCTAAAGGAGAAATGAGAAAGTTATAAGCCATTCCGAAAAAGAGAAATCACTGTCCTTTTTGGTATAACTTTTTTATTATTAAATCAAATTATTAACAGTAAAAAAGCAGAACTATCATAATTATAATTAAAAAAGGAGTTTTAGTTATGGTTATTACACCAAGAGTAGCTAGGTATAATTTTTTCATAATTAAATCAAATGATTAACCGTCAAAAAGCGAGAACTATCGTAACTAAAATTTAAAAATGAATTTTAAATAAAATAATTACGTTAAGAGCCGTGTCGGTTAAATTTAATGGTTAAAATCAGTTAAAAATAAAGCACTCTTTTTAAATTGTGACTATTAGATTAGATTAGTGTATTTACCTTAGTTGGACTCCAAAAATAATAATTTTTTATGAAAAATACTTATTTAAATTTGATATATATAAATTTAATCAATCAAACCAATATAAAAATGTAAAAAAAAAAAATAATAATTAAGAAAATAAATAGATTAAAGTGTCACAGGGAATAAAATAATTAAGAAAATGAATAGACTATTGATTAACAATCATATATAGCACTTTATCATTATTCATTTCAGTTCATAAAAAAAACTTCATGATTACATAATAGCGTTGGCAATAATTATCCCTTCTTTTAAAATGTGCAAGTGCAACTTGAAGTAGGAAAAGCATCGTTAAGAAAGTCCTTTGATTTTGTGAGACACGTACTGTTATGAGCTTGGTGAAGCTTTGTAGTATTGTAACGTGGACAAAGTCGAATTAAGTTATCATATTAATGGCCATGCCTTCAGTCTTAAAAGCTATTGTCTTTTTCTTTTTCTTTTTCTTTTTCAATTTTTGTGGTTGATTTTTATAGGAGCATGCTAAATTATACACATACCGTCCAATTACATAAAAAAAATAAAAATAAACAAATTATTTTATATCAATTTAATACGCATTTTTATATTCAATCTTGGGAAATATTATGCAATTGAATCATCAGTGAAGAAATGCTGGGCTTTCCTAATGAGCTAAACATCATTGAGCTGCTAAACAACAAAATAAATAAACATTGATGAAGAATAATCGGAGCCTGAGTATTAGCCCATCTTGGAGTTAAGACCGACATCCACTTCTGCCCACTCCAGATTTTTCAAGACAAAGGAAAGATGGGCCTGACTAAAGCCCGAAAATCTTATCCCTCCAAAATCTCGACCCAAGTCCACTTCATGCTTAAGAAAAGGCCCAAATTATAGATGGAATATAATCACAGATCTTTATAGTTAGAGAGAGAGACCATAAAATCCTGGTGCAGAAAATATAATGAAAGGTTTTCAGCCTTCACTCCCCATATATATTAAAAAAAAAAACTACTTTCATTTGAAACCCCAGGAAGGGTAGTCCTATGAGGTTACAAGCAATGCAAAGAACATTATGATGCCAGCATATGATTAAGGAGTTTGCAGCTCAGAAGTTTGATTATTTTTCTTGCTTTGCTTGAGCTCACCGTAGAAATAAGAAATAAAGCCCCAAAGAGATAAAACAAGAGAAAGAGCTTTTTCAACATGAAATTTCTCGTGATACAGCAACACAGCTAAAGTCTCAGTCACTGGCAGCAGAACAGCAATTATTATGCCAGAAAGCAAAGATGAACCGTAGAAAATCACACCAATTGCTCCCATGAAGAAGAATTGCCATAACACTGCACAAGAAACCAGCACTATGATATATTTTGATTTTCCAATCTCAAACTCATTTGCCTCTTTTACCATTCCCTGCGCTCATAATCAAAGATAATCACAACATCAAACACGGCAACAAATTAAAATATGCAAAACTTCAAGTTGTGATGCATTTGTATAACAGAGAAAAAGAGAGAGAGACCATAAAATCCTTGTGCAGAAGCATGCCAATGACACAGAAAGCAGTGGCAAAGAAACACATGACAATCTGCATCTCCATCACTAAAGTATATGTGATGTTCTGCTTTGCTTTCTTGTAAATCAGTTCAACTGCTGGAAGCACAAATCCATAAAGTGCAGAAGCACCAACTGTCATAAAAAATCCTAAGAAATACTGTCTATTCGATTCGTGAGCAGGGCGATCAGAACTAGTATGAAATGCTAAAACAACTGCCCCAAGTGTTAAAAGAAAAATGGAATTGATGGTAAAAGAGGTGAACTTTTGCTTAACCAAAAGATGAGCAAAGCCAGCAGTAAAGGCTAACTGACTACCAATGATAAGAGCAGAAGTTGAAAGTGGAAGAAGAGCAACACCATAAGCATAAAGAAAATCATCCAAGCCAGTGAGGAGGCCAAGAACAGCAGAAGCTAAGAAGATATGAGTGGTTATGTGGAAGACTTTGGTGTTAGAACCTTCCCTTTTTCGACGATTCCAATATGATACAAAGAGAGGAAGCAACATCACTGGCCAACCACCAGTCTCTAGAGCGCATGCTAGCCATACTTTCTTGCCGCCTTTCAAGAAGTAAAGCCGCGTCACCATTGGGCTTGCACAATTGCCAACGGCTAGCAATGCACAGTTCATCAGAAACAGCGATCTCTTCAAGGATTTGTTCTTCTTTTCAACTTCATCTGCAATTTGGTTATTAGCGATGTTGGACTCCATCTAGTATCTGCTCACTGATAAATCCATATAAAGAAAACCCTAAATTTCAGAATATATTGACTTATATCTACCATATTATAGACATTGATGAACATTTACAACTGTAAAGAGCGTTAGGTATGTGGTTACTTCAACATGTGGGTACACATCATTGAAAAAAAAAAAAAGTTACTAAAAGTTGAAAAAGTTAAAAGATCAAATTAGGTGCCAGCAATTTTAATTCAATTTTGCCTCTGCATGGACAGCTATTTCGCGTAATAGGATAACTGAGAGGCCCATAAATAGGCATTTCCAGATCAATTTAAATCATCATTCAGTTTTATAAATTAAAATAGATAAGTAGTTTAGAAAAATATTTGGGATATTTTTCTGAAAGGGAAGTGATAAAATAGTGAGTTTAGAAACACTTGTGTGTTATTATTTTGGATTTATCTCAAATTATTGTATTGACTTTCTCTCTCTACTCATTAATTTTATTAGTGAAAAAAATATTTTCGGAGTTTATCCCGTGGGCGTAACCCAAATAAAAGGGTAAACTACATTGAATTGCTGTTGTCAATATTTTTACTCTACAAATTTATTTTAATTTATCCGTTTTCCCGACAACAAAGAGAACAAAGAAACTGATTTTTCATGCATAAGTTATGTGAAAATTCCTAGTTATTCACTGTTATCATGAATAACACCAAATTTTACAGAGAAATTACTGTGAATTTTCTATTTTCAAGCATCGAACTCAAATGCCTCATTAGATAAAATAACCGAACAAAGAAATGAACAACCAATCAATCATAAAAGAATTGAAAATTAAAGAAGAGAAAAAAAAACCCCTAGTAATGATTGATAACAAATAATTACCTTATGGAAGAGAAAAATTAAGAAGATGGTGATTAAAATTTCTAAGCAGCGTCAAGAATCAAAGAGGAGCTGATAAATGAAGCGTAACCTCAAGACCACCATTTTAGATAAAGGAGTTCCTTACCAGCTGGTAACAAAGGAGCAGAAGATCTCAGTGGATGCGCTTGGGAAGAGAGAGTGTGCAACGTGGACAAAAAACTTCCGGCCAATTGGATTTTCATTATCATTTTAGTAAATTTAAATTGTATCTACCATACCACTTGCTTTAACTTCCATTCGTCTGCCAACTTCGTATTGCTTTCATGAAAATAGAATAGTGCATGATTGGGTTCACTCAAGCATATTAAAGTCTTGCATGCATTGAAAGTTGAAGAACCTAATTAACTTAAAGCATTGATTCGGTTCTTTTAACTTTCAATCAATGCCTGTATTAAAAAAACATAAAATCATTTTAATATAAAAATAAATTCGTTTAAATTGAATATCTAATAATCAAATTAAACAAATAAAATTGGACACTTTGATTTTGCACTATCAAAGTAAAGCGTTCAAAAAAAATATTAATTAAATTATTAAATATTTTATTATATTATATAATGCTAAAATTAGAAAATATGCATTAAATGTTATATTATGGCGGGACAATTTTTTTTTTTTAAATAAAAATTTGATAAGACAAGAATAATGTTATACATTAATTATATTATCAAACACGGAGAAATATTGATTGCACTTGTTGGATATACTCTGGAATTGTTTGGCTGGGTTTTTAGAAAGTGAAAAGCAGCTTTGAATCGAGGTAACGTTTCCCACCATGCATGACGATTTTCCATGAAATTATAGTATCTTTTAATCTTTTACTATTATTATTATTAGTGCTACACAACTCCAATTTCAATCATATAAAATTTTACAATCCACTCTTGGCATAATATTTTTAACGTAATCAATTTATTTTTAAGATTAATTAATATATAAAAATATGAAAATGGTAATTATCATGTTGTATATGTGTGTATATTCACAGAGTATATGCTGTTTTATATTCAATTTAAGAACAATGTTCTATTTCTATTTTTTTTTTTTTTAAATCAGAAAATTTTAGATAGCTTTCTTCCAAATAATCTTTTCTCTGCAGTTCAACAAATAACTCGAGAATTTATGTCATTCACATCTTCGTATTATTAACAGTACTTTTCATTGATATGAAACCAAATAATAGAAAATAAATTAAAGTAAATCTTATTTGTTTTCGTCCGGTTCTTTCATAAAACCAAATCCAACTTGCTCCCATCCAGGCATATAGGTTAGTGTCCTCTTGTCCAAACCGATACTTTCAGGACAGAGTTTGAACAGTTGAGATGAGGACAATTTCTACTTCAGCAATCAAACTATCATTCACTAGATATCCCTTTGAATATTTATCATGGAGAATAGTAAGGTGCAAGAAATTTGGACGTCCCCAAGAATAGTCATCTGAGCTGTTTAACCATTTCTCAGCTGCAGAAAAAGATACCCAAAAATTTGCTATAAAAAAAAATGTTTATTGATAAATATTCCAATTTATTAAGATTATAAAAATATCTGATCACCTGAATATGTTACATGCTGGCCATATAACTGATCTTTTACCATCAACTTGAATTCAACATACACAATTCCTGTGTCGGCCTGATCATCATTTAACCGTAAATATAATGACATACTGTTACCTTTTCCTATTGAGTTTCCTCTAGGATACAGCTGCAGAGTCCTATTATTCAGTTGAGTTGTTTGTTAATGTCGATTAAAATTACACTAATACCAAACTAATTAAGTAAGCACAAAATTAATTACCATTTATAACCAGCAACTGTAAACACTTGGGAGGAATACATTTCCTTTTCCATTGTTGAGAATTTGTTGAGTTTCCAAGTAAATTTACCATTTTCAGGTTGATTTATAACCTTAAACCTCTCTCCTTCACATGAAAATTTCAATACATGAACTTCTACTCCAAAAGCACAGCAATCATCTGCAAGGTATCCATTACGAGAATCTGTAAAGATGCTGAGAGGGAGTAACTGCGGATATCCATCTTCTCTCTTTAAAGAATGGTAACGCTTCATCATCCCATCTGCATTAATATTTTATATAACTATCATAAGAAATGGGAGGTCTGAGTTCGGTTCGTGATAATGACATTCTATAGTTGTAATTAGTCATTATGAATCTCTTATAGGAAAAAGAAAAAATTTTCTTTTCAATTCAAATTTAGGATAATCCAATTAGAGGCTAGAGAGCATTCAAATGCTTTAATAGTTTGGACCACTTCAGGCGATCCCAACAATCAACAAACATAGTCGAATATAAATAAAAAGGAATAATAATAATAAAACCCACACCTTGAATGATCAAGTAGTTGTACCGAATTTGATCGTAAACAAAAAATTTGAATTTCAAACCAACCAGACAAGTCTGGGAAATTTCATTTTTGTCTGACATTGCCAAGTAAAGAGAGATGTGATCTTTCCCATTTCTTTTTGTATCACCAAATGGATATAACAACAATTTCCTGTTTTTTAAGTATATGCATTGCAGAGGTTAAAAAAAACCTAAGTGGTATTAAATAATAATGAGAACAATGATATTGTCTTGATAAACAAAGTACAGTACGTACCATTCATAACCGCCTGCTTCAAAAACATTTGATTCATACTTCTCCTTTCCAGTCTTCTTCATTATGTTACATAACTGCGAGAACGATTCGATCTTCATCCTGTAATTTCCAGGTGGAAAGTCGCCCTTTTCTCTGTGTATTTCTGAGCACAAAAAGAGAGAGAGAAAAAAATTATTTATATAAATATATTACTGAAGATTGTGTATTGAAAATTGTTTACCAGGGCACAGAATGTAAGGATCAGGGTGCAGAGTTTGGTCTTCCATTTAATAGCTCAGTAGTTCCTCCTCCAAGACATTAATTACATGCGCTCTGAATCAGAAGCATGTTTCCTATATATATAATTCTAGCAATTGATATATATATATCCTTTCCTTTTTTCCTAAGTAATAATAGTATTAAATTTGTCTTACGGATGCCCTCTGGACTTCTCTCAAGCATTCCTTTGTGGTTCCTTTCCTATATACATTTCACAAGTATCGATAGATTGCTTCCACACTAGTAAAAATTTAGGGCATCAATTCTTTTATTTTCTCTTAAGAATACACTATTCAATTGAAAAGACAGTTTATTTTATATATACTATCTTTTTATGTACAAATTTGATTTTTTCATAATTGAGATTTCAAAAATACTTGAAAGAAAGGAAGAGTATAAATAATACTCTCTCAATCCTAAAACAATAGTTCCAATTCTATTTTTGCATAGTTTTAAAAACAGTGTTAAATTTTTTTGTCATATTTAATCAATTATATCCTTCATTCATTTATATTATGTATAATTGTTATAAAAAAAGACTAATGTTAATATAATACTAAATATGTAAATTGCTATATTGATGAAGTATATAAATGAGAAATAAATTTGGGACATTTTTTAAAATAATGTATTTTTGAAAATTAAATAGAAATCTGTTGCTTTTTAGAAAATAATTGGATATTTGGTGTGTGTTTAAAACCGCAACAAAAGGCTGTAGGTTCAAAAAATAGGATTCACAATATTAAAAAAAAAAATTTACACTGAAATCACAAATGCGATTTCATTGTAAAATAATTTTCTAGTGCATTAAAAAACAAGTTTTACATGTGCATATGTAAATACATGCATTAAAAAACATTTGGAATAATTACAATAATTGTAATTTAAAAATATTTCTCATAATAAAAAAAAATTAAACACATAAAATAAAAAATAAATAAAAATATTCAACATTTCTCTATTTCCATGAAATGATATTATATTTTAATCTTTTACTTTTATTAATTATTATTAGTGCTACATAACTCTAATTTCAATCATATAAAATTTTACAATCCACTCTTGGCATAATATTTTTAACGTAATCAATTTATTTTTAAGCTTAATTAATATATAAAATTATGAAAATAGTAATTATCATGGTGTATATGTATGTGTATTCACAGAGTATGCTGTTTTATATTCAATTTAAGAGCAATGTTCCATTTTTTTAATTTTTTTTTAAAATCAGAAAATTGTAGATATCTTTCTTCCAAATAATCTTTTCTCTGCAGTTCAACAAATTACTCGAGAATTTATGTCATTCACATCTTCGTATTATTAACAGTACTTTTCATTGATATGAAACCAAATAATAGAAAATAAATTAAAGTAAATTTTATTTGTTTTTCGTCCGGTTCTTTCATAAAACCAAATCTAACTTGCTCCCATCCAAGCATATAGGCTGGTGTCCTCGATTCATAATTTGTCCAAACCGATACTTTCAGGAGAGAGTTTCAACAACTGAGATGAGGACAATTTCTACTTCAGCAATCAAAAGTATCATTGAGTAGATATCCCCTTGATTTATCATGGAGACTAGTATGGTACAAGAAATTTGGAAATCCCCAAGAATAGACAGAGCTGTTTAACCATTTCTCAGCTGCAGAAAAAGACACCCAAAAACTTGCTATAAAAAAAAATTATTGATAAATATTCCAATTAATTAAGAATATAAAAGTATCTGATCACCTGAATATTGTACATGCCTGCCATGTACCTGATCTTTTACCATCAACTTGTACTCAACATACACATTTCCTGTGTTGGCCTGATCATCATTTAGCCGTAAATATAATGACATACTGTTACCTTTTCCTATTGACTTTCCTTTAGGATACAGCTGCAGAGTCCTATTATTTAGTTGAGTTGTTAATTTGTTAATGTCGATTAAAATTACACTAATACCAAACTAATTAAGTACGCACAAAATGAATTACCATTTATAACCAGCAACTGTAAACACTTGGGAGGAATACATTTCCTGTTCCATTGTTGAGAAGTTGTCGAGTTTCCAAGTAAATTTACCATTTTCAGGTTGATTTATAACCTTAAACCTCTGTCCGTCACATGAAAATTTCAATACATGAACTTCTACTCCGAAAGCACAGCAATCATCTACAAGGTATCCATTACGAGAATCTGTAAAGATGCTGAGAGGGAGTAACTGCGGATATCCATGTTCTTTCTTTAAACAATGGTAACGCTTCATCATCCCATCTGCATTAATATTGTAAATAACTACCAACAATCAACAAACACGGTCGAATATAAATAAATAGGAATAATAATAATAATAAAACCACACCTTGAATGATCAAGTAGCTGTCCCGAATTTGATCGTAAACAAAAAATTTGAACTTCAAACCAACCAGACAACTCTGAGAAATTTCATTTTTGTCTGAAATTGCCAAGTAAAGGGAGATGTGACCTTGCCCATTTCTTTTCGTATCTCCAAATGGATATAACAACAATTTCCTGTTTATTAAATATATGCATTGCAGGGGTTAAAAAGAAAACCTAAGTGGTATTAAATAATAATGAGAACAATAATATTGATTTGATAAACAAAGTATAGTACCATTCATAACCGCCTGCTACAAAATCATTTGATTCATACTTCTCCATTCCAGTCTTCTTCATTATGCTACATAACTGCGAGAATGATTCGATCTTCAGCGTAAAATTTCCAGGTGGAAAATCGCCCTTTTCTCTGTGTATTTCTGAGCACAAAAAGAGAAAAAAATATATATTTATGTAAATATATTACTGAGAATTGTGTATTGAAAATTGTTTACCAGTAGCTGCATGGCTTGTATAAGGATCAGGGTGCAGAGTTTTGACTTCCATTAAATCGCTCTTCATCAGAGCCATGTTGCCTATATAATTCCAGCAATTGATGTATATTATACTGGTATTTATCTTTTCCTTTTTTTTTTTCTAAGTAATAATGTTAAATTTGTCTTGCGGATGCTCTTTGGACTTCTCCCAAGCATTCCTTTGTGGTTCCTTTCCTATATACATTTCACAAGTATCAATAGATTGCGTCCACACTAGGAAAAAATTTAAGGCATCAATTCTTTTATTTTCTCTTAAGAATACACTATTCAATTGAAAATAAGTTTATTTTATATATAGCTTTTTATATACAAATTTGATTTTTTCATAATTGAGATTAAAAAAAAAATACTTGAAAGAAAGAAAGAAGATAAATAATACTCTCTCAATCCTCAAATAATAGTTCCAATTCTATTTTTGCAATGTTTTTAAAAAAAATGTTATTTTTTTATCGTAGGATATAATTTTATCTATTAATCAATTATATTTTTCATTTGTAGTGTGTATAAGTATAACTGTTATAAAAAAAAAAAAAAAAAAAAAAAGAGAGAGAAAAGAAGAAGACTAATATTAATATAATACTAAATACGTAAATTGCTATATTAATGTGGCCTGATCTTTCATGACTTGAAATGAAGTATGTAAATGAGAGATAAAGTTATGGTTCTGAATATCATGTTGTTTTAAACTTTATTTTAAAAAATTACATAAATAATTGAATGAATTCGTAAAGGCAAAAAATAGTAAGTTAATTATATTTTAATATACAAAAAGAATTGTTATTATTATTTTGAAATAGAAAGAATATAGTTTGATGTAATATTGGAAAGTAATCAGAAATTCCAAGACAGCAAGCTTAGCTCACAAGTGAAATTAGAAGGAAAATAGTAGGGCTGAGAAAGAGAAAAAAAAATGGAAAAACTGGTAAACCGAAAATCGATTCGAAATTGAATCAGTTTTTCTGTTAACCGAATCGACAATTTTGATTTTTAATTAGTAAATTTTAGACTTTTCGGTTTCGGTTCACGGTATGAAAAAACAGGTGATTTCAGTAAATTAGTCAGTTTAACTATTATTTTTAATTTCTATTCAGTTTTCAATTTCGGTTTCAATTACTATAACTTATGTAAAGTAATATATTCAATTACATTTAAATTATATTTTTATTTTTATACCTTAATTTTTTATATTTTTCTATAAAATTTATATAATATTTAAAACTATATTTAAATTATATTATTCTTTTTAATTATATAAAGTAATATTTATATATAATAATCGATTAACTTTTATATACGTTATTTTTTATCATATATATTAGTATTCATATTTTACTTAATAGTATTTAATTGCATTTTTTTATATTTTAGAATTCATATTTTCACATTTAATATTACCTAGCTTTTAATTTATTGAACATGAATTTTGGTTAATATAGTATGTTTGTTTTGTGATTTTTATTTTTAATTAATTTGCACATTTAAAATTAAATTAAATTTTATCTATTTTTTTATAATTATATGTAATAAATTTTAGCGGTTAACTAAATTGAAAAATTAACTGTTAATAATTTTAAAAAATTAATATTAGTGTACTGATTAATTTTTTTTGCTAATTGACCGATTAACCGATCAAAATTATACCTATAAAACAAGAACATTTATCTGCACGATACAGTAAAAAAAAAAAAACTAACTAGCAATTATTAGTCCATTTACAAAATTTGTAATAGTTCATGTGAAGAAAGAGACAAAAATTGGCAAGTGATAGAACTCAAGTCATTTTCCATTCTTTATCCTCTTCTCTGAGAGGCTCTTTAATCATATCCTTCATGCCAAATTAATCATTCATCTCTCTGTTTCTCCATGGCTGAAACTGCAGCTCTTCATTCTAATCAAACTATTAAAACCATAAAAACATTATCTGAATCACCTGCTCTCACCTCCATCCCTTCTACACACACCTTCACTCCCAATCCCCATGATCATGTCATTTCTGAGTCACAACAATCACTTCCCATCATCGATTACTCTCTTCTCATTTCTGCTGCTCCTCATCAACGCTCCAAAACCATTCAAGAACTTGCCAAAGCCTGTCAAGACTGGGGATTCTTCATGGTATTACTTTATTATACTGATTGCTTGTAATTAGTTTTATCAATATACTTAATTTGATAGAGTTTAATTGGTAATTAGGTGGTAAATCATGGAGTACCAGAGAGGTTAATGAGATCGATGATCGATTCATGTAAAGGATTCTTTGATCTGACAGAGGAAGAGAAAGAAGAGTACAGAGGAAAGGATGTGTTGGATCCCATAAGGTGTGGAACCAGTTTTAATGCTTCTGTTGAGAAGACTTTGTGTTGGAAGGATTTTCTAAAGATTACTTCTGATACTGTCTTTCACTCTCCAACTAAACCTCCTGGCTTCAGGTATATTAATATTAAATTTTAAAATCTGATTAGCTTAGTCTATGAATAAAGTGAATGGACTATGTCTAGGCAATAATTGTGATTTATGAGAGAAACAATTGTCTTGCTTTGTTGGTGGATTTGAATTTGCACTAATAGGTTGTTTGGATACAATACAGTATCATACAAAACATTATGAAAATCATGACACTAACTAGTCAATGACCTAATTGTTATTGGTTCTCTTCCTTTTCTTTTTCCTTAAAAAAAATCACAGGGAGACAGCATTGGAATACTCAAAAAAAGCTAGAGAAATAGCAAGGGAACTCCTAAAAGGAATATCAGAGAGTTTAGAATTGGAAAGCAATTACATAGAAAAGACACTGGACTTGGAAAAGGGAGTACAAGTAATAGCAGCAAACTTCTATCCACCGTGTCCACAGCCAGAGCTAGCAATGGGGATGCCTCCACATTCGGACCATGGCCTCTTAACATTTCTCATACACAATGGAATAAGTGGACTTCAAATTCAGCACCAGGGGAAATGGGTCAATGTCAATGGCATCGCCACTTCCTTCCTTGTTAATGTTGGAGATCATCTTGAGGTGACCCTTCTTAATTTTCTAATTTGAAATATTTTTGGCCTAAACATTGAAATCTTGAGCTTTTTGTAAGGGTCTGTTTTTTGAATGCCAGATTTTGAGCAATGGAAAGTACAGGAGTGTATTGCACAGAGCAGTTGTGAACAATGAAGCAACAAGAATATCCATAGCCACAGTACAAGGTCCATCAATGGAATCAGTGGTTAGTCCAGCACCTGAGTTATTAGAAAGGGAAAAGAAGGCACCAGCTTATATTGGCATCAAATATAAGGATTATCTTCGATTTCAACAAAGCAGTAATCTTGTTGGGAAATCCAACTTGGATCGAGTTCGAAAATTTGATCTTGTTGAGTGAGTAAATCTAAGCTCTTTAGTGTTGAACTTTGGAATAAAACAATGATTATGGTTATAATATAATAGTCTAATAAGGTTACAGATAGTGCAAAGATCATAATTATGGCACATTTGATTGAGGCATTTGGATCTCTGAAGCTTTGATTGTTTTTCTTTCTCTGCTTGAGCTCGCCATAGAAGTAAGAAATGAAGCCCCAAATACAAAACAAGAGAAAACAGCTTTCTCAACTCGAAACTTCTCATGATACAGCAACACAGCCAAAGTCTCTGTCACTGGCAGCATAACAGCAACAATCACACCCGAAAGCAAAGAGGAACCACAGAAAATAACACCAATTGCTTCCATGAAGTAACATTGCCAGAACACCAAAGAAGAAACAAGCACTATATATATTTTGATTTTCCAAGCTCAAATTCAGTTGCCTCTTTGTCCGTCCCCTGCACTAATAATCAAAGTTAAGATTCTTTCTGAGACTGCAAATTAAAGATTGCTACATAGGACAGAGATAGAGAAAGAGAGAGACGTAAAATCATTGTGCAGAAGCATGCCAATGACACAGAAAGCAGTGGCAAAGAAAGACTCCATCACTAAACTAAATGTGACATTCTGCTTTGATTTCTTGTAAATTAATTAAATTGATGGAAGCAGGAATCAATTAAGTGCTGAAGCTCCAATTGTCATGAAAAATCCCTACAAATACTATTGATTCGATTCGTACGCAGGGTGATCAGAACTAGTGTCAAATGCTAATCTTACTGTTCCCAGAGATATCAAAAGGATAGCATTGATGGTAAAAGAGGTGTAATTTTTGCTTAACCAATAGATAAGCAAAAGCAGCAGTAAAGGCTAACTGAGTAGAAATGATAAGAGCAGAAGTGGAGATTGGAAGACGAGCAACAGCATAAGCATAAAGAAAGCTATTGAAGCGAATGAGAAGGCCAATAACAGAAGAAGCTAAGAAGATAGGAGTAGTTATGAAGAAGAGTTTAGCTTGGGAACCTTGCTTGGTTCAACGATAAGAGTATGATGCAGAGAGAGGAAACAAGCTCAATGGAAAACCAGCATTCTGCAGAAAACTTGAAATCCAAACTCCCTTACCACCTTTCAAGAAGTAGACACACAAAACTAGTGGGCTGGCACTGGCGCTTAGAGCTACTAATGTGCAGTTCATCAGAAGCAGGAATTTCTTCAGGTACTTGTTCATCTTTTCCTCTTGATTCAAGATTTGGTTGGATTCCATATCTGTCTGAGAATAGAATCTGATCACTCTTTCAGAATTTAGTTAAATTTCAGCAGTTCGGACTAAAATCTTCCCGCAAATAATGGTTTTGGACAGTTGAGGGGTTGTTGACCTGATCCCGCAGTTAGAGATGGCAAAAAGAGGGGCGGGACCGGTTAATCTTTTAGTGAATCAAGTTAGTCGAGACATGTAAACTCAAACACTCGTGATTGAGAGAAAAAAAAAAAGAAAAAAGAAAAGAAAGAAAGAACATGGAGTATTAGGCTTTAGCAGATATAAATCCAATATCTAACGGATCCCAATTTGAATTGACTGTAAAATTCTTTGTTTATGATCATATTCGAGATAAGTATTTGACTGTCTAAGGTTGGTTTTATGTAATTCTATTTATGTATCTTTTTTATAGTGCGAAATCTGAATGCGTTTAATTTTGCTGAAAACGATTAATGGTTATGCAGATGGGAAGGTGAAGCGTTTCCAATTCCATGTGTTGAAGACAGAACATGGAGTTAATCAACTGCTTCCACTTTCAACATTCAGTGACTCATCTAACGGTTATCTTTTGGATAAATGCATAGGGAAAGTAGAAGATTTTTCTATTATACAACCTATAAATGCTAGCTATACTTGAAAGCTTAACGTTGCTCCAAGAATATTATTATAGTAAGTATTTATGCTGCTGCATATGCCGAAGAAAATGTGATCTTTAATGTCTGAATGGATTTCGGTTAATTACAGAATTTGAATATTGAAATGAAATCATCAGGTCATTGAAGCTTTACCCTAAAGGAGATTCAGGGGAAAAGAACAGAAGTGTGTCCTTATTTTTATGGTTAGAGAACAGAATTAGCCTGCAAGGAGCGTACGCGGAATGTAAACTGTTGGTAAAAGAGATCTGGTGAATGAGATGCATCAAGAGCGAGGTGAAGTAATTTAAGTTTGGAATTGGCTATAGAAATATATATGTGCATCTCTTTCTTCAATTACCAGATGCCTTTATCAGCGTAATTTGCTTCTGTAAACGAGTAAACTCAACTCTCAACTAAATGAATTTTCTTTGAATAATCTCCAGATTTTTCATCATTTTAAATATCAATATAATCATCAAACATTAGCTTGGTAAAATTTGATTAAATAGATCATGCATAAAAGATAAAATTATATTATTGAATTTCATTACTAAATTAGTCAGCTGGGATTTGGGGATCATTTATGTGTGTTTAGAAGTCAGCAAAACTGTCACTCATGCAATTTATCATTTTTTTATTAATTTTATTTCTAACTAATATTTTGTTGGAATAAGTATAATTTCATGAACCTAAGAAAGGTACTCGCGGGCAACTAACTTTGATGCAAAGAAAAGAAATATGTACTATAATTTTATATTATCAACAAAAAATAATTTAAAGTAATTTTAATTTTTATTTAATATAAAATATTAGGTTTTAACACGTAAAATCCTTTCTAAATGAGGATAATGATAAAAGTCCAATTCTAAATAGATTACTTCAAATTAAGACTTGAAGACCAATCAAAAGGGAAGGCAAGGATAAATGAGTTGGCAAAGCATTAGCCATTGGATGAAATTTTAAGATCATATCAATTCCCTCTCTGTTATTTCTGTTTCTCATTATTTCTCTCCATTTCTACCTCATCTTCTTCCTCTTCTCTCTTATTTCCCTTACTCAATCAATATCCTTGTTTTTGGTGAATCCTCCATTGATAAGAGCTTGCTGCAAGTACTTGATAGTAGTTACTAGAAAAGATGAAAAGATTTCAGAAGCAATACAAGACAATTTTTGGTAGTAGAGAGAAAACTTCCGTCTCTCTTACATTGAGAAAACTCTCCTCTGTATATACAATTACAGAACGGGAATTAAGGAGCTAAACTAGCCTAAAATAATGCCTATACAGATCTTATCTTTACAGTAAGATTATTTCCCAGCTAATATTATTTCCTATACAAGAAAATTATTTCCTATTACCCCCCCTCAAGTTGGAGCATGCAGATCATGGATGCCCAACTTGGAAAGAAAATGCTCAAATTTTCGACCACCCAATGCCTTAGTAAAGATATCAGCCACTTGACAACCGGTATGTACATAACTGGCCCGGATGAGACCATTTTGAACTGCATCACGCACAAAATGACAATCGATCTCAATATGCTTAGTACGCTCATGAAATACAGGATTGGCCGCAATATGCAAAGCTGATTGACTATCACAATATAGCTGTATGGGTTTCGAAAGATGAACATTAAGATCAAACAATAAGCCCTGCAACCATTTTAACTCACAAGTAGTCATTGCCATAGATCGATACTCTGCTTCAGCAGATGAACGAGAAACAGTCTATTGCTTCTTTGTCTTCCAGGAAACGGGAGAACTGCCTAACTGAATATACCATCCAGTTAAAGATCGACGAGTCAGAGGGCAACTTGCCCAATCATAATCACACCAAGCAGAAAGATGTAAATCACTTTGTGCTTTCAACAAAATGCCTTGACCAGGACTCCCCTTCAAGTAACGAACCACTCTCAAAGCTGCTTCCCAATGTTCGTTTCGAGGTTGTTGCATAAACTGAGCTAGAACATGCACACAATAAGACAATTCAGGTCGAGTAACTGAAAGATAAATAAGTCGTCCTACCAAACGTCTATAACGTTCAGGATCATGTAAAAAATCTCCCGTTGCCATGGCTAAATTATGATTTTGTTCGATTGGAAAAGAAACTGGTCTAGCTCCAAGCAAACCAACTTCGGAAATAATATCCAATGCATATTTGCGTTAACACAAATAAATTCCTTCAGAATTACGTGCAACCTCAATCCCCAAAAAATACTTCAAAACTCCCAAATCCTTCATATGAAAACAACTACTCAAATATTGCTTAAATATTTGAATAGCGGAATGATCATTACCAGACACAATGAGATCATCAACATAAACAAGGACGCAGATTTGTACCTTGTCCCGTTGTAAGGTGAAAAGAGAGTAATCAGAGTAAGATTGCCTAAAGCCATATTGTTTCAAAGCGGAAGCCAATTTGGCAAACCAACATCGAGGAGCCTGTCGAAGTCCATACAAAGATTTGTTCAAATGACATACCAATCCTGATTTATGAGCATAAAAACCTAGTGGCATGCGCATGTATACTTCTTCTTGTAAGTCTCCATGTAAAAATGCATTGTGCACATCCATTTGATGAAGCTCCCAATTTTTAGCTGCAGCTACAGCAAGAAAGGTACGAACTGTAACCATTTTTGCCACCGGTGCAAATGTCTCATTGTAGTCGATTCCTTCAACTTGCCTGTTCCCCAGAATAACCAAACGAGCCTTATAACGTTCAATCGTGCCATTTGCATTATACTTTATCCGAAACACCCATTTGCATCCAATTGCTTGCTTGTCAGGTGGTAATGATTTTACAGTCCATGTTCCATTATCTTCTAAGGCTTGTATTTCTTTCTTCATGGCTTCTCTCCATCTTTCATCTTTGACAGCCTCAACAAAAGAATGAGGTTCAACATTTGTAGTAACAGCTGCTAAGAAAGCACGATGATTCACAGAAAATTTATCACAGTTCACATATTGTGTAATAGGATAAGAACTACCTGAGAAACGTTGATGGTCGGTTGAGTGTGCAGAAGGACTCATTACTTTCATAGTGTGTAGAACAAAATCGCGCAGCAAAACAGATCCACGTTTCTCTCTATGACCACGTCCAACCAATTCTTCGGGTTGCTGAAGTTATGCAGTTTCAATCTCACCCCTCCTTACTGCAGCAAAGTCGTGACATGGGGTATTTCTATTGAGCTCAGTTACTTCTTGATGCCCCTCTTCATTTTCTTGCCCAATCATATCAGGATAGCTTTCTAACTCTTCTTCAACTGAACCAGCTGCCCTCACAATCTTATCAGTCATTCCTCCTTTGTCACCAATTTCATGTATGTAAGGAAATTTATTCTCCACAAATACCACATCTCTGGAGACAAACAATTCACCTGTTTCCATGTCGTACATGCTCCATCCTTTCTTTCCAAAAGGATATCCAATAAACACACATTTTTGGCTTCTACTGGCAAATTTATCTCCTTCTCGTTGTTGGTTATGGGCATAAGCCAAACACCCAAATACCCGAATATTTTCATATAAAGGGACTTGACCATACAGAAGTTCATAAGGTGTTTTCCCTTTCAACAACACAGAAGGAGTTCTATTAATTAAATATGCAGCTGTTAACACACACTCTCCCCAAAAATCAACAGGCAAATTGGCTTGAAAACGAAGTGCACGTGCAACATTAAGAATATGCCGATGTTTCCGTTCCACTCTTCCATTTTGTTGAGGGGTCCCAACACAAGATGTCTGATGAATTATCCCTTTATTCACAAAATAATCACTCAAACAAACAAATTCAGTGCCATTATCACTACGAACTATTTTCACATTTCCATGGAATTGTCTTTGAATCAAAGCAAAGAAATTGCAAAGAGTTTGTCTCACTTCATATTTATTTTTCAACAAATAAACCCACACACTTCTTGAATAATCATCAACTACTGTTAAAAAATAATGTGCTCCACAAAACGTTGGGGTTTTACAAGGACCCCATAAATCACAATGAATAACTTCAAAGATATTGGATGCTTTATTATTACTGGTCACAAACTCTTCTCTAGTTTGTTTTGCTCGAATACAAACTTCACAACTACCACTTTTATTACTTCTAGCATCAACGGTAGGTAATAAACTGACAATCTTATCAGAAGGATGTCCCAACCTTTGATGCCAAACTTCAAAGGTATTTTTTCGTACTGTTGTCAAAGCTTTAGCACTCTTCATGCCTTCCATTCCTTTGAAGTAATAGAGCCCTTCATGCCTCTCACCCGTGCCAATCAGCATCCTCGAATTGTGGTCCTGTATTACACAAAGTTTGTTAGTGAACAGTACTGTACAATTCATCTCATCAACAAGTTGTGAAACAGAAACTAAGTTGCACTTTAAATTAGGAACATATAACACATCGTTCAATTTTAGATGTTTATTTAACATCACAGTTCCTTCTTTGTTCGCCATGACTTCCTTTCCATCCGGCAATCCAACAGGTACAGAATGAGCATTTTTTACGTTGCTCAATAATTCAAAGCTTCCTGCCACGTGATGAGAAGCTCCAGTGTCAATTATCCATTTCATAGTATCATACGCACCATTCAATCTTCCTTGATTGCCATCTTTTTGGGTGTTCAGAAAGTTAAGCAGAGTGTTCCACTGCTCACTACTCAATCTATTTAAGCTTTTGGTCCCAACTTCTGTTCCATTGCTTTCTTGTGATGTCAGAACAGTTGCATGTGCTCGCACTGATCCACCACGTCCTCTTCCTCCTGAGGTGGCTGACTGTTTAGATCCTCCTTGTCCACGTCCATGTCCGCTGCCTTTTGGTCTCTCACCCCACCAATCTGGATAACCAATTAGTTGAAAGCATGAATCATAGTTATGTCTTGGCTTGTTACAATTAGTGCAAATTGTGGATTTATTTTTCAGTTCTGTTCGGCCTTTCAATGTCGATCCAGTTTGGACAGCAAAAGCCATGTGTTCATTCTGCTGTTCTTTTCCACGTGTTATATTACGAACCCGTTCTTCTTGTATAATCATAGCATATGCTCGATTCAGACTTGGCATTGGCTCGGTGCTCAAAATATTGGATCGCACTATTCCATAGATTGAATCATCTAAACCCATTAGGAAGTAATGCAGCTTTTCTTCTTCACGCTTCTTATCCAGTTCCCCACCAAAATTGCATGTACAGCCTTCACATTTGCATATTGGGTTCTGCTCATAGTTTCCCAATTCTTCCCATATCATTTTTAATTTCCCATAATAATTCACTATTGTCATCCCGTCTTGCTTGCATTTCACCAACTCTGTTTTAAGTTGATGAACGCGTGGTCCATTCCTCACAGAAAATCTTTCCTTTATGTCATCCCAAAGTTCCTTAGCCACCTCTATATATGTGATAGTTGATCGCAAAGTCGGTTCTACTGTATTCAACATCCATGATACCAGCATCGAGTTAACAGTCCACCAATCTTCCATCTTCGACGAGTCTTCTGAAGGTTTCGTTATTGAACCATCGACAAATCCATATTTTTTCTTGGCTCGCAACGCCGTTCTTATCGCTCGTGCCCATTCATCGTAATTCTCTCCTTTCAATTGAACTTGTGTGATAATATTTCCTGGATTATCATTCGCGGAGAGAAAGTATGGAGATATCGTCGATTTGGTTGAGGTATCACCACTTGTTTTTCCACTCATTGCTCTGATACCATGAAAAGATTTCAGAAGCAATACAAGATAATTTTTGGTAGTAGAGAGAAAACTTCCGTCTCTCTTACATTGAGAAAACTCTCCTCTGTATATACAATTACAGAACGGGAATTAAGGAGCTAAACTAGCCTAAAATAATGCCTATACAGATCTTATCTTTACAGTAAGATTATTTCCCAACTAATATTATTTCCTATACAAGAAGATTATTTCCTATTAAAAGATAACAAATATCCCTTCCTAATATATAAAATCACCATATCAAACGAAGAATTCTTTTATTATATATGTATTATAGAATAATGTTAAGAGTTTTACAGTATAATAGGAAATTGGTGGTGTATCCTAATGGAAATGCAAGAAGAAATGGTGAAGGTTGCATCTCTCTGCTTGGCATTAGCATAAACAAAGCCAATATCTAATGGATCCCCAGTTGAAGTGACTGTAAAATTCTTTGCTTACGATCATATTCGAGGCAAGTAATTGACTATCCAAGCTTGGTTTTATGTATTCTATTGCAAAACCTGAATCTGTTTAATTAGCAACTGATAATTTCGTTGAAAGAAATTATTGGTATGCGGATGGGAAAGTGAAGAGTTTCCGTGTATTAAAGACAGAACTTGGAGTTCATCAACTGCTTCCTCTTTCAACATTCAAAGACTCGTTAACGACTATCTTGTGGATGATTGCTGCGCATTTGGTGCAGAACTTACCATCATTAAACCTACAGGGAAAGTAGAAGAGTTTTCTCTTATAGAGGAACATACAAATGCTATTACTTGAAGTTCGAAAGGTTCTCAACGTTGCAGAAAGATTATATTAAGGAAGTGTTTATTGCCGCTGGATACAAATCACTAAAAAAAATATAAATTAGCAACTGAAATTAGCGATGTTATCTGTCCGTCGCTAATTAGCGTATGTTTTCAAACTTAACCGTAAAAGTTTATTTTTTTAATAATAGCGACGAAAATAAAAAAAAAAAACGGTCGCTAATTTTTTGTGGCAATTGGTGGCTCTTTTTTTTGCGACCGAATTTAGCGACTTAAATTTTTTAGTCACTAATTAGCAACTATTTTTCAAATGACATGAACATGCAAATTTTTATCAATTTTACCAACAAAATAATCCATTGCTAAAAACTTTTCAGATCTTTAATTATGAATATGATAATTTAGCGACGGAATAACGACAAATTATCCGTCACTATTTTAAATTAAAATTTTATTATACTAAGGATTATATTATATTTTAGTGACTAAGGAACATTTGGAATATTTCATTTTTGAGCAAAAGAGTCGTTTTCTTTTTTAAGTAATGTTAGATCGATTACATATTAATCAATTGGTTTAAGGTTATCGACAAAAAAGATTTGTCTAAGTCATTTCGTTTTTTTTTTGTCCAAGTTACTTTTTTTTTTCCGTCTAAGTTTCTTTATTTGATGTGGTGATTTTATATATTAGAAAGGAATATTAATTTAGAGTTCGTTCTTCAATTGATTGATTGAATAGATTAGTAATTTCTTATATTTGACGCATTCTTAGAATAGTTTTCCTATTAGGATTCAGATTTGTAGGAACAGTATCATTTCAAATAGTATTCATTGAAATTTCATCCATTCCAAAATTGAATATTAATCCTTTTTTTTTCATGTTTCTTTGCGGTTCAATATTTGTTTAGGCTTTTAAGCCGACACAAATAAAATTTAGGAAAGAATCCAAGTAAGAAAAAGATAAATTCTTTTGCCCAGCTTCTCGATCTAATTTCGAAAGTGGAATATTGATTTAACTAGCACGAAAATAGCTGACTTTTCACCAAAAGAAAAATGAAAATCTCAACTTTTTATAGCCCAACAAGGCTAGCTTTTAGGTATTTAATACTTCTACCGTATAGTAATTTTTCTTCAATTTCATTTTTTACATATATTTAAGAAATCATAGTTCTTCTCAAAAAAAAAAAAAAGAAATCATAGTTAACTAGTTATTGTAAATAGTCGATAAAATTTTTCATATGACTTTTTTATTAAATTCATTTTATATATAGGATGAATAATTAAATATTATTAAAACTATAAAAATCATGATTAATAACATAAGTTGGAAATTTTAACTTGCAATTCTTAAAATAACATTAAATAAAGATTACAGATATTACAATAAGGTTTTGTTCTTCACGTACACTCTTTTTCCCAATAAGAGCAGTTTGGTATCAACTTAAATTGAAGGACGGATTTCTGTTCTTTTGTTTGAATTTTCCTTTAGGATAAACCTGATTATTTGATTTACATTCCATACAAATTAAATTTCTTTTGTTTTAACTTTTAAAGTTCTTTTTTTCTTAATCTAATTCACATATTCTTAAAGAGAATGCGAAGGGACTAAATTTCAACTGGAATGGGAGTAGTAATTTTTTAGTTATGAAAATTGAATATGAAGTGATTTAGAAATGAATGGAACTTCCAATGCATGGAGGCTAAAGAAGTTAATTCGAATGCATGGAGAAGTCCAAAGATACTTTGATAATAAGTACCTAGAAAAGATAAAAGCTGATATTACTCCCATAACAAGAAAAAAAAAAAAAAAAGAAACCCTTCCTATTATATAAGAAAAGAGCACATCAAACAAATAGGAAGAGGAACTACTGCCCACTTCTATTAATTGAAGATAGAATTATGCGTTCTGGTCCTTCTAACAATATGCAGCTTACTGGTAAACTTCATAGATATATTCATTTATTTTTCTCTCTTACAATATATATGTTTATTTTTCTCTCTTACAATATATATGTATGTTTATATAATATGATTAAGCTGTGCAGACCTACAAATCGGAAGATGGAAAAGAGATGCACCACCTGCTCACTTTCTATTAAAGATACAGTCACTCTCCCAGTTGTCACGTATAGTAGAAACTACTGAAGTTCACAAGTATGAATCAGGCGTTTTTGAAGTTTCTGATTACAAATGGTATGTTAATCCATTCACTTTTTCATCTTTTGCTATATATGTATTATAAATGATATAAGAGTTTTACCATATAATAGGAAATTGGTGGTGTATCCTAATGGGAATGCAAGAAGAAATGGTGATGGTTACATCTCTCTCTACTTGGCATTAGCAGAAACAAAGCCAATATCTAATGGATCCCGAGTTGAAGTGACTGTAAAATTCTTTGTTTACGATCATATTCGAGATAACTACTTGACTATCCAAGGTTGGTCTTATTAGCAAGTGATAATAAAACCTGAATATGTTTAATTAGCAAGTGATAATTTTGTTGACAGCAATTAATGTTTTGCAGATGGGAAGGTGAAGCGTTTCCACGTGTTAAAGATAGAACATGGAGTTCATCAACTGCTTCCTCTTTCGACATTCAATGACTCATCTAATGGTTATCTTGTGGATGATTGCTGCGCTTTTGGTGTAGAGGTTCACCTCATTAAACCTACAGGGAAAGTAGAAGAGTTATCTCTTACAAAGGAACCTAACAATGCAAGTTACACTTGGAAGATTAAGAGCTTCTCATCAACATTAGAGCAAAATTCTTATTATAGTGAAGCATTCAACGCTGCTGGATACGAATGGTAAGTACCCAATGAATTGTAATCTTGAATGTCTGAATGGATTTAGGTTAATTACGGTATTTGATTATTGAAATGAAATCATCAGGAAGTTGCAGCTTCACCCTAGAGGAGATTCACGGGAAAAGAACAGAAGTCTCTCCTTATTTTAATGGTTAGTTGACAGTGTTTTTGAACATGGAGTGTACGCTGAATATAAGCTGTTGGTAAAAGATCAGGTGAATGGGATACATAAAGAAGTTAAAGGTGAAGTAATATAAATTTGTGATTGGCCATACAAATATATATGCGTGCGTCACTTTCTTTAAGTTTCCCAGTTGGAAAAACTAAACTAATGTTCAATTGTGTAGGTAGTAGATGGTTTAGCAAAAGTGCTTCGGGTTGGGGATATCCAAGTTTCATGCTCCTCAATGATCTCCACAATGCATCAAAGGGATTTCTAGTGAATGATACATTGATTATTGATGTTAAAATTACCTTCATCTCCGATGTTAAAGCTCTCGCTTGAAACTACCCATTACCCATATGGACAAATTATTAATTATGACACGATAGGATTTTGTGTGATTTTTAGAGCTTACAACCCATTGATGCTGTACTTTTGTTATTTCCTTGGAAGACTTTTAGTAATATACTTTTATCATCACCTCCGTGTCCTTTGAAAAGAAAAAAGAAACAACAATTTTCTTAGCAATTGATGATTAATTAGTCAAAGGATGATATAACCTTCCTCAACTTAATTTGCTCGAGTAAACGAGCAAACAGTTAAATTCGACCTTAATCAATAATCTGATCAACACCAAATAATTACTGAATTTATTTGAATATCATTTCCTGATTTCATTATTTTAAATATCATAACATTACAAATAAGTTGTAATTGACAAAACCATGTGAAGACAATATTTCATTTTCTTGAAGATGGTATTAAAGCTTTATGAATTAAAAAATAGAGCTCCTAGACAAACAAAGAAAGAGATGCATGTATAATTTATTTCTATATGCCAATTAAAATTCATCAGATTAAATTCCAGAGCCACTACTTGTTCAAGAAGAGCGTTCTCGTCATCTAAAGTCAAATACCAGGGAGAGAATCTGTCATGTCAAAGTAGTGGTTGCTGTCTGTTTTAACATTTTCAGAGTCTGGTTGTGTTGGTTGTTTCTGTTTAAGTTGCTAACTTAGATGTTTGGGGTGTATTAGGTGTAAAATTCTGGTCTTTTTGCCTCGTAACAGCTATCTTGTGCAGAACTTACCATAATTAAAACCTACAGGAAAAGTAGAAGAGTTTTCTCCTATAGAGGAACCTACAAATGCTATTTATACTTGGAAGATCGAGAGGTTCTCAACGTTGGTTTTTGGGCTCACGGCCCATTGATTTTGTTCTATCATTGGAAGACTTTTCCTAATAATATACCTATATAGATCAGTATTGTTAATCTCATACTAAATTAGTAGGCTGGCATTTGGGGATTATTGTGTCTATGTGAAAATATATTACAAGTCCACCTAATTTATGTTTTACATTATAAAGTAGGAATTTAAGTGAGTAAATGTACATGAAATTCAATATTGGTTCTAGGTAAATTAAGTGCACTTTTTTTCCAAAATTCATTGCAATTCAAAACCTTATAGGCTAAGTTTAAATTGGATACAACTCAAGTTAAGGAGAGAGCTTTAACAGCAGCGATAAGATTAACTTCAACTTCAACAATCAAAGTATCATTCACTAGAAATCTCCTTGTATTGTGAAGATCACTAAGGAGCATGAAACTTGAATATCCCCAACCATCCTCGGTTCGAAACCAATCAACACCTGCATAGAAGAACATCACTTATGTTTTTCCATCTGGGAAACTTAAAGAAAGAGATGCACACACACATATATATATTTATATACCCAATTACATATTTAAATTACTTCACCTTCAGCCTTTTCATGCATCCCGTTCACCTGATCTTTTACCACCAGGTTATGTTCCACATACACTCCTTGCCCCACAAGATTGTCCTCTAACCGCCATAAAAATAAGGACAGACATCTGTTCTTTTCCCGTGAATCTCCTCTAGGGTAAAGCTGCAATCTCCTGATTATTTCATAACAATAATCAAATTCTTTATTAACCTAAATTCATTCGGACATTAAAGATTACAATTTCTTTGGGTATGCACCATTTGGATCCGGCAGCATAAAATACTTCACTATAATGATGATCTTGGTGCAATGTTGAGAAGCTCTCAATATTCCACGTATAAGTAGCATTTGTAGGTTCCTGTATAAGAGAAAACTCTTCTACTTTCCCTATGCGTTTAATGACGATAACCTCTACACCAAAAGTGCAGCAATCATCCACAAGATAACCGTTAGATGAGTCATTGAATGTTGCAAGAGGAAGCAGTTGATCAACACCATGTTCTGTCTTTAACACATTGAAACGCTTCACCTTCCCATCTGCACAGCATCAATCTCATTCAATAAAACTACCACTTAAACTCATTCAGATTTTTCCATAGATAAATAAAATACATAAAACCAACCTTGGACAGTCAAGTACTTGTCTAGAATCTGATCGTAAACAAAGAACTTCACAGTCAATTCAATTTGGGATCCGTTAGATATTGGATTTGTATCTGCTAATGCCAAGTAGAGAGAGATGTAACCTTCCCCATTTCTTGTTGGATTTCCATTAGGATACACCGCCAAGTTCCTATCAATTTTATTGATTTGAAATATGTATAACGAAAAAAAAAAAAAAAGAAGATTGGCTGGACATAAGTATGTACCATTTGTAATCAGAAACTTCAAAATGACCTGATTCATACTTGTGAACTCCAGAATTTTGCACTATACGTGACAAATGGGAGAATGAGTTGATCTTTAATAGAAAGTGAGCAGGTGCTGCATCTCTTTTCCACCTTCGTATTTCTGGGTCAGAACGCCAAAATAAAATTATATATATAATTTTATTGGAAGAGAGAAAACTATATTCAAACTTACCAGTAAGTTGCATATTGTTAGAAGGGCCAGAACACATAACTCTCTTCAATTAATAGAATTGGGCAGTAGTTCCTCTTCCTATTTGTTTGATGTGCTCTTTTCTCTATTGTTGATCGAAAGCATTTTTTTCTTATATAATATGTTATGGGAGTAACTAATCAGCTTTTATCTTTTCTAGGTAATTATTATCAAAGTATCTTTGGACTTGTGCATGCATTCGAATATTTGATTTTCTGCTCCTTCCCCATGCCTATAACTTCTCTAGCCTCCATGCATTCCATTCATTTCTAAATTATTTTATATTTTCATTTTCAATTTTCAGAACTAAAAAATTGCTACTCCCATTCCAGTTGAAATTTAGTCCCTTCGCATTCTCTTTAAGAATATGTGAATTTGATTAAGAATAAAAGAACTTTAAAACAAAAGAAATTTATTTTGTATGGAATGTAAATCAAATAATCAGGTTTATCCTAAAGGAAAATCGCAAGAAAAGAACAAAAATCCAACCTTAAATTTAAGTTGATATCAAAGTGCTCTTATTGGACAGAGCATAGACATCCATTCATTTATAAGTATTCATTTTGAGTTTTATTTTTATTCATAAAAAAGTGTCCATTTAAAAAAAATAAGGTATAATTACAAATTATCTTTCTACATTAACCTTGTATAATAAATAATTATTGGTGCAATAAAAAAATACAATATTTTATAAAAGGCTAATTTAATAAATTACTAAATAAACTAATTTATTAATCTTGGTAAAAAGTTCAAAATGCACACTTTATTTAATGTTATTTTATGAATTGCAAGTTAAATTTCCAAGTTACGTCATTAATCATAATTTTTATAATTTTAATAATATTTTATTACTCATTCTATATACAAAATGGGTTTAATAGGAAAGTCATAGAAGGAATTTTATTTATTCATACAAAGAATTTTATATATGTAAAAACTAAAAGTGGACAAAAATTATGGGACGGTAGGAATATTAAATACCTAATTAAAAGCTAACCTTGGGCCATAAAATCTTGAGATTTTCATTTTACTTTTGGTGAAAAGTTAATTCTTTTCGCCCTAATTTAATCAATTTTCCGCTTTTGAAATTTAGTTTGATCGCAGAGCTGGGGAAAAGAATTTATCTTTTTTCTAATTGAATTTTTAGAAAATAATTCGAAGGCCTAAATTTTATTAGTGTGGGCTTACGAGCCTAAACAAATAATGAGTCGCAAAGAAACATGAATGAAACTAAATAAAAAAAATAAAAAGATTAATATTCAATTTTGGAATGGATGAAATTTCAATGAATCCTATGTGAAATGATACTATTCCTACAAATCTGAATCCTAATAGGAAAATTATTCTAAGAATGCGGCAAATAATTTGTGATTGGAATGAAATCAATCACTACTAAGTGTGAAATCTGAATACTAAAATGAAAAAAATAAAAGCTAATAATCGCCTATATATATAAGAAATTACTATAAGCTATTCAATCAATTAATTGAAGAACGAACTCTAAATTAATTCAATCAATGGAATATATAAATGTGTATCCCGATCCTTCTATCAATAATATGCAAGTTCATGGTAAAGAATTTTAAATACAAATTTTCTATCTTACAAAATATATGTTTATAATTTTATTTTCTTTGTTCTTTTTATTCACCCAGGTGTCATAAATCAAGAACAAACTCACCGCCTGTTCACTACACAGTAAAGATCAAGTCATTCTCCCAATTGTCAAAGATGGTCAAAAATTGTAGAGATAACAAGCATGAATCTACTGGTTTTGAAGTTGGTGATGAATCAGGTGATTTTCGAGCTGGTGATTACAAATGGTATGTTATGTCAATCCAATATATATATATACAATTTAACATTCATATCCCAACTCATAAGAGAATAATGACGGTTTTTGAATTTGTAAAAATGCTAGGAAACTGGTGCTGTACCCTAACGGAAATCCAAAACGAGATGGGGATGGTCACATCTCTCTCTATTTGGCATTAGCAAATCCAAAATCCATAGGGTTGGATGCCAAATCAATGTGAAAATTACGTTTTTCGTAGGTTTGTTTTATCCTATCAACTTCTCTTTCATTCATGGCCATTGAAGGTATGCAGATGGGAAACTCAAGTCTTATCATTCTTTAAAGACAGAAAATGGTTTCCATAAACTGCTTCCTCTTTTGGTGTTCGAAAATATATGCAATGGTTATCTTGTCGATGATTCAGGAAAAGGGGAGGAGCTTTCTCTTGTCAAGGAACCTCGAATACAAACTGGTTATTATACTTGGAATTTCTACAGATTATCATCAATAATTAAAGACCCCTGGCATTATTATGATGACAGTGCAGTATTCAATGCTGGTGAATACAAATGGTAGATATATACAACCAAGGAACTCTTTCGAGTTTTGAACCAATATTAGGCTCCGACATATAAAACCGAACAAATGACTCCATCCTTTTCATGACTAACGTAATGCTGAGTTGGCATCACTTTGTGTAACCCACTCTTCCAATTAAGCATAGAGCATTTGTCATGAAAAATTGTGATCAATTTGATCTGTTTTATAGGTTGAGAGCCAAAATGTCACAAGGAATTTTAGTAATTATGCCTATATATTATGAAATCTAACGATAGACATGAAATGATCAGGAAATTGATGGAGAAGGAAATGATAACACAAGTCTGTCCTTATATTTACGTTTGAGAAACAGACATGCTCTTCGTGGTAGAAGAGTGTATATGGAATTTAACCTATCGGTGATAGATCAGATCAAGGGGATCCATAGAGAGCGTAAAGATGAATCGATTTGAACTTTGAATTGGCATATTATGCATACTTAAATTGACTATATGGAAACAAACAAAAATAAGTTGCTTGTTCGCAGGTGGTGCATGGTTCAGCGACTCAACCAGCGGGAGTTGGGGTTTCCGAAGCTTCATGTCCCTGGGAGAGCTTCACAATGAATCGAATGGATTTATACTGAATGATAGATTGGAGATTGAAGCTACAATTAGCCCCGTGGCGGCCGTTCAAGATCTCTCCAGAAAGTAGCAATCCACATTTCTTTAGGATTGAATTTTTTTTTTCTTTTATTTTGAATGTCTCTTTTGCTAGTTTTTATTGGCCTTTACTATGCATTATTGTTCTTACTTCATTGTAAGAATGAATTCTTATAAATTGGTAAGTTCTTATCTGCAGTTATCAAATTACTTGGTATTGACATTTTTCATTGATATGAAACCAGAAAATGAGTCTCAAAAAAAGCAGTAAATATCAGTGAGAAGAACAGAAAACGCAGTAAATATCTGTGAGAAGAATAGAAAACTTCTCTTTCTTAGTCGTTCATGAACGACAAGAAAATGTTTCCCTGTCCTTTTATGAACCGATCATTTGCTTCAGAAAAGTCCTAGTTCAAACTTGAAATGCACAAGAGGTTTTGTCTTTTGTCTCACCTATGATCAGCTTCAATCTCCTCTATCTTCTAAATGTTCTCTGGATCAGCTACTTTCAGTCCTACATCTCCTTGCCCGGCATCAATGGGGGCTCTAATTCTGTTTATTCTAAATAAACAAATTCAAATGCAATTCCATTTAGTTGTTATCCATGGCCTCAAATTTCTTATTTGTGACCAAATTCAAGAGTTAATTATGTGGAAAAGATTCAAAAAAACAACAGCAATTTGAGAATTCAACATAATCAACATATCATTATAAACCATATATGTAGTGGAACAGCAAAGCTCACCGGTAAGATCAAAAGACTTACTTACAATTACTTGGTATTGTAAGGAATACAACATTGTCATCCGGTTTCGGGTAATAGTTTTGTACAGTTATTAATACAAATATAATATTTTGATTGTGTATTTATAGTCAATAAAACTCTCAGCTAGTAGAATGGTTTTCAAAAACAGAGATAGCAAACTTTTCTCACCTGAAAAAGGACACCATTAGGAAGATTCAACGTGTAATCATAAAGGAAGAACAGAGCTGCTGTTCCTGCTGTATCTTTGCAAGAGCAATTTCCCACCACAAGACAGTGATCTCTTCAATGAAGTAGGCCCAATTTGCAAAGATCTTCCAATTGAAGAACTAGCCATGAATCTTATCAAACCTTGATTGCTGCTTCCAACTCTTTTTCGAGCAATTTCCATATCAGATTCCTCCTCTTTCGCTAACTCGTTATCTGAATTTCTATCAGATTCCCTTGAATGAACACTAGCAAGAGCTTGACTGATCTTGAAAGCTGATAAAGAATCCAAAGAAACTGATCTTCTCATTGGCTGAACTCCATCTTCTTCATCTCTTTTTCTTCTATTCTCATCTTGTAGTTCCCTTTCAATTTCAATCCCCAATTCACCATCTCCCCCTCCTATTTCTCTATCAATTTCCTCGTTATTCTCTGAAACTTCGATCTGGGTTTCTTCTCTTTCTTCTCCTCCTCCTCCTCCTCCGTTCTCACTAGATGAAGCTGTTGCCGCTGAATTTTGAACAATAATCGGAGCACGACACATGGGGCAACTAGTATGCGATCTCAGCCAAGTATCAATACAAGGAACATGAAAAGCATGGCTACACTTAGGCAAAAGCCTAAGAGTTTCATCCTCGTGAAATTCACTCAAGCAAACAGAGCAATCAGTTCCATCAACAAGACCATCGCTTTTCTTATACTTACAAACAGTAATAGAATTGATCACAGAAGGCTGCAAACCCACAGTGTTTATATACCAAATCGGATGATCAATAACAGGACCATGATCTTCGTCAAGAAACTCATCACGGGTTTCATTTCTTGGCTCATTTGATCTTCTCCTAGGCCCAGTATAGAACTTGTAATAAATGGTCAAAGATAAAAGCACGAGAACTGTTATACCCAGTACAAGACCACTGATCAGATACTTGGCGGGCACTGTATGGTGAGATGGAGATGGAAAAACATCAGGGATTCTATTTGGGCAATATATCTGGCAATAAAAAGTACAATTGGATACGCAATAATATGAATCCTCTGTTGAATTGCATACTGAAGAACATAACGGAAAATCGAATTGGGTCTCGTTAATATCAGGTAACAACTTCCTGTAGCGTAAATCCATTAGAGGAATCTTGGATTTGGAGAGAAAAGCATGAAAAAGACACCAAAAAAAAAAGTCAAAGTAGTTGCAGGTTTTGTTAGGTGGAAGAAAGAAGAAGGAAAATGAGAGGGATAGAAGAAGACGAGCAAGTGGGGTTGGGTGATTTTACACGCAGCTGCTTTGAATTGACAAAATAATGATAATAAATTACGGTTTGATCTTTTCTGTGGGGAGAGGCATATTGGTTTGTTTGACTGTGTCGGCGGGTTTTGGACTTTATGTCGATGGCGGTATATCATAGGGCTGGGCTTTAATTGCTAGACCCAATGCCCGGCCTACTTACAATTTTGGAGTCCATATATCTATTAGTGAATAAGTACTATTGTGTTGTGTTTGTGGGTAGGAATGGCAATCGGATAGGGTACACAAAAATAATAATAATAATAATAATAATCCTATGCAAATCCAATTTTTACACAATCCAATCTGATTAACATATAAAATTTAATTAAATTATTGATATATTTAATTAAATATATTTAATATCAGTGGTAAATTTTAATTAATAAAATTATTATATAATTTATTTATATAACTTATACTTTTAATATAATAAAATAAATTAAAAAATAAATTTTTATATATAAATAAATAATTTTATAAATAGAATCATGTTGCCGACCTGCTTTTCAAGTCAAAATTGTTCAAAATGTTATAAAAGGACTATAGTTCTATTTTTGGACCAATATAAGAATAATAGAATCAAACTAGACGTTTTGCAAAATATTAAGAGTATTTTAATACTCTCTTGCTGTAATTTAGGGGCAAATTGTTAGGAGTAAACGTCTTAGGTGGGCTTTTAATTTTATTTTATTGTATATTTACTTGCACTAAATAAAGTAGCACTAGCTATGTCAAGAGAAAATTATTGTTATTTAATTATTTTAATACTCAGACTTAAATTACAGAGAAAATTCTGGGATTCAAAGTTCTCCATTTCCTATTAAAAAAAAATAAAATTATTGACTATTTTATAAAATTTATTTTTCCTTTTTCTTAAAGATAGAATTTAAACTTATAATAAGTTTTCTCATCACGTAACCGTAACGCTTAGTAATAGCATAGGTAATAAATTCAATGAATAAGTATTGTAGTGTGAATGAGGTTAAATAGGTTAGTGTAATTGAGAAGAATTATAAATTATATACTTATTTCCTACCAAAATCAATGGAAATTAATATATTGTGTTGAAAAGTGATAAGAGTGTGCTACAAGCCAATTTACAAAACACACTCTTTTCTTTAAAGCATAAGAATATTAATTTTCAGTATATTAAGGATATTCACTTCAAATAATCTCATTTTCTCTTGCAAATTTCTTGTAGGTCCATAAAAAAAATTCAATTATATATTTTCATGTATGAAAAAAATTATTATTTTTAATAACAAATTGTAATTGGCTTGATTGAATTTTGTTATTATATTCAAGTAGCTAGAAATTGGATTTTCTTGCTTGAAAAAGTCACAAGTTAATTATAGCTTGGAAGCAATTTATCGAATTCTTTAATTTCTTTTTTATTATTTGTATTATAATAAGAATATTTTTGATGTGCAAACCATAGCTTCAAGTAACCAACTAAGCAAAAACCATATGACTTCCCTTAGCGTGCTCCTTTTTTTGCTTATCCTTTCATCACCTTTACCCAAACTTGGCCTGCAAATACCGTATATATATATATCAACATTAATTAATTTACTCTAATTCAATGTCTATATATAAATTCCATTTTATACACGTATGATATAAGGGAACAAAACGAACATTATTAATATTGTTGGCTATCCATGTCTGCAAAAGGTTCTTGGAGTTCTTACAACGTAAGAAGTTTTCTCCAGCTAATTATTTATCGATATAGATCGTCCTCCAGCAATGCTTCTCTTTCAGCTTCTCTGGTAACTAAAAGGGTCGATCATGGTTATTCTATGCATCCAAGATTGAAGATGATCAGACCTATTTATGCTGCAACATCAAAAAATCTTGATACCAACATGTACCTTCTTCATTCTTTTTATTTATTCTTGTTAGCTAAGGTTCTTTACTTTTTTTAATTTGCTTACCTGTTTATAAACTAGGATGAAGAGGAATGATGAAGATGTTAGGCCACCATCAGGACCAGATCCTCCTAGCTTTAACTTCCCTACATGGTATGTATCAAATCTTGGACATTAATTATAAATGAATTTAATGAAAACATAATTATGAATAGAGAGATTTTTATTCTCTTGAATATCATTTTTATTTTCCATGCTGTATTTTTTAACTAAGTCAATTTCTTCCGGGGACCTATTCTAACATTAAGAGTAAATCATCTGGTGCAGGGCAAAATGGGTGTTGGGCTCTATACTGTCTATTTTGCTATCTTTCTGGAAGCAAAAGTGGTCCACAATCAAGAAAATAGAAGGTAACTAACTAAATTCATCTGAAGGATCAAATTCACTAAACACAGTAGAAATTCAAGTTGTAAATTATAATTTTAATTAATTGATACCTATGTAGTTGTCAGGGAGATGCTTAGGTTGATTAGATGTATGAACGTACTAAACATGACCATTGAATGAAAAATATAAAATATTTTTTTTCCAGGTTCCAATTCATTAACATATAGCACATCTAATATTGTTGAAAATGATTACGAGTTTAAAAATTCAAACATGGACAGGGGAGGTGGAAATTGGTGTTGAGGAGGTTGAAAACGTGGCGGAGGTGGTGGAGAAGGTGGCAACCGTGGTGGAGAATATATCAACAGAAGTGGCAGACAAACTCCCTGATAATGCCAAACTTAAGCAAGCTGCTCTATTAATAGAACATATTTCTAAAGAAACTGCTCATGACGCTCACCTAACAAGCGATTTCATTCACAAGGTAACTCAGCAACTTCTTTTCAAGAAACAAAATATTAAGAATTTTAAATTTCAAATGGATGATTACTGTCTTTAATGAAATGTAGGTTGCTGATTTGAAGCATGACATTGTTGACTTGGAAACAATGGTTCAACCTGCAATCGAAAAGCTTGTAGACCAAAAATCACAAGTAAAATAAACAGAATTTTCAAGTCAGCTGCACTGCCAGACCGCCAATGTACATTCAATAGCAATTCTCTGATTTTAATTTTTTTTCCCCACATTGTTGATAATACACATCATTCTTTATGAATGAATAATCAAAACGATCATCAGATGAATTCTAAAATTCTTATATCAGCACCTTCCATTTGTGAAGAATTAGTCCATAATACTGCAGAAAATTCCATCTGATATTCACAGTGAGTTGCATGTAGAAAACATAAGCTGAACAAAATCAACAAGCTAAATGCTTCGAATGCATATTGTTCTCGAATATAAAACTAAGACCTCTTAGCAAGAGTAAACCATCAGTTAAACTCGAGAGATCATTGTCAATCACAAAGGTAACACTACAGGAACTAAAACTATTATACAGAGCTCCTAGATCACATATAGTAATTATATACATAGTATGCACAAGCAGGTAGTTATTCTATTGTTAGCTGGCTCATCAAATTATGGCGAGATGTACGGACCTCAAATGCCCGTAGCAGTCATCGCTACTGCTAAAGAATTCTGAGCAGACCCAGCAGATGTGTCTGCCGCATCTGCACTCAATGTGATTGCAACCATCTATCTTCTCAATTATATATCCACATACCGGACAGCTCTTAACATGCTCTTTTCCCTTACACCATTCCTTCAAGGACAAATCAGGATCGTCCTTAAATTCTTTGTATCTTTCACATGACACATATGGATGATACTCTAAGTGACACCTTGTACATGTCTCTGCATAGCATGCTCCACATACAAATGGACCACCAATGCTCCCAGTCTGTGCTACCCGGTAAACACAAGGACAGTCAGGCGACGGGCAAAACCTGTAAATACCACCACTAGATACCACAAAAGCCCCCAATGATGCCCTGAAAAGATCCTCTAATTTTTCACAGGACAATAAAGCCTTCAAATCAGTGAGCCAAATGCGCTTCCCACAACCTTCATAGGCACAGCTTATAGGGAACCCATCGCGCCCTCTAATTGCTGACTCTAACTGCTCAATCAAGCAAGAGCGGCATAATTTATGTGCACAAGCCTCAAGCTGGTAACAGTCATCAACTTCACACAAGCAAATGGGACAGGAAGTAGAATGATCATCTGGTTGTTTGGCAGTAGAACCAACTTCAAGAGATCGAGCAAAGTCATGAACTAAATCCTCAACCCTCTGCCTCAGGTCCTCTTTACCATTAAATGAGATGATGTGGCGCTTCGTATTAAGCATAAAAGAAGCCTCAGGAAACTTTTGTTTGAGCCCATGCAAGTCAGGTCCAAATTTCTCAACCACTTTTTTCATAAGATCATTTGGTGTAGCACTGCCTCGAAGAGGGATGTCCATTGGCTTGTGATCATTGAGAACTAAAAGGGAATCAACTAACTTCTTTTCAGCAAGAGCAACTTTGTTTTCTGGGCCATAGATCCTAACACTGATGTTCTGCCTATCAAAGAGAATGTAAGTTCCCAGTTGTTGTTGCAGTGACTTCACTAGCAATTTACCATCTCTGGAGAAGAGGAGCTGCAGAATTGCCGGGGTAAGGCTACCGTGATCCACCATTTTTCCATTCATTAGCAGCTCCAGTGGCCGCCTCACCTCTGCTACTGTCTTTGTTGCATTAGCAGATATCTTAACTCTATAGGAGCCATTTTCATTCCTTTCTATATTGCAATGCACGCCTGTGAAGTCCACCTCATTAGTATTAAATCATTACAGTACTAAGTATAGTTCCATAAGGCATAAAAGTGGAAATTAAAAGAATTGCAGTATTCAAATCTGTGTTATTCTAAAATTATAGAATAATTATAGGTGAGATACTAAAAGCCATACCAATCCTAAGCTCCATCCATATAATTTAGCAAACAGGGAATTGTTGTATGGAGCAAGTTTCCATCACAACACCACTAATATCTGGCATATTCATCATTATTCAATGCTCCACAATATTCATAGCGCCAGACTACTAAATATTGGTAAAGCTTTTTAAAACTAAAAAGTGCCTGGTCCTCAAATTTCTGTGTCACAAACTAGACAGAAAATGAATAAAAAGTAGCATTTTTTAGCTTACAACATCTAATATAAAACTATGTTTCCAATTCACATATGCCTCACCTTATTGGCAAAAATTTCCCAGTTGTAAGAATTCACAGTATAGTGCACACTAAATGTCCATGATTTCTACTAAATAGCAAGATGTTGCATTTAATTGCAGCTACAGATAAGCAATATACATATTCTATCAACCAAACAAATCATTTCACAAAATTCCAACCAAATTACATTATAGAGCACCTAACCACTTTGGTTGAGTCGCATAATCCAGTAGTTAGATAAGACTGAGAAAAGTTGGAAAACAGAAGGGTAAAAAAATCTGAAATCCAAGGCCAACGGACTAAAAGATGCAGAATTTGCACAATTGGCAAAGTCTTTATTCCTTTTAACTTTCTACAATTTAAGCCTAAACTATAACATTATAACAATTTTGGCGAGAAAATATTTTTCTTATTTACCTGTAAAATTAGTAAAAAAATTTCTACCAATTGATACAAAAATTTACTAATATTAATTTTTTCTACCAACTGATACAAAAATTAACTAACTGATATACTTTATTAGGGTTTGGGTACTGAAATTAGGAAAGAGAAGAAAATAAATGTTTGGCTACCAAAATAGTAGAGTATATGCTGTTTGGTTATAAGAACAGTAGAAAATAAGATTGTTGTCTGGTTACATATCGAAAATATATGGGATATTACATTTAAGAAATATAGATCATTTTTCTTTGTTTACTAAAGTAGTACGTAGGCCATACACGTTCATTTTCACATGCTCAATTAGCCAAAATTATTATTATTAATTCTAAGGCTGGAATTAAGTAATAAAGCAGACCAAAGTTTAAATTGTTTTCAGTCATTAGTAAAACAACATTTTTTCTCTTCCACGTCTCTTTCTTCATCCTTCAGGGTACTTATTAGCAATTTGACCCCATGTTACAAACCAGAACATAACCAAATCCCAAGAAGTAAGAACATGGACAACCTATTTCATCTTTATAGCAAAAGAATTTGAATCCAAGAATAATCAAGATAATCATGATTGTGGACCAGGAAAATTAAATTGCACCATTCACTGTTTCACAGTTTGCCGCAGTATATTTTACAAAGAAACATAATCACAAACCTATGCTCCCCAAATCATTATAGATTTGATAAACTAACACAGGAATCTGCGCGAAGAGAGTTTTACTTGTAACCTAAAATGAAACAAATCCTTAATGAAATAGAGAACTTGGAAATTTCCACTCATGGCAAAAAGCAAACTAGTAAATTCCTCAAAGGCATATTGTCGTTTTGAAAAAGAGAAAGCCAAGAAGATAATAGACATGTACCCGAGCAGAAAAAAGGGAGCTGGAGACTTGACAGGTCTAGGAAATTAGGGTCTTGGGACAATTAGCATTAGTTTTCAGAAATTGGACAAACCAGTGAGTTTTAATTGGCATTCACAGAAGGCAAAGAACCAGCATCAAAAAATCATAGGCCAGTCAGACAGTTGCTATAGTTGAGAAACTTTAGGCTCTATGATATGCTTTCAACCTCCCCATCAGGGTTAATAGAATCAATACTATCAGATAATCACAAAAACACTCATCATTTGAAAATCTTTACCCAGAGAAGAAAAATGAAGATTATGCATCAGTAACTTGCTTGAAAAGAATACAAATAAGTCAAGAGGCATTTCATAAACAAACAAAACATGAATAAAACAAATGTAATTTGCACATCAGCAGAACAGAAGATCATCAGAATATATACATCGAAGCAAATGATCATTAACAAAGGAATTACCAGGTCGATTCCTAAAACTTTTGAGTAAAGAGTTAAGCTGCCTCTCAATAAATGCATAAACAGGAGCTGGACACGATACAGAGCTATGGAACACCTGCTGGCATTGCACTTTCTGCCAGGAAAGACAACCAGTAAGTACCTTCCCTTGGATATGTTGCAAAGCTTTTGCTGCCTCCAGATGCAGTCTTCCATCAAAAGTGATCCAAGCCTTCATGAAGCTATCCTTTGGCTCGGGAGGGAAGACCTGAACATGACAGTAATTGCTCAGAGGGGCTTGGTTAGGCATGAATGGAGCAATTTCCTTGAGAATTGTTTCCTCACATGTACCAAGAGGAGGATTATTGACAGCATCTCCTCGTATAAGAAATACATCCAAGATTCTCCTATTTGTCACCCTTTGCAGAGCTTCAAGAATTTCTGGTTCAGAAGTATCTCTATCCAATCCCCTGATGAGAACACAATTCACTTCCTTTGTGCTCAGGTCGCAGTGAACTAACCTACCTCCAATCAACAGACTCCGGCAATCTTGAAGAACAAATTCAGCATCATCTAATCCACATCTTACAACTGCATACCCTTTGCTGTTCCTCCGTGGCCAAGTGACTTTGGCTTTTACAGCAGAAAATGATGATAACTTGTAACCACCTCCAATTGATGATTTGGAAGGGGACAACTTGAGTACAGAACCGGATAACTCAATTCCGTCAAAATCTAGTGCTTTCTTAGCAGCTTCAGGATTAAGAAAAGTCACCCTGCCCCACTTCTCGATTTGGCCACCACCTTGTCGGTTGCTAGCAAATCTGTGAAAACCACTAACCTCAGACACAGATTTCTCAAAGAATGTCAAAATTTCCTTGTCATCTGGACCATTACCATTTGAAAGGAACACATCCACACTCAGATATCTATTTTCTAGTTCCAGATGCCTAATCTCAGCACCTGCTCCAAATAGCGCAACTGGGGGAGAAACACCAGCTCGTCCTGCATGGTATAGACACTTCTCCAAACATTCATTACTTAACCATTTTTTTTCACATTCTAATGCATCAGCAACAAGGCCATAAACCTTCTCCATGTCTTGTGCTGATGCATATAATAGAATCTCATTGTTTTCCACGCTGATTTCAATACCTATCCGCTTATCCATGAAATCTGCCTGTATGCGAGAAACAAGAGAAAGCAAGTTATTGTTTGACTTTCCACAGAACCTTCTTAAGAGAGTACTGCCAAATCCTTTGATCACTCTCAACTGCAGCTTTCCGCTTTCCATGCTTGAGATGTTGAATAGAGGAGGACTGACGGCAGACAAACTATCAAAGTCAATGGCAGTAACACAAACCATATATTGACTTGAAATAGATAAGAGTTCAGCAAAGACAACCCAGCTTGGCTTTTGGTTATACACTTGCAATGAACATGAAGGATGAAGCTGAAAGTATTCCCCACTTGAAACCACCTCATACCCAAGACGGTCGTATCCAGAGTACATTGCTATATTATCTGCTAATGCAGAAAGTAAAATCTTTTTCATGCACCTATCATGTGCTGTTACAGCATGAGGACTCCAAACCCAGTAAGATGGAATGATGAAACTAAGTTCATTTTTCAAACAGGTCTCCAACTCCAGCACTGTCTCGTTGCATCTTCGCATGGTTTTTGCATTAATGCTGTTATTCCAACACCATTTATTTCTATTATCTGGTGGCACACTCTCCCATTTCCTATAGACTGTAAGCAATGTAAAAAGATCCCCATCATTATGGCAGAATTGCAACTTAAGGCAATCTGATTTCAGTTTGTCATCATCTGTACCAATTCTGCAAAATATGCTACTTGCATTTGCCATAACAGCAGCAAGAACAACTCCCTCTTTACGCAAACCATAACGATAACTTTCAAGAATAATCTTCCCAAGTCGTGGCTCAATACCCAATTTAACCAAGTTAATGCCATGCACAGTTAATTTAAAAGTATCATTTTTGCGGACTACAGCATCTAACTGCACAAGGTTCTTGATGGCCATTTCGACAGCCTTTGCACTGGGAGCATCAATAAAGTCAAACTCTAACACATTATTAATGCCCAAAGCAAGCATCCTCAAAACTGCAATACCAAGATGAACTTTACAAATTTCAGGTTCCTGGTGTGGATCCATTGATTGATAATCAAATTCCGAGTAAAGTCGGTAACACTTTCCAGGTTCTATTCGACCAGCACGACCAGCTCGTTGATTAGCAGAACTCTTGCTAATCTTAGCAACTCGGAGGACATTCATACCAGAGGTAGGTTCAAACCTGCTTTCCTTAACCATTCCAGAATCAACAACATACTTAACCCCAGGAATTGTCAAGGAAGTTTCTGCTAAATTTGTAGCAAAAATAACCTTTCTTTTCCCCGGATAATTTTGGAAAACACGATATTGTTCCTCGGGCGAAAGCTTTCCATGTAATGGCAATGCAACGGCAGCAGCAGACTGAAACTTCTCGCAAGCCCATTCTACCTCCAGCTGAGAAGTCAAAAATGCAAGAATTGCCCCTTCCTTCTCTACTTGATGGATCTCCATTGCCATCTTGACAACATCAGAAACATAAGGAGCAATACTACTGATATGGCTCAATGGACCAGAAGACCCTTCAGAGGCACCAAGAACATATTTGATCTCCACAGGAAAGCTTCTCCCTAACACATGAAAAGTTCCACAACCAAAGAAGTATTCTGATAACTTGCTCGCATCAACTGTTGCAGACATTATAACAAGCCTTAGCTCACGCCTCTCAATAAGTAATTCTTTGATCAAAGCCAACAAAAGATCAGTATTCAAGCTTCTTTCATGAGCCTCATCTATAACAATGCATGAAACTCCAGACAAGGTCTTATCATTCATAAGGTGCTGCATTAGACAGTGATCAGTCATATACATTACCTTCGAATTAAAACCCTGAACAGATGAAAAAGTTGAATAGCATGCAACTGAGTTATCCTTATAGCATCCACTGCTTTCTTCTCCAACCCTTTTTGCCAAGGACACTGCTGCAATTTTACGAGGTTGCGTACACAAAATTGAACCACTGGCAGCAACTCCAGAATCAGCAAGAAACTGTACCAACTGAGTACTTTTTCCCGAACCTGTCTCTCCAATCAAGACTATTACCTGTGAGAAAAGGAAAAAATGACCAAATTTCTATTTGACACTCAAAAGAAATTCTTAAATGTTATAGGAGATGGAATGCTAAAAAACGAATCTGTTTAGAGCGGACACATAGACATTTGTGAAAGAAAATACTATAATTGCTACATGTTATTTCCCATAGTTACAAAGGTAATGACCTACAACAAAGTTCCACTGAACAAATAGGAGGAAGATTGATGAACTAACTCATTGTACAAACTAAACTGCCCAACCAATCACCATCAATTTGTCAATTACAAAGTATACTGCATAACACTGATACAAACTATCCATGATGCATAAAAACATATTCACAAACTAATCTCAATAATTTTCTTTTTTTTTTATCAAGTAATTTCAAGAATTTAAACAAAGCAAACACCATATATTTGCATCGAGAATACCTGCTGCAAATGTATTTGCCGCAAAATCTCCCTCCTAAAACCATAAATGGGCAACCCATCTTCAAGCCGCCTACACTCCCTCAATAATAAAGAATGTATCCTTCCCCAATTAAAGTCGTCCCCATTTTTAAACCCCAAAAGGGCCAACTGCTCAACCTCCTTTCTTTCGAGATAATTCAACAAAGACTTCACTCCGCACCTAAACTCCTCAATTCTCCTGACAATTCCATCCATTTCCCCAACCAAACTCTTCCTCCTCGCCTCTCTCTCACTAAACTCACGAATGCCCCTCTGCTTTCTAGGCAAAGCTGAAACCTTTTCAATCTCAACAGACACATCATTAACCTTCCTTTCAAATTTCTCCACCAACTCACCTTCCAAGAGCTTCTGTGCAAAAGATTGAAACAAACTCCTGACTCTATCACGAACATCATCGCTGACACCAAAATCAACCACCGGAGTCAAAAGATGGTCCCCAGCAACACGCCGCTGCCAGAGATAAACAAAAGCATCTAAAGCGTCAGTTTGTTGCTGAAAAATGAGAGTTGCAAAGACAGAGCCAGAGGATTTTATCGAAAATTGAAAAGGTTGGGGATTAAAATCGGAAATAATCGACTCAATTGAGACTTTATTACGGTGCTGGGGGTGAGTGGAAACAAGTTTAACAATAAATAAACGATTGTCGCGACGGGGTTGACGAGGGTGGCAGTTGTAGTGGGGACGGTGGTGGAACTGCGGCGGAAGATGGCGGAATTGGCGGTGGCGGGAGTAAGAGGAGTGGTCGTTGGAGTAAGGAATCATGGTAAAGAGTGAAGAAAAAGGGAGAAGTTGAGAATGAAAACCCTAGAAGAAGAAGAAGAAGAAGCAGAAGAAAGGCATAAAATCATAGCTTGATCGATGTTGTTCCAGTGTTAGAATTCCAGTGGGTTTTGGATGATCAGCTTCACACCTTTCTTCTCAATAAAGTCGCCAGTGCTTTCTCTCGTTATATATTTATGAAAAAATTAATTTTCCAATTTCCATGCAAGGCAAGCACTTTAATTGGATGCTGAGCTGACCTTAGCTTCGCTTCCTGTGCACCATCACCTTACTTTAACAATACCCTATCCATCCCACACTTCTTAATTACTATGTATTTATCGTCCACTATTTGCTTGCACCAGTGGAGGGCAAATTTTGGTTCAAACTGAAAAATTCAACCAAATCTTTAAATTTTTTAATTTGGTTCGATTTTTCGGTTTGATTTTGATTTTAAAAATAATTTTATTTTGGTTTGGTTCGATTTTGAAAGACAATGATCGAAAAAAAAATCAAACCGACCGAATTTGTATTAATATATGTTATTTTTTTCATTTTTTACAAAAATAAATTTTATTTTTGTATTTTTTAATTCAATATAAAGGGGTTTAACTTAAATTAAATATATGTACATTTTTAATTTGAATTTTTTTATTTTAATTTTATGATTTGTAATTTTATGTAATTTTTAGATAATTTTTTTAATTAAAATTTTGAAATTTCGGTTTTATCGGTTAACCGAACTAAATCGATCGAAAATATCGGTTCGGTTTGACCTCGATTATTATATTGTATTGTTTTGGTAAGATTTGTCCAAATCTTAATATTTTAGTTCAGTTATTGAACCGAACCGACCGTTGCTCACCCCTAGCTTGCACTCTTCCGTTCCGTTCCAGTCCATCCAATAATAAGTCATTTTTTAAAAGAAATTTTGTTCCACCAAAAGTATTATTTTATAAAATTAATAGATAATATATATCTTTATTTGCCACTTATAAAATCGAAATTTGTTCAATTTTGTACGTTGAGATCTAATAAAAATTTATATAATTAGTTGGAAGGTATTTGAATTATTTTAAAAATTAAATGAGACTTAATTAGTACTTGTTTTAATACAATACCCTTGTCAATTGTGATTATTATGGACACATTAATATTATCATTAACTTTCTCATTTTTTTTATTGCTGTGCATTTTAATTTATTAGAAATTAAAAGTAATTTTTTACACTATTAACACAATTAAATAATTACCTTAAGATTCAAAAATTACTTTTAACATGGGACATAAAGAATATTTTTTTAATATATTATTATGCACTTAATCGATGTAGAAATTTATCAAAGAAATAATATTTCAAATTATAATTACTAATTATTTTTAAACTTTAATCCATGTGAAAATAGAAACAAATCTATAATTGGGGGAGTCAATGAAGAATTGCACATTTTTTTTTTTTAGTTGAAAAAATAGTTAAGAAATTAAAAAGAGAAGACTTGCTACCCAAGTTGTTTTTTCTTTTTCTGGAAGAAAAGGAAATGGAGAGAAAAATTACATAGTTGGACCACGTGTTTGACTTTATCCAAAACCGTAGGATTTGATTGGATTAATTAACAAATCACGAAACAAATGGACACTCTGAAATTCCAATTACATAAATAAATAAATGAGTTTCTTTCTTATATATATATATATGTATATATATATATATATATATATATATATATATATATATATATATATATCTATTTATGATAATAGAGATCATAATAAATATTTGTTTCTTAATGGAATTAATAACATGTTGTCGTGCCAAGAAGGCAATAAATAACTATAGAAAAACTTAATTTTGAATCAATTCACAATTTATAACTATATAGTTTAAAACGTTATAGTTAGACCCCCTAATGGCTAATATATGTAGGGTATTTTAATTAAAAGTTTGCTTTTTAGCTGATATGTTTGGACAGTATATAAATACCCGAGTTAATTCGATCACATCGGATCTTATATTATTTTTAAATATTTTCATTGATTGTATAATTTAAAATATTTGAAAATATATAAAAAACAATACAATTTTATAATAAGTATCAACTTTTTTACATTTATGGATATATTAAATCATTTTAAGTTGTATTTTTATAATTATGTATAATATAATTTATATTATATATTAAAATTATATTTTATTTAATTTTTTTCATCGCACTAGCTCGGACGAACCCACACTGGCCCGAGCCCAATCCGTACCAGCCTGCATTTCGGTGGTTTCATGTGGAGTGCTAATGTCTTTCATAATATCGGTAGCAACTAAGATTTCTTTGCAAAAAGCCAAGTTTTCTTATCATTCGAATTATTAGCAAAGATAAAATTGTTAGGATTCAGCAAAGAATTCCAGCAAACAACACCAAGTAAAGGATGTTAAGGAAAATCCCATCAACAGTACAAAAAGGTATCACCTATACTAAATTGGAGACAAGCCACTCATGATCATTAAAATTCCAGAACTGAGGCCAAATCATATCGGAAACAACTTTCCTCTTAACAACAAAAGCAAAAGAACAATCTCTAAGCATGCGAGTGCTGATTTTTTCTTCTTCAAATTAACCTCTCCTTATAAGTCAAAAAGATTCTCCCTCAAAGCCATACATATTAATAACCGGACACCTTTCAAGAAGTTCAATTTCGTCTTATTTTTAAGACCGAACAGACGAACTGATTTGAAATCTCTTAATAACAGGTCGGTATCATTCAATAGTTCGGAAATATCTCGTCTACATGGGTTATCAGAATTGTTGGAATCCTTTTAAGGACTTTCACTCCCTTTTAAACGTATTTTCTTCGTGATCAATTCTATTTAATCGGTAATTCAACTTTATTCAATCAGTGGTTAATCTTATCTGATCAGAAACGATTCTTATATATTTAGAGTTTTTGAGTTTTGTTATAGTTGGGACTCCCATCTCCAGCTTCAGCTCTGTTGGGAATACATGTCCCATGCGAAAAATGATTACTTTTCTAACACTGATTCCTAACTCTATAAAATAGAGAATTCATATATGTTTTTGTTCTTGATTTTTTTCAGTTACAATACCCTTATAATTTTCAATTTTCTTGATTTGACCGTTGGAGTATTTTTTATCGAAAATTCGTCAGAATTCTTTATTTTCAGGTGATCGTTTCAAGCTACCAATTCCGAAATTTTAAACTGTCATCACATTCGAACATGTGAATTATTTTATATATCGTTCCAATTTTATATAGTTCCAATTTTATATATCCTTGAATTAAAGGACCGATCTTTTTTTGAATAACTTATCTTTTACTTTTTACATCATTTGCACGACATGTATTTAAGTAAATCAAATATGACATGTAAATTATGACAAATGTAAATAATAATAAGATATTTAGGACATTTTCTAAATAAACTATCTAATCAAATACGAGTGAGTGACTACACATGTAGTAAGCATTTACTTAATGACTGTTGCTCAATCATAATTACCACCAAAACTCAAAAGAGGAAACATATATGCCATGGAAGATAATTTCATCTTATTTTCTCTTCTCTAGCACGTGATAATCTTTATTTTTTAAAAATCATTTATTTATTATGAATTGAATCAATAAGATAGTATTACCTAAAAATGTACATTGCCATTTTTAATTCAGCAAAGACAAAATTTATTTTTTTTTCTTTTTTACAGCAGATAGAATTTAGTAAATTTGTCATTGTCTATCTAATTTAATCATAAAAAAATGTATAAATTCGAAACAATCCTATGATTCTTTTTATTATTTGATATTTTTTAATCGTTAAAGAAGCTATAATACAATTTATTTGGCAGTGAAAAAGTAAGAAATGATGCATTATGAAATGTATATATAGGCTAGTCAAGATCTAATTTGGAGGAAATAAAATCCAAAATTCTGTTGATGTTTACTTCTAAATAACCTCAAATCTTTTCAAGTATATTTAAGATTTCCTCCCAAAAAAACATGTATAAGTTCAGCATAACAATTTAATACTGATATCTAAGCAGATTATGTATTGAAGAGAAAATAACATGACATATGCATATATGGAGATAATATATATATAGATAAAAATAATTTTTTTAAAAAATACACAAAAAGCAAAAATAAGTTTTTAATTTTTAAAAACAAAAAACATCAAACAGCAAGCTATTCAGAACGCACCCTTAAATTGCATGTGTAATGTATATTTTATTTTGTGTATTTTTTTTTTTTTTAAGTAAGTGTATTTTTTTAATATGATCTCTAAATCTTCGGGTCAATTTCACTAATGGTCACTCAACTTATCACTTATCGCGCAAAAGTAACCGACTTTTCTTTTCTTACTTAAATGTCACTGAACTTTTAACATTATTGCACAAAAGTCATGTTGACCGGAATCCGGCGACGACCCTTGCCGGATTGATGACTTTTTTGCAAAAATGTTAAAAGTTTAGTAACATTTAAGTTGAAAACAAAAAAGTTAATTACTTTTGCGAGATAAATGATAAGTCTAGTGACCGTGAGTGAAATTAATTTAAATGTAGCATTTGTTGAACTTATCAATCCGGCAAGAGTCGTCGCCGGATTCCGGTCAACATGACTTTTGTGCAATAATTTTAAAAGTTCAGTGACATTTAAGTAAAAAAAAAAAAGTCGGTTACTTTTGCGCGATAAGTGATAAGTTGAGTGACCACGGGTGAAATCAACCCCTAAATCTTCTCTAAACCATAGCCTCTTTTTTTCTCTGAATTTAAAATTTGTCATCTTCTTCATTTAAATTTGAGGTTACCGTCATAAGTCCATTCATGAATAGCAGTCCATTTCCTATTTCATCTTTCTCTTTTTTAGATTTAATTTTTAAATTTTTAATTTTTTTGTGTTTTTTTTTCATTATTTTTTTTTCAACTCTCTATAATTATTTTTTATCGGTATAGAACTAAATTTTTAATTTTTACTCGTTAATTTTATTATGCATTTTTGAATTTTTTTTGTATTTTTATTTCAATAAATTTAAATCTGAAATTTTTAATTTTCTTGTTTGTATAAATTTTATTTGTTTTTTTAATATATGGTCCATTTAGTTAATATTGAATATAATTTAAGTTTTTTATTAACTAAATTTGTCCCTCCAGTACGGAGGTTGTTGTCTTTTTTTATAAAAGTTTTCATATTTCTTAAATGAAAAATATTATTTTTGTATTGAATTTTTTTTTTTGAATGACAGATTAATTGAGTTTTTTCAAATTATCCACGACCATTACCCACCATTTCTATCCTAAACTGAATTAATTTATTCAAAAAATCGAGAACACCTTTTTCTAGAATGAAATGAAATATAATTTTCTATAACTAAAACAAGTATAATATACACCGCAAAATAAAACAAAACATAATGAAATCAAGCCCACTATATAAGGCAACCAAAATCTTGACGATCATTATCAGATAAAAATTTAAAATTATGTGATCTTTTTTTTTTTTTTAATTGAATAACTATTTAATTTTAATTAAATATTAAACACCGTAATTAAAGGATAAAAATTTATCCTAAATGCATCTGTCAAAAAGACAATTACATTGCATCCAGTCAGCTATGTTTCCGTTAAAGATCGCGATATGCAGTACTGATATCTCGCCTTTTCCTTTTTCGACCGTTACAAAATAATAATAATCACCCAACGGTTATGATTACTTGTGTATTCAAACTTACACTCCACGTGTACGTATACGATTAACTTACAACTGTACCTTACTGGTCACCCGCGTCTCTCGCCTATGTAGCCAAAACCCTATCAATGTCTGAGTTGGCCCACACTCGTTTCCATATAAATCATCAGACTAATCTTGACCCTTCATCTCACCGCGTGACCATCTAACGGCTAAAATATGATAATCACATAAAGGAAATATGTTCACTAAACACGCACAAGGATCAGTCACACCACTATAAATACCACCCCTTCGTTTTACTCGATGTGCATACTCCAACACTTTACTCTTTCTCGCTCTATATATTTTCCGTTTTCCGTTTTTCTCTCTAAAATGGCATACAATAGCATTGTTTTCACTGCCTTAATGGCGTTGCTGGTGGTTTCCGCCGTAGGAAGGTCACCTTCCCCATCTCCGTCCATATCTCCGGCTACTCCTTCCTCTGTCGATGCCCCTACACCCTCACCGGCTGTAAAACCTCCAGCATCCTCACCGGCTTCTCCTCCGGCAACTGCACCTTCTCCATCCACCGCTGATTCTCCGCCATCTCCTTCTTCATCATCTTCGCCATCTACAGCTTTCTCTCCTTCTATCTCCAGTCCACCTTCAGAAGCACCTGGGCCTGCCGCAGCTAACGGCGCCGTTTTGAACAGATTGAACATTGTTTGGCTTGTGGCTTCAAGCTTAGTAGGTGCCGTTTTAATCATTTAAATTTGAGTATAGTACAGGCTCGTCGATTGAGGGTAGCTTGAACCCTTTATTTATATTTAATTTGAAGAGGAGAGTGGATTTATATTTATAGATATACATTTATTATTTTTGACATTTATGTACCCATCGTTTATTTTAATTTTTAATTCTAAACAAACATTCATGAGTTATATTATGCTTAATTATGTTTGTCTGTTATAGAGTTGCTTTATCAATTTTCGTTTGGGATTAAAAAAATAAAAATAAAAGTAAAAATATATTTGCTCTCAGTGACATTGTACTGCTCTTTATACCTAAAAAAATAACCAAAGGAGCAACAATCGAATTGGGTTATATCCAAATTTTGTTTAATAAAGGAAAATAATAGAATAAATGAGAATTAGCTCATTCAATACATAGGAATTAGCTCAATGCAAGTATAAGTAAATTTTTATTCTATTTGTTTATTTATTTTTTAAAGCTCAAAGCACAAAGGTGAGAATTAAAAGCAACCAATCTTCCTTCTCTTTATACGTGCTTCCAACTTTCACGGCACAATAGTCATGGAAAATCATTATCTTCTTTCTTTAACTTTGGAAAATTTTTAAAAACGCCTTTTCTTCATTTTGACTATCAAAATACTTTCTTTTGCGCTTGCCGCGTTACACTTTAATAAGATTATTTTTGTAATTTCCTTTTAGGCATCAATACGGCCATTGGATGCTGCATTATGCATCCGATATAAGAATTCAAGACTTCAAATTTGAATTTTATTGTCAATATATTATTAGATTAATGCTTGTAGTAGAAATTTTAAATTCATACCAAAATTTTCTACATAAAGAATTCAGGATCCGGTAACCAACATTCAATTAAAAATGTGTTCAATTTCGATTTCTTGTGTTAACATTTATAGTATAATTAGACATTATGTCTCATTTGTAACTAACAAAATCATTGCTCTCTAGCTATATATTTATTGTTATTCTTACTGAGATTCATATATATATATATATATATATATATATATATATATATATATATATATATATATATATATATATATTACACCCTATTGAGATTTATATTAATCCCATTTTTAAGTTTATTTGTATTTTTATTACAATTGCAGAATATATAAGTTCATTATTCTAAAGTATAAAGAGAGATAACGTGGTTGTTTTAAAACATAATGTTATTCTTATATTATGGAAGCATTCTTAATAAATTCACATCTATTTGTCTTTGTTTCCACTTATAATTATTCATTTTAATATATATTAATAACCAAAATTATTGTTAAAACAAGCAAATGGAATAAATTATTAACTAATTATCCGACGGGAGGGGAAAAAAAAAAACAAGAGAGAATAAAGAAACCATCACGCAGGGACTGACATCGGTCAATAAGCATTAAGCAAAGATGACCAATAAGAAAACAAAATACTTAAACTCCTTAATTATATAATTAGACAAACACTAAATCATGGCCTCCTTCCACTAACTCTACATCACCAAAGCCACAGCGAATAAGCCAGCAATCGTCATTCCAGCAATACCAATCGCATTTGACACGTAGCCGTTTTCAGCTGGTGAAGGAGCATCAGATGGCGGGGATGAGATGACGGAGGGAGGAGTGTTCGCCGGAGAAGGAGAAGCCGCCGTTGGAGGAGGAGGAGGAGGAGACTGAACCTCACCCCCCGTCGGTGGAGTGCTTGTTTCAGGAGAAGGCGATGTGGGAGAAGAAACAGGTGGTTTCATGGCCGGAGAAGATTTTGGAGAAGAAACGGGAGCTTTTGACGGTGGAGATTTCGTCGGGGAGGATTCCGGCGAGGATGTTGGAGACTGAGCTAATGTGGATGTCAAGAACAATGCCATTAGCATAAAAAAGGCACCAGTTTTGCAAGCCATTTTAGAAAATCTGCGATGAAAAAGAAAACACAGTTAACACACAGAGTCGCTTAGCTTGACAAATGAAGTGGAAACTGGTAGAGGTATATATAGAGTGTCTCCCTTCAAAGTCTCCGTAGTCAATAAGTTGTTTTTCTAGCGTTGGATTAGATTGGAACTTGTGTGACACGACTATCATCCAACGGTTCGTATTGTTTTCTAGTCTATTTTGTGAATATAGTTGTTTTTAATTCCTTAATAGGAGAATATGTAATGTGAATATGTGATGTTATGATGAGTGGCCACCTCGTAAAAGGGTTAGTGAGCCCGAGCTGGCGTTGGCGCGTTGCACTCTTTTTTCTTTTTCTCTTTTTCTTTTTTAATTAATTAATTAATATTAATATTATTATTATTTTATAAAATGGCTTAATAAATATACATGCATTTGAAATGAAATATTTAAATTTTAAATTATGATTATTCAATATTTATATTTATTAATTTTATCAATTATAAATATAAATTCATATCATTTTAAAGCGTATGATATTCAACTTTAATAACGTGATATTACATAACATTAAAATTAATAATTAAATTATTAAAATTAATAAAAAATTAACTCATGATATTTTTTTTTTCAACAATTTTATCGTGTATATGGGACATGCATCAAGCGAATTAAAATTCTAACTTGCTTCCTATACATATTGTAATTTTTTTTTATCCCTATCCTAATTTTAGATTATATTAAATTAAAATTGAATTAAATTTAAATTATATTCTTTATGAAAGGATTAAATTGAATTTATGATTGGGATCAAAATTTGCGGCCTAAAATTACACTAAAAACGAATATTACTAGAACTATGGCATTATAATTTTATTTTGTGTAATCATAGTTTGAGCCTGAGGTGCAAATTATTATTATTTTATGATTATTATTGGGTTCGTATTTTTTGGTTAGTGGGTAACCACAAAGGTTGGGAGAGTGTGCATCGCCATTGGTGATAGTCGAAGACATGGACTGGAATTGGTGAGTGGGTTGGGGACAACAGATGCCGTACAGAACCAAGCAAGTACTATCGATCGACACCTGGAATGAAATGCCGGACCATATCTTACGTGGAGACCTGTTATTTGCCAACCCAACTGACACGCTTAGACCCTGTTGACAGACGACTATTCCCAATCCCAAGTGATTCTAATTTCTAATTGAATGTCTAACTTCCACATTATACTAATAATAAAGTATTTAATCAAATATTCATCGGAACCTTATTCAATATTCAACAATATTAAAGTGCGATTCTATGTATCTGTCCCATTTGTCCAGTAAATAAATTAGTAATAAAAAAAATACTTTTTTATTTCTTATACGAGGAGATGCTGTCAATAATCCTCCTACATGTGATGAGAAAACAATTCTCGCTGGAAATTGCTCCATTCATACGTAACCAAGCCCCTCTGAGCAATTACTGTCACGCTCAGGTCTTCCCTCCCTAGCCAAAGGATGGCTTCATGAAGGCTTGTATCACTTTTGATGGAAGACTACATCTGGAGGCAGCAAAAGTTTTGCAACATATCCAAGGGAAGGTACTTACTGGTTGTTTTTCCTGGCAGACAGTGCAATGCCAGCAGGTGTTCCATAGCTCTGTATCGTGTCCAGCTCCTGTTTATGCTTTCATTGAGAGGCATAGCTTAACTCTTTACTCAAAAGTTTTAGGAATCGACCTGGTAATTCCTTTTGTTATTGATCGTTTGCTTTGATGTATATATTCTGATGATCCTCTGTTTCCGCTGATGTGCAAATTACATTTGTTTTATTCATGTTTTGTTTGTTTACGAAATGCCTCTTGACTTATTTGTATTCTTTTCAAGCAAGTTACTGATGCATAATCTTCATTTTTCTTCTCCGGGTAAAGATTTTCAAATGATGAGTGTTTTTGTGACTATCTGATATTATTGATTCTATTAACCCCGAAGGGGAGGTTGAAAGCATATCACAGAGCCTAAAGTTTCACAACTATAGCAACTGTCCGACTGGCCTATGATTTTTTGATGCTGGTTCTTTGCCTTCGGTGAATGCCAATTAAAACTCACCGGTTTGTCCATACAGTTTCTGAAAACTAATGCTAATTGTCCCAAGACCCTAATTTCCCAGACGTGTCCAGTCTACACAGTGGCGTAACTAGAAATTCAGTTCAGTGGGGTCAAAAATTACAACTTATGAAAAATTTATTTACATAAAAATATGAATAAGTGCGAATTTTTTTTTTCAAAATATTAAAATCAGTACAAATTTATTATTTAAATTAATATTTTAATTGTGTTAAAATATTAAAAATTATACATATTTACGTTTATGAAGGTAAATATGAATATTTTTATTGATAGCTAATATGAAATTATGGTTCACATTTATCTTAAATTATTGAATTGGTCCATATTTGTCATTTAAAAGTATTAAATAAGAGCAAATTTATAACATTTTAATATCTTGAAAATATTTTTTAAAAAAAGAAATAAATTTTTAGATATAAATATGTACTATTTTTAACAATTTAAGGACAAATTTGGATTTTATCACTAAAAAATAAAGAATTCATTTAAATATTTTAATGGGTCAATTTAAAAAAAAAAATTTTATAGAGTGATTTTTTATTTTTTTTTATAATTAAGTGGGGTCATTTTTTTAAAAAAATTAAAATTATAAATATAATTTTAAAGTTTTTTATAATTGAGTGGGGTCAATTGACCCCACTCAATATAATGTGGCTACGCCACTGAGTCTACAGCTCCCTTTTTTCTGCTCTGTTACATGTGTATTTTCTTCTTGGCTTTCTCTTTTTCAAAATGACGACATGCCTTTGAGGAATTTACTAGTTTGCTTTTTGCCATGAGTGGAAATTCTCTATTTCATTAAGAATTTCTTCCGTTTTGTGTTACAAGTAAAACTCTCTTCATGCATATTTCTGTGTTAGTTTATCAAATATATAATGATTTGGGGAGCATAGGTTTGTGATTATGTTTCTTTGTATAATATATTACAGCAAACTGTGAAACAGTGAATGGTGCAATTTAATTTTCCTGGTCCAGAATCATGATTATCTTGATTATACTTGGATTCAAATTCTTTTGCCATAAAGATGAAGGTTAATTTAGATCTTATTTATTTTTCTTATCGAATATGGCTCAAGAAATTTAATGAATATAAAGAAAATTGCAGAAAAGAATAATACGAAACAATAAAATGTTTATTGATAAAGCTGATGAACAAATAGCATTAAAACGAATAAATAATATCAGCCCTCTGCAATGAATAAATAATACAAAAGAATTGTTAAAAGAATAAAATGCATAATACTGTCCCGTCTACAAGAATTCGCTCTATAAAACCAAAACGGCAGTGAATGCACCAATGGCAAGGGATCCAACAAAACCAAATCTATCAGATACAGCAGCATTTTCAGATGAGGCCGGAGCATCAGATGGAGAGTCAGATGTAACAGAAGGTGGGAAAGATGAAGGAGAAGGAGAAGGAGAAGTAATAGTAGGAGGAGGAGCTGGAGGAGAGTCAAAAGAATCGGGAGATGGTGCATTTACCGGTGCAGCATTCATGGGAGAAGGAGCAGAAGCCGGAGGTCTGAATCTCGGAGCCGGAGCAAAGGCAGGCGGTCTGACTCTAGGAGCAGGAGCAGGCGTCGGCGTCCTTATGGGCGTGGGAGAAGACACTGGTGGTGGTGTAGGAACCGGTGCTTTCGTGGGAGGAGGAGGAAGAGGAGAGGGAGGGGAAGTGGTAGTAGAAGGAGAAGGAGAGGATGAGGGTGATTGTGCAATGGAAAAGGACGCCATTAACGCCGTTAACAGAAAGAAAGCTAAGCATGAGAGAGTCATTGTATAATTTATCAACTGAAGAATTGGAGAAGTATGTGAGATAGGTGGAATAGAAATGGTAGAGAGAGTATATGTATAGGGAGAGCTCCGGTGCGAGGGAGAGGATTTGGTCAAACATAAGAGCCTTTGATTACTGCTTTTATGTGGCACGACTTTCAAATTAAAGTCAATGGCGGAGATTGTGGTAGAGTATGAAATCATGATGGAAAAGACACGCTTATTTTGCCAAGTGAATTTTTAAATAAGGTATTTTTATTTTTTTCACCTTTTTAATATATTTTCCCATTATAAATTCTTTTCTGATAAAAAAAAAATTATCCACATATTTTTTTAGTACATGTGAACACGTATGGTTTAAATTGTTAAAGAAAAAAAATTAATTAAAGATCTACTTTCAAAGTGTTTTTTTTAAAGCACTTTTAAAGTTTTTTTTTTAAACTAAAACCATTTCATTAAATCAAATTTTTAATAAGATGAACACCCAATACTTAGTTACTTTTTGCCAAAAAGTGGGGCTAGCAATAAAAATAGGCTGCCTTAACTAAAACATAAGTAACACAATTGGCTAATCCCTTTAAAAAAAGACAGAAATATCATGTCCCATGTTACCAAAAAAAAAGCATAATTGAAAATTAAAATGTCAAACTCAGAAATATCATTTATTTGAAACGTAATAGCATCAACAAACAACTAAAATATAAAATTGAAAATGATTTTTTTTTTGTTTTTATACTTGGAATAAATGAATAAAAAAATTCATTTCTATTTTATTTTCTAAAATATTCTCAATACTAATTTTGATATTTTCTTCCAACTACTCACTATATATATATTCATATCTAATATTCATTGAAATAATTAAAATAAATAGCTTTCAAATAACGATATATAAGAGAAAAATGATTTAATTATTTCATCTTACTTCTTAAAATTAATAATTCGATCTTTAATTTAATATAATGGTTAGAGCTTACAAGCAACATTGATGATTAATCAACCACTAAAAATATACTATTAAAATTTAAACAGAGTAATTAAGTACATTTTATAAAAATTGATATGCCTGTTTCTTCAATCATAATTTAGTAAAAATAGAAAATAAAACGAAAAAAAATTATACTTACCGACAACCAATGAAGCTGGTTGGTTAAGATCCAATGAAAACGAGTCAAAATCCGATAATGATGGTTTTGAGTGAGAGAAAAACAATTGTAGGAGATGGAAAAAAATAGTGGTAGGGGAGGAAAAAGAACAGACTAAGTTAGTTAGACAAAAGTAATTTATTTTTAACAAATCATCAAGAGAGTATTATAGTTTTTATAAATTTAACTCTTAAAAATATGGAATTGATTTGCAAATTTTACCTATTTTGATGGAATTGGTGAAAGTATGATAATTCCATGGAATTGAATGAATTCAATTCCTATTTTTTTTCATTCTAAGCTTGAAAAATAAGAATTATAAATTAATTTTATAAAATTTTATGCAATTCATTTGTTTTAAGCAACACATTCCTAATCAATTGATAGATATATAAAAAAGATGCAAGTAAAATTAAAATTTTAACAACGTAAAGTATATTATTTTGTTTACATATGGTATTGAAAGTGACCTAAGGTATATTATTTTGTTTACATATAAATTTAGAGGTAGCAAATTGAACGGATTTGAATTGGGTCATAAATAGGTCAAAAAATATGGGTTATAAATGGATCAATTGTCCAAATGAATTGGACGGATTGGGTCAACTTATGAGCTAAAAAGTTGACCAATTATTTTAATGAAAATAATTATCGATATATTAACGAGATATAAAAAAAACTACCAATATTGGCACAAACAGATCGGGTGATAGCCCAAATGGGTCTAATAAAGGCCCAAAATGAGCCAATATATGAGTCTATAAATTTGATCCATTTTTTAACGAAAAATAATTTTCGATAAAATAACGGATACTAAAATGACTATATAAAAATGTTAGCCCAAATGGATCGTATAGAAGCCCACACGAACTAATTTGCGGGTCTATCCATTTGACCCATATTTTTAAAGAAAAATAATTTTTGATACAATAACGGATAATGAAATGACTATTATAAAAATATTTATACAAATTGATAGGGTGACCGAAACGGTCATATGGAGGTCCAAACGGACCGAGATACGGGTCGATCCATTTGATTTATTATTTTTAACAAAAAATAATTATTGATACAATAACGGATATTAAAATGACAACTATAAAAATATTTATCCAAATGGATTGAATGATCCAAATGATGTCATATAAAGGCCCAAACAGACCGAGATACAAATCGACCTATTTGACCCATATTTTTAACGAAAAATAATTATTTTTTGACTTTTTGTTCATGTTTTCTTTTTCAATTTTGCATCTCAATTTTAAAATTAATGCTCATTTTCAATTTTTTTTAACACAACAAGTTTCATCATTAATTCAATTAAAATTTAATAATTATTTACATGTGACATTCGTATATAACATTATTTTGATTCCTGCCTCTACGTTGCTTTGCTTACAATGACCATCTATATAAACATTGCAAGTATAAACATCAGGGATCAAGCCAAACACAAATAATTCATCAAACACCTCATCGGCTTTAGCATAATACCCATTTGCAATAGGGACAAAGATTTGACTGGAAAATTTTTAAAAAGTATTTATAAATATAGGATAGTTTTAAAATTAATTTCAAGACTAGCGTTGAGTCAGAAGCCGCAGGTGTCAGTTGCGGCTTCTGACATGTGGGACTCACTCAATGGGTCAATTTCATTTATTGATGCCAGCTGCGGCATCAATAAACATATATATATATATATATATATATATATATATATATATATATATATATATATATATATATATATATAAAGCAGCAGCAGGTGCCTACCCGCTGGCCTTTTTTTTAAATAATAATTTAATAATAAATAATATTATTATATTAATATTATTTATTATAATAAAATAGAATTATAATAGAGATAAAATAAAATAGAAAATATATTTATTAAATATAATAATATAATTATGATAGAATAATATTTAAATAATATACGAACAAAACTCTATTTTTTAATTGTCCAGTTATAAATTTTACAAAAATATTAAATATTTTTATTTAATATTTTAATAATATTAACAAACATATAATAATTTTAGTTTCATTTAATGTTATTATTTGATTTTTAGATCAATTACTAGTAGAAAATGATTTTTTTAATATATAGTAATTGTCAATTCACTAATTGTTTATTTAGATCGCATGGTAAAAATCCAGCATGTTATTATTTCTTTACTTTCTTTTTTTTTTAATGGTGGATAAATTTCAGTCAAATTTCGGTCGAGTTTATGTAACTTTATAAATGAATTAGATTTGAATCAATTTTTTTTAAACGAGTTGGATGAAATTTTTTAATTTGGACCAAATTTGACAGACCTACATATCACATTAAAAGTTACGCAGTATACATATGCAATATTTTCATTTGATTTAACGGTGCAATTTAAATTTAGACTAGAGCAATTAGGTGGCTTGCTATAAAACCCACCCAACATTATCACACAATAAAATGATGGAGATGCCAGCGAATTGAAGAACCAGAAACCACTTTTATTTTCTCAGCATAGGCAAAACAAGAAATAGATTAAGAGAACAACAATTGAGTTTGCATAAATGATATCTTTTACATTTAGTTTTCACCTTCATAAGAAGATAAAAGAATAGAGCTCTTCACTGTATCAAACACAACTCTTCTGCTACGCGTATAGTATTCTTGCCATTTTATCCACTTGTGAATTAAATTAAAGAATATGAACTTGTCTCCGCAATGAATTCAATACATAATTTTGCCATTCCGTCATGTCACAGAGCTTCAATCTTACAGTTGACTTGTGAGGTGTTTGAAGCAGAAGTAACTTCATCATCGGGTAGCAGCAGCATCTGATGCAGTGTCCACGGCTGATTTGCTGTTGCCACTGATAAGGTTACTTAAGCTGCCATTGAATTCTACGCCGTAGATATGGCCCATTTTCGCACGTTTTGTCTCTAGATACCTCCTGTTTTCTTTCGTTATAGGAGTTAATAACGGAACCCTACCTACAACTGTCAAACCATAACCCTTGAGCCCAATGTATTTCGCAGGGTTGTTTGTCATCAGCCTCATTGTTCGCACACCCAGATCCTGTAATATCTGCAATAAAGATCAGGCAAGTTCAGCATATATTAATTCCAGGCCAGGGCTAGAAGTTATATTTTTCTAATAAGAACAACACTAGTCGACAAGTCGATAGCCACTGATCTTTACGGATAGCGGTTAACAAATAAACCCATGATCACTATTAATCCCATTAATATATGAGTAGTTTATAAGCTCCTGATAAATAGTTTCATTAAAATAATCCTTTACAGAATTCTAAGAACCCAATATTTTCATTTTGCAGAGAGTAAACGACACCAAAAAGTTTACTAGGAAGTACCTGAGCACCAATGCCATATTCGCGGGAATCAACAGGCAAGCCTAACTCTTCATTTGCTTCAACTGTATCACGCCCGGCATCCTGTAGGTTATAAGCACGAAGCTTGTGGCCTAAACCAATGCCTCTTCCTTCATGGCCACGGAGGTATACCAGTACCCCCCTCCCAGCAGCCTCAATCTGCTGCATTGCAAGTGCTAGCTGATTACCGCAATCACATCTCGCAGAACCAAATATATCTCCTGTGAGGCATTCTGAATGTACCCTCACAAGAATATCCTGTCCATCTCCAATCTCACCCTGTTTGAATAACCAAGTTGCTCACAGTTAAGAAACTCTCCAGTTTATAACCCAAATTAGAAAAATTAAAATAAAAAAACAGTAATCATCTATTAACATCAATATCACCTCTTCAAGAGATGGAATATAAAATTGTATCCCGATTTATTTCTTAATGTGAAATTCATTTTGAGCAGGCTAGGTTTACTCACAAGTCAAGTCCAACTTTATGAAAACTACAACATCATCCCATATTCTGACTCATAATTTAGCATATTAGTAATTCAACAGAGGAAGAATGAAAATGCCTACAAAAAATTGTTTGACTAGTATAACAGCAGTGTCTACATACGCAAAATAAATCATTAACATGCACAATACATATGAACTTTCAGACAGTTTCGCTTATTTAAAGGGAGGAAAGTGCGGCAGTCTTTTTCTATAAGCTCTTTGTCAGCTATAGGAATTTCAACTCAGTAAAATATATATATATATATATATATATATATATATATATATTTGCAGGCATACATACATCATACATGTACTAAAAAGCAAAGAACTAGCTTAGGATATGAATGAACTCATCACAATGACAACGGACTTCTCCCAGTTTCTCTTAGAAAAATTTATTAAAGAGAATGGAAATAATTAAAGAAAGAGCATAAGGAATCTTCTTCTAAATTAATCCATAGTACAAAAGAACAGATACGAGTAGTAATGAAACAGGTTTCTCCAATCACACTTAATATCAACAGGAAATGTTTTTGAAGCCCTATAAGTATAAACATTTCTCAGCCTGCTTCTCAAACCAAAGGCACCAAGGATATTCTTGCATGATTTTTTAAATCGACTCTTAAAAGAAGAAGGGATGTTCAAAGTGTAATTTAAAACTGTTATGTCGATTTGGACATTTATTGAATCAACTAATCATCCAATGCGGCTCTCATTGGGACAGCATTGTTTATCCAACCACTCTAACAAATCAATTCAACTGAAAAAACCCAAGAGACTAATGCAACAAACTATGTGAATTTACAGTAAGGTTGAAAACCACAATTTTAGATAAGGTTCACAAAAATTTCAAAAGAATTGAGTATTTCAACCACAAACATTGCTCACCTTAACCATAGCAATGTGTTCAATGCCATCTAAGATTGATCTATAGCAGTAAGCTGTAAATGGACCCCACATTGTTGGTATCCGAGCAGCAGAAGAACGATCTACTAATTTCTCTCTCTTCCTTCGGTACCTGTCAATTATAATCCACTTTATTATTATATTCTTTCATCAGTTGCAATACGTCAAACAAAAAGTGTCTGCACTGTACTGATTAAGATAGGCATAAAGTGAAGCTCAAAAAGGAATGGGGGAATAATTTTACCTGATTAAATCAGCAATAGATATAACTTTCAAGTTCTCTCGTCGAGCAAATTCCTGAAGCTTTGGCAATCTAGCCATGGAGCCATCATCATCCACAATCTCACATAAAACCCCAACAGGTCGTAATCCAGCTAGAACAGAAAGATCAACAGCAGCTTCTGTGTGTCCAGCTCTTTTCAAAACACCACCCTCCCTGTACCTGAGTGGGAAAATGTGGCCAGGCCTGTTGAAATCATCAGGTTTTGAATCCCTAGAGGCAAGTGCTAGCACTGTTGTTGCTCTGTCATGAGCTGAAACCCCTGTTGTTGTGCCATGTTTGGCATCCTAGAAAGCAAAAGCCAAAACCCAGATTAGTGAGTAAAACAATGAAGAATGACTATATCTGGGAAAATGAGAGCAAAGGACCATGAAAGTTGCTTGACAAGATTTAAGGTAATAATCATCAATGTTATACAGCATCAATTTTATATTGCAGTATTCCTTTTTTTTTCCAAGAAAACTAAAGGGATTGCAAATAAATATGAAATCTTCAGTCAAAAGATTTACATACCACTGTCACAGTGAATGCAGTACGAAGTTTTTCATCATTTGCGTTTTGAGTAACCATCAAAGGAAGTTGCAGTCTGTCTAGATATTCTCCTTCCATGCTCACACAAACTATTCCAGTACCATGCTTCACAATAAAAGCCAAGGCTTCAGGTGTTGCTAATTCTGCTGCCATTATAAGATCCCCTTCATTTTCTCTGTCTTCATCGTCTACAACCACTACCATCTGCATAAAATGTATCAGTGATGCAATGTTTTTTTAGATAAAGAGGAATTATAAAAAGATTGAATGATGCAGCTATAATATTGTAAAACAACTACCTTTCCTTGACGTATATCTTCAATAGCTTCAGCGATGGAGGAAAGACCTTCTGTAGGACGATCCAATTCAAACTCATCATCATCAATGGGGAAACCATTGGCGATGGGAGCAGTATCTGCTGCAAGAGTTCCAAATGCTACAGCATCCTTCTGTAATTGAATTCCAACTGAACCATTTTGAATGAAAGTCCCGTTTGGTGAAGTATTATTTCCATTGGAATAGGATAGCAAATCACCTTCATCAGATAATATTGCTGCTCGAGTTTTACCAACATCCTTAATTCTTAAAGAAGACTTAGTACCATCAATCCGGATCAAATTGGAGTTGAACGCTGTTACTCCATGCAATCCATTGAACACTTTGAAGTTTCTCCATGCCCTGCCAAGAAGTAAAAATCAATGAACTTTATGCTTATATCTTAAAAGAAAAGCTGGGACCGAAAGAAGGTTGAATACCACCCTAGTAAACTGAACGAGTCTATAGAAACTGTGATATGTAATATCATTTCTACCTAATAAAATAAAATTTGTAAATGGAAGAATATTCTTATAATAAAGTTTCAATAGCAGATCCAACGAGCCAAAAATTTCATAGATTATCTCCACATGTCCATATCCTTTCAGCCGGGAGAGGAAGCACCAGAGATAGAGAGAGAGGAAAACAGAAAGTCTAAATAAAGTTGAGTTCAGGCTGGATATATCTAAAAGTTATTAGCTGAATTTAACAAAAGCTATTAGACTTGATGGATTCAATAAATAATGAATTGGTAAAAAAGTTCTATACTTTTGAAGTAATTTTGGTCATTTTGGAACAAAATTATCATAATATCAAGCATGATACCATTCATATTCTTTCTATAAATTCTTCTTCTGAAATCAAACTCAATGTAAATGTTTGATCTTGTACAAATATAAAAACAACAAGATAGAAACGCCTCTCACACAATATTAATCGAATAAAAACAGCTAACTTATCTTAAACAAAATTAAAGTTCAAGATTCATTGTCCTAAGAAAAGAAGGAATCAAACAAATTGAAAATTAAAAAAAAAAAAAAAACCGTGGACTACAAAATTGTTCGATGTTGAAAGGCAAAGCTAATAGACTAAAAATAAAATAAAATTGATACAAAAGATAAAATTTTTAAAAAAGAGCCAGCAAAAAAAACAAAAACCCAAATGGATTTTTAAGCTAAATAAGAAAGGGAGATTTAAATAAGAGACGAAAAACTCACGGAGAGCAAGGCAGAGATGTTCTAGTTGTTGTTGAAGGACAGGAAGGGACGTTAATAGAAGCCATAATCTCTACCAATCCCTCTCTGATATGAACTCAACAATTTAAAAATAATTTGAATCTTATAACAAAACGAGTCTTTTTTGTATTATATTTATAGAGCTTTATCAGAGACGGAGGAGGAGAAAGGAGGCAAAATTGAAGAAGCTATTGTGCAGATGAAGAAACAACTGGGAATTTGCACAAACTCAGAATATTAATTTAACACCCGCGGGTGTCGTAAAAGTGTCACCGCCGTATCGTATATTTTGTTTTAATTGCCGTATCGTATAAATTAATAAATAGTACTAGTTTAAATATTATAAAATATTCTACAAAAAGATTAAAATAATGTTAAGCTGTTAATGTGTTATTTATATCTGCTTTCTGTTCATATTCTTTAAGAGTTCCGATTTGTGTGTTTGTAGAGATAGTTTGTCATTTTTAATAAATTTAGGGGGTAATTCGGCAATAAATTAGCAAAAATTATGCAATTTATTTCTTATTAATAATTTAAGAGCAGCATTTATATAATATTCAAAAATAATTCGACAGCCAGCGTGTGCAATCAATTGAATATATTGCGGAAAATAAATTAGAATTATATGGATTAATTCATGATTGATGACTCAGCACGAGCTAGTAATTTAGATTAGAGAAAAATGAAAAAGAAAAAGAAAATAAATAATTATAGAAAGAAAACAATAAATTCGTGCCCATGCTGTTAGCTCGTGGGGGTGGTTGGTAAGGCAGACAAGCGAATGCAGCTAAAGCTTTTCCAATCTAATCCTGACTTCTCAAAACCGGACACTGAGCTGCGAGGCTGCCTTGCATTCTACGGTCACCAACCCAACATCCCCACAATCATTTTATCTAATTTTATTTCTCCTAAATTAAATTTTATGAGATTCAGTTTGACAAAATTTATAAAAATATTTTTTTTAATTGAAAAAAATTATATATTAACAAGTTATATTTTAAAAATTATATAAATATTTGGTAAATAAAATTCAAGATAACTTATAAAATAAAAAACAGTTGCGAACTATTTGGCAAATAAATAACTTTTTAGAATAAAATGATAAAAAATAACATATATAAATTTTGATATATTATATTCAAAATTCCACTAAAAAAATAATAATTATCACTTATTTCAACTTTTTTATTTCACTAAACTATTAACACTATATATTTTCATATATAATTAAATAAAAATAAATATAATATAAAAATAAATAAATAAATAAATATATATATATATATATATATATATGTAATCTTCATAATTCATTATACATATTATTTTGAGTAATAAAAAAAAGAGAAAAAAAAAAGAATAGAGTCATTTTTAACTTTAGATGATTTTAGGTGATAGGGTAAGAGAAAAAAACAAAAAAGTTATTTTATATTAGATATAATTGTCATTATAAAATAAAATAAGGAATATTTTTGTCTAAAAAAAATACTAAATCTGTTAGCCTTAAAAGGTAAAAATCGGTTTTTATGAAAAGTTTCAATTTTTAGTTTTTTCTAATATAAGGTTTTTTCACTTTTTCCAAAATTAATTTTTCTAAAATCATCATTTACCAAATACTTATTTTTATCCCATAATCAGATTTTTATCGTATAAGCATCGTTTTGCCATTTCAAAAGCAATGCCAAACACAGCCTTAGTCATTCAAATAAGTCATAAACGATTAAATTATGAGCGGATCTAATTATAAATAAATTAAATTTTATAATATATTTTTTTTTCTTTTCAATAAATTCATTAGAAATAAAAATGCATCTATAATATATAAAATAATTATTTTTATACTCAAATTATATAAAAAAAAAAGTTCTAAAATCAAAATAACATAAAAAAAAAAATTACAAATTGGTTAAACCAAAATCAAATTGGATTTGTTTATATATAAATCATATTTTTATAGGCGAATTGAGTATGAATTGTAAGTTATAAAAATTTACTATCTATGCTAATTAAAAATTTTGGAGGCAAACTTCTATTTATGCCATTAAAATTTTAATTTTCCAAATATAACTTCATGCATTAAATCATTTCCTGATGTTTCAAATGATAGTCTTTAACTTAATTTAAATTAAATAGGGTTGAACTTTAATTCTCCTTATTCACTGTATCGGGTTTTAGGTTAAGCCAAATCGAAATTTGAATATTTTTTTTTTATGTATAAGGCCGTATGAATAAAATAAGAGTCTAGTTTGGGTTGGATTGGCTTTGAGTTGGGTTGGCGTCGGAATGGATCAATTTCAGATCGAATCTAATCAAAATTTGAAGATTTTTTTATGTACAAATCTAATCCAAACATGTATAAATAAAGTATGGGCCTAGTGCGTATTGGCTTGAGTTTGGACCGGATCCGATCCAAATTGGTATATTTTAAGCCTAAATTGATTGGATTCTGGCTGAGCATAACCAGAATGTGAAATTTTTTATGTATATGTTCGATACAAGTTCTTATAAATAAAATATGGGCTAGGTTGGGTTCGGGCCGAGTTTGAACTGAGTCAGGTTTTGAGTTGGGATGGATTGGTTTCAAGGATTTAACCAAAATTTAAAATTTTTTTATATACAATTCTGATTCAAGTTTGTATAAATAAGATATAAATCTAGTGCAGATTGGGTTGGGTTTGGATTGGATTCGGGTCGAGTCGAGTTAGGTTGAATTGAGTAAAGATAGATTGAGTTTGAACTAAGCATACTTGGTATAAAAAAAAATTATAATTAGTATAAATTTATTATTTTGATTCATTTAATGTAATTAATGTCCATTAGATTACATAAAAACATGTCTATTTAATTTAAAATTTGAGGGTCATTTTAAGTTGGCCTATATATAGATACTTTTGGATTGGGATAAATTGGAATCAATTCTTTTGGATTGAATTTTTTCCCTTTTTCACGTGTGATATTATTCCCCCCAGTATTAAATCTTCCATTATGAAGTGATAAAAGATTTAGGAACACCTCTTGATAATTGTGAAGATGACAAAGGAGTATTTGGGTCTTGAAAGACTTGATAGATGGATCGGCTCTATGAATATTGTAATTTGAGACAAGAATAAAACACTAATAGAGTGATATGAATTTAATTTGGGCTTTGCTTGGGATTAACCCAATGATAATAGGCTAATTTTATTTTTTATTTTTTAAAAATACTTCTAATTTGATAGTAAATAATTTGAATAAATGTATTGTTTAAAATTAAGAAATTGATAAAATGGCAACCGTGACATAACTAGATCATCAGCAGGTGATCCAATAATAAGTAGACGATAAAGTGCAGGTGATGGGGCTCTCCAGGCAAAACACCCGGAGCCACCTAATTTCGATTTGGATTTATGTATTTATTTATTATCAATTGTTTTAAAATTAGTTTGGATTGGGTCCCGTCCCCATCCAATGAACGGAAGGTGGCTAACAAGAATATGGTGGTCTGGTCAACTCTCTTCGTCCCTCCTCTTTTTACACAATTTCTCAATTTACGTTTTTGACTTTGACTATTCTGTTTTGTTTATTCGGAAAGTTTTAGTTTGGGCGGAAACCTTATTTTTAATATGTGTAATATATAAACACAATTTAATTCTATTTTATTATTATATTCTTTTTATTTAAACATCCGTTCTTTAAAATTCACTGATCCGACTAATTTTAATTTAGGCTGAGTATATCTATAAATAAGATTGATTTATCTATGGTTATCAAACATATATTAAAATAAACGATCGGTAATAATAAAAAATTTTATAATTTAAAAATAACTCAAAAGTCATTTTGGTGTAAATCAATAAAAAAATCATTTAAAATCCTTGCCGGCACTCAAGCTCGGTATGATTAAACGAAGAAGTCCACACATATATAGACATGTCACTAAGTCACATAAAAAATTTCTTAATTATCATGCCATTTATTAGTTTAATGTGATTTATATTTTACGCAGTTTGATAACATGCATACTTTTACGTGAGCTTACGAGTTGAGTCACGTTGAACTAGAGTGCCAACAAGAATTTTCATTATTAATTCAGAGCACAGTAACTTTTAAAAACAATTTTTTGAATTGAAAATGTTTTTGCCAAATTTTTTTTGTTATTATCCATCTATTATTTTAATATAAATTCGATAATCATAAATGAAATTAATTTCAATAAAGAAAAGAAAAATCTTTTCTTAAATATTTAAAGATATATTCAACCTGTTATTAAACTATTATAGAAACCTTTATATTTCAATGAGAACTGAAATTTGCAATCAGACAAATTTATCAATGAAAAGCTTTTGACTTTTTGGCAATTGCATATTGAAGAAATATTGCTTGTAGAGGTAAAACCTTTTATTCGAGTGTCATGCCAAAAATTCAAATTGATAATATGGCCAATATCTATTATTATTATTATTATTATTATTTTGTCAACGGGCAATATTTATTGAAGTGGGTTACTTTTATATTAATAAATATGATTATTATGTTCTCATAATTGCATAAAAGCGTAGCATATCTCTTGATCATTGCCAATTTACAAATGTAATTATGAACTTAATTCACAAAAAGTTTTATCCGTAAATTTGAGATTACGGTTTATATGAGATTTAATTGTCCCATCATCTTTGACAAGAAAAACAAAAATCCCATCATTCCATTAATTATCTATATATGTATATATAATTCTAAAAATGGGGTTAAGCAATAAAATTATTTTTCTTAGGAATCAAAGGTAAATTTGTCTCACATATTGCAAATATTTTTTGTACCCAATTATAATTGTAGTTGTATATTCGAAATTTTATAGCTTAACTTCTTTCATTTTATTATACGGACTCTTTTATTATTTCTATTATAATTAAGAAATTATTAATTAGGTTTAAATTTAGTATAAAATTAAGTGATTAAAACTAAAAATTTAAGATAAGATTAAATCTAATTAATTCTAAACAAATTAACTTAAATTGAAAAAAAAAAATAAATTATATTAAAAATTTAAAAATATCATATAAATAAAATTTAAATTTTATTTAAAAACATCACATATAATATAATTGAAGAAATATATTTGAAATTTTTTTTTTGTTTAATAATGGCCATTTATATTGATTGATTTTTTAATTTGGAGTAAAGGTTTGGCAATTGATCTTGCTAATCACTTCAATGCAAATCGTTCCTATTGATTAGCAAATTTATTTAGTGAAACTTCAGTGTTCTTTTTACGAAAATAATTGCTATTAAAAACAAAAAATTAAGTGTAAAAGAAGTGATTATGGCTGGCTGTAACGTACATTTCGTGTTCTCATCCTTTTCTGTTATGCAGATTTCCAACGAATTTCATGATTGTGATTGGCCTTTTGATTCCATACACCAACTCCATTTCTCTATAAAAATATTATATAAATTCCACCTATCAATAACTTATTTAGTTTATCAAAAATAAAAATAATTTATTTATGATCCTATCCATGTAATGTCCAAAATAATTAGATCTAATTTGATTCATAATATAATTTGTATAATAATGAGCTATTTATATTATTCATTATTTTTTAATATAATATAAATATAAAAAATTAACCGGTTTATGATCCAATTTATTTATAATTCTTTTAATAAATCCATTTAAATAATAAACTAATTCAACCTGTTTAAATTCATTTATAATTTATAAACATTTGATTGGTTTTATAATAATTTATAATCCAGCTTAAATCCATCTCTCTCTATCCATTGGTACGACAAATTGAAATCGGAAGGATTTTTATCAATTTTTAATATCATTATCATTATCATTACGCATTTAAATATGACCACTTACTTGAGATATTTTGATAATTTGAATTTATAATATTTTTTAACTAATTAAAATATAAGTATGTTAAAATAATTAATTGGAAATTTTAATATATTTTCAGGCTAGACTTATAAAAAATAAAGTATTTTTTTTCTTGAACCTAGCTAGATTTGGACGTTACCATTTAAACAACAAGTCCGCTTGAGTATGGCGCTAGTTGGCCCAAGCCCATAGATCAACAGTTCTACTCCATAGCCACACAATTTATATTTTTATTGATATATTATTATATTATGTCAATATTCAAAAATATATTACATCAAATTCACACACAAATGTTTGTAATCCAATCTGTTTTAATTATTTCTATTTCAATCATATATGGATTTGTATCTAAATTTCTGAATTATTTCATATCCAACCATTTTGGTTCTAAAGTTCTTGCTCATCAATTTATTTTATTTATTTTTTGGAAACTTCCTTATGAGGACCATTATTTTCCTTTAAATTTGAATTGAATTTTGGGATAAGATAAAAAAATTATCATGACCAATAATTTTAAACAATAACAACTTAAAATATTTCAAAATAAGATCATAGTGGCCCAACAAACCACAAAAAGTGTGCTAAAAAAATTAAAATTTTCCTCTAAATTCCCTTTATGAAATTGATTATAGATTGAATTATTAGTAAATGTGATTTTTTTTTTTTAATATTTTTAGCAAAATACTATTAATTTACGATTCAAATATAAAAGTTTCCAATAATTCCCATCCTCACATTAAGCCACGTACCCATCTCTCTCATAGTGGGTCCTACTTGAATCTCCTCATTCTCTTTTTCCTCCCCTGAGATTTCCGCCCTCTGAATCCAATTCACACAAAAAAAAAATAAAAATAAAAGCCCAAGAAAAGTTTTCCTCTCCATTTCCGTTAGCAATTCCTTCGTTTTCTACTTTCCATTCGGATCTCCATTCGATTCTTTCACAAAGAAACACAAATGGAGAGCTTAGCACTTCACTCTATCTCGACGACAACCTCTCTCTCTCTCTCTACTCGCTCTTCTTTAATTCGTAGGTCACCACCAAAAGCCATTTCCAAGTTTCCATCTTTAATCATCCCCTCACCTTATTTACCCACTCTCCGATCACCCAATTCTTCAAAATCCCTTATTTGTTCTCAACCACGCAAACCCTTCAAGACTCATTTTCCGATTCGCGCCTTACCGCAGGAAAATGATCAGTCAGAGTCAGCAAATCCGCCAGCTATCACTAAACCATCTCCACAAGGAGCAAAAATCTTTCCCCTTGTAATATCTGTTTCTATAGGTCTAATTCTTCGATTTTGTATTCCTAAACCTGTTGAAGTAACTCCACAAGCTTGGCAATTATTTGCAATCTTCATTTCAACAATCGCAGGACTTGTTTTGAATCCTTTACCAGTTGGGGCGTGGGCGTTTCTTGGGCTAACCACCTCCATTGTGACCAGAACTTTAACGTTTTCCACTGCTTTTAGTGCCTTTACTAATGAAGTTATTTGGTTGATTGTGATTTCTTTCTTTTTTGCTCGTGGGTTTGTTAAGACTGGACTTGGTGATAGAGTTGCTACTTATTTTGTTAAGTGGTGGGGGAAGAGCACTTTGGGATTATCGTACGGGTTGACAATTAGTGAGGCGCTTATTGCACCTGCAATGCCTAGTACTACTGCTAGAGCTGGGGGAGTTTTCTTGCCAATTATAAAGTCTTTGTCTTTGTCAGCAGGGAGTAAGCCCGGGGATGCTTCTTCCAAGAAGCTTGGATCTTATCTCGTTCAATCTCAATTTCAGGTTCTTTTCTTTTGGAACTAAGTACTGAGCTTTACGAATAACCTTAAGGATTAAATCGACTTATAACTTTGTTCAATTATTGAGTTTACATGTGATTGCATTGCATTGAAGTGGTTGCTTGCTTAGTTGCATGAGCTGGACTATACAAGCTCGAGGATATTCTGGATCAGATTATGATTGCAGATCTTTATTGGCTAACCATCGTGCGAACTGTTTTGCTACTGAGCCTGTTTAAGTAATGAAATTAGTTGACTTCATTTAGTTTTTAAAGCACATTTATTTGATTGATTTCTACTCAAAATTATAAAGCATATGTGGTAAATCTTGCGGACATGAATTAGATATATAAGTGACCTGAAGAATTTTCATTTGACACTAATCTCATGAAACTTTTGTACAATTTGTCGGTGATCTAGTGCACCAAACTTGGCATCTCTCTCTGTGGGTTTTATTTTGACGAATTTAGTAACAACATTGCATATGTTTTCGGTTTGGTGTTTTAATTTTTACCTTTAAGGTTTCTCTTACTTGTGTGACAGTGTTATGGTTTCATATCTAATTTAGATTTTGACCTTTTTTTTTTTCTTTTCTCTAGCCTTCAGGATTTTTACGTACTCAGTAACCTCTGTGACTAATGCTTTTAATTTAAATTGTGGTGGACAGTGTGGTGGTAACTCTAGTGCGCTCTTCCTGACTGCTGCAGCTCAAAATTTGCTGTGTCTCAAATTAGCTGAGGAACTTGGGGTGATAATTTCAAGCCCTTGGGTGTCTTGGTTTAAGGCTGCCAGTTTGCCTGCAATTATTTGTCTTCTAGTCACACCATTTGTTCTATATAAGCTTTATCCTCCTGAAACCAAGGACACTCCTGAAGCCCCTGCCATGGCTGCGGAGAAATTGGAGCAGATGGGTCCTGTTACAAGAAATGAATGGGTCATGGTTGGTACAATGGTTCTTGCAGTTTCATTGTGGGTGTTTGGGTAAGTCATTTTACATTTTTACGTCCTATATTTCCTTATACTCTGTACAGTGACCAGCCTGCACTCTCTTTTGAAACTCTTGATTGCTGAAAAAAGATATTTACATGGATATTTACTCTAATTTAGGTCTAAAGTTTTTAATTGTGAGCTTTTGTGCTGTTTATTTACCATTGCCAAACCTCATGAATGTCAAATTTGCCTGTCCCTTCCTATGCAAATGGCTTTGATAGTCATTTGCAGTCAAAATTCTCAGTGTATTTTTTCCTGTAGAATATAAAGTTATATTCTTGATATTGCTATCAGAATGGTCCCTTGATTCTCATCATAGCTTGTTCTCCCTAGGTCCTCAATTCTACTGTCAAATTCTGGATTCAATTGAACTTCTACCCTAATTCTACTATATTAGGTTTCAAGCCAGTGATAGTACTTAATACTGATATGAGTATGGAGTGCATAATCTGGAACAACTTAATTGAGAATGAAGGGGGTGCAAATAAGGGTGTGTGTGTATATATATATATATATATATAATTTTTTGATTTATATTTTTCTAACATTTATGGGCGATTACATGATTTGTTTAAAGTTTGGGGGATCCCTTCCCTCCATCCCTGTTTATGGTATGGGATATTGGAAGTATGCAACTGTGGATGGAAATAGACAAAATTTCTATTTGATGTTGTATAATACACTTATTTAATGTACATAGTCCAAAGCTTTATGTACTTCATTTAATATTTGGTGATTGTTAGGTTATACTAAGTGATGCTGCTTGCTTTTCTGTGCAGAGATTCTCTTGGTATACCAAGTGTTGTAGCTGCAATGATTGGGTTATCACTATTACTTTTGCTCGGAGTCCTTGATTGGGATGACTGCTTAAGTGAAAAATCAGCTTGGGATACCTTGGCTTGGTTTGCTGTTCTGGTAGGCATGGCAGGCCAGCTAACAAACCTTGGTATTGTAACCTGGATGTCTGGTTGTGTGGGCAATGTTCTTCAATCTTTTTCATTGAGCTGGCCAGCCGCATTCGGTGTTCTTCAGGCTTCTTACTTCTTCATTCACTACCTATTTGCTAGTCAAACTGGTCATGTTGGAGCTCTGTACTCTGCATTTCTTGCCATGCACGTAGCAGCAGGGGTTCCTCGTGTGTTGGCAGCTTTGGCTTTAGCTTACAATACAAATCTCTTTGGTGCTATTACACACTATAGCAGTGGTCAGGCTGCAGTATATTATGGAGGTCTGTCCCTTTTCCTACAATATGCTTCATTTTTATCGATTCATTTGATTATGTCTTGCTTATGCGACATAGCAAACAGTGTCAGTTTCCAATTATTTACTTTTCTGTTGAATGAATGGGGGTTTTGCTTTTTCACTCTTCTGAATCATTTGCAGTTTAATTTCCTTTCTGCATGAATTGAATGACAATGTTGGAAATGAAATGCAAAATCTCAAAAGCTAAAGTAGCCCTTTTGTAGATTCTTTTCGTACTTTTTGTATTCGGTAGTTTACTACTATTTTGATGTTCCTTATCATGATTTCTGGTAGCTTGTTGACTGATGAGATTTGAATTGTTTCTTTTGAACAGCTGGATATGTGGAGCTTCCTGATGTGTTCAAAAATGGGATTTATAATGGCCCTAATTAATGCTATAATCTGGGGAGTGGTTGGGACTTTCTGGTGGAAATTTTTGGGGCTCTACTAGTTTCAACTATCCATGTAAGTAGATGCTTTAAATTTCATGTTCAATGATGTCCTGTCTCAAGGAACAGCTGAGCTCATTTTTTGAGAGAAATTTAGAATTTTTAGATTTATCATTCTTAGTGTGTTTTGATTCTTGAAGAGAAAATCAAAGTTCAGTACACAGTTAACACTTCATCTTCTAATTACACAGCAAACAACTGATATTATGACAAAAGATATTCTTTTTCTTTCTCAATTAATGCATCAAGAAGAGCACTGAAATTGAATCCTAAAAGGCAATCAGGTCCCTTAATCAAGAAAAGGAAGGTAGGATTTGTGATCCAGCACTTTCAAGTTTTTATTTGTTTCTTCAGCTTTTTCCCCCCTTCTAGAAGTTTCTAGCATAATTGAAAGAACTCAGTTTATTTGAAAGTGATATTAAAAACTTCAATCACGTGCAAGATCAAGAAAACAATCAATACAATCACACCTGAATTGATATTGCCGGCAATTAATAGCAGCTGCTATATATCTGCAGACGTATAGAGACAGTTTTGCATGTTATATACTGATATAAATAAAATATAAAAGATATGAAGAGTATAAGTTATTTCACTCAGGCCCCTTCCATTAAGATATGCTCCTATTTCATCAAACAAACAATTTAGGCAAAAGGGTGATTTTCTTCTCTTAGAAATTTTATGTAATAATAGAAGGATGAACTGTGGAATAGAATTTGAATTGCTTAAACACGAAAGCTTTGGGGCTGCTCTTTCGGTTGCTGACTACTTAGAAGGTGCCTCTGTTGCTTGGTCAGTGATATGGTACAAAAATGTATGCTTATCAACACTAAAATGAAATAATCAAACTAAAATTCTACCATTTATTCCTTCTAATTACTAATTAGAAGCAAGAAAGATTGAATTTTGACCAATATAAAGATATGCCTTAATTCGCTCATTTGCAAATTATCTACTCTTTGTAACACACTAGTACTCATCTACTAAGCGATCATTTCTATATATAATACTAATCTATAAATAAACCTCATATATTTACCATATCTTTATTTTATAACATAACATAAAATATAAAGTTCTCAAGAGGATCCAGAAGTCCGTTTGAAACCTACTAATACGATAGCAGAGTATGCACGAAAAAGAGCAAATCAACATATAAATGACTGCGAACTTGAGCATGCTTTTGAATCTTACTTGGAGAACTTAGCAGGAGGCAGCGGTTCTATTACAGGCGCAGTCGCAACCAACATGTGGGATGGTGTAATAGATTATTATGATGCGGGCATTATACTAATGTTGTCAATTCTGACATCACTCGTATGGGATGTGCTAAGATTAATAGTAACAATGGTGGGCTGATCTTCCAACTATCTTGGATACTAATATTGGAGCAGAACTTTATTAGACAATGAATGTCATATTGATGTAAAAATCAATTGCATAGAGATATAAATTAGAACTATTATGCACATATATTTATTAAAGATAACACTGTCTATGTATTTATTTTCCTCAATTGTGTAGAGATCGTTCTCTTTGTTAATGATATTTAACTAATTTTTAAATGCCAATTTATATTGTTTATGTTACTTATAATTAATAGGTGTTAGTGTTACAGGTGATGTTGGGTATTAATTATGTCGGTGGTCACTCAACTTTTGTATGTGATCACTTTACTTCGATTTGTAACAAAAAAATAATTCAATTATTATTTTGTAACAGAAAAGTTACAATGGCCGAAAATTGTGTTTTCTAACTACTGGTGCGTGATATTCACGGTGAAATGCTTTGCCACGTCATCCAATTAGCCATATCGGCATCTGATTGGATCCGACTTAGCATTAAGGTAAAAAAAAACAAAATCAGATTTTTTTTTAATTTTTGTATCTTTGGTGCTCTCTCTAGCGGTCTTCTCTCTACGTATGTACATATCCAGATCCCGATCTCCCAGTCTGTGGCTCTCTTGCTCTTCTCTCTAGATTCTCTCTCACTGCGCTCTGTCTCTCCCGATCTCATCTTGTCTTCCTTGTCTTGTCTTTGTCATCTTAATCTTTGCTTCAATGGCTTCTCATTATTCTTCATCAGAAATCGAAAACCGACTGGGAGATCGAGATTTGGATATGGACAAATGCAGAGAGAAGACCAATAGAGAGAGCGCGAGAGAAACATAGAATAAAAAAAATTCCTAATTTTGTTTTTTTTTTTCATCTTAATGCCATTTCGGATCCAGTCAGATGCTGACGTGGCCAACTGGATGACATGGCAAAGCGTTTCACCTTGAATATTACGCGTCGGTAGCCGAAAATCATAATTTTCGGCCATTGTGCCTTTTCTGTTACAAAATAATAATTGAGTTATTTTTTCGTTATAAATCGAAGCAAAGTGACCACAGAGTTACAAGTGTAAAAGTTGAATGACTACCGACGTAATTAACCCGTGAGGTTGGAGATAACTTGAAGGCAATTCTCTTATAGTTTTATGAAATAACAAAATTTTATTCCATTTCTGCAGATTCGCCATTTATTTTATTTTATTTTATTTTATTAATTTGAATATACATAAATTGCAAATAGAATTAAATCAATTATTTCTCTCCTTAAATGTTGAAAATCTTAAAAATACAGAATTTTGCAGCTCTGTTTTTTTGTGACTATCAGTGATACTATATTAGAGCAAAACCTTATTGGATGATAAATACTATATTTGATTTACCTGATTTTTTTTTTTAAATATATATATTTTTAATTATTTCAACTTTTTATTTTAAGAAAAAACAAATATATCAATAACAAATCCTATGCTGCTTTGGGGTCTCAGGCCAATTTATTCCTCACTCTTTTGGCCCTAATTTCATCTTCAATACGGTATTCATTTTCTGCCTCTCTCAAACTCACGCCGCTCCAGCAGCGGCGCTGTTATCACTCTCTTCAGTCTTCTACTCTTCTCTATTCTCTGGTTATTTGTGGATATATATTCTCTAATGTAAGTACTCAATTACTAATTAAATTTACAGCTTTTTGTGAATCTATATATATATGAAGCTGCTTTTATTTGTAATATGTTGAATAATGCATTAAATGGTCAAAATAAATGTTGAATTTGTGATATTATTGGATGATTTGTTTGACGTATTAAGGTAAATTTAATTAAAAAATAAACTTTAAGTTTTTAAATTGAATTAAAATTTTTATTTCACTAACTGCGCTAAAAAACACCACTCATATTTTATTTATCTGTACCTTTCATTTTTTAAGCATTTTAAAAATGGGTTAAAAACTGAAATAAAAAGAGCGGTTAATTGAATTAATGTATTGGTTAATCGGACATGATTCTTCTTAATTTTTAGAACATCTATAAATTATTAAAAGTAATTGAAAGATAATGATATTAACAAAAAAGTAATATGAAATTAAAATTTAAATCAATAATTTAATTTAATTTTTTTATATTATAGAAAATGATTATAGACTTTAATATATATGTTGAAACTGACCGATCAGTACACATGCATATGCTTTAATTATTTATTTCCAAATCAATGCTATTATGCTATCTTTTCATTGTTGCCTAACATCATTTCTTGACTATAGATCCGGAGCTTGTAATAGAATCAAGCAATTTGGATTTGGAAATAATTCAAAAATTTCATCATCATTAACCAGAGAGAAAATAGCTCTGGGTATACATGGTGGTTTATGTAAATGGGTATATTTGTAAAATAGTTCTACCTTAAATCTCGATTTTAATTGATCAAAAAGAAGAAAGCCACTTTACTTATCCAAAATATTAACTTCTAAGACATATATATCTTAGAATTAAGATTATTACAATATTATAATATTTACTACTTCATAAAATTTTGATCAACCATTGATATCTTGGTCTTGAGTGTAGTCTGCAGCATAGTCGCATTGAAAGATCAAGCCACCATTGGGGCACTCAATCATAGCACACCCCATGCGATTTGTGTCGCGAGCGATGATATTTGCATAATGCCCACATTCATCATTTCCTTTACATTTCTCAGTTTTAAAGTCATAGTACTGTTTCTCACTGAGCCACATGACAGTTGCATCAGTTCCCGTCATGATGTCGCCAGTGCCTCCTGCCAAGTTTTCAGCATAAGGACCTCCCACAGAGTGCTCAAGTTCACAGTTTTGTCCGTGTTGGCTGGCTGTTCTTCGTGCATACTTTGCTATCTTAGGATCCCATCTTATAGGTTGAAGGCCAAGTTTTGCCCTTTCAGCATTGTGAGGTACTAAATATTTTTGCGGATCGCCTCGAGGAGAAGAAGCATAAGAGGGAAGGACTAGAGCTATGCCAATAAGAATAAAAAAGGCCGATGAGAGTTTGAGAGCCATGATGTTGATATCTTGTAATGTTGATTTCTTAATGAAAGTAATTGTTGCATGTATGGCTTTATTTATAGGCTGGTATTGTAAAGAGAAATTATTGCTTTTTAGATAAATTTACAAACCCAAGAAAAGTTTATTGTTTATTAGCAAGTTTAGGAATATCATTAAATTATTCTATGTTCTAGACTTTTTCCATTTTATTTAGAAAGAACAAATGGTTAAAAAAAAGATAATTGAATCTATTTATAGGTTAGTATTGTATTGAGAAAATATTATTTCTTAGTAGATCAGTCAAATTTTTTCTTTGATCCGAATCTCAATTTAAATTCGTTAAAAAAATTTGAATCCAAACTAAAAAAAAGCATATGACGTGATACGAAAATTAGGATCAACCTAGGGACAATTCAAGTGACTAAATTTTTTTATAATAATTATAAATTATTATTATGATTATATAATTATGTATTCTTTAAATTATATATTTATATATAATTTATAATATATATTTGTGTGTATGTATAATTTAACTAAAAAAAGCTTTAACTTTCACCTTCTTCTTTGCTAGTTTGAAAAAAAAAAAAAAAACCTTCTTCATTGCTTCAGAGTTACATCGCTAATTTCTTCAAGAAACTAAATTGAAATTTTTATTTTATGGACAGCGCTCACCGGTCACCGCTCAGTCCTCATCGACGACGACGCAAGATTATATTATTATATTATTTGATAGAAGATTTATGAGAGAATTCAATTTATTTTATAGATGACTAAATTCAAAAAAGAATTAAAGTGACCAAGTTCATGCATATCAATGATAAATTTTTAAAAATTTAATCCTTTTTCCTTTGACTTAGACGGAGGAGAATTAAGTACTGTTAAGGCTCCTATTATTGTGTAATTAGTTGGCCTGATTTAGCTCCTGATTTAGTGCCTTTTATTGTGTAATTAATTGGCGGCCTGATTAGTGGGATTGTTGTCGCAACTAATAGCTACTGTTTGTATATATATTCATCAACGTGAAAGGAATACAAATATATAAAAAAATATTACTTTTCAAACTCTGAGTTTTGACATGGTATCAGAGCTCTTGCTCTAAACAATATTTTTATTTCTCTTCTCCAACTAATTACACAATAACAGGACCCTTAACAAATACAACTGAAAAAATGGAACTTATATAATCATTTTAAGTTATATTGAAATAATGATAAATTCATAATCAATGAACCTAATAATTATAAGTGATAAATGGATGGGGCCAAGTGGATTTGGAATGAGTTATGATAGATTGAATAATAAATGGATCAAAATTTCGTGAATCATAAATGAATTAGATCGAGTTTATTTGAATCATGATTCAAATGAATTATAAACTGATCAATATTTATGACTATATTTTTAATTTTAAATTTGTTTTTTCATTAGGTGGGAAGCCATTTCCCGCCCCCGCTCCGCCACGTGATCATCCCTATTTGTGCCGGTCTCTGGCACTTTGTCACCTGCACAGGGTGGGCCCCACTCTGATATAAACCGGCACGTATATGTGCTGGTTTTCGACACCCCCAAAGCCCAAATATTTTTACAGCAACTCAATTTTTCTATTTTTTTTTTAAATTACACCAATTTTAAAAAAACCCCGAATTTGTGGACAATCCAAGTGACCCAAATTTTTTATAATATCATAAATTATTATTATTATTATTATTATTATTATTATTATTATTCTTTAAATTATATATTTATATATAATGTATAATTTAAATAAAAAAAGCTTTAACTTTAACCTTTTTCATTACTTCATAATTGCATCACTTTTATTTGACAAACTAATTGAAATCCCTATTCCATGGACTTCACTAACCGGCTACCGCTCAGTCCGAGTTAGTTTCACTTATGGTTACCGATCTATTGCTCAAATTATACAAAAATAATGAAAGAATTTTTTTTTTCATAAAAATCACCGAACTTAAAATTTATATACAGAAAAATCACTGTAACCGTTTTCTGATAAATGACTCGCTAGAAAATATAATTGGCATATCCAGTCAACATGTTTTGCGCACATGGCATACCAAGTAATGTAAAGTCAGAATTTGATGTGACACACATACCATATCAGCGACCACTTGGACAAGAAAAATGTGGTTAGATGCCACGTTATCATGCCAAATGGCAAATGACATGGACAAAGTGTCATGTGGCATGCTGAGTTGACAACACGTGTACTATCACGTGCTCAAGTCCCACCGACCGAACTTGCCGAGTAGATTTTCCGGCGAGCCAAAGTAATTTTTCTATATATAATTGTTAAGTTCAGTGATTTTTATGTAAAGAAAAATTCTTTCATTATTTTTGCGTAATTTGACAATAGTTCGGTAACCATGAGTGAAATTAACCTCACTAAGTCCTCATTGACTCCGCTGCTTCCCTCAAGCTCCTTAGTCCTCTAACGTATGTAGTGGTTACGTCATTGAGTTGAATTAATCTTATAACATTCTATTAAGATCATTTTTTTTAAATAAGTAATTTTTCTAGAATTTGATTGAAATATAATGATATTAAAAAAAAATGAAATTAAAATTTAGCTCAATAATTTGAAAAGAATTTATGACATAGAAAATGATTATAAACTTGATTGGACGATCTGCCTAACCTGATATTCGAAGTGCCCAAATCGAAATTAATATCATGACTTAAATTTGTTCGAATCTGACCTCTTTGATAGGTCTACCTATTAGGTAAATTTAGTGTGTTACACTTGATATATCATAATATAATAGATATGTCCTGATATAGTACGTAATCTTATATGATACCATAAACTATGGTTGTATTTATTTATTTTTCTAGTTTAGATTATTTAATATGATGTAACATTCTTATTAGCATTCTTTTCTTTTGTATGTAATTTTCTGTTCTAGTTGTAATAACTCTAAGTTTGTATATATATATATATATATATATATATATATATATATATATATATATATATATATATATATATATATATATTCTTTGAATACAATATTTATGAGAGAATTCAATTTATCACTCTATTTATAAATGACTAAATTCATAAAAAAATTAAAGCGACCAAGTTAATGCATATCAATGATATCTTCTTTTATAAATTTAATCCTTTTTCCTTTGATTTAGACTGAAACATATTGTAGGAGAAATAAATACAACTGAAAAATGGAACTTATATAATCATTTAAGTTATATTGAAATAATGATAAATTCATAATCAATGAACCTAATAATTATAAGTAAATGGATTGTTGGTCCCGATGACACACAAATGGGGGGGGGGGGGGGGGGGGGGTCGGAATTGGGTGTTCTGAAATTTTAGTTCAATTTGTAGCAGACCAAAATGAAAGTGTTCTGGTGGAGTTTTTTGGTTTGAGCAGAACAGATGGATATGCAATGGATGAATCCAAAATGTGATGGTTAACAGAATATGCAATAAATTTCTTATAAAACAGATTTAAACCTTGCAGTAAATAAATATTAAATAATAGAAATGGTTCGGAGAGATTTTAAATCAATGTAAAATTTAACAAGGACAGAACATAAGAAATCTTTTAAAAACAGAACAGAGAAGAGGGGAGAAGAATGAGATCAACACAAATGATTTATAATGGTTCGGCCTACCTACCTACATCAACTCCCCAAGACACCGTCTTGAGATTTGCTCTCCACTAACAACTCTTTTAATGGGTAAGAGTTAAAGGCAATATACAATCCTAGTATATTTTCTACCCATAATTTTTTTTCCAAGTAAAAGATGTAAACATTTACTAGAATTTTCTAAGGTTATAGCCAATCATTTCTCACAATCTTTTATAAAAATATCTCACACAAGAATTATAACAAAAATGCTATAGTCTAGTTGAGGAGTATGATAATAAATGAAGTGCAAGATGTGGAAATTAGCTTGAATAAGACGAAAGCTTGTATCTCAAGAGATAAAAATATTTTCCAACTTCTTTAACCCTTTTGGAACCAAAAACAATTTCAATTTATAGCCAAAAACTCAATATAACTGTTAGAGTTTAAAAACTAGCCGCTATATAAAAGACAGATTTGATAAAATAAAAAAACTAGCTGTTATTTTGTCTTTTAGTGAAAGGTAGAATTGCTGTTCTATTCAACTGTTCTGCTATGACAAAACAGAAAACTTTTTCAAGACATTTTCTAGTATTATTTTTTCTTAACTTTTTAAGATACTATTTAACAGTTTTTCTAAAAGAATGTTTGGTAAATATCAGAAAATTATTTTAGAATGCCTTTTTAGAATCTTTTATGTTTATGGTAAAATACCTTTTCTACTTGTAACAGAACAATTTTTTTGTTTGCAACGGAACACATTTTCTGTTTGAAATAGATCATATTTAGAACACATTTTAATGCATGAAAAATTTGTTTTTATGCACAGAAATTTTTTTAAGATGCATAAACATAAAGCTACTCAAAAGATTTTACAAAATTAATACCCTAACTTCCAATAGAGCTTAACAACTCTATGTTCTTCATGCATTTGGAGTTAATTTATGTGGTAGTCACTTAACTTTGTGCCTTGTAACGATATAGTCACTAAATTTCAATTTGTAACGAAAAAATAACCTATCTATTATTTTGTAATAAAAAAATCACAATAACCGAAAATTATTTTCGCTGACAATTGGCGTGTGTTCTGCACGGCGAAATCTAATGCCACATCAAAAATTTTGTCACGTCGGATCTCACTAGATCCGACGTGGCATTATGGTTAAAAAAAATAAATTTTTACTACTCTCAATTTCTCTTCATCTCTCTCGCCTCTCTCTCTCACTTTCTGCTCAGCAAGGCCAAATAAGTTTTATGGTCCTCCAGTTTCTTTTTTTTTTTTTTATAATTGTATCAGCATAGACCCAACAATCCATATCTATTCAGTGATGCCAAATAATATAATTTATTATTATTTTCAACAATGCAAACACATTGATTAGATCAGAATTATGAAGAGAACTTTGATCTGCTTACTATTGTATAGAAATTCGGTTGCGAATACAATTTTTTGTCTCGCTTCAATTGCTCGTTAACACTATTTTTTGTCATTATAATTTTTTTGTTATAAAATAATATATGAATTATTTTTTCATTACAAATTGAAATTTAGTGACCACATAATTACAAAGCACAAAGTTGAGTAACCACCACAGAAATTAAACCCTAATCCGACGTGGCATTGAGTTCCGCCGTACAGATCATGCGCCGGTTGCCGGCGAATACAATTTTCAGTCATTGTGATTTTTTTGTTACAAAATAATAGGTGAGTTATTTTTTCGTTACAAATTAAAGTTTAATGACCAAATTGTTATAAGTGCAAAATTGAGTGACCACCGAAAAAATTAACTCCTAAAAGAATGTTTGACAAATATCAGAAAATCATTTTAGAATGCCTTTTTAAAGGATCTTTTTCTGTTTATGGTAAAATACCTTTCTACTTGCAACAGAACACATTTTTTGTTTGCAACAGAACACATTTTTTGTTTGAAATAGAACATATTTAGAACACATTTTAATGCATGAAAAAATTGTTTTTATGCACAGAAAGATTTTTAAGATGCATGAACATATATATAAAGTTACTCAAAAAATTTTACAAAAATAATACCCTAACTTCCAATAGAGCTTGACAACTCTATGTTCTTCATGCATTTGGCTTGCACCCTTAATTTGATCTTGCACATTTTAGAGGAGTTTTAACTGAAATAGAAATAAAGAAATAGAATTTCTACAAAATTTATATAAGGGTTGATTATCATTAAAATTGAGATGTAACTTTGAGCCAATATGGATCACGCGGAATGGATGAGGCTAAGTGAGTTGGGATTGAGTTATGACGGATTAAATAATAAACGTATCAAAATTTCGTGAAGCATAAATGAATTAGATTGAGTCGTGTTAGATCATGATCCAAATGGATCATAAACTGGTTAATATTTAAGATATTATATTTTTAATTTTATTTTTTTTCATTATTGAAAATAAATAATTATACTTGTATAACTAATAATAATAATAATATTTTTTATTCACATTATATAAAAAATGCATATAATTAAAAATAATAGAAATGGGTAAAAAGTGGGTTAAAGCAGGGTCGGATCATACGGGTTGGACTGAGTCGAGATGTCATGAACGAGTTATCAATATGGATCGAATTGATATTAGGTCTTTATGGTTGACTTGGAACGAACCAAAATTTGCCACCTCTACTAGTAATTCTCTAGACTTAAAAGTATTTTACACATGTAAAAAACAAAAAAGAAAATAACTCTTGGTATATACTGGTGCTATATTTAAATGGGTATATTTGTAGAATAGTTCTACCTTAAATCTCAGTTTTAATTGATCAAAAATAGAAAAGCCACTTTGCTTATCCAAAATATTAACTTCTAAGATACATATCTTAGAAGATTTTTACATTATTATAACATTTACTATTTTATAAAATTTTGATCAACCATTGATATTTTGGTCTTCAGTATAGTCTGCAGCATAGTCGCATTGAAAGATCAAGCCACCATTGGGGCACTCAATCATAGCACACCCCATGCGATTTGTGTCGCGAGCAATAATATTTGCATAATGCCCACATTCATCATCTCCAATACATTTCTCAGTTTTAAAGTCATAGTACTGTTTCTCACTGAGCCACATGACAGTTGCATCAGTTCCCGTCATGATGTCGCCAGTGCCTCCTGCCAAGTTTTCAGCATAAGGTCCTCCCACAGAGTGCTCAAGTTCACAGTTTTGTCCGTGTTGGCTGGCTGTTCTTCGTGCATACTCTGCTATTTTAGGATCCCATCTTATAGGTTGAAGGCCAAGTTTTGCCCTTTCAGCATTGTGAGGTACTAAATATTTTTTCGGATCGCCTCGAGGAGAAGAAGCATAAGAGGGAAGGACTAGAGCTATGCCCACAAGAATAAAAAAGGCCGATGAGAGTTTGAGAGCCATGATGTTGATATCTTATGTTATGAAAGTAATTGTTACATGTATGGCTTTATTTATAGGCAGGTGTTGCATTGAGAAATTATTGCTTTTGAGATAAATTTGGCTATGTTACATCTATACAAACCTAAGAAAAGTTTATTGGTTATTAGCAAGTTTAGGAATATCATTAAATTATTCTATGTTCTAGCCTTTTCCATTTTATTTAGAAAGAATAAATGGTTAAGGAAAAGGTAAATGAATCTATTTATAGGTAAATATTGTATTGAGAAAATATTATTTCTTAGTTGATCAGTCAATTTTTTTCTTTAATCCAAATCTAGATCTAAATTCGTTCAAGAAAAGTGATCCAAATTTAAATTCAAACTAAAACAAATGTACGACTCGGTACGAAAATTAATTAGGATCAAACTAAGAGGTTTTTTTTTTTTTTTTTTTAAATAATTAGAAAAATGGAGATACAATAAAAATATTTGAATTTTTAGGGTGCTGTAAACCGGCACACACATGTGCCGGTTTGTGTCAGAGTGGGGCCCACCCTGTGTAGCTGATGGAGTGCTAGAAGCGAGCACAAAAGGGTGCCGGTTTTTGTCAGAAATTTGACAAAAATCAAAACTCTCTTGTGCCAGTTTTTGACGCTGACACATCTCAGATTGTTTTCTCCACATCCTTCAACATAATTTTAATATTATTTAATTTTATTTCTAAGCAGCAGATCTTTGAGTTTTCCTAAATGCCACTCATTTTCACCAACTTTACCAAGACAAAAAAGCTCAACTAGGACAAGACCAATGCATTCTTTTTTCCTTACTGCAGTTAGAACTTGAGTCCTCATTGTTTAGAACAAGGCCAATGCCACTGAACTAAAGCTTATACTTTGCTAAATCTTATAGCAACCTAACAACATTAAGGATCCATGCACTCGTCTTTCCCTTCCTAGCCTCATAGTTAGCTAGAAGTGCAAGATCCAAAATTGGTGAGTGGAAATTGATAACCGGACACCTCACTATGAGTCCGGTTAGCCAAGCTCATCTGAATAAACTCTCTCAATAATAGCTCGGCATCTCTTGATAGCTCGGAATCAGCATGTTGCCGATAGATACAGGGATTCTCAGAATCCTTTCAAGATTCTAATTCCATTATAACGCAGATTCTTTGATATTTATCTTATCTAATCAGGAATTAACCCTATTTAATTAGGAATCTTTGAGTTCTATCCCATTTAGGACTTGAAGTTCTATCCTATTCAGGATACTAGTTCTGATGGGTGTCTAAACCAACAAAAATAAAATTCTTACTCTACCTAAGATTTTATAAATAGCGATAAGTAGGATTGAATCCATAGTGATTGATCGAGTTTTAATTTTTTAAATTACTAGAAATAAACAATAAAAATAAAAAGGGGGAATAAAGGATAAAAAATTTCAGAATTAAAATAATAATAAATAAAATGCAGAAAATAAATAAAAATAAAATAAAAGATGAGAAATTTCAGTTAAAGGTATTCACGACACATGATTGAATTTACTGATTATGGACGAAAAGATACTCTAAAATCATGCAATGGATCAATTATAGTCGTCGGCTTTGTGCTCCCCATCAATTTTTTTGTATTAATAGGCTAATCAAATAAAACTGTAATTAACCCATAATCAATAAATAGTCCTCTCTCAGTGATAGAATTTAATTTATTGACAGTTTTATGAATTAGAAAAATCTGACCTAAATTAACCAATTTCTCAGCGAGATTGATTTAAACCAAATCATGCATTTACTTAATACAACAACCCTCCTCAGTTGCTATACTAATTGTCACTTATTATTGATTTTACTAAACAATTACGAATTTGATAATCTCAATTAGCTATAATTATTTAATTAAATGAACAATGAGGTCTTATTGCACATAAAACAAATAACAATCGAGATGGAGTTTCTCTAAATCACAGTAAATAATATGAACACTACAGAAAATTAAAAAGAAAATTAAAGTAAAAATAATCTCATAGTAATTGGTTGAATCATGTCCTTGAATTAACCTTTAACTAGAACAAAAGTTTAGCCAACCATGGCCAAGAATAAAAACAAAATAAAATTTTAAACTAAGCAAATTCCTATCACAGAGATGGAAGAACAGAGGCGGCGGCGACAGCCAAAGTTATTGTTTACGTTCTCCCTTGTCCCTTTTTAAAGAAAAACTAGAAAATTTAGGTAAGTTATTGATTCCTATCCAAACTTGAAAAATAAAATAAAAAAGCTAAACGTGCATTTTTGCCCATATCGTTTGTCAAAATAGGCAAATTTGTTCCCAACGTTTATTTTAAAGCAAATTTGCTCCTAACTTTTATAAAATGAAAGATTTTTACTTTTGCCGTCAATTGTCGCTAACTTTGACCGTTAATATGTTAGTTGACGGCTAGTGAAATACGTGTCATACATCTATTGGACATGTCATACATTCATTGGACACGTGAATCAAACATTTGGGTGACAAATGTGTAATTTTGCTCCTAACGTTTTATTAAATGTGCGAATTTGCCCCTGACGTTTATAAAATAAGAGATTTTTGCCCTTACTGTTAATTACCGGTAACTTTAACCATTAATATATTAGTTGACCGACAATGGCAAGAGCAAAAATCTCTCATTTTACAAACGTTAGGGGCAAATTTGCCTCAAAATAAACATTGAGGGTAAATTTGCCCATTTTGACAAATGATAGGAGCAAAAATGCACATTTGGCCAAGTAAAAATATTAAATGTAATTTAATTCTCCTAAAAAATACTGCCTATTATCTCCTAAATCAAAGTCTAATTGTCCCTAAAAATCAGATTGAGTACAGCTGGCGGATAGGGTAATTTTGCACTTAAAAACTATAAGGTTGGTACTCTGCTGTTGCGACTCCCTTGGGCAAGGCAAACACTTTCCTTTGCCCCTTAGCCTTGGGCAAGGCAAACTCCAGATTCAACTCTTATTTCTAAACTTCTCTAAATCTTCAAAACTGCTCCAAATAGTTGTAATACGCTTATTTTTCACCACTTTGGTCATACAATGATCAAAATCACAAAACAATAAAAAATAACCAAAATAGGCTAAGAATCAATGCAGGAGAAAATCGAGTAAAAATGTGCAAAAATTAAGATCTTAACAAGTCCTATTCAGAGTTTGATTCTTGTTTCAATACTGATTCTTAACTCTATAAAAAAAAGAATATAGGTATGTTCTTTTTCTTTATTTTTTTTCCAATTATTAAACACTTTCTTTATCTTCGTCAATTCCCTTACTTCACCGTCGGAGTGTCCCTTGTCGAAATCCGCTGGTATTTTATGTTTTCAGGTGATTTGCTATTGCCACTAGCCCGAAAATTTTGGATCGTAATCATTTCCGACAAGTGGGTGTGTGCAAGGTAGGTGGTGCATGTGTGGGGACTCGAGGATTGGGTGTTTGGGCTATGGGGGATGCTTGAGGAATGGGTGTGGGGGTTGCATTGGGTGCCCGAGTAGCCATAGCTGATAGGGCTGTCAGGAGAGTCTGAGTGGTTTAAGGAGTCAGACCGGGGATTGCTGGGATAGTGATAGTTTGGGGCATTACTGGTGTTTGGGGTTTGTGGTTGCGGGAAAAGCTGTCGCACTGGTAATGGTGAGATTCGTTCTGGTTGAGTTGATATTGCATTACGAAGTATCTAGCCAAAAAGTTGGATTGAGAGTGGCGGAACTGGTTCAGGTTGATTTACCGGCAGGGCGGCAAAAATAGGCAAGTCGGGGAAGAGATCCATAGTTATCAGAAACTCTGAGATTCCACGCTCACCGCATTAAATGATGACAGTCCAAAATTTTTGGGCTAGTGGCTGTCGGAAGTCACCTAAAAACACAAAACTCCAGCGGCTTTTCGATAAGAGAGACTCCGACGGTCAAGTCAAAAAATTGACGAAGATAAAGGAAAGTGTCTAATAATTGAAAAAAATCAAGAAAAAGAATATATATTTCTTCCTTTTATAAAGTTATGAATCAAACTCTGAATAGGACTAGTATCCTGAATAGGATAGAACTTCAAGTTCTAAATGGGATAGAACTCAAAGATTCCTAATTAAATAGGGTTAATTTCTAATTATATAAGGTATATTTCAAAAAATCCACGTTATAATGGAATTAGAACCTTCAAAAGATTCTGAAAAGCCCTGTATCTATCAGAAACATGCTAATTCCGAACTGTAGGAGATACCGAGCTATTATTGAAAGAGCTTATTTAGATGAGATCGGCTAACCGGACTCATAGCTAGGTGTCCAGGTATCGAAAATTAAATAGTGAAACCCAGACACTACACATCTTTCACAACCAAATCAAATAATTAAGTATCCAAAAGAGAAAATAAAGATTGCAATGGGATAGATGAACTTACAGCCCAATAATGGTGGTCAATAATATTCCAACCTCTAGTCTTGGAGCTAACACAAATGTTGAGCTCTCAACAAGTTCACTAATAATGGGTGCCTCAATAATAGTCCTCCATGTAAGCTCCAGTGCATACTGTGGAAAATCAGCAACAAAATTTTGTCTCCTTCCAAAATACTAACTATACCTTCTGCTTGGTAAATGAGAAAATTGGAAGAAAATAAAAGTAATTTGTAAAAAGATGCTAACTTTGTCTAGGATTCCCAAGAAACATGAATTCTCTCATTAATTAAAGCAATAAATCTTAATGGGTACAGTGGAGACGGTGGACCCATATAAGGCAAAATAGAGGTAAAAGCAACTAAAAACAAATTAAAAAGACTTCCTTTTTCCCTGCATTTTTCTTGGAAACCAATCAAGGATAATGAAGCAAAGACACCAAGAGAACCACATTGTACCTGCAGATATATTAGTTCCAGAAACTGGTATAAGAGAGTGCCGGTTTCTATCAGATTTCTAACAGAAACAGGCACCTTCTTGTGCCGGTCTCTGACACTTTGTCACCTACACAGGGTGGCCCTCACTCTGGCACAAACCGGCATATGTATGTGCGGATTTCCGACACCAACAAAACCTAAATATTTTTACAGCAACTCAATTTTTCTAATTTTATTTTTTAAAATTACACCAATTTTAAAAAAAACCCCTAATTTGTGGATAATTCAAGTGACCCAAATTATTTATAACATCATAAATTATTATTATTATTATATAATTATGTATTCTTTAAATTATATATTTATATATAATGTATAATTTAAATAAAAAAAGCTTTAACTTTAACCTTCTTCATTGCTTCATATTTGCATCACTTTTATTCGACAGACTAATTGATGCACTAACCCGCTACCACTCAGTCCTCATTGACGCCGCTGCTTCCCTCAAGCCCCTTAGTCCTCTAACGTATGCAGTGGTTACGTCCTTGAGTTGAATTAATCTTGTAACATTCTCTTGAGATTTTTTTTTTTAAATAAGTAATTTTTCTAGAATTTGATTGAAATATAATGACATTCAAAAAAAAAAAAATGAAATTAAAATTTAACTCATTAATTTGAAAAGAATTTATGACATAGAAAATGATTATAAACTTGATTGGACTATCTGCCTAACCTGATATTCGAAGTGCCCAAATCGAAATTAATATCATGACTTAAATTTGTTCGAATCTGACCTCTTTGATAGGTCTACCTATTAGGTAAATTTAGTGTGTTAAACTTGATATATCATAATATAATAGATATGTCTTGATACAATGATACCATAAACTATGGTTGTATTTATTTATTTTTCTAGTTTAGATTATTTAATATGATGTAACATTCTTATTAGCATTCTTTTCTTTTGTATGTAATTTTCTGTTCTAGTTGTAATAACTCTAAGTTTGTGTGTGTGTATATATATATATATATATATATTCTTTGAATACAATATTTATGAGAGAATTCAATTTATCACTCTATTTATAGATAACTAAATTCATAAAAAAATTAAATTGACCAAGTTAATGCATATCAATGATAACTTCTTTTATAAATTTAATCCTTTTTCCTTTGATTTAGATGGAAACATATTGTAGGAGAAATAAATACAACTGAAAAATGGAACTTATATAATCATTTAAGTTATATTGAAATAATGATAAATTCATAATCAAAGAACCTAATAATTATAAGTAAATGGATCAAGCGAAATGGATGAGGCGAAGTGAGTTGGGATTGAGTTATGATCGATTAAATAATAAACGGATCAAAATTTCGTGAAATATAAATGAATTAGATTGAATCGTGTTAGATCATGATCCAAATGGATCATAAACTGGTCAAAATTTATGACATTATATTTTTAATTTTAAATTTTTTTTAATTATTGAAAATAAATTATTATACTTGTATAACTAATAATAATAATAATATTTTTTATTCAGGTTATATAAAAAATGCATATAATTACAAATAATAGAAATGGGTAAAAAGTGGGCTAAAGAAGGGTTGGATCATATTGGTTGGACTGAGTTGAGATGTCATGAACGAGTTATCAATATTGATCAAATTAAAATTAGGTCACATTTTTATGGTTGATTTGGAACGAACCAAAATTTGCCACCTCTACTAGTAATTCCTAGACTTAAAAATATTTTAAACAAGTAAAAAACAAAAAATATGAATGGTTATTAAAAAAAGGCAAAAGTTTCAATATATATATATATATATATATATAGAGCCTTAAACTAAAACGTAGAAAATAATTCAAAATTTTCAATATCATTAAGCAAAAGAAAAAATAACTTAGAAAATAATAAAAAAAAATTGATGATCATTAAGCAAAGAGAAAAGCCACTTTGCTTATCCAAAATATTAACTTCTAAGATACATATCTTAGAAGATTTTTACATTATTATAACATTTACTATTTTATAAAATTTTGATCAACCATTGATATTTTGGTCTTCAGTGTAGTCTGCAGCATAGTCGCATTGAAAGATCAAGCCACCATTGGGGCACTCAATCATAGCACACCCCATGCGATTTGTGTCGCGAGCAATAATATTTGCATAATGCCCACATTCATCATCTCCAATACATTTCTCAGTTTTAAAGTCATAGTACTGTTTCTCACTGAGCCACATGACAGTTGCATCAGTTCCCGTCATGATGTCGCCAGTGCCTCCTGCCAAGTTTTCAGCATAAGGTCCTCCCACAGAGTGCTCAAGTTCACAGTTTTGTCCGTGTTGGCTGGCTGTTCTTCTTGCATACTCTGCTATCTTAGGATCCCACCTTATAGGTTGAAGGCCGAGTTTTGCCCTTTCAGCATTGTGAGGTACTAAATATTTTTCCGGATCGCCTCGAGGAGAAGAAGCATAAGAGGGAAGGACTAGAGCTATGCCCACAAGAATAAAAAAGGCCGATGAGAGTTTGAGAGCCATGATGTTGATATCTTATGTTAATAGAGTGTAATGTTGATTTCTTAATGAAAGTAATTGTTGCATGTATGGCTTTATTTATAGGAAGTTATTGCGTTGAGAGATTATTGCTTTTGAGATAAATTTAGCAATGTTACATCTATACAACCTAAGAAAAGTTTATTGGTTATTAGCAAGTTTAGGAATATCATTAAATTATTCTACGCTCTAGCCTTTTCCATTTTATTTAGAAAGAACAAATGGTTAAGGAAAAGGTAAATGAATCTATTTATAGGTTAGTGTTGTATTGAGAAAATATTATTTCTTAGTTGATTAGTCAATTTTTTTCTTTAATCCAAATCTCGATCAAAATTCGTTCAAGAATAGTGACCCAAAGTTAAATCCAAACTAAAAAAACTGGATGACTTTATACGAAAATTAATTAGGATCAATCTAGGAGGTTTTTTTTTTTTTTTTTTTTTTTTTTTTTTTTTTTTTAAATTTGTGTAATTTTTTAAAAAATTTAGAAATCGGGTTACAGTAAAAAAATTTGGGGTGTCGGAAATTGGCACACACATGTGCCAGTTTGTGTCAGAGTAGGGCCCACCCTGTGCAGCTGACGGAGTGCCAGAAACTGGCACAAGAGGTGCCGATTTTTGTCAGAAATCTGACAAAAATCGGAACTCTCTTGTGCCTGTTTTTGGTGCTGACACATCTCGGATTGTTTTCACCATATCCTTCAACATAATTTTCATCTTATTTCATTTTATTTCTAAGCAGCAGATCTTTGATTTTTCCTAAATGCTACTCATTTTCACCAACACTACCAAGACAAAAAAGCTCAACTAAGACAAGACCAATGCATTCTTTTTTCCTTACTGCAGTTAGAACTCGAGTCCTCATTGTTTAGGACAAGGCCAATGCCACTGAACTAAAGCTTATACTTTGCTAAATCTTATAGCAACCTAACAACATTAAGGATCCATGCACTCTTCTTTCCCCACCTAGCCTTAAAGTTAGCTGGAAGTGCAAGATCCAAAATTGGTGAGTGGAAATTGATAACTGGACACCTCGCTCTAAGTCCGGTTAGATGAGTTCATCTGAATAAGCTCTTTTAATAATAGCTCGGTATCTCCTGATAGTTTGGAATCAGCATGTTTCTGATAGGTATAGGGATTGTCAGAATCCTTTTAAGGTTCCAATTCCAATATAACGCGGATTCTTTGATATTTACCTTATCTAATTAGGAATTAACCCTATTAAATCAAGAATCTTTGAGTTCTATCCCATTTAGGACTTGAAGTTCTATCCTATTCGGGATACTAGTCCCGATGGGTGTCGAAATCAACAAAAATAAAATTTCTACTCTAACTAAGATTTTATAAATACCGATGGGCAGGGTCGAATCCACAGGAATTGATCGAGTATTAATTTTTTAAATTACTAGAAATAAACAATAAAAATAAAAAAGGGGTTTTGTAAATAAAGGATCAAAAATTCAGAATTAAAATAATAATGAATAAAATGTAGAAAATAAATAAAAATAAAACAAAAAATGAAAATTTCAGTTAAATGTATTCGCGGTACAAGATTCAATTTACTAATAATGGACGAAAAGATAATCTACAATCATGCAATGGTCAGTTATAGTCGTTAGTTTCGCGCTCCCGATCAATCTTTTCTTATTAATAGGCTAATCAAGTAAGATTGTAATTAACCCCTAATTAATAAATAATCACCTCTCAGCGATAAAATTTAATTTATTGTCAGTTTTATGAATTAGAAAGACATGACCTAAGTTAACTAATTTCTCAGCGAGATTAATTTAAACCAAATCATGCATTTTCTTAATACAACAACCCTGTGGCATCGGGGTTAATCGTGGCTGGAAGAGGACTTATCAATTTGTGCCGTTCCACTCTAACGAGGTCTGTTGCTATTATGTAACTTCACAGAGGGAACTCTTCTACTGATTTTTGGCTTATGTTGTAAAGTGGTTTTGCTGTATTGTTGCCTTGTTGTATGCTATTGTGTCTCTGTTTTTAGGCAAAAATTCAAGGTTGGGTGCTAGGCTCTTGGGCCTGTCAAGAGTAGCTTCTATGTTCTTTTCTCTTATATTAAATCTTCCACTTATAAAAAATAAAAAAACCCTTCTCAGTGTTCCTATACTAATTGCCACTTATTATTGATTTTACCAAACAATTACGGATTTGATAATCTCAATTAACTATATGTTATTTAATTAAATGAACAACGAGCTCTTATTGCATATAAAATAAATATAATCGAGATGGAGTCTCCCTAAATCATAATAAATTACATGAACACTATAGAAAATTAAAGAAAAAATTAAAATATGAACAATCTCACAGTAATTGGTTGAATCATGCTCTTGAATTAAGCTTTAACTAGAATAAAAGTTTAGCCAACTATGGCCAAGAACAAAAACAAAATAAAATTGAAAACTAAGCAAATTCTTATCATAGAGATGGAAGAACAGAAGTGGCGACAGCAACCAAAGTTACTGTTCACATTCTCTCCTTGTCCCTTTTAAAAGAAAACCTAAAAAATTTAGGTAATTCATTGATTACTATCCAAACTTCGAAAATAAAATAAAAATATTAAATATAATTTAATCCTCCTAAAAAATACTGCCTATTATCTCCTAAATCAAAGCCTAATTATCCCTAAAAATCAAATTTAGTACAACTGGCGGTTAGGGTAATTTTGCACTTAAAAACTATAAGGCTGGTACTCTGCTGTCTCGACTCTCTTGGGCAAGGCAAACGCTTTCCCTTGCCCCTTATCCTTGGGCAAGGCAAACTCCAAATCTAGCTCTTACTTTTAAACTTCTTTGAATCTTCAAGGTTGCTCTAAATCTACTCCAATTAGTTGTAATTTGCTCATTTTTCACAACTTTGGTCTTACAATGATCAAAATAACAAAACAAGCAAAAATAACCAAAATAGGCTAAGAATCAATGCATAAAAATAGGAGAAAATCAAGCAAAATTAAGAACTTAACAAGTCCTATTCAGAGTTTGATTCCTACTCCAACACTGATTCCTAACTTTATAAAAGGGAGAATCCAAGCATGTTATTTTTTTTTCAATTATTGGACACTTTCTGTAAGGACCCAAAATACACCATAATCGCATTAAGGTATGTTTAGGGTGAAACGAAAAGTGAATGTGTTTGATTTAGCAACGGTAGTATCGAAAAGGACACAACCGTCATTAATTCGAAAGTTTTGGCAAATTGAACACTTATGTTGTTATGCCTTAAACAACATTAAAAGAATTATTTTGGTGACAAAAAATGTATAATTGGAGGATGAAAATGGTTAATTGTAGTAAAGGACGTAACCGGTATTATTTGAAAACATTAAGGGTAATTTGGTCATATTACACCTATAAATCAAATGGAAGGAATTAAGTAATTATATGGGCCAATGTATGAGAATAGATTAGTAGTATGCCAAATTTATGAAGAAACAAAAGAGAAAATGATCAAATTGAAATTGAGCATAAAAATCAAAAAGGGGCTAATAGATGTTTGACAAGGGGAATTTTTGGATAACCACAAATTAATGGCCATGTATAAGAGGCCAAAGTGGTCGGCAATAAGGGGAAAGAGAGGAGCAGCCACTTTTCTCTTGAATTTCCTCAAAAATTTTGCTTTCTCTCTCATGCTTATACTTCCCCAAATAGATGTTTTGGAATTCAAGTGCATGAATCAAGTTAAAAAGGTAAGTTTATCTCTTATCTTTTTCTAATTGTGAGATTGAGGTTTTATGTAGGAAGTATGATTTAGTAGGAATGATAACATGTAATTTTATGGGTTTTGATGAGGGATTTGAATGATAATGACCATGAAAGAGTGAGAGAGCAAGAAAGAAAGGTCTACTAAAGAAGAAGGAGCAAAATAAAGATGTGTGGAAACTATATTCAGTTTATGAGTATTGATGATAAATAATTTGATTTGAGTTGTATTTGATTGATATATGTTGATTTATGATGATAGTAGTGAGTGTTGGCTTTAAAATGTTAAAAAGTGGTGCATGTGAGTAGGATTGGTAAAAAACTGTATTAGGACACACTTGACCACTCTTTGGTTATTAGGCTGTAAATGGGGTTTTAGAACTCCAAATTATATGAAACTAGTTCCGTTGGAAATCTATGACACATACCTACAAATGTCTTAGAAATAGTTATGAGCTAATTTTAGCTCTATGTGCTCCAAAATTGGCAAAAATAGAGGTGCCTCTACTTTGCCCAGTTCATTAGAGCAGTTCAAGTTGTTTTGATCATATCTGATTATTTAGGTGTTCTAATGATATAAAATTTATTCCATATGAAAGATAACATCCTAGGGATCATTTGTTAAGAGAAATTTTTGTCTAAAAATGAGGTTTAGATGTTGATTTAGGCGGTGCAAAGTTTGAGGTGAAAAGCTATCTTGGGATTCCGATTTTTGATAGGCACCTAATGGATGCCCCTGTCGCGAGCATGACAGAGCATGATAGTTGATGACTTTTATTCTTATTTGGGACCTCAAGGCTGGCACAAATCATTTCCCATCAATACCCTCCCCTGTTTTGTATATTTTGTGTATTTTTCTTTCCGAAACACACCCGAATTTTACCGGAACTATCCGGAACTTATCCGACACATGTTTAGAGTTTTGTGAAGAGTAAATGAATGGTTATCACTTAGGAATACAAGTGGTTAAGGTTATAAATTTGAATAATTACTAAGGTACTGAAAGGTATAATCAGTCGAACATTTTCGAAGAAATCCAAAAGTAACATGACGTGACATGTTAACAGGTTTATAAGCGAAAATACTCCAATTTGTATATTGAATCTGTAGAACTATGGGTTTCTGATTCCTAAACTTTGGGATACGTAGAAAGCTTAGAATACTATCCCAAGTCCGAACCAAATCATAGAAACTTATGCATGTATAAAGGATGAATGTGGCTTGTATGTGCCGATGTATAGAAAGTTCTTATGGGCTATCAGTGATTCAAACCTCGAGTAGCCTTAATTATTGCTTGAAATTGTTATTCAATGTTAAGACTGAATTAAATGATTTTGTTAAGTGTGACATAAAATGAAAATGAAATGAATCTTTTGTATATGAAACGGTTTTTAAATGATGGTCTAAATAATGAATGTTCTGAGGTATGTGTATAGGTGTTATGTTGATATGGATTAAGTTTGGTGGATATGGGTGAGTGCTTGAGTATAGGTAAGAGGAATGGGAGTTAAACATGTAGTTCAAGCTCTGTCGCGAGCGTGACAGGGGTCGCGAGCACGATAGAGGGCTCCGTATGGCATAAATTACCAGATTGCATTCTTTCGCGAGCGCGATAAAAGTTTTTCATGTTCTGTCGTATGCGCGACTTACGCCGCGAGCATGACAGGAAGTTATATTGGGGTCTGTCGCGGGCACGAAATGGTCGCAAGCTCGACATAGCTATGTGTTATGAATGCCTATTGATTGTCTTATTTTGTGCAAACCATTGTATTTGGCTTATGAATGATTATGCATATGGATGTCATGAAATGAGATAATATGAACATAAAATGGATTAATAATTTAGCCTGTAAGTTGAGTCGTGGATAGATAGTCATGCCTATAGAGTCTTTTGAGTGTTGCAGCCTATGTGTCTTGATGGCCCTTTATGGATCAAAACGGAATCTCGTTTGGGAATTTCACCTTTATTTTCGGATCGCGCTAGATCCACCTTTGTTCTGAAATGAATGTACTTTTGAGTACCAATGTATTTTTACCCGTTATTCACAACTTTGAAAAAAATGCGGGCAGTTTATGAATAAGTGAATAGTATATATGGAAATGCTATGTGATAATATTACATGATGATTTGAAATAAAGCCTTTGTTGGACCCTGGTTTACGGTCCTTATGTGTTTTTAGATCCCGAATTGGATCATTTTGTGTTTCTGGATCGTGGTAGATCCCCCCTCTGTTAAAGAAATGAATGTACCTACGGGTACCTATATGTTTTGAAGCTTATTATCCATTGCTTTGGAATTACAGGCAATTTGCTAAAGCAAGTGTAAAAAGAGAATGTTATGATAAAGAGCATTTTTGTTATTGTGAATTAAAAGATTTTACGAATGGATAAAATAATGTGATAAGGCAACTGTTAAGCGAGATGTGTTAAGAGAATTTTGTAAACCTGAATAAATGTGAACAAGTGAACAAAATGAAATGTATAAGAAGCATGAAGGTATAAATAATGTGTTAGTGATCAGTTAACATTGATGTATGAATAAAGCATGTGTTAATTAAATATATGTATATGCGAAGTACATGTTTATGTTTTGTTGAACTCTTTGAAAGTGCCTAAACTGTTATAATCGGCATTCCTTTGAACCTTTTTGATGGCCATTCTTAGTGGTCGTCCATATTTATGTGTTTCCCACTAAACTTTATGCTTAGCATGGATTTTCTTTTAATTCGTGTAGGTGCAAGTGATCGGGTCTTTTTGAGGGCCATCCGTAGCAGTCCAGGCCAATGCAAGTATATGAAGAGATCTTAGGGTAGGACTTGTATAGTCTTAAGAGTGTGTGTACGATTTGTAATTTTGAAATATAAATTTTGTAAAAGCAATATTAGTTATGCAATCGAACTATCTGTAATAAGTTCTGAAAAAGTATATTTTATATTGTGCTTGTGTAATAATTTTATAGTTAACTGTACAAGTGTATTTAAAAGCGAAAGAAATTTTTAAAACTCAGATTTTGGCATAAAGCTTTATAAGTTTAAATGTTTGTGTCGGTAACACCCTTGACCGTCGTTGTGAACCCATCGGATCACCGTACGGTTTACTGTGTACGGGTAAGGGATGTTACACTTTCTTTATCTTCATTAATTCTCTGATTTGACAGTCAAAGTCTCTATTGTCGGAATTCGCTAGAATTTTATGTTTTCAAGTGACTTTTTACAGCTGCTAGCCCAAAAATTTTGGATTGTGATAATTTTCGACAAGTGGATGTGGGCAAGGTAGGTGGTGCATGTGTGGGGACTCGAGGACTGGGTGTTTGGGCTACGGCTGATGCTTGAAGAATGAGTGTACGGGCTGCATGGGGTGCTTGAGTGGCTATAGCTGATAGGACTGTCAAGGGAGTTTGAGCGGTTTGAGGAGTCAGACCGAGGATTGCTGGGATAGTGATAGTTAAGGGGGTTACTAGTGTTTGGGTTTGTATTTGAGGGAAAAGTTGTCACACTGGTATTGGTGAGATTCGTTCTGGTTGAGTTGACACAGGGTGACAAAGTGTTTGGCCAAAAAGTTGGATTGGGAGTGGCAAAACTGGTTTAGGTTGATTTATTAAGGGGCGGCAAAATTAGATAAGTCGGGAAGGAGATCCATAGTTACCAGAAACTCTCAGGTTCCACGCTTACTGCACTAAATGATGACAGTCAGAAATTTTCGGGCTAGCGGCTGTAGGAAGTCACCTGAAAACACAAACTCCGGCGAGTTTCCTACAAGGGAGACTTTGACGGTCAAGTCAAAAAATTGACGAAGATAAAGAAAGTGTCTAATAATTGGAAAAAAAATCAAGAAAAAGAACATACCTAGATTTTTCCTTTTATAAAGTTAGGACACTTTGTTGGAATAGGATTCAAACTCTGAATAGGAGTAGTATCTGAATAAGATAGAACTTCAAGTCCTAAATGGGATATAACTCAAAGATTCCTAATTAAATAGGGTTAATACCTGATTAGATAAGGTAAATCTCAAAAAATCCATGTTATAATGGAATTGAAATCTTCAAAAGATTTTGACAATCCCTATATTTATCGAAAACATGCTGATTCCAAACTTTTAGGAGATACCGAGCTATTATTGAGAGAGTTTATTCAGATGAGTTCGGCTAACCAGACTCATAGCGAGGTGTCCGGTTATCAAAAATTAAAGAGTGAAACCCAGACACTACACATCTTTCACAACCAGATCAAATAATTAGGTACCCAAAAGAGAAAATAAAGATTGCAATGGGATAGATGAACTTACAGCTCAATAATGGTGGTCACTAATATTCTAACCTCCAGTATATCTTTTGAAGCCATTGAGAGGATCTTTTCTGTAAGTCCTTCTCGGAGCTAACACAAGTGTTGAGCTCTCTACAAGTTCACTAATGGGTGCCTCAACAATAGTCCTCCATGAAAGCTCTAGTGCATACTTCTCCCCATTTTCCATACCTATTGGGTGGAAAATCAGCAACAAAATTTTGTCTCCTTCCAAAATACTAACTATACCTTCTGCTTGGTAAATGAGAAAATTGGAAGAAAATAAAAGTAATTTGTAAAAAGATGCTAACTTTGTCTAGGATTCCCAAGAAACATGAATTCTCTCATTAATTAAAGCAATAAATCTTAATGGGCACAATGGAGATGGTGGACCCATATAAGGCAAAATAGAGGTAAAAGCAACTAAAAACAAAACAGACTTCCTTTTTTTCCTGCATTTTTCTGGGAAACCAAACAAGGATAATGAAGCAAAGACACAAAGAGAACCACATTGTACCTATAGATGTGTCCGCGCCAGAAACCGGTATAAGAGATGTCGGTTTCTATCATATTTCTAACAGAAACAAGCATCCTCTTTTGCCGGTCTCTGGCACTTTGTCAGCTGCACAGGATGGGCCACACTCTGACACAAACCGGTATATATATGTACGGGTTTCCGACATCTCAAAAACCCAAATATTTTTACTTTAACTCAATTTTTCTATTTTTTTTAAATTACACCAATTTTTTAAAAAAAAACCCAATTTGGGGACAATCCAAGTGACCCAAATTTTTTATAATATCATAAATTATTATTATTATTATTATGTATTCTTTAAATTATATATTTATATATAATGTATAATTTAAATAAAAAAAGCTTTAACTTAGACCTTCTTCGTTGCTTCATAGTTGCATCACTTTTATTGGACAAACTAATTGAAATCCCTATTCCATGGACTGACTGCACTAACCGACTACCGCTCAGTCCTCATTGACGCCGCTGCACCCCTCAAGCTCCTTAGTCTTCTAATGTATGTAGTGGTTACGTCCTTGAGTTGAATTAATCTTGTAACATTCTCTTAAGATTATTTTTTTTTTAAATAAGTAATTTTTCTAGAATTTGATTGAAATATAATGATATTCAAGAAAAAAAAAATGAAATTAAAATTTAACTCAATAATTTGAAAAGAATTTGTGACATAGAAAATGATTATGAACTTGATTGGACGATCTGCCTAACCTGATATTCAAAGCTCCCAAATTGAAATTAATATCATGACTTAAATTAAATTTGTTCGAATCTGACCTCTTTGATAGGTCTACCTATTAGGTAAATTTAGTGTGTTAAACTTGATATATCATAATATAATAGATATGTCCTGATATAATGATACCATAAACTATGGTTGTATATTTATTTATTTTTCTAGTTTAGATTATTTAATATGATGTAACATTCTTATTAGCATTCTTTTCTTTTGTATGTAATTTTCTGTTCTAGTTGTAATAACTCTAAGTTTGTGTGTGTGTGTGTGTGTATATATATATATATATATATATATATATATTCTTTGAATACAATATTTATGAGAGAATTCAATTTATCACTCTATTTATAGATTACTAAATTCATAAAAAAATTAAATTGACCAAGTTAATGCATATCAATGATAACTTCTTTTATAAATTTAATCCTTGTTCCTTTGATTTAGACGGAAACATATTGTAGTAGAAATAAATACAACTGAAAAATGGAACTTATATAATCATTTAAGTTATATTGAAATAATGATAAATTCATAATCAAAGAACCTAATAATTATAAGTAAATGGATCAAGCGAAATGGATGAGGCGAAGTGAGTTGGGATTGAGTTATGATCGATTAAATAATAAACGGATCAAAATTTCGTGAAATATAAATGAATTAGATTGAATCGTGTTAGATCATGATCCAAATGGATCATAAACTGGTCAAAATTTATGACATTATATTTTTAATTTTAAATTTTTTTTAATTATTGAAAATAAATTATTATACTTGTATAACTAATAATAATAATAATATTTTTTATTCAGGTTATATAAAAAATGCATATAATTACAAATAATAGAAATGGGTAAAAAGTGGGCTAAAGAAGGGTTGGATCATATTGGTTGGACTGAGTTGAGATGTCATGAACGAGTTATCAATATTGATCAAATTAAAATTAGGTCACATTTTTATGGTTGATTTGGAACGAACCAAAATTTGCCACCTCTACTAGTAATTCCTAGACTTAAAAATATTTTAAACAAGTAAAAAACAAAAAATATGAATGGTTATTAAAAAAAGGCAAAAGTTTCAATATATATATATATATATATATATAGAGCCTTAAACTAAAACGTAGAAAATAATTCAAAATTTTCAATATCATTAAGCAAAAGAAAAAATAACTTAGAAAATAATAAAAAAAAATTGATGATCATTAAGCAAAGAGAAAAGCCACTTTGCTTATCCAAAATATTAACTTCTAAGATACATATCTTAGAAGATTTTTACATTATTATAACATTTACTATTTTATAAAATTTTGATCAACCATTGATATTTTGGTCTTCAGTGTAGTCTGCAGCATAGTCGCATTGAAAGATCAAGCCACCATTGGGGCACTCAATCATAGCACACCCCATGCGATTTGTGTCGCGAGCAATAATATTTGCATAATGCCCACATTCATCATCTCCAATACATTTCTCAGTTTTAAAGTCATAGTACTGTTTCTCACTGAGCCACATGACAGTTGCATCAGTTCCCGTCATGATGTCGCCAGTGCCTCCTGCCAAGTTTTCAGCATAAGGTCCTCCCACAGAGTGCTCAAGTTCACAGTTTTGTCCGTGTTGGCTGGCTGTTCTTCTTGCATACTCTGCTATCTTAGGATCCCACCTTATAGGTTGAAGGCCGAGTTTTGCCCTTTCAGCATTGTGAGGTACTAAATATTTTTCCGGATCGCCTCGAGGAGAAGAAGCATAAGAGGGAAGGACTAGAGCTATGCCCACAAGAATAAAAAAGGCCGATGAGAGTTTGAGAGCCATGATGTTGATATCTTATGTTAATAGAGTGTAATGTTGATTTCTTAATGAAAGTAATTGTTGCATGTATAGCTTTATTTATAGGCAGGTATTGCGTTGAGAGATTATTGCTTTTGAGATAAATTTAGCAATGTTACATCTATACAACCTAAGAAAAGTTTATTGGTTATTAGCAAGTTTAGGAATATCATTAAATTATTCTATGCTCTAGCATTTTCCATTTTATTTAGAAAGAACAAATGGTTAAGGAAAAGGTAAATGACTCTATTTATAGGTTAGTGTTGTATTGAGAAAATATTATTTCTTAGTTGATTAGTCAATTTTTTTCTTTAATCCAAATCTCGATCAAAATTCGTTCAAGAATAGTGACCCAAATTTAAATCCAAACTAAAAAAACTGTATGACTTCATACGAAAATTAATTAGGATAGATCTATTAGGTTTTTTTTTTTTTTTTTTTTTTTTTTTTTTTTAATTTGTGTAATTTTTTTAAAAAATTTAGAAATGGGGTTACAGTAAAAATATTTGGGGTGTCGGAAATTGGCACACACATGTGCCGGTTTGTGTCAGAGTAGGGCCCACACTGTGCAGCTGACGGAGTGCTAGAAAACGGCACAAGAGGTGCCGATTTTTGTCAGAAATCTGACAAAAATCAGAACTCTCTTGTGCCCGTTTTTGGTGCTGACACATCTCAGATTGTTTTCACCATATCCTTCAACATAATTTTCATCTTATTTCATTTTATTTCTAAGCAGCAGATCTTTGATTTTTCCTAAATGCTACTCATTTTCACCAACTCTACCATGACAAAAAAGCTCAACTAAGACAAGACCAATGCATTCTTTTTTCCTTACTGCAGTTAGAACTCGAGTCCTCATTGTTTAGGACAAGGCCAATGCCACTGAACTAAAGCTTATACTTTGCTAAATCTTATAGCAACCTAACAACATTAAGGATCCATGCACTCTTCTTTCCCCACCTAGCCTTAAAGTTAGCTGGAAGTGCAAGATCCAAAATTGGTGAGTGGAAATTGATAACCGGACACCTCGCTCTGAGTCCGGTTAGTTGAGTTCATCTGAATAAGCTCTTTTAATAATAGCTCAGTATCTCCTGATAGTTTGGAACCAGTATGTTTCCGATAGATATAGGGATTGTCAAAATCCTTTTAAGGTTTCAATTTCAATATAACGCGGATTCTTTGATATTTACCTTATCTAATTAGGAATTAACCCTATTAAATCAAGAATCTTTGAGTTCTATCCCATTTAGGACTTGAAGTTCTATCCTATTCGGGATACTAGTCCTGATGGGTGTCAAAATCAACAAAAATAAAATTTATACTCTAACTAAGATTTTATAAATACCAATGAGCAGGGTCGAATCCACATGAATTGATCGAGTTTTAATTTTTTAAATTACTAGAAATAAACAATAAAAATAAAAAAGGGGTTTTGTAAATAAAGGATCAAAAATTCAGAATTAAAATAATAATGAATAAAATGTAGAAAATAAATAAAAATAAAACAAAAGATGAAAATTTCGGTTAAATGTATTCGCGGTACAGGATTCAATTTACTAATAATGGACGAAAAGATACTCTACAATCATGCAATGGTTAGTTATAGTCGTTAGCTTCGCGCTCCCGATCAATCTTTTCTTATTAATAGGCTAATCAAGTAAGATTGTAATTAACCCCTAATCAATAAACAATCACCTCTCAGCAATAAAATTTAATTTATTGTCAGTTTTATGAATTAGAAAGACCTGACCTAAGTTAACTAATTTCTCAGCGAGATTAATTTAAACCAAATCATGCATTTACTTAATACAACAACCCTGTGGCATCGAGATTAATTGTGGCTGGAAGAGGACTTATCAATTTGTGCCGTTCCACTCTAACGAGGTCTGTTGCTGTTATGTAACTTCACAGAGGGAACTCTTCTACTGATTTTTGGCTTATGTTGTAAAGTGGTTTTGCTGTATTGTTGCCTTGGTTGTATGCTATTGTGTCTCTGTTTTTAGGCAAAAATTCAAGGTTGGGTGCTAGGCTCTTGGGCCTGTAAAGAGCAGCTTCTCTGTTCTTTTCTCTTATATTAAATCTTCCGCTTATCAAAAAAAAAAAAAACCCTTCTCAGTGTTCCTATACTAATTGCCACTTATTATTGATTTTACCAAACAATTACGGGTTTGATAATCTCAATTAACTATATGTTATTTAATTAAATGAACAACGAGATCTTATTGCATATAAAATAAATAATAATCGAGATGGAGTTTTTCTAAATCACAGTAAATAACATGAGCACTACAGAAAATTAAAAAAAAATTAAAATATGAACAATCTCACAGTAATTGATTGAATCCTGCTCTTGAATTAACCTTTAACTAGAATAAAAATTTAGCCAACTATGGCCAAGAACAAAAACAAAATAAAATTGAAAACTAAGCAAATTCCTATCATAGAGATGGAAGAACAAAGGTGGCGACAGCAGCCAAAGTTACTGTTCATATTCTCTCCTTGTCCCTTTTAAAAGAAAACCTAAAAAATTTAGGTAATTCATTGATTACTATCCAAACTTCGAAAATAAAATAAAAATATTAAAAAATACTGCCTATTATCTCCTAAATCAAAGCCTAATTATCCCTAAAAATAAAATTGAGTACAACTGGCGGTTAGGGTAATTTCGCACTTAAAAACTATAAGGCTGGTACTCTGCTATCTCGACTCTCTTGGACAAGGCAAACGCTTTCCCTTGCCCCTTAGCCTTGGGCAAGGCAAACTCCAAATCTAGCTCTTACTTTTAAACTTCTTTAAATCTTCAAGGTTGCTCTAAATCTACTCCAATTAGTTTTAATTTGCTCATTTTTCACTACTTTGGTCTTACAATGATCAAAATAACAAAACAAGTAAAAATAACCAAAATAGGCTAAGAATCAATGCATAAAAATAGGAGAAAATCGAGAAAATTAAGAACTTAACAAGTCCTATTCAGAGTTTGATTCCTACTTCAACACTGATTCCCAACTTTATAAAAGGAAGAATCCAAGCATGTTATTTTTCTTGTTTTTTTTTCAATTATTGGACACTTTCTGTAAGGACCCAAAATACACCATAATCGCATTAAGGTATGTTTAGGGTGAAACGAAAAGCGAATGTGTTTTATTTAGCAACGGTAGTATTGAAAAGGGCACAACCGTCATTAGTTTGAAAGTTTTGGGTAAATTGAACACTTATGTTGTTATGCCTTAAACAACATTAAAATAATTATTTTGGTGACAAAAAATGTGTAATTGGAGGATGAAAATGGTTAATTATAGTAAAGGACGTAACCGGTATTATTTGAAAACGTTAAAGGTAATTTGGTCATATTAAACCTATAGATCAAATGGAAGGAATTAAGTAATTATATGGGCCAATGTATGAGAATAGATTAGTAGTATGCCAAATTTATGAAGAAACAAAAGAGGAAATGATCAAATTGAAATTGAGAATAAAAATAAAAAAGGGGCTAATAGATGTTTGACAAGGGGAATTTTTGGATAACCACAAATTAATGGCCATGTATAAGAGGCCAAAGTGGTCGGCAATAAGGGGAAAGAGGGGAGCAGCCACTTTTCTCTTGAATTTCCTCAAAAATTTTGCTTTCTCTCTCATGCTTATACTTCCCCAAATAGATGTTTTGGAATTCAAGTGCATGAATCAAGTTAAAAAGGTAAGTTTATTTCTTATCTTTTTCTAATTGTGAGATTGAGGTTTTATGTAGGAAGTATGATTTAGTAGGAATGATGACATGTAATTTTTTGGGTTTTGATGAGGGATTTGGATGATAATGACCATAAAAGAGTGAGAAAGCAAGAAAGAAAGATCTACTAAAGAAGAAGGAGCAAAATAAAGAGGTGTGGAAACTATATTCAGTTTATGAGTATTGATGATAAATAATTTGATTTGAGTTGTATTTGATTGATATGTGTTTATTTATGATGATAGTAGTGAGTGTTGGCTTTAAAATGTTAAAAAGAGGTGCATGTGAATAGGATTGGTGAAAAACTGTATTAGGACACACTTGACCACTCTTTGGTTATTAGGGTGTAAATGGGGTTTTAGAACTCCAAATTATATGAAACTAGTTCCGTTGGAAATCTATGACACATACCTACAAATGTCTTAGAAATAGTTATGAGCTAATTTTAGCTCTATGTGCTCCAAAATTGGCCAAAATAGAGGTGCATCTACTTTGCCCAGTTCATTAGAGCAGTTCAAGTTGTTTTGATCTTATCTGATGATTTAGGTGTTCTAATGATATAAAATTTATTTCATATGAAAGATAACATCCTAGGGATCATTTGTTAAGAGAAATTTTTGTCTAAAAATGAGGTTTAGATGTTGATTTAGGCGGTGCAAAGTTTGAGGTGAAAAGCTATCTTGGGATTCCGATTTTTGATAGGCACCTAATGGATGCCCCTGTCGCGAGCATGACAGAGCATGATAGTTGATGGGTTTTATTCTTATTTGGGACCTCAAGGCTGGCACAAATCATTTCCCATCAATACCCTCCCCTGTTTTGTATATTTTGTGTATTTTTCTTTCCGAAACACACCCGATTTTTACCGGAACTATCCGGAACTTATCCGACATATGTTTAGAGTTTTGTGAAGAGTAAATGAATGGTTATCACTTAGGAATACAAGTGGTTAAGGTTATAAATTTGAATAATTACTAAGGTACTGAAAGGTATAATCAGTCGAACATTTTCGAAGAAATCCAAAAGTAACATGACGTGACATGTTAACAGGTTTATAAGCGAAAATACTCCAATTTGTATATTGAATCTGTAGAACTATGGGTTTCTGATTCCTAAACTTTGGGATACGTAGAAAGCTTAGAATACTATCCCAAGTCCGAACCAAATCATAGAAACTTATGCATGTATAAAGGATGAATGTGGCTTGTATGTGCCGATGTATAGAAAGTTCTTATGGGCTATCAGTGATTCGAACCTCGAGTAGCCTTAATTATTGCTTGAAATTGTTATTCAATGTTAAGACTGAATTAAATGATTTTGTTAAGTGTGACATAAAATTAAAATGAAATGAATCTTTTGTATATGAAACGGTTTTTAAATGATGGTCTAAATAATGAATGTTCTGAGGTATGTGTATAGGTGTTATGTTGATATGGATTAAGTTTGGTGGATATGGGTGAGTGCTTGAGTATAGGTAAGAGGAATGGGAGTTAAACATGTAGTTCAAACTCTGTCGCGAGCGTGACAGGGGTCGCGAGCACGATAGAGGGCTCCGTATGGCATAAATTACCAGATTGCATTCTTTCGCGAGCGCGATAAAAGTTTTTCATGTTCTGTCGTATGCGCGACTTACGCCGCGAGCATGACAGGAAGTTATATTGGGGTCTGTCGCGGGCACGAAATGGTCGCAAGCTCGACATAGCTATGTGTTATGAATGCCTATTGATTGTCTTATTTTGTGCAAACCATTGTATTTGGCTTATGAATGATTATGCATATGGATGTCATGAAATGCGATAATATGAACATAAAATGGATTAATAATTTAGCCTGTAAGTTGAGTCGTGGATAGATAGTCATGCCTATAGAGTCTTTTGAGTGTTGCAGCCTATGTGTCTTGATGGCCCTTTATGGATCAAAACGGAATCTCGTTTGGGAATTTCACCTTTATTTTCGGATCGCGCTAGATCCACCTTTGTTCTGAAATGAATGTACTTTTGAGTACCAATGTATTTTTACCCGTTATTCACAACTTTGAAAAAAAATGCGGGCAGTTTATGAATAAGTGAATAGTATATATGGAAATGCTATGTGATAATATTACATGATGATTTGAAATAAAGCCTTTGTTGGACCCTGGTTTACGGTCCTTATGTGTTTTTAGATCCCGAATTGGATCATTTTGTGTTTCTGGATCGTGGTAGATCCCCCCTCTGTTAAAGAAATGAATGTACCTACGGGTACCTATATGTTTTGAAGCTTATTATCCATTGCTTTGGAATTACAGGCAATTTGCTAAAGCAAGTGTAAAAAGAGAATGTTATGATAAAGAGCATTTTTGTTATTGTGAATTAAAAGATTTTACGAATGGATAAAATAATGTGATAAGGCAACTGTTAAGCGAGATGTGTTAAGAGAATTTTGTAAACCTGAATAAATGTGAACAAGTGAACAAAATGAAATGTATAAGAAGCATGAAGGTATAAATAATGTGTTAGTGATCAGTTAACATTGATGTATGAATAAAGCATGTGTTAATTAAATATATGTATATGCGAAGTACATGTTTATGTTTTGTTGAACTCTTTGAAAGTGCCTAAACTGTTATAATCGGCATTCCTTTGAACCTTTTTGATGGCCATTCTTAGTGGTCGTCCATATTTATGTGTTTCCCACTAAACTTTATGCTTAGCATGGATTTTCTTTTAATTCGTGTAGGTGCAAGTGATCGGGTCTTTTTGAGGGCCATCCGTAGCAGTCCAGGCCAATGCAAGTATATGAAGAGATCTTAGGGTAGGACTTGTATAGTCTTAAGAGTGTGTGTACGATTTGTAATTTTGAAATATAAATTTTGTAAAAGCAATATTAGTTATGCAATCGAACTATCTGTAATAAGTTCTGAAAAAGTATATTTTATATTGTGCTTGTGTAATAATTTTATAGTTAACTGTACAAGTGTATTTAAAAGCGAAAGAAATTTTTAAAACTCAGATTTTGGCATAAAGCTTTATAAGTTTAAATGTTTGTGTCGGTAACACCCTTGACCGTCGTTGTGAACCCATCGGATCACCGTACGGTTTACTGTGTACGGGTAAGGGATGTTACACTTTCTTTATCTTCATTAATTCTCTGATTTGACAGTCAAAGTCTCTCTTGTCGGAATCCGCTAGAATTTTATGTTTTCAAGTGACTTTTTACAGCTGCTAGCCCAAAAATTTTGGATTGTGATAATTTTCGACAAGTGGATGTGGGCAAGGTAGGTGGTGCATGTGTGGGGACTCGAGGACTGGGTGTTTGGGCTACGGCTGATGCTTGAAGAATGAGTGTACGGGCTGCATGGGGTGCTTGAGTGGCTATAGCTGATAGGACTGTCAAGGGAGTTTGAGCGGTTTGAGGAGTCAGACCGAGGATTGCTGGGATAGTGATAGTTAAGGGGGTTACTAGTGTTTGGGTTTGTATTTGAGGGAAAAGTTGTCACACTGGTATTGGTGAGATTCGTTCTGGTTGAGTTGACACAGGGTGACAAAGTGTTTGGCCAAAAAGTTGGATTGGGAGTGGCAAAACTGGTTTAGGTTGATTTATTAAGGGGCGACAAAATTAGATAAGTCGGGAAGGAGATCCATAGTTACCAGAAACTCTCAGGTTCCACGCTTACTGCACTAAATGATGATAGTCAGAAATTTTCGGGCTAGCGACTGTAGGAAGTCACCTGAAAACACAAACTCCGGCGAGTTTCCTACAAGGGAGACTTTGACGGTCAAGTCAAAAAATTGACGAAGATAAAGAAAGTGTCTAATAATTGGAAAAAAATCAAGAAAAAGAACATACCTAGATTTTTCCTTTTATAAAGTTAGGACACTTTGTTGGAATAGGATTCAAACTCTGAATAGGAGTAGTATCTGAATAAGATAGAACTTCAAGTCCTAAATGGGATATAACTCAAAGATTCCTAATTAAATAGGGTTAATACCTGATTAGATAAGGTAAATCTCAAAAAATCCATGTTATAATGGAATTGAAATCTTCAAAAGATTTTGACAATCCCTATATTTATCGAAAACATGCTGATTCCAAACTTTTAGGAGATACCGAGCTATTATTGAGAGAGTTTATTCAGATGAGTTCGGCTAACCGGACTCATAGCGAGGTGTCCGGTTATCAAAAATTAAAGAGTGAAACCCAGACACTACACATCTTTCACAACCAGATCAAATAATTAGGTACCCAAAAGGGAAAATAAAGATTGCAATGGGATAGATGAACTTACAGCTCAATAATGGTGGTCACTAATATTCTAACCTCCAGTATATCTTTTGAAGCCATTGAGAGGATCTTTTCTGTAAGTCCTTCTCGGAGCTAACACAAGTGTTGAGCTCTCTACAAGTTCACTAATGGGTGCCTCAACAATAGTCCTCCATGAAAGCTCTAGTGCATACTTCTCCCCATTTTCCATACCTGTTGGGTGGAAAATCAGCAACAAAATTTTGTCTCCTTCCAAAATACTAACTATACCTTCTGCTTGGTAAATGAGAAAATTGGAAGAAAATAAAAGTAATTTGTAAAAAGATGCTAACTTTGTCTAGGATTCCCAAGAAACATGAATTCTCTCATTAATTAAAGCAATAAATCTTAATGGGCACAATGGAGATGGTGGACCCATATAAGGCAAAATAGAGGTAAAAGCAACTAAAAACAAAACAGACTTCCTTTTTTTCCTGCATTTTTCTGGGAAACCAAACAAGGATAATGAAGCAAAGACACAAAGAGAACCACATTGTACCTATAGATGTGTCCGCGCCAGAAACCGGTATAAGAGATGTCGGTTTCTATCATATTTCTAACAGAAACAAGCATCCTCTTTTGCCGGTCTCTGGCACTTTGTCAGCTGCACAGGATGGGCCACACTCTGACACAAACCGGTATATATATGTACGGGTTTCCGACATCTCAAAAACCCAAATATTTTTACTTTAACTCAATTTTTCTATTTTTTTTAAATTACACCAATTTTTTAAAAAAAAACCCAATTTGGGGACAATCCAAGTGACCCAAATTTTTTATAATATCATAAATTATTATTATTATTATTATTATTATTATGTATTCTTTAAATTATATATTTATATATAATGTATAATTTAAATAAAAAAAGCTTTAACTTAGACCTTCTTCGTTGCTTCATAGTTGCATCACTTTTATTGGACAAACTAATTGAAATCCCTATTCCATGGACTGACTGCACTAACCGACTACCGCTCAGTCCTCATTGACGCCGCTGCACCCCTCAAGCTCCTTAGTCTTCTAATGTATGTAGTGGTTACGTCCTTGAGTTGAATTAATCTTGTAACATTCTCTTAAGATTATTTTTTTTTAAATAAGTAATTTTTCTAGAATTTGATTGAAATATAATGATATTCAAGAAAAAAAAAATGAAATTAAAATTTAACTCAATAATTTGAAAAGAATTTGTGACATAGAAAATGATTATGAACTTGATTGGACGATCTGCCTAACCTGATATTCAAAGCTCCCAAATTGAAATTAATATCATGACTTAAATTAAATTTGTTCGAATCTGACCTCTTTGATAGGTCTACCTATTAGGTAAATTTAGTGTGTTAAACTTGATATATCATAATATAATAGATATGTCCTGATATAATGATACCATAAACTATGGTTGTATATTTATTTATTTTTCTAGTTTAGATTATTTAATATGATGTAACATTCTTATTAGCATTCTTTTCTTTTGTATGTAATTTTCTGTTCTAGTTGTAATAACTCTAAGTTTGTGTGTGTGTGTATATATATATATATATATATATATATATATATATATATATATATATATTCTTTGAATACAATATTTATGAGAGAATTCAATTTATCACTCTATTTATAGATAACTAAATTCATAAAAAAATTAAATTGACCAAGTTAATGCATATCAATGATAACTTCTTTTATAAATTTAATCCTTTTTCCTTTGATTTAGATGGAAACATATTGTAGGAGAAATAAATACAACTGAAAAATGGAACTTATATAATCATTTAAGTTATATTGAAATAATGATAAATTCATAATCAAAGAACCTAATAATTATAAGTAAATGGATCAAGCGAAATGGATGAGGCGAAGTGAGTTGGGATTGAGTTATGATCGATTAAATGATAAACGGATCAAAATTTCGTGAAATATAAATGAATTAGATTGAATCGTGTTAGATCATGATCCAAATGGATCATAAACTGGTCAAAATTTATGACATTATATTTTTAATTTTAAATTTTTTTTAATTATTGAAAATAAATTATTATACTTGTATAACTAATAATAATAATAATATTTTTTATTCAGGTTATATAAAAAATGCATATAATTACAAATAATAGAAATGGGTAAAAAGTGGGCTAAAGAAGGGTTGGATCATATTGGTTGGACTGAGTTGAGATGTCATGAACGAGTTATCAATATTGATCAAATTAAAATTAGGTCACATTTTTATGGTTGATTTGGAACGAACCAAAATTTGCCACCTCTACTAGTAATTCCTAGACTTAAAAATATTTTAAACAAGTAAAAAACAAAAAATATGAATGGTTATTAAAAAAAGGCAAAAGTTTCAATATATATATATATATATATATATAGAGCCTTAAACTAAAACGTAGAAAATAATTCAAAATTTTCAATATCATTAAGCAAAAGAAAAAATAACTTAGAAAATAATAAAAAAAAATTGATGATCATTAAGCAAAGAGAAAAGCCACTTTGCTTATCCAAAATATTAACTTCTAAGATACATATCTTAGAAGATTTTTACATTATTATAACATTTACTATTTTATAAAATTTTGATCAACCATTGATATTTTGGTCTTCAGTGTAGTCTGCAGCATAGTCGCATTGAAAGATCAAGCCACCATTGGGGCACTCAATCATAGCACACCCCATGCGATTTGTGTCGCGAGCAATAATATTTGCATAATGCCCACATTCATCATCTCCAATACATTTCTCAGTTTTAAAGTCATAGTACTGTTTCTCACTGAGCCACATGACAGTTGCATCAGTTCCCGTCATGATGTCGCCAGTGCCTCCTGCCAAGTTTTCAGCATAAGGTCCTCCCACAGAGTGCTCAAGTTCACAGTTTTGTCCGTGTTGGCTGGCTGTTCTTCTTGCATACTCTGCTATCTTAGGATCCCACCTTATAGGTTGAAGGCCGAGTTTTGCCCTTTCAGCATTGTGAGGTACTAAATATTTTTCCGGATCGCCTCGAGGAGAAGAAGCATAAGAGGGAAGGACTAGAGCTATGCCCACAAGAATAAAAAAGGCCGATGAGAGTTTGAGAGCCATGATGTTGATATCTTATGTTAATAGAGTGTAATGTTGATTTCTTAATGAAAGTAATTGTTGCATGTATGGCTTTATTTATAGGCAGGTATTGCGTTGAGAGATTATTGCTTTTGAGATAAATTTAGCAATGTTACATCTATACAACCTAAGAAAAGTTTATTGGTTATTAGCAAGTTTAGGAATATCATTAAATTATTCTATGCTCTAGCATTTTCCATTTTATTTAGAAAGAACAAATGGTTAAGGAAAAGGTAAATGACTCTATTTATAGGTTAGTGTTGTATTGAGAAAATATTATTTCTTAGTTGATTAGTCAATTTTTTTCTTTAATCCAAATCTCGATCAAAATTCGTTCAAGAATAGTGACCCAAATTTAAATCCAAACTAAAAAAACTGTATGACTTCATACGAAAATTAATTAGGATAGATCTATTAGGTTTTTTTTTTTTTTTTTTTTTTTTTTTTTTTTTTTAATTTGTGTAATTTTTTAAAAAATTTAGAAATGGGGTTACAGTAAAAATATTTGGGGTGTCGGAAATTGGCACACACATGTGCCGATTTGTGTCAGAGTAGGGCCCACACTGTGCAGCTGACGGAGTGCTAGAAAACGGCACAAGAGGTGCCGATTTTTGTCAGAAATCTGTCAAAAATCAGAACTCTCTTGTGCCCGTTTTTGGTGCTGACACATCTCAGATTGTTTTCACCATATCCTTCAACATAATTTTCATCTTATTTCATTTTATTTCTAAGCAGCAGATCTTTGATTTTTCCTAAATGCTACTCATTTTCACCAACTCTACCATGACAAAAAAGCTCAACTAAGACAAGACCAATGCATTCTTTTTTCCTTACTGCAGTTAGAACTCGAGTCCTCATTGTTTAGGACAAGGCCAATGCCACTGAACTAAAGCTTATACTTTGCTAAATCTTATAGCAACCTAACAACATTAAGGATCCATGCACTCTTCTTTCCCCACCTAGCCTTAAAGTTAGCTGGAAGTGCAAGATCCAAAATTGGTGAGTGGAAATTGATAACCAGACACCTCGCTCTGAGTCCGGTTAGTTGAGTTCATATGAATAAGCTCTTTTAATAATAGCTCGGTATCTCCTGATAGTTTGGAACCAGTATGTTTCCGATAGATATAGGGATTGTCAAAATCCTTTTAAGGTTTCAATTTCAATATAACACGGATTCTTTGATATTTACCTTATCTAATTAGGAATTAACCCTATTAAATCAAGAATCTTTGAGTTCTATCCCATTTAGGACTTGAAGTTCTATCCTATTCGGGATACTAGTCCTGATGGGTGTCAAAATCAACAAAAATAAAATTTATACTCTAACTAAGATTTTATAAATACCAATGAGCAGGGTCGAATCCACATGAATTGATCGAGTTTTAATTTTTTAAATTACTAGAAATAAACAATAAAAATAAAAAAGGGGTTTTGTAAATAAAGGATCAAAAATTCAGAATTAAAATAATAATGAATAAAATGTAGAAAATAAATAAAAATAAAACAAAAGATGAAAATTTCGGTTAAATGTATTCGCGGTACAGGATTCAATTTACTAATAATGGACGAAAAGATACTCTACAATCATGCAATGGTTAGTTATAGTCGTTAGCTTCGCGCTCCCGATCAATCTTTTCTTATTAATAGGCTAATCAAGTAAGATTGTAATTAACCCCTAATCAATAAACAATCACCTCTCAGCAATAAAATTTAATTTATTGTCAGTTTTATGAATTAGAAAGACCTGACCTAAGTTAACTAATTTCTCAGCGAGATTAATTTAAACCAAATCATGCATTTACTTAATACAACAACCCTGTGGCATCGAGATTAATTGTGGCTGGAAGAGGACTTATCAATTTGTGCCGTTCCACTCTAACGAGGTCTGTTGCTGTTATGTAACTTCACAGAGGGAACTCTTCTACTGATTTTTGGCTTATGTTGTAAAGTGGTTTTGCTGTATTGTTGCCTTGGTTGTATGCTATTGTGTCTCTGTTTTTAGGCAAAAATTCAAGGTTGGGTGCTAGGCTCTTGGGCCTGTAAAGAGCAGCTTCTCTGTTCTTTTCTCTTATATTAAATCTTCCGCTTATCAAAAAAAAAAAAAACCCTTCTCAGTGTTCCTATACTAATTGCCACTTATTATTGATTTTACCAAACAATTACGGGTTTGATAATCTCAATTAACTATATGTTATTTAATTAAATGAACAACGAGATCTTATTGCATATAAAATAAATAATAATCGAGATGGAGTTTTTCTAAATCACAGTAAATAACATGAGCACTACAGAAAATTAAAAAAAAATTAAAATATGAACAATCTCACAGTAATTGATTGAATCCTGCTCTTGAATTAACCTTTAACTAGAATAAAAATTTAGCCAACTATGGCCAAGAACAAAAACAAAATAAAATTGAAAACTAAGCAAATTCCTATCATAGAGATGGAAGAACAAAGGTGGCGACAGCAGCCAAAGTTACTGTTCATATTCTCTCCTTGTCCCTTTTAAAAGAAAACCTAAAAAATTTAGGTAATTCATTGATTACTATCCAAACTTCGAAAATAAAATAAAAATATTAAATATAATTTAATCCTCCTAAAAAATACTGCCTATTATCTCCTAAATCAAAGCCTAATTATCCCTAAAAATAAAATTGAGTACAACTGGCGGTTAGGGTAATTTCGCACTTAAAAACTATAAGGCTGGTACTCTGCTGTCTCGACTCTCTTGGACAAGGCAAACGCTTTCCCTTGCCCCTTAGCCTTGGGCAAGGCAAACTCCAAATCTAGCTCTTACTTTTAAACTTCTTTAAATCTTCAAGGTTGCTCTAAATCTACTCCAATTAGTTTTAATTTGTTCATTTTTCACTACTTTGGTCTTACAATGATCAAAATAACAAAACAAGTAAAAATAACCAAAATAGGCTAAGAATCAATGCATAAAAATAGGAGAAAATCGAGAAAATTAAGAACTTAACAAGTCCTATTCAGAGTTTGATTCCTACTTCAACACTGATTCCCAACTTTATAAAAGGAAGAATCCAAGCATGTTATTTTTCTTGTTTTTTTTTCAATTATTGGACACTTTCTGTAAGGACCCAAAATACACCATAATCGCATTAAGGTATGTTTAGGGTGAAACGAAAAGCGAATGTGTTTTATTTAGCAACGGTAGTATTGAAAAGGGCACAACCGTCATTAGTTTGAAAGTTTTGGGTAAATTGAACACTTATGTTGTTATGCCTTAAACAGCATTAAAATAATTATTTTGGTGACAAAAAATGTGTAATTGGAGGATGAAAATGGTTAATTATAGTAAAGGACGTAACCGGTATTATTTGAAAACGTTAAAGGTAATTTGGTCATATTAAACCTATAGATCAAATGGAAGGAATTAAGTAATTATATGGGCCAATGTATGAGAATAGATTAGTAGTATGCCAAATTTATGAAGAAACAAAAGAGGAAATGATCAAATTGAAATTGAGAATAAAAATAAAAAAGGGGCTAATAGATGTTTGACAAGGGGAATTTTTGGATAACCACAAATTAATGGCCATGTATAAGAGGCCAAAGTGGTCGGCAATAAGGGGAAAGAGGGGAGCAGCCACTTTTCTCTTGAATTTCCTCAAAAATTTTGCTTTCTCTCTCATGCTTATACTTCCCCAAATAGATGTTTTGGAATTCAAGTGCATGAATCAAGTTAAAAAGGTAAGTTTATTTCTTATCTTTTTCTAATTGTGAGATTGAGGTTTTATGTAGGAAGTATGATTTAGTAGGAATGATGACATGTAATTTTTTGGGTTTTGATGAGGGATTTGGATGATAATGACCATAAAAGAGTGAGAAAGCAAGAAAGAAAGATCTACTAAAGAAGAAGGAGCAAAATAAAGAGGTGTGGAAACTATATTCAGTTTATGAGTATTGATGATAAATAATTTGATTTGAGTTGTATTTGATTGATATGTGTTTATTTATGATGATAGTAGTGAGTGTTGGCTTTAAAATGTTAAAAAGAGGTGCATGTGAATAGGATTGGTGAAAAACTGTATTAGGACACACTTGACCACTCTTTGGTTATTAGGTTGTAAATGGGGTTTTAGAACTCCAAATTATATGAAACTAGTTCCGTTGGAAATCTATGACACATACCTACAAATGTCTTAGAAATAGTTATGAGCTAATTTTAGATCTATGTGCTCCAAAATTGGCCAAAATAGAGGTGCATCTACTTTGCCCAGTTCATTAGAGCAGTTCAAGTTGTTTTGATCTTATCTGATGATTTAGGTGTTCTAATGATATAAAATTTATTTCATATGAAAGATAACATCCTAGGGATCATTTGTTAAGAGAAATTTTTGTCTAAAAATGAGGTTTAGATGTTGATTTAGGCGGTGCAAAGTTTGAGGTGAAAAGCTATCTTGGGATTCCGATTTTTGATAGGCACCTAATGGATGCCTCTTTCGCGAGCACGAAAGAGCATGATAGTTGATAGCTTTTATTCTTATTTGGGACCTTAAGGCTGGCACAAATCATTGCCCATCGATACCCTCCCCTGTTTTGTATATTTTGTGTGTTTTTCTTTCCGAAACACACTCGAACTTCAACGGAACTATCCGTAACTTATCCGACACATGTTTAGAGTTTTGTGAAGAGTAAATGAATGGTTATCACTTAGGAATACAAGTGGTTAAGGTTATAAATTTGAATAATTACTAAGGTACTTAAAGGTATAGTCAGTCGAACATTTTGTTAAGTGCCTAATATTGCATATTTTAACATGTTTTTCATCACTTTCATGCATTTAATTTTAGCTTAAATTAGTAATTTTTACTTGTTTTATGATTTTGGTCTTTGTAGGGTCAAAATGGTAAAAAGGAAACAAATTAAAGTTAAAGGGAGTGAATTTGGAACAGCCATGAAAGTGCAAGGAATTCTGAAGTGAAAAGCTGATCTTGGGCTTAGCCTTGCCCAAGGCTAAGGGGCAAGGGTAAGGAACTGCCTTGCCCAAGGCTAAGGGGCCAGACGCGACAACAGATGCAGATTTAGGGTTTTTAACTTAAAAGTTGACCTAGCCGCCAGCTGGTCTTCATCAGATATTTAGGGATAATCAAGCTGTAATTAAGGGGATAATAGACAGTATTTTTAGGAAGATTAAATTGCTTTTAATATTTTTATTTTATTTTCCAAGTTTGGATAGGAATAAACTACTTACCTAAATATTTTAGGTTTTCTTTTAAAAGGGATAGAGAAAAAACGTGAAGGGGAGCTTTGGCAGCCGCCGCAGCCTCTGTTCTTCCATTTTCTGTGTTAGGAATTTCTTTAGTTTTATTTTATTTTTGTTCTTGGCCATGATTGGCTAAATTTTCTTCTAGTTAAAGGTTTAATTCAAAGCTAGGATTCTTCATTTCTGTGAGATTGTTCTTGCTTAATTTTTTCTTTAATTCATATGATGTTCATGTTATTTACTGTGGCTTAGAGAAATTATATCTCGATTGTTATTTATTATTTGCACAATAAGGGCCCATTGTTCATTTAATTAAATAGCATATAGCTAATTGAGATTGTTAAATCCGTAATTGTTTGATAAAATCAATAACAAGTGGTAATCAGTGTAGCTTCCTCACAAGGGCTGTTACATTGAGTAAATGCATGATTTGGTCTAAATCGGTCTCGCGTGAGGTCGGTTGGCTTAGGTCGGGTCTTTCTATTTCTTAATGCTGTCAATAAATTAAATCCTTGCGCGTGTTAAGGGTTGTTTATTGGTTAGGAATTAATTACAGTCTTACTTGATTGATTCATTAATACGGAAAGATTAGGTCGGGAGCGCGAAGCCGACGACTATAACTGATTCATTGCATGATTTTAGAGTATCTTTTCATCAATGATCAGTAAGTTAAATCCTGTGCTGCGAATACCTTTAACTAGAGGTTTTTATCTTTTATTTTATTTTTATTTATTTTTCTGTATTTTATTTGTTATTATTTTAATTCTGTGTTTTTATTCTTAATTTACAAAACCCTCCTTTTTATTTTTATTGTTTGTTTTTGGTTAATTAAAAGAATTAAAACTCGACCAATCCCTGTGGATTCGACCCTGCTCATCACTATTTACAAGTTAATTTCAGTTCAGAGTAGGTATTTTATTTTTGTTGGTCTCGACAGCCATCACATTTTCGAAGAAATCCAAAAGTAACATGACGTGACATGTTAATAGGTTTATAAGCGAAAATACTCCAATTTGTATTTTGAATCTGTAGAACAACGGGCTGATTCCTAACCTTTGGGATACGTAGAAAGCTTAGAATACTATCCCAAGTCCGAACCAAATCATGGAAACTTATGCATGTATAAAGGATGAATGTGGCTTGTATGTGCCGATGTATAGAAAGTTCTTATGGGCATTCGAACCTCGAGTAGCCTTAATTATTGTTTGAAATTGTTATTCAATGTTAAGATTGAATTAAATGATTTTGTTAAGTGTGACATAAACTGAAAATGAAATGAATCTTTTGTATATGAAACGGTTTTTAAATGATGGTCTAAATAATGAATGTTCTGAGGTGTGTGTATAGGTGTTATGTTAATATGGATTATGTTTGGTGGATATGGGTGAGTGCTTGAATATAGGTAAGAGGAATGGGAGTTAAACATGTAGTTCAAGCTCTGTCGCGAGCGTGACAAGGGTCACGAGCACGATAGAGGGCTACATAGGGCATAAATTGCCAGATTGCATTCTGTCACAAGCGCGACAGAAGTCTTTCATGTTCCGTCGCATGCGCGACTTATGCCGCGAGCACGACAGGAAGTTATATTGGGGTCTGTCGCGGGCACGTAATGGTCGCGAGCGTGACATAGCTATGTGTTATGAATGCCTATTGATTGTCTTATTTTGTGCAAACCATTGTATTTGGCTTATGAATGATTATGCATATGGATGTCATGAAATGCGATAATATGAACATGAAATGGATTAATAATTTAACCTGCAAGTTGAGTCGTGAATAGATAGTCATGCCTATAGAGTCTTTTGAGTGTTGCAGCCTATGTGTCTTGATGGCCCTTTGTGGATCAAAACGGAATCTCGTTTGGGAATTTCACCTTTATTTTCGGATCGCGCTAGATCCACCTTTATTCTGAAATGAATGTACCTTTGAGTACCAATGTATTTTTACCCGTTATTCACAACTTCGAAAAAAATGCGGGCAATTTATGAATAAATGAATAGTATATATGGAAATGCTATGTGATAATATTACGTGATGATTTGAAATAAAGCCTCTGTTGGACCCTGGTTTACGGTCCTTATGTGTTTTTAGATCCCGAATTGGATCGTTTTGTGTTTCTGGATCGTGGTAGATCCCCCCTCTGTTATAGAAATGAATGTACCTACGGGTACCTATATGTTTAGAAGCTTGTTATCCATTGCTTTGGAATTACAGGCAATTTGCTAAAGCAAGTGTAAAAATAAAGAGCATTTTTGTTATTGTGAATTAAAAGATTTTATGAATGGATAAAATAATGTGATAAGGCAACTGTTAAGCGAGATGTGTTAAGAGAATTTTGTAAACCTGAATAAATGTGAACAAGTGAACAAAATGAAATGTATAAGAAGCATGAAGGTATAAATAATGTGTTAGTGATCTGTTAACATTGATGTGTGAATAAAGCATGTGTTAATTAAATATATGTATATGCGAAGTACATGTTTATGTTTTGATGAACTCTTTGAAAGTGCCTAAACTGTTATAATCGGCATTCCTTTGAACCTTTTTGACGGCCATTCTTAGTGGTCGTCCATATTTATGTGTTTCCCACTAAACTTTATGCTTAGCATGGATTTTCGTTTAATTCGTATAGGTGCAAGTGATCGGGATTTTTTGAGGGCCATCCGTAGCAGTCCAGGCCAATGCAAGTATATGAAGAGATCTTAGGGTAGGACTTGTATAGTCTTAAGAATGTGTGTACGATTTGTAATTTTGAAATATAAATTTTGTAAAAGCAATATTAGTTATGCAATCGAACTATCTATAATAAGTTCTGAAGAAGTATATTTTATATTGTGCTTGTGTAATAAGTTTATAGTTAACTGTACAAGTGTATTTGAAAGCGAAAGAAATTTTTAAAACTCAGATTTTGGCATAAAGCTTTATAAGTTTAAATGTTTGTGTCGGTAACACCCTTGACCGTCGTTGTGAACCCGCCGGATCACCGTACGGTTTACTGTGTACGGGTAAGGGATGTTACACTTTCTTTATCTTCATTAATTCTCTGATTTGACAGTCGAAGTCTCTCTTGTCGGAATTGATGGGTGCCGAAGCCACCAAAAATAAATACCTCAATTATCCTACTAAATAAATTGCAAATAGGGTAAGAAAGGGTCGAATCCACAAAGACTAGCACTGAAATAATTCTAAATAACCAGATTTTTAACAATAAAAATATAAAAAGGGGGGGATTTTCATAAATCAAAAGCTAACAATTGCTGAATTCAAAGAAACAAATAAAATAAACAGTAAATTAATTAAAAGAAATTCAATATGTGATAAATTCCAGTTAAAGATATTCGCAACACAGATTTAATTCAACCGATCATTGACGAAAGATTAACTCCAAAAACCATATAATGGGCCAGTTATAGCCGTCGGCTTCGCGCTCCCGACCTCATCTCTCCGTATTATTGAATTAATCAAGTAAGACTATAATTAATTCCTAATCAATAAATAACCCAAAACACGCGCAAGGATTTAATTTATTGACAACATTAATGAAATAGAAAGACCTGACCTAAGCCAACCAACCTCACGCGAGATCAATTTAGACTCAATCATGCATCTACTCAACATAACAGCCCTTGTGAGGAAGCTATGCTGATTGCCACTTATCGTTAACTTCACCAAACAATTACGGATTCAGCAAAATTAATCTAGCAATATATTATCTATTAAGATGAACAACGGCGCCTCATTGAACATAAAATAAATAATAATTGAGATATAGTTTCTCTAAATTTCAGTAAATAACATGAACATCATATGAAATTAAGAACAATAAATAAGAATAACAATCTCACAGAGAATCAAAACCTGGCCTTGAAGTGATCTTTAACTGAAATTGGAGTTTTAGCCACACATAATTGAAATAACAATCAAAATAAAATTAAAAACAGAAAATGAACTCCCTGTTACAGCCTTGAGAAAACCCAGAAGAAGAAGAAGAAGAAGATCTGTCCTTCTTCACGTTTTTCCCTAGATATAGAGGAATTCAAACTTGGTGGAATAGAAAAGTCATCAAATTCCCACCAAACCTTGAAAATAACTCACCAAACATTGAAAATAAATTACAAATATTGATAAAATATTATTTTTCTAGAAAGGCTGCCTAATATCCCTTGAATTACAGCTCAATCATCCCTAAAAATCTGGTGAAATCCAACTGGCGGCTAGGTCAACTTCGGATTAAAAATATGAAATCTGCACTCTGATGACGCGTTTTGGCTGTTAGCCTTGAGCAAGGCAACTCCTTACCCTTGCCCCTTAGTCTTGGGCAAGGTTAAACTCAAAATCAGCTTTCAGCTCCTAAATTCCTTGATTTTCCTTGGCTGTTCCATATTCACTCTATTTGGCTTCAATTGCTTCCTTTTCATCACTTTGATCCTACAATGACAAAAATCACAAAAACAAGTGAAAAGTACTAATTTAAGTCAAAATAAAGTGCAATAAAGTGATGAAAAATATGCTAAAGTATGTAACATTAGACACTTAACAGGAATCCGCTAGAATTTTATGTTTTCAAGTGACTTTTTACAGCCGGTAGCCCAAAAATTTTGGATTGTGATAATTTTCGACAAGTGGATGTGGGCAAGGTAGGTGGTGCATGTGTGGGGACTCGAGGAGTGGGTGTTTGGGCTACGGCGGATGCTTGAGGAATGAGTGTAGGGGCTGCATGGGGTGCTTGAGTGGCCATAGCTGATAGGACTATCAAGAGAGTTTGAGCGGCTTGAGGAGTCAGACCGAGGATTGCTGGGATAGTGATAGTTAAGGGGGTTACTAGTGTTTGGGTTTGTATTTGAGGAAAAAGTTGTTACACTGGTAATGGTGAGATTCGTTCTGGTTGAGTTGACACTGGGTGACAAAGTGTCTGGCCAAAAAGTTGGATTGGGAGTGGCAAAATTGGTTTAGGTTGATGTAGACACCGGGTCCTGAGATAACTCAGACCAAAGTTACCCGATGAGAAATCAACGTCCGAGTCCGTACAAACGGTTGAGATTCAGAGGTTTTGGTCCCCTGCTTCATGAGAAATGTGTTCTTTCAGTCTTTATAGGAAAGAGGGAGGAAACGGGGATATTTTTTTGGGTCAAAAGGTGAATTTTTCTCCATTGGCAGTCTGCCTGTCTGTCAAAGGCAAGACCGTCGCTCGCTGCGGGTCACCGACGACCTATGTGATTTTTCGACGCTCGTCGGAGGGACCTGATTTTTCGGAGCACGCAACCTGATTTCCCGAAACACGCGACCTTTCCGACGGCCGTCGGTAAGAGTTGCAGGCCCGTAGGTTGAATCCTTATGTCAGTAGGATTGAACCGACGCCCGTCTGTGGAACCAACGCCCGTCGGTCACCCCTGACCTGTAAAAGCTTTCATTTCCCACCTAGAAAGGGGTTGGAGAAATTTTTAAAGGGGGAAACTCTGTCAAAATTAAGACTTGTTTCTCTCTCTTCCAACAAACACAAATCTTAAGAAATCTCTTTTAGTTTAAGAATCAAATCATTAAAAAGGAGCTAAATCTAATTAGTTTTCCTAAGGCTTTGATTCCAAAATTCAGTCTTTTGAAGGATCAAGAAGGAAATAATCTATTTTCCTCATTCTTGACCTCTCATTTTGTCTTCTCGTGGAGCGTGTGGGACTTTAATCGACACCAAAAATCCAACCAAAATATTATCTGAGGATAAATATTCCGGACTTCTTCTCCGTATTATTTCATCTTTATTCTTATTCTTGTTTTTTTCGCCTTTTTTGCTTTTATCTTTCTTTATTTTGATCCTTTTCATCTCATTTTTGTGGTAAAAATCTGTGTTTGCCTTGAAAAAATAGTTTCACTGTCGTTTTCAGAGACAACAGTGATCGACGGGTCATCTGTTTCACCGACGCCCGTCGGTCACCCCTCCCACAGACGCCCTCTCTCGAGTGATACGTTGGTCACCTTGACTGACGCCCGTCGGTCACTCGGCAGTGGCCGTCCCTGGGTTCTGTCTCCATATTTTCAAACCCCCTTTTCTTTTCCTTTTTCTATCTCTCTCAAGTCTTAGAGCTTTATTTATATTGCGCTTTTGTATATTAACACCCATTAACCTTTTGTGAGCATATATGATTTTCTTGGACTGTCCTGAGCTCGAGGGGCAGTCTACCATGCTCGGAGGATTCCGTCCGGTTTAGTTTTCTAACCTTCTTAGTTATTTCACTCATTTGTTTATTTATTAATTATTTTATGTACATGAATATACCTTTTTGTATCTCGCTAAATATAAAAATTGATGAATGTTTTATATTTAATAAAAGGAGATTTTCATAAAATTAAGGACCCAATGTCCTATTTTTCATCCAATGAAAAATTTCCACAATAAAAACATCATTTTTATAATAAATGCATGCGAGGACCAAAGTCCTCAAAATAAATAATCTCCCATCTTATGTATGTATTGCAAATTTATAAATGGGAGTTGTATTCCGCTCCTAGTGTTATTGTAATTTTTTGATTTAATATTCCTTTATTTATCTATCGCTTTAACACGTGAATAAAATGCGCTTTTAATTCAATTGCATCGTGTGGAAAGGGAGTGAATTAATGAGTTCAAAATTTAATCATAAAATGATCGAGGTAGAAATAGATGAGAAGTCCCGAACCCAGCTCTGGTCTTTGGGCTCAACGAGGCGAGAGGTCTTTCCGATCACTCATTGGAACCTCCAAGACACCTCTTGTGTCATTTTCAAAGACTTAATCAATGAATCCTAGGCTCCAAGGGAGAGAGGTTCACCCTCCAAGACCCCTTTTGGTTGGCCCAAAATGGATACATGCGTTGTCTTAGGCTCTCCGAGGCGAGAGAAACTTTCCCAATGTTTTATTGGGTGGCGACTCCATGAAACCTCCTTGTTGCCCAAAATAGACGTACTTGTAAATATCTTTACAAGTTGCCAACGGATCCTCAATTGCCCGATCGCCCTCAAGCGGGTGGTCAGAGGGGCGGCCGCGGGGTCCGGCGCGCATCATAGTTGATTTATCAACGGGGCGACAAAAATAGATAAGTCGGGAAGGAGATCCATAGTTACCAGAAACTCTCAGGTTCCACGCTCACTGCACTAAATGATGACAGTCAGAAATTTTCGGGCTAGCGGTTGTAGGAAGTCACCTGAAAACACAAAACTCCAGCGAGTTTCCGACAAGGGAGACTCTGACGGTCAAGTCAAAAAATTGATGAAGATAAAGAAAGTGTCTAATAATTGGAAAAAAATCAAGAAAAAGAACATACCTAGATTTTTCCTTTTATAAAGTTAGGACACTTTGTTGGAATAGGAATAAAACTCTGAATAGGAGTCGTATCTAAATAGGATAGAACTTCAAGTCCTAAATGGGATATAACTCAAAGATTCCTAATTAAATAGGGTTAATTCCTGATTAGATAAGGTAAATCTCAAAAAATCCATGTTATAATGGAATTGAAATCTTCAAAAGATTCTGACAATCCCTATATCTATCGAAAACATGCTGATTCCAAACTTTTAGGAGATACCGAGCTATTATTGAGAGAGTTTATTCAGATGAGTTCTAGCGAGGTGTCCGATTATCAAAAATTAAAGAGTGAAACCCAGACACTACACATCTTTCACAACCAGATCAAATAATTAGGTACCCAAAAGAGAAAATAAAGATTGCAATGGGATAGATGAACTTACAACCCAATAATGGTGGTGACTAATATTCTAACCTCCAGTATATCTTTTGAAGCCATTGAGAGGATCTTTTCTGTAAGTCCTTCTCGGATCTAACACAAGTGTTGAGCTCTCTACAAGTTCACTAATGGGTGCCTCAACAATAGTCCTCCATGAAAGCTCCAGTGCATACTTCTCCCCATTTTCCCTACCTGTTAGGTGGAAAATCAGCAACAAAATTTTGTCTCCTTCCAAAATACTAACTATACCTTCTGCTTGGTAAATGAGAAAATTGGAAGAAAATAAAAGTAATTTGTAAAAAGATGCTAACTTTGTCTAGGATTCCCAAGAAACATGAATTCTCCCATTAATTAAAGCAATAAATCTTAATGGGTACAATGGAGATGGTGGACCCATATAAGGCAAAATAGAGGTAAAAGCAACTAAAAACAAAACAGACTTCCTTTTTTTCCTGCATTTTTCTGGGAAACCAAACAAGGATAATGAAGCAAAGAAACCAAGAGAACCACATTGTACCTACAGATGTGTCCGCGCCAGAAACCGGTATAAGAGATGTCGGTTTTTGTCAGATTTCTAACAGAAACAAGCATCCTCTTTTGCTGGTCTCTGGCTCTTTGTCAGCTGCACAGGATGGGCCACACTCTGACACAAACCGGTATATATATGTGCGGTTTTCCGACATCTCAAAAACCCAAATATTTTTACTTTAACTCAATTTTTCTAATTTTTTTTTAAATTACACATATTTTTTTAAAAAAACCCAATTTGGGGACAATCCAAGTGACCCAAATTTTTTATAATATCATAAATTATTATTATTATTATTATTATTATTATTATTATTATTATTATTCTTTAAATTATATATTTATTTATAATGTATAATTTAAATAAAAAAAGCTTTAACTTAGACCTTCTTCGTTGCTTCATAGTTGCATCACTTTTATTGGACAAACTAATTGAAATCCCTATTCCATGGACTGACTGCACTAACCGACTACCGCTCAGTCCTCATTGACGCCGCTGCTCCCCTCAAGCTCCTTAGTCGTCTAATGTATGTAGTGGTTACGTCCTTGAGTTGAATTAATCTTGTAACATATTCTCTTAAGATTATTTTTTTTTAAAATAAGTAATTTTTCTAGAATTTGATTGAAATATAATGATATTCAAGAAAAAAAAATGAAATTAAAATTTAACTCAATAATTTGAAAAGAATTTGTGACATAGAAAATGATTATGAACTTGATTAGACGATCTGCCTAACCTGATATTCAAAGTGCCCAAATTGAAATTAATATCATGACTTAAATTTGTTCGAATCTGACCTCTTTGATAGGTCTACCTATTAGGTAAATTTAGTGTGTTAAACTTGATATATCATAATATAATAGATATGTCCTGATATAATGATACCATAAACTATGGTTGTATATTTATTTATTTTTCTAGTTTAGATTATTTAATATGATGTAACATTCTTATTAGCATTCTTTTCTTTTGTATGTAATTTTCTGTTCTAGTTGTAATAACTCTAAGTTTGTGTGTGTGTATATATATATATATATATATATATATATATATTCTTTGAATACAATATTTATGAGAGAATTCAATTTATCACTCTATTTATAGATTACTAAATTCATAAAAAAATTAAATTGACCAAGTTAATGCATATCAATGATAACTTCTTTTATAAATTTAATCCTTGTTCCTTTGATTTAGACGGAAACATATTGTAGTAGAAATAAATACAACTGAAAAATGGAACTTATATAATCATTTAAGTTATATTGAAATAATGATAAATTCATAATCAAAGAACCTAATAATTATAAGTAAATGGATCAAGCGAAATGGATGAGGCGAAGTGAGTTGGGATTGAGTTATGATCGATTAAATAATAAACGGATCAAAATTTCGTGAAGTATAAATGAATTAGATTGAATCGTGTTAGATCATGATCCAAATGGATCATAAACTGGTCAAAATTTATGACATTATATTTTTAATTTTAAATTTTTTTTAATTGTTGAAAATAAATTATTATACTTGTATAACTAATAATAATAATAATATTTTTTATTCAGGTTATATAAAAAATGCATATAATTACAAATAATAGAAATGGGTAAAAAGTGGGCTAAAGAAGGGTTGGATCATATTGGTTGGACTGAGTCGAGATGTCATGAACGAGTTATCAATATTGATCAAATTAAAATTAGGTCACATTTTTATGGTTGATTTGGAACGAACCAAAATTTGCCACCTCTGCTAGTAATTCCTAGACTTAAAAATATTTTAAACAAGTAAAAAATAAAAAATATGAATGGTTATTAAAAAAAGGCAAAAGTTTCAATATATATATATATATATATATATATATATATATATATATATATATATATATATAGAGCCTTAAACTAAAACGTAGAAAATAATTCAAAATTTTCAATATCATTAACAAAAGAAAAAATAACTTAGAAAATAATAAAAAAATTTGATGATCATTAAGCAAAGAGAAAAGCCACTTTGCTTATCCAAAATATTAACTTCTAAGATAGATATCTTAGAAGATTTTTACATTATTATAACATTTACTATTTTATAAAATTTTGATCAACCATTGATATTTTGGTCTTCAGTGTAGTCTGCAGCATAGTCGCATTGAAAGATCAAGCCACCATTGGGGCACTCAATCATAGCACACCCCATGCGATTTGTGTCGCGAGCAATAATATTTGCATAATGCCCACATTCATCATCTCCAATACATTTCTCAGTTTTAAAGTCATAGTACTGTTTCTCACTGAGCCACATGACAGTTGCATCAGTTCCCGTCATGATGTCGCCAGTGCCTCCTGCCAAGTTTTCAGCATAAGGTCCTCCCACAGAGTGCTCAAGTTCACAGTTTTGTCCGTGTTGGCTGGCTGTTCTTCTTGCATACTCTGCTATCTTAGGATCCCATCTTATAGGTTGAAGGCCGAGTTTTGCCCTTTCAGCATTGTGAGGTACTAAATATTTTTCCGGATCGCCTCGAGGAGAAGAAGCATAAGAGGGAAGGACTAGAGCTATGCGCACAAGAATAAAAAAGGCCGATGAGAGTTTGAGAGCCATGATGTTGATATCTTATGTTAATAGAGTGTAATGTTGATTTCTTAATGAAAGTAATTGTTGCATGTATGGCTTTATTTATAGGCAGGTATTGCGTTGAGAGATTATTGCTTTTGAGATAAATTTAGCAATGTTACATCTATACAACCTAAGAAAAGTTTATTGGTTATTAGCAAGTTTAGGAATATCATTAAATTATTCTATGCTCTAGCCTTTTCCATTTTATTTAGAAAGAACAAATGGTTAAGGAAAAGGTAAATGAATCTATTTATAGGTTAGTGTTGTATTGAGAAAATATTATTTCTTAGTTGATTAGTCAATTTTTTTCTTTAATCCAAATCTAGATCAAAATTCGTTCAAGAATAGTGACCCAAATTTAAATCCAAACTAAAAAAACTGTATGACTTCATACGAAAATTAATTAGGATAGATCTAGGAGGATTTTTTTTTTTTTTTTTTTTAATGTGTAATTTTTTAAAAAATTTAGAAATGGGGTTACAGTAAAAATATTTGGGGTGTCGGAAATTGGCACACACATGTGCCGGTTTGTGTCAGAGTAGGGCCCACACTGTGCAGCTGACGGAGTGCTAGAAAACGGCACAAGAGGTGCCGATTTTTGTCAGAAATCTGACAAAAATCAGAACTCTCTTGTGCCCGTTTTTGGTGCTGACACATCTCAGATTGTTTTCACCATATCCTTCAACATAATTTTCATCTTATTTCATTTTATTTCTAAGCAGCAGATCTTTGATTTTTCCTAAATGCTACTCATTTTCACCAACTCTACCATGACAAAAAAGCTCAACTAAGACAAGACCAATGCATTCTTTTTTCCTTACTGCAGTTAGAACTCGAGTCCTCATTGTTTAGGACAAGGCCAATGCCACTGAACTAAAGCTTATACTTTGCTAAATCTTATAGCAACCTAACAACATTAAGGATCCATGCACTCTTCTTTCCCCACCTAGCCTTAAAGTTAGCTGGAAGTGCAAGATCCAAAATTGGTGAGTGGAAATTGATAACCGGACACCTCGCTCTGAGTCCGGTTAGTTGAGTTCATCTGAATAAGCTCTTTTAATAATAGCTCGGTATCTCCTGATAGTTTGGAACCAGCATGTTTCCGATAGATATAGGGATTGTCAAAATCCTTTTAAGGTTTCAATTTCAATATAACGCGGATTCTTTGATATTTACCTTATCTAATTAGGAATTAACCCTATTAAATCAAGAATCTTTGAGTTCTATCCCATTTAGGACTTGAAGTTCTATCCTATTCGGGATACTAGTCCTGATGGGTGTCAAAATCAACAAAAATAAAATTTATACTCTAACTAAGATTTTATAAATACCGATGAGCAGGGTCGAATCCACATAAATTGATCGAGTTTTAATTTTTTAAATTACTAGAAATAAACAATAAAAATAAAAAAAGGGGTTTTGTAAATAAAGGATCAAAAATTCAGAATTAAAATAATAATGAATAAAATGTAGAAAATAAATAAAAATAAAACAAAAGATGAAAATTTCGGTTAAATGTATTCGCGGTACATGATTCAATTTACTAATAATGGACGAAAAGATACTCTACAATCATGCAATAGTTAGTTATAGTCGTTAGCTTTGCGCTCCCGATCAATCTTTTCTTATTAATAGGCTAATCAAGTAAGATTGTAATTAACCCCTAATCAATAAACAATCACCTCTCAGCAATAAAATTTAATTTATTGTCAGTTTTATGAATTAGAAAGACCTGACCTAAGTTAACTAATTTCTCAGCGAGATTAATTTAAACCAAATCATGCATTTACTTAATACAACAACCCTGTGGCATCGAGATTAATTGTGGCTGGAAGAGGACTTATCAATTTGTGCCGTTCCACTCTAACGAGGTCTGTTGCTGTTATGTAACTTCACAGAGGGAACTCTTCTACTGATTTTTGGCTTATGTTGTAAAGTGGTTTTGCTGTATTGTTGCCTTGGTTGTATGCTATTGTGTCTCTGTTTTTAGGCAAAAATTCAAGGTTGGGTGCTAGGCTCTTGGGCCTGTAAAGAGCAGCTTCTCTGTTCTTTTCTCTTATATTAAATCTTTCGCTTATAAAAAAAAAAAAACCCTTCTCAGTGTTCCTATACTAATTGCCACTTATTATTGATTTTACCAAACAATTACGGGTTTGATAATCTCAATTAACTATATGTTATTTAATTAAATGAACAACGAGATCTTATTGCATATAAAATAAATAATAATCGAGATGGAGTTTTTCTAAATCACAGTAAATAACATGAGCACTACAGAAAATTAAAAAAAAAATTAAAATATGAACAATCTCACAGTAATTGATTGAATCCTGCTCTTGAATTAACCTTTAACTAGAATAAAAATTTAGCCAACTATGGCCAAGAACAAAAACAAAATAAAATTGAAAACTAAGCAAATTCCTATCATAGAGATGGAAGAACAAAGGTGGCGACAGCAGCCAAAGTTACTGTTCATATTCTCTCCTTGTCCCTTTTAAAAGAAAACCTAAAAAATTTAAGTAATTCATTGATTACTATCCAAACTTCGAAAATAAAATAAAAATATTAAATATAATTTAATCCTCCTAAAAAATACTGCCTATTATCTCCTAAATCAAAGCCTAATTATCCCTAAAAATAAAATTGAGTACAACTGGCGGTTAGGGTAATTTCGTACTTAAAAACTATAAGGCTGGTACTCTGCTGTCTCGACTCTCTTGGACAAGGCAAACGCTTTCCCTTGCCCCTTAGCCTTGGGCAAGGCAAACTCCAAATCTAGCTCTTACTTTTAAACTTCTTTAAATCTTCAAGGTTGCTCTAAATCTACTCCAATTAGTTTTAATTTGCTCATTTTTCACTACTTTGGTCTTACAATGATCAAAATAACAAAACAAGTAAAAATAACCAAAATAGGCTAAGAATCAATGCATAAAAATAGGAGAAAATCGAGAAAATTAAGAACTTAACAAGTCCTATTCAGAGTTTGATTCCTACTTCAACACTGATTCCCAACTTTATAAAAGGAAGAATCCAAGCATGTTATTTTTCTTGTTTTTTTTTCAATTATTGGACACTTTCTGTAAGGACCCAAAATACACCATAATCGCATTAAGGTATGTTTAGGGTGAAACGAAAAGCGAATGTGTTTTATTTAGCAACGGTAGTATCGAAAAGGACACAACCGTCATTAGTTTGAAAGTTTTGGGTAAATTGAACACTTATGTTGTTATGCCTTAAACAGCATTAAAATAATTATTTTAGTGACAAAAAATGTGTAATTGGAGGATGAAAATGGTTAATTATAGTAAAGGACGTAACCGATATTATTTGAAAACGTTAAAGGTAATTTGGTCATATTAAACCTATAGATCAAATGGAAGGAATTAAGTAATTATATGGGCCAATGTATGAGAATAGATTAGTAGTATGCCAAATTTATGAAGAAACAAAAGAGGAAATGATCAAATTGAAATTGAGAATAAAAATAAAAAAGGGGCTAATAGATGTTTGACAAGGGGAATTTTTAGATAACCACAAATTAATGGCCATGTATAAGAGGCCAAAGTGGTCGGCAATAAGGGGAAAGAGGGGAGCAGCCACTTTTCTCTTGAATTTCCTCAAAAATTTTGCTTTCTCTCTCATGCTTATACTTCCCCAAATAGATGTTTTGGAATTCAAGTGCATGAATCAAGTTAAAAAGGTAAGTTTATTTCTTATCTTTTTCTAATTGTGAGATTGAGGTTTTATGTAGGAAGTATGATTTAGTAGGAATGATGACATGTAATTTTGTGGGTTTTGATGAGGGATTTGGATGATAATGACCATAAAAGAGTGAGAAAGCAAGAAAGAAATATCTACTAAAGAAGAAGGAGCAAAATAAAGAGGTGTGGAAACTATATTCAGTTTATGAGTATTGATGATAAATAATTTGATTTGAGTTGTATTTGATTGATATGTGTTTATTTATGATGATAGTAGTGAGTGTTGGTTTTAAAATGTTAAAAAGAGGTGCATGTGAATAGGATTGGTGAAAAACTGTATTAGGACACACTTGACCACTCTTTGGTTATTAGGTTGTAAATGGGGTTTTAGAACTCCAAATTATATGAAACTAGTTCCGTTGGAAATCTATGACACATACCTACAAATGTCTTAGAAATAGTTATGAGCTAATTTTAGCTCTATGTGCTCCAAAATTGGCCAAAATAGAGGTGCATCTACTTTGCCCAGTTCATTAGAGCAGTTCAAGTTGTTTTGATCTTATCTGATGATTTAGGTGTTCTAATGATATAAAATTTATTTCATATGAAAGATAACATCCTAGGGATCATTTGTTAAGAGAAATTTTTGTCTAAAAATGAGGTTTAGATGTTGATTTAGGCGGTGCAAAGTTTGAGGTGAAAAGCTATCTTGGGATTCCGATTTTTGATAGGCACCTAATGGATGCCTCTGTCGCGAGCACGACAGAGCATGATAGTTGATAGCTTTTATTCTTATTTGGGACCTTAAGGCTGGCACAAATCATTGCCCATCGATACCCTCCCCTGTTTTGTATATTTTGTGTGTTTTTCTTTCCGAAACACACTCGAACTTCAACGGAACTATCCGTAACGTATCCGACACATGTTTAGAGTTTTGTGAAGAGTAAATGAATGGTTATCACTTAGGAATACAAGTGGTTAAGGTTATAAATTTGAATAATTACTAAGGTACTTAAAGGTATAGTCAGTCGAACATTTTGTTAAGTGCCTAATATTGCATATTTTAACATGTTTTTCATCACTTTCATGCATTTAATTTTAGCTTAAATTAGTAATTTTTACTTGTTTTATGATTTTGGTCTTTGTAGGGTCAAAATGGTAAAAAGGAAACAAATTAAAGCTAAAGGGAGTGAATTTGGAACAGCCATGAAAGTGCAAGGAATTCTGAAGTGAAAAGCTGATCTTGGGCTTAGCCTTGCCCAAGGCTAAGGGGCAAGGGTAAGGAACTGCCTTGCCTAAGGCTAAGGGGCCAGACGCGACAGCAGATGCAGATTTAGGGTTTTTAACTTAAAAGTTGACCTAGCCGCCAGCTGGTCTTCATCAGATATTTAGGGATAATCAAGCTGTAATTAAGGGGATAATAGGCAGTATTTTTAGGAAGATTAAATTGCTTTTAATATTTTTATTTTATTTTCCAAGTTTGGATAGGAATAAACTACTTACCTAAATATTTTAGGTTTTCTTTTAAAAGGGATAGAGAAAAAATGTGAAGGGGAGCTTTGGCAGCCGCCGCAGCCTCTGTTCTTCCATTTTCTGTGTTAGGAATTTGTTTAGTTTTATTTTATTTTTGTTCTTGGCCATGATTGGCTAAATTTTCTTCTAGTTAAAGGTTTAATTCAAAGCCAGGATTCTTCATTACTGTGAGATTGTTCTTGCTTAATTTTCTCTTTAATTCATATGATGTTCATGTTATTTACTGTGGCTTAGAGAAATTATATCTCGATTGTTATTTATTATTTGCACAATAAGGGCCCATTGTTCATTTAATTAAATAGCATATAGCTAATTGAGATTGTCAAATCCGTAATTGTTTGATAAAATCAATAACTAGTGGTAATCAGTGTAGCTTCCTCACAAGGGCTGTTACATTGAGTAAATGCATGATTTGGTCTAAATCGGTCTCGCGTGAGGTCGGTTGGCTTAGGTCGGGTCTTTCTATTTCTTAATGCTGTCAATAAATTAAATCCTTGCGCGTGTTAAGGGTTGTTTATTGGTTAGGAATTAATTACAGTCTTACTTGATTGATTCATTAATACGGAAAGATTAGGTCGGGAGCGCGAAGCCGACGACTATAACTGATTCATTGCATGATTTTAGAGTATCTTTTCATCAATGATCAGTAAGTTAAATCCTGTGCTGCGAATACCTTTAACTAGAGGTTTTTATCTTTTATTTTATTTTTATTTATTTTTCTGTATTTTATTTGTTATTATTTTAATTCTGTGTTTTTATTCTTAATTTACAAAACCCTCCTTTTTATTTTTATTGTTTGTTTTTGGTTAATTAAAAGAATTAAAACTCGACCAATCCCTGTGGATTCGACCCTGCTCATCACTATTTACAAGTTAATTTCAGTTCAGAGTAGGTATTTTATTTTTGTTGGTCTCGACAGCCATCACATTTTCGAAGAAATCCAAAAGTAACATGACGTGACATGTTAATAGGTTTATAAGCGAAAATACTCCAATTTGTATTTTGAATCTGTAGAACTACGGGCTGATTCCTAACCTTTGGGATACGTAGAAAGCTTAGAATACTATCCCAAGTCCGAACCAAATCATGGAAACTTATTCATGTATAAAGGATGAATGTGGCTTGTATGTGCCGATGTATAGAAAGTTCTTATGGGCATTCGAACCTCGAGTAGCCTTAATTATTGTTTGAAATTGTTATTCAATGTTAAGATTGAATTAAATGATTTTGTTAAGTGTGACATAAACTGAAAATGAAATGAATCTTTTGTATATGAAACAGTTTTTAAATGATGGTCTAAATAATGAATGTTCTGAGGTGTGTGTATAGGTGTTATGTTAATATGGATTATGTTTGGTGGATATGGGTGAGTGCTTGAATATAGGTAAGAGGAATGGGAGTTAAACATGTAGTTCAAGCTCTGTCGCGAGCGTGACAGGGGTCACGAGCACGATAGAGGGCTACGTAGGGCATAAATTGCCAGATTGCATTCTGTCACAAGCGCGACAGAAGTCTTTCATGTTCTGTCGCATGCGCGACTTATGCCGCGAGCACGACAGGAAGTTATATTGGGGTCTGTCGCGGGCACGTAATGGTCGCGAGCGTGACATAGCTATGTGTTATGAATGCCTATTGATTGTCTTATTTTGTGCAAACCATTGTATTTGGCTTATGAATGATTATGCATATGGATGTCATGAAATGCGATAATATGAACATGAAATGGATTAATAATTTAACCTGCAAGTTGAGTCGTGAATAGATAGTCATGCCTATAGAGTCTTTTGAGTGTTGCAGCCTATGTGTCTTGATGGCCCTTTGTGGATCAAAACGGAATCTCGTTTGGGAATTTCACCTTTATTTTCGGATCGCGCTAGATCCACCTTTGTTCTGAAATGAATGTACCTTTGAGTACCAATGTATTTTTACCCGTTATTCACAACTTCGAAAAAAATGCGGGCAATTTATGAATAAATGAATAGTATATATGGAAATGCTATGTGATAATATTACGTGATGATTTGAAATAAAGCCTCTGTTGGACCCTGGTTTACGGTCCTTATGTGTTTTTAGATCCCGAATTGGATCGTTTTGTGTTTCTGGATCGTGGTAGATCCCCCCTCTGTTATAGAAATGAATGTACCTACGGGTACCTATATGTTTAGAAGCTTGTTATCCATTGCTTTGGAATTACAGGCAATTTGCTAAAGCAAGTGTAAAAATAAAGAGCATTTTTGTTATTGTGAATTAAAAGATTTTATGAATGGATAAAATAATGTGATAAGGCAACTGTTAAGCGAGATGTGTTAAGAGAATTTTGTAAACCTGAATAAATGTGAACAAGTGAACAAAATGAAATGTATAAGAAGCATGAAGGTATAAATAATGTGTTAGTGATCTGTTAACATTGATGTGTGAATAAAGCATGTGTTAATTAAATATATGTATATGCGAAGTACATGTTTATGTTTTGACGAACTCTTTGAAAGTGCCTAAACTGTTATAATCGGCATTCCTTTGAACCTTTTTGACGGCCATTCTTAGTGGTCGTCCATATTTATGTGTTTCCCACTAAACTTTATGCTTAGCATGGATTTTCTTTTAATTCGTATAGGTGCAAGTGATCGGGTTTTTTTGAGGGCCATCCGTAGCAGTCCAGGCCAATGCAAGTATATGAAGAGATCTTAGGGTAGGACTTGTATAGTCTTAAGAATGTGTGTACGATTTGTAATTTTGAAATATAAATTTTGTAAAAGCAATATTAGTTATGCAATCGAACTATCTATAATAAGTTCTGAAGAAGTATATTTTATATTGTGCTTGTGTAATAAGTTTATAGTTAACTGTACAAGTGTATTTGAAAGCGAAAGAAATTTTTAAAACTCAGATTTTGGCATAAAGCTTTATAAGTTTAAATGTTTGTGTCGGTAACACCCTTGACCGTCGTTGTGAACCCGCCGGATCACCGTACGGTTTACTGTGTACGGGTAAGGGATGTTACACTTTCTTTATCTTCATTAATTCTCTGATTTGACAGTCGAAGTCTCTCTTGTCGGAATCCGCTAGAATTTTATGTTTTCAAGTGACTTTTTACAGCCGGTAGCCCAAAAATTTTGGATTGTGATAATTTTCGACAAGTGGATGTGGGCAAGGTAGGTGGTGCATGTGTGGGGACTCGAGGAGTGGATGTTTGGGCTACGGCGGATGCTTGAGGAATGAGTGTAGGGGCTGCATGGGGTGCTTGAGTGGCCATAGCTGATAGGACTATCAAGAGAGTTTGAGCGGCTTGAGGAGTCAGACCGAGGATTGCTGGGATAGTGATAGTTAAGGGGGTTACTAGTGTTTGGGTTTGTATTTGAGGAAAAAGTTGTTACATTGGTAATGGTGAGATTCGTTCTGGTTGAGTTGACACTGGGTGACAAAGTGTCTGGCCAAAAAGTTGGATTGGGAGTGGCAAAATTGGTTTAGGTTGATGTAGACACCGGGTCCTGAGACAACTCAGACCAAAGTTACCCGATGAGAAATCAACGTCCGAGTCCGTACAAACGGTTGAGATTCAGAGGTTTTGGTCCCCTGCTTCATGAGAAATGTGTTCTTTCAGTCTTTATAGGAAAGAGGGAGGAAACGAGGATCTTTTTTTGGGTCAAAAGGTGTATTTTTCTCCATTGGCGGTCTGCCTGTCTGTCAAAGGCAAGACCGTCGCTCGCTGCGGGTCACCGACGGCCTATGTGATTTTTCGACGCTCGTCGGAGGGACCTAATTTTCTGGAGCACGCAACCTGATTTCCCGAAACACGCGACCTTTCCGACGGCCGTCGGTACGAGTTGCAGGCCCGTAGGTTGAATCCTTATGTCAGTAGGATTGAAGCGACGCCCGTCTGTGGAACCAATGCCCGTCGGTCACCCCTGACCTGTAAAAGCTTTCATTTCCCACCTAGAAAGGGGTTGGAGAAATTTTTAAAGGGGGAAACTCTGTCAAAATTAAGACTTATTTCTCTCTCTTCCAACAAACACAAATCTTAAGAAATCTCTTTTAGTTTAAGAATCAAATCATTAAAAAAGAGCTAAATCTAATTAGTTTTCCTAAGGCTTTGATTCCAAAATTCAGTCTTTTAAAGGATCAAGAAGGAAATAATCTATTTTCCTCATTCTTGACCTCTCATTTTGTCTTCTCGTGGAGCGTGTGGGACTTTAATCGACACCAAAAATCCAACCAAAATATTATCTGAGGGTAAATATTCCGGACTTCTTCTCCGTATTATTTCATCTTTATTCTTATTCTTGTTTTTTTCGCCTTTTTTGCTTTTATCTTTCTTTATTTTGATCCTTTTCATCTCATTTTTGTGGTAAAAATCTGTGTTTGCCTTGAAAAAATAGTTTTACTGTCGTTTTCGGAGAAAGCAGTGATCGACGGGTCATCTGTTTCACCGACGCCCGTCGGTCACCCCTCCCACAGACGCCCTCTCTCGAGTGAGTGACGGGACACGTTGGTCACCTTGACTGACGCCCGTCGGTCACTCGGCAGTGGCCGTCCCTGGGTTCTGTCTCCATATTTTCAAACCCCCTTTTCTTTTCCTTTTTCTATCTCTCTCAAGTCTTAGAGCTTTATTTATATTGCGCTTTTGTATATTAACACCCATTAACCTTTTGTGAGCATATATGATTTTCTTGGACTTTCCTGAGCTCGAGGGGCAGTCTACCATGCTCGAAGGATTCCGTCCGGTTTAGTTTTCTAACCTTCTTAGTTATTTCACTCATTTGTTTATTTATTAATTATTTTATGTACATGAATATACCTTTTTGTATCTCGCTAAATATAAAAATTGATGAATGTTTTATATTTAATAAAAGGAGATTTTCATAAAATTAAGGACCCAATGTCCTATTTTTCATCCAATGAAAAATTTCCACAATAAAAACATCATTTTTATAATAAATGCATGCGAGGACCAAAGTCCTCAAAATAAATAATCTCCCATCTTATGTATGTATTGTACATTTATAAATGGGAGTTGTATTCCGCTCCTAGTGTTATTGTAATTTTTTGATTTAATATTCCTTTATTTATCTATCGCTTTAACACGTGAATAAAATGCGCTTTTAATTCAATTGCATCGTGTGGAAAGGGAGTGAATTAATGAGTTCAAAATTTAATCATAAAATGATCGAGGTAGAAATAGATGAGAAGTCCCGAACCCAGCTCTGGTCTTTGGGCTCAACGAGGCGAGAGGTCTTTCCGATCACTCATTGGAACCTCCAAGACACCTCTTGTGTCATTTTCAAAGACTTAATCAATGAATCCTAGGCTCCAAGGGAGAGAGGTTCACCCTCCAAGACCCCTTTTGGTTGGCCCAAAATGGATACATGTGTTGTCTTAGGCTCTCCGAGGCGAGAGAAACTTTCCCAATGTTTTATTGGGTGGCGACTCCATGAAACCTCCTTGTTGCCCAAAATAGACGTACTTGTAAATATCTTTACAAGTTGCCAACGGATCCTCAATTGCCCGATCGCCCTCAAGCGGGTGGTCAGAGGGGCGGCCGCGGGGTCCGGCGCGCGTCATAGTTGATTTATCAACGGGGCGACAAAAATAGATAAGTCGGGAAGGAGATCCATAGTTACCAGAAACTCTCAGGTTCCACGCTCACTGCACTAAATGATGACAGTCATAAATTTTTGGGCTAGCGGCTGTAGGAAGTCACCTGAAAACACAAAACTCCAGCGAGTTTCCGACAAGGGAGACTCTGACGGTCAAGTCAAAAAATTGATGAAGATAAAGAAAGTGTCTAATAATTGGAAAAAAATCAAGAAAAAGAACATACCTAGATTTTTCCTTTTATAAAGTTAGGACACTTTGTTGGAATATTAGGAATAAAACTCTGAATAGGAGTCGTATCTAAATAGGATAGAACTTCAAGTCCTAAATGGGATATAACTCAAAATTCCTAATTAAATAGGGTTAATTCCTGACTAGATAAGGTAAATCTCAAAAAATCCATGTTATAATGGAATTGAAATCTTCAAAAGATTCTGACAATCCCTATATCTATCGAAAACATGCTGATTCCAAACTTTTAGGAGATACCGAGCTATTATTGAGAGAGTTTATTCAGATGAGTTCTAGCGAGGTGTCCGATTATCAAAAATTAAAGAGTGAAACCCAGACACTACACATCTTTCACAACCAGATCAAATAATTAGGTACCCAAAAGAGAAAATAAAGATTGCAATGGGATAGATGAACTTACAGCCCAATAATGGTGGTGACTAATATTCTAACCTCCAGTATATCTTTTGAAGCCATTGAGAGGATCTTTTCTGTAAGTCCTTCTCGGAGCTAACACAAGTGTTGAGCTCTCTACAAGTTCACTAATGGGTGCCTCAACAATAGTCCTCCATGAAAGCTCCAGTGCATACTTCTCCCCATTTTCCCTACCTGTTAGGTGGAAAATCAGCAACAAAATTTTGTCTCCTTCCAAAATACTAACTATACCTTCTGCTTGGTAAATGAGAAAATTGGAAGAAAATAAAAGTAATTTGTAAAAAGATGCTAACTTTGTCTAGGATTCCCAAGAAACATGAATTCTCCCATTAATTAAAGCAATAAATCTTAATGGGTACAATGGAGATGGTGGACCCATATAAGGCAAAATAGAGGTAAAAGCAACTAAAAACAAAATAGACTTCCTTTTTTTCCTGCATTTTTCTGGGAAACCAAACAAGGATAATGAAGCAAAGACACCAAGAGAACCACATTGTACCTACAAATGTGTCCGCGCCAGAAACCGGTATAAGAGATGTCGGTTTTTGTCAGATTTCTAACAGAAACAAGCATCCTCTTTTGCCGGTCTCTGGCTCTTTGTCAGCTGCACAGGATGGGCCACACTCTGACACAAACCGGTATATATATGTGCGGTTTTCCGACATCTCAAAAACCCAAATATTTTTACTTTAACTCAATTTTTCTATTTTTTTTTAAATTACACCAATTTTTTTAAAAAAAACCCAATTTGGGGACAATCCAAGTGACCCAAATTTTTTATAATATCATAAATTATTATTATTATTATTATTATTATTATTATTATTATTATTATTATTATTCTTTAAATTATATATTTATTTATAATGTATAATTTAAATAAAAAAAGCTTTAACTTAGACCTTCTTCGTTGCTTCATAGTTGCATCACTTTTATTGGACAAACTAATTGAAATCCCTATTCCATGGACTGACTGCACTAACCGACTACCGCTCAGTCCTCATTGACGCCGCTGCTCCCCTCAAGCTCCTTAGTCGTCTAATGTATGTAGTGGTTACGTCCTTGAGTTGAATTAATCTTGTAACATATTCTCTTAAGATTATTTTTTTTTTTAAAATAAGTAATTTTTCTAGAATTTGATTGAAATATAATGATATTCAAGAAAAAAAAATGAAATTAAAATTTAACTCAATAATTTGAAAAGAATTTGTGACATAGAAAATGATTATGAACTTGATTAGACGATCTGCCTAACCTGATATTCAAAGTGCCCAAATTGAAATTAATATCATGACTTAAATTTGTTCGAATCTGACCTCTTTGATAGGTCTACCTATTAGGTAAATTTAGTGTGTTAAACTTCATATATCATAATATAATAGATATGTCCTGATATAATGATACCATAAACTATGGTTGTATATTTATTTATTTTTCTAGTTTAGATTATTTAATATGATGTAACATTCTTATTAGCATTCTTTTCTTTTGTATGTAATTTTCTGTTCTAGTTGTAATAACTCTAAGTTTGTGTGTGTGTATATATATATATATATATATATATATATATATTCTTTGAATACAATATTTATGAGAGAATTCAATTTATCACTCTATTTATAGATAACTAAATTCATAAAAAAATTAAATTGACCAAGTTAATGCATATCAATGATAACTTCTTTTATAAATTTAATCCTTTTTCCTTTGATTTAGATGGAAACATATTGTAGGAGAAATAAATACAACTGAAAAATGGAACTTATATAATCATTTAAGTTATATTGAAATAATGATAAATTCATAATCAAAGAACCTAATAATTATAAGTAAATGGATCAAGCGAAATGGATGAGGCGAAGTGAGTTGGGATTGAGTTATGATCGATTAAATAATAAACGGATCAAAATTTCGTGAAATATAAATGAATTAGATTGAATCGTGTTAGATCATGATCCAAATGGCTCATAAACTGGTCAAAATTTATGACATTATATTTTTAATTTTAATTTTTTTTTAATTATTGAAAATAAATTATTATACTTGTATAGGGGTTGATTTCACTCATGGTCACTCAACTTATCACTTATCGCGCAAAAGTAACCGACTTTTTTTTTCTTACTTAAACGTCACTGAACTTTTAACATTATTGCACAAAATTCATGTTGATCGGAATCCGACGATGACTCTTGCCGGATTGATAAGTTCAACAAATGCTAAATTTAAATTAATTTCACTCACGGTCACTAGACTTATCATTTATCTCGCAAAAGAAATTAACTTTTTTTTTTCAACTTAAATGTTACTGAACTTTTAACATTTTTGCAAAAAAGGCATCAATCCGGCAAGGGTCGTCGCCGGATTCCGGTCAACATGACTTTTGTGCAATAATGTTAAAAGTTCAGTGACATTTAAGTAAGAAAAAAAAAGTCGGTTACTTTTGCGCGATAAGTGATAAGTTGAGTGACCATGAGTGAAATTGACCCCTTGTATAACTAATAATAATAATAATATTTTTTATTCAGGTTATATAAAAAATGCATATAATTACAAATAATAGAAATGGGTAAAAAGTGGGCTAAAGAAGGGTTGGATCATATTGGTTGGACTGAGTTGAGATGTCATGAACGAGTTATCAATATTGATCAAATTAAAATTAGGTCACATTTTTATGGTTGATTTGGAACGAACCAAAATTTGCCACCTCTACTAGTAATTCCTAGACTTAAAAATATTTTAAACAAGTAAAAAACAAAAAATATGAATGGTTATTAAAAAAAGGCAAAAGTTTCAATATATATATATATATATATATATATATATATATATAGAGCCTTAAACTAAAACGTAGAAAATAATTCAAAATTTTCAATATCATTAAGCAAAAGAAAAAATAACTTAGAAAATAATAAAAAAATTTGATGATCATTAAGCAAAGAGAAAAGCCACTTTGCTAATCCAAAATATTAACTTCTAAGATAGATATCTTAGAAGATTTTTACATTATTATAACATTTACTATTTTATAAAATTTTGATCAACCATTGATATTTTGGTCTTCAGTGTAGTCTGCAGCATAGTCGCATTGAAAGATCAAGCCACCATTGGGGCACTCAATCATAGCACACCCCATGCGATTTGTGTCGCGAGCAATAATATTTGCATAATGCCCACATTCATCATCTCCAATACATTTCTCAGTTTTAAAGTCATAGTACTGTTTCTCACTGAGCCACATGACAGTTGCATCAGTTCCCGTCATGATGTCGCCAGTGCCTCCTGCCAAGTTTTCAGCATAAGGTCCTCCCACAGAGTGCTCAAGTTCACAGTTTTGTCCGTGTTGGCTGGCTGTTCTTCTTGCATACTCTGCTATCTTAGGATCCCATCTTATAGGTTGAAGGCCGAGTTTTGCCCTTTCAGCATTGTGAGGTATTAAATATTTTTCCGGATCGCCTCGAGGAGAAGAAGCATAAGAGGGAAGGACTAGAGCTATGCCCACAAGAATAAAAAAGGCCGATGAGAGTTTGAGAGCCATGATGTTGATATCTTATGTTAATAGAGTGTAATGTTGATTTCTTAATGAAAGTAATTGTTGCATGTATGGCTTTATTTATAGGCAGGTATTGCGTTGAGAGATTATTGCTTTTGAGATAAATTTAGCAATGTTACATCTATACAACCTAAGAAAAGTTTATTGGTTATTAGCAAGTTTAGGAATATCATTAAATTATTCTATGCTCTAGCCTTTTCCATTTTATTTAGAAAGAACAAATGGTTAAGGAAAAGGTAAATGACTCTATTTATAGGTTAGTGTTGTATTGAGAAAATATTATTTCTTAGTTGATTAGTCAATTTTTTTCTTTAATCCAAATCTCGATCAAAATTCGTTCAAGAATAGTGACCGAAATTTAAATCCAAACTAAAAAAACTGTATGACTTCATACGAAAATTAATTAGGATAGATCTAGGAGGGTTTTTTTTATATATAATTTGTGTAATTTTTTAAAAAATTTAGAAATGGGGTTACAGTAAAAATATTTGGGGTGTCGGAAATCGGCACACACATGTGCCGGTTTGTGTCAGAGTAGGGCCCACACTGTGAAGCTGACGGAGTGCTAGAAACCGGCACAAGAGGTGCCGATTTTTGTTAGAAATTTGACAAAAATCGGAACTCTCTTGTGCCCGTTTTTGGTGCTGACACATCTCAAATTGTTTTCACCATATCCTTCAACATAATTTTCATCTTATTTCATTTTATTTCTAAGCAGCAGATCTTTGATTTTTCCTAAATGCTACTCATTTTCACCAACTCTACCATGACAAAAAAGCTCAACTAAGACAAGACCAATGCATTCTTTTTTCCTTACTGCAGTTAGAACTCGAGTCCTCATTGTTTAGGACAAGGCCAATGCCACTGAACTAAAGCTTATACTTTGCTAAATCTTATAGCAACCTAACAACATTAAGGATCCATGCACTCTTCTTTCCCCACCTAGCCTTAAAGTTAGCTGGAAGTGCAAGATCCAAAATTGGTGAGTGGAAATTGATAACCAGACACCTCGCTCTGAGTCCAGTTAGTTGAGTTCATCTGAATAAGCTCTTTTAATAATAGCTCGGTATCTCCTGATAGTTTGGAATCAGCATGTTTCCGATAGATATAGGGATTGTTAAAATCCTTTTAAGGTTTCAATTTCAATATAATTTCAATATATTGAAATTTCAATATAACGCGGATTCTTTGATATTTACCTTATCTAATTAGGAGCCCTATTAAATCAAGAATCTTTGAGTTCTATCCCATTTAGGACTTGAAGTTCTATCCTATTCGGGATACTAGTCCTGATGGGTGTCAAAATCAACAAAAATAAAATTTCTACTCTAACTAAGATTTTATAAATACCGATGAGCAGGGTCGAATCCACATGAATTGATCCAGTTTTAATTTTTTAAATTACTAGAAATAAACAATAAAAATAAAAAAAGGGGTTTTGTAAATAAAGGATCAAAAATTCAGAATTAAAATAATAATGAATAAAATGTAGAAAATAAATAAAAATAAAATAAAAGATGAAAATTTCGGTTAAATGTATTCGCGGTACAGGATTCAATTTACTAATAATGGACGAAAAGATACTCTACAATCATGCAATGGTTAGTTATAGTCGTTAGCTTCGCGCTCCCGATCAATCTTTTCTTATTAATAGGCTAATCAAGTAAGATTGTAATTAACCCCTAATCAATAAACAATCACCTCTCAGCGATAAAATTTAATTTATTGTCAGTTTTATGAATTAGAAAGACCTGACCTAAGTTAACTAATTTCTCAGCGAGATTAATTTAAACCAAATCATGCATTTACTTAATACAACAACCCTGTGGCATCGAGATTAATTGTGGCTGGAAGAGGACTTATCAATTTGTGCCGTTCCACTCTAACGAGGTCTGTTGCTGTTATGTAACTTCACAGAGGGAACTCTTCTACTGATTTTTGGCTTATGTTGTAAAGTGGTTTTGCTGTATTGTTGCCTTGGTTGTATGCTATTGTGTCTCTGTTTTTAGGCAAAAATTCAAGGTTGGGTGCTAGGCTCTTGGGCCTGTAAAGAGCAGCTTCTCTGTTCTTTTCTCTTATATTAAATCTTCCGCTTATCAAAAAAAAAAAACCCTTCTCAGTGTTCCTATACTAATTGCCACTTATTATTGATTTTACCAAACAATTACGGGTTTGATAATCTCAATTAACTATATGTTATTTAATTAAATGAACAACGAGCTCTTATTGCATATAAAATAAATAATAATCGAAATGGAGTTTCCCTAAATCACAGTAAATAACATGAACACTACAAAAAATTAAAGAAAAAATTGAAATATGAACAATCTCACAGTAATTGGTTGAATCCTGCTCTTGAATTAACCTTTAACTAGAATAAAAGTTTAGCCAACTATGGCCAAGAACAAAAACAAAATAAAATTGAAAACTAAGCAAATTCCTATCATAGAGATGGAAGAACAGAGGTGGCGGCAGCAGCCAAAGTTACTGTTCACATTCTCTCCTTGTCTCTTTTAAAAGAAAACCTAAAAAATTTAGGTAATTCATTGATTACTATCCAAACTTCAAAAATAAAATAAAAATATTAAATATAATTTAATCATCCTAAAAAATACTGCCTATTATCTCCTAAATTAAAGCCTAATTATCCCTAAAAATCAAATTGAGTACAACTGGCGGTTAGGGTAATTTCGCACTTAAAAACTATAAGGCTGGTACTCTGCTGTCTCGACTCTCTTGGGCAAGGCAAACGCTTTCCCTTGCCCCTTAGCCTTGGGCAAGGCAAACTCCAAATCTAGCTCTTACTTTTAAACTTCTTTGAATCTTCAAAGTTGCTCTAAATCTACTCCAATTAGTTTTAATTTGCTCATTTTTCACTACTTTGGTCTTACAATGATCAAAATAACAAAACAAGTAAAAACAACCAAAATAGGCTAAGAATCAATGCATAAAAATAGGAGAAAATTGAGCAAAATGAAGAACTTAACAAGTCCTATTCAGAGTTTCATTCCTACTCCAACACTGATTCCTAACTTTATAAAAGGAAGAATCCAAGCATGTTATTTTTCTTGTTTTTTTTTTTCAATTATTGGACACTTTCTGTAAGGACCCAAAATACACCATAATCGCATTAAGGTATGTTTAGGGTGAAACGAAAAGCGAATGTGTTTGATTTAGCAACGGTAGTATCGAAAAGGACACAACCGTCATTAATTCGAAAGTTTTGACAAATTGAACACTTATGTTGTTATGCCTTAAACAACATTAAAAGAATTATTTTGGTCACAAAAAATGTGTAATTGGATGATGAAAATGGTTAATTGTAGTAAAAGACGTAACCGGTATTATTTGAAAACATTAAGGGTAATTTGGTCATATTACACCTATAGATCAAATGGAAGGAATTAAGTAATTATATGGGCCAATGTATGAGAATAGATTAGTAGTATGCCAAATTTATGAAGAAACAAAAGAGGAAATGATCAAATTGAAATTGAGCATAAAAATAAAAAAAAGGGGCTAATAGATGTTTGACAATGGGAATTTTTGGATAACCACAAATTAATGGCCATGTATAAGAGGCCAAAGTGGTCGGCAATAAGAGGAAAGAGGGGAGCAGCCACTTTTCTCTTGAATTTCCTCAAAAATTTTGCTTTCTCTCTCATGCTTATACTTCCCCAAATAGATATTTTGGAATTCAAGTGCATGAATCAAGTTAAAAAGGTAAGTTTATCTCTTATCTTTTTCTAATTGTGAGATTGAGGTTTTATGTAGGAAGTATGATTTAGTAGGAATGATAACATGTAATTTTGTGGGTTTTGATGAGGGATTTGCATGATAATGCCCATGAAAGAGTGAGAAAGCAAGAAAGAAAGGTCTACTAAAGAAGAAGGCGCAAAATAAAGAGGTGTGGAAACTATATTCAGTTTATGAGTATTGATGATAAATAATTTGATTTGAGTTGTATTTGATTGATATGTGTTTATTTATGATGATAGTAGTGAGTGTTGGCTTTAAAATGTTAAAAAAAGGTGCATGTGAATAGGATTGGTGAAAAACAGTATTAGGACACACTTGACCACTCTTTGGTTATTAGGCTATAAATGGGGTTTTAGAACTCCAAATTGTATGAAACTAGTTCCGTTGGAAATCTATGACACATACCTACAAATGTTTAGAAATAGTTATGAGCTAATTTTAGCTCTATGTGCTCCAAAATTGGCCAAAATAGAGGTGCCTCTACTTTGCCCAGTTCATTAGAGCAATTCAAGTTGTTTTGATCATATCTGATGATTTAAGTGTTCTAATGATATAAAATTTATTTCATATGAAAGATAACATCTTAGGGATCATTTGTTAAGAGAAAGTTTTGTCTAAAAATGAGGTTTAGATGTTGATTTAGGCGGTGCAAAGTTTGAGGTGAAAAGCTATCTTGGGATTCCGATTTTTGATAGGCACCTAATGGATGCCTCTGTCGCGAGCACGACAGAGCATGATAGTTGATGGCTTTTATTCTTATTTGGGACCTCAAGGCTGGCACAAATCATTGCCCATCGATACCCTCTCCTGTTTTGTATATTTTGTGTGTTTTTCTTTCCGAAACACACCCGAACTTCACTGGAACTATCCGGAACTTATCCGACACATGTTTAGAGTTTTGTGAAGAGTAAATGAATGGTTATCACTTAGGAATACAAGTGGTTAAGGTTATAAATTTGAATAATTACTAAGGTACTTAAAGGTATAATTAGTCGAACATTTTCGAAGAAATCCAAAAGTAACATGACGTGACATGTTAATAGGTTTATAATCGTAAATACTCCAATTTGTATATTGAATCTATAGAACTACGGGTTTCTGATTCCTAACCTTTGGGATACGTAGAAAGCTTAGAATACTATCCCAAGTCCGAACCAAATCATAGAAACTTATGCATGTATAAAGGATGAATGTGGCTTATATGTGCCGATGTATAGAAAGTTCTTATGGGCTATCAGTGATTCGAACCTCGAGTAGCCTTAATTATTGTTTGAAATTGTTATTCAATGTTAAGATTGAATTAAATGATTTTGTTAAGTGTGACATAAACTGAAAATGAAATGAATCTTTTGTATATGAAACGGTTTTTAAATGATGGTCTAAATAATGAATGTTCTGAGGTGTGTGTATAGGGATTATGTTGATATGGATTAAGTTTGGTGGATATGGGCGAGTGCTTGAATATAGGTAAGAGGAATGGGAGTTAAACATGTAGTTCAACCTCTGTCGCGAGCGTGACAGGGGTCGCGAGCACGATAGAGGGCTACGTAGGGCATAAATTGCCAGATTGCATTCTGTCACGAGCGCGACAGAAGTCTTTCATGTTCTATCGCATGCGTGACTTACACCGCGAGCACGACAGGAAGTTATATTGGGGTCTATCGCGGGCACGAAATGGTCGCGAGCGCGACATAGCTATGTGTTATGAATGCCTATTGATTGTCTTATTTTGTGCAAACCATTGTATTTGGCTTATGAATGATTATGCATATGGATGTCATAAAATGCGATAATATGAACATGAAATGGATTAATAATTTAGCCTATAAGTTGAGTCGTGGATAGCTAGTCATGCCTATAGAGTCTTTTGAGTGTTGCAGCCTATGTGTTTTGATGGCCCTTTGTGGATCAAAACGGAATCTCGTTTGGGAATTTCACCTTTATTTTCGGATCGCGCTAGATCAACCTTTGTTCTGAAATGAATGTACCTTTGAGTACCAATGTATTTTTACCCGTTATTCACAACTTCAAAAAAAATGCGGGCAGTTTATGAATAAATGAATAGTATATATGGAAATGCTATGTGATAATATTACGTGATGATTTGAAATAAATCCTCTGTTGAACCCTGGTTTACGGTCCTTATGTGTTTTTAGATCCCGAATTGGATCGTTTTGTGTTTCTGGATCGTGGTAGATCCCCCCTCTGTTATAGAAATGAATGTACCTACGGGTACCTATATGTTTTGAAGCTTGTTATCCATTGCTTTGGAATTACAGGCAATTTGCTAAAGCAAGTGTAAAAAGAGAATGTTATGATAAAGAGCATTTTTGTTATTGTGAATTAAAAGATTTTACGAATGGATAAAATAATGTGATAAGGCAACTGTTAAGCGAGATGTGTTAAGAGAATTTTGTAAACCTAAATAAATGTGAACAAGTGAACAAAATGAAATGTATAAGAAGCATGAAGGTATAAATAATGTGTTAGTGATCTGTTAACATTGATGTGTGAATAAAGCATGTGTTAATTAAATGTATGTATATGCGAAGTACATGTTTATGTTTTGATGAACTCTTTGAAAGTGCCTAAACTGTTATAATTGGCATTCCTTTGAACCTTTTTGACGGCCATTCTTAGTGGTCGTCCATATTTATGTGTTTCCCACTAAACTTTATGCTTAGCATGGATTTTCTTTTAATTCATGTAGGTGCAAGTGATCGGGTCTTTTTGAGGGCCATCCGTAGCAGTCCAGGCCAATGCAAGTATATGAAGAGATCTTAGGGTAGGACTTGTATAGTCTTAAGAGTGTGTGTACGATTTGTAATTTTGAAATATAAATTTTGTAAAAGCAATATTAGTTATGCAATCGAACTATCTGTAATAAGTTCTGAATAAGTATATTTTATATTGTGCTTGTGTAATAAGTTTATAGTTAACTATACAAGTGTATTTGAAAGCGAAAGAGATTTTTAAAACTCAGATTTCGGCATAAAGCTTTATAAGTTTAAATGTTTGTGTCGGTAACACCCTTGACCGTCGTTGTGAACCTGCCGGATCACCGTACGGTTTACTGTGTACCGGTAAGGGATGTTACACTTTCTTTATCTTTATTAATTCTCTGATTTAACAGTCGAAGTCTCTCTTGTCGAAATCCGCTAGAATTTTATGTTTTCAAGTGACTTTTTACAGCCGCTAGCCCAAAAATTTTGGACTATCATAATTTTCGACAAGTGGATGTGGGCAAGGTAGGTGGTGCATGTGTGGGAACTCGAGGAGTGGGTGTTTGGGCTACGACGGATGCTTGAGGAATGAGAGTAGGGGCTGTATGGGGTGCTTAAGTGGCCATAGCTGATAGGACTATCAAGAGAGTTTGAGCGGTTTGAGGAGTCAGACCGAGGATTGCTGGGATAGTGATAGTTAAGGGGGTTACTAGTGTTTGGGTTTGTATTTGAGGGAAAAGTTGTCACACTGGTAATTGTGAGATTCGTTTTGGTTGAGTTGACACTGGGTGACAAAGTGTCTGGCCAAAAAATTGGATTGGGAGTGGCAAAACTAGATTAGGTTGATTTATCAACGGGGCGGCAAAAATAGATAAGTCGGGAAGGAGATCCATAGTTACTAGAAACTCTCAGGTTCCACGCTCACTGCACTAAATGATGACAGTCAGAAATTTTCGGGCTAGCGGCTGTAGGAAGTCACCTGAAAACATAAAACTCCGGCAAGTTTCCGACAAGGAAGACTCTGACGGTTAAGTCCAAAAATTGACGAAGATAAAGAAAGTGTCTAATAATTGAAAAAAAATAAAGAAAAAGAACATACCTAGATTTTTCCTTTTATAAAGTTAGGACGCTTTGTTGGAATAGGAATCAAACTCTGAATAGGAGTAGTATTCTGAATAGAATAGAACTTCAAGTCCTAAATGGGTTATAAATCAAAGATTCCTAATTAAATAGGATTAATTCCTGATTAGATAAAGTAAATCTCAAAAAATCCATGTTATAATGGAATTGAAATCTTCAAAAGATTCTGACAATCCCTATATCTATCGAAAATATGCTGATTCCAAACTTTTAGGAGATACCGAGCTATTATTGATAGAGTTTATTCAGATGAGTTCGGCTAACCGAACTCATAACGAAGTGTCCGGTTATCAGAAATTAAAGAGTGAAACCCAGACACTACACATCTTTCACAGCCAGATCAAATAATTAGGTACCCAAAAGAGAAAATAAAGATTGCAATGGGATAGATGAACTTACAGCCCAATAATGGTGGTCACTAATATTCTAACCTCCAGTATATCTTTTGAAGCCATTGAGTGGATCTTTTCTGTAAGTCCTTCTCGGAGCTAACACAAGTGTTGAGCTCTCTACAAGTTCACTAATGGGTGCCTCAACAATAGTCCTCCATGAAAGCTCCAGTGCATACTTCTTCCCATTTTCCCTACCTGTTAGGTGGAAAATCAGCAATAAAATTTTGTCTCCTTCCAAAATACTAACTATACCTTCTGCTTGATAAATGAGAAAATTGGAAGAAAATAAAAGTAATTTGTAAAAAGATGCTAACTTTGTCTAGGATTCCCAAGAAACATGAATTCTCTCATTAATTAAAGCAATAAATCTTAATGGGTACAATGGAGATGGTGGACCCATATAAGGCAAAATAGAGGTAAAAGCAACTGAAAACAAACAGACTTCCTTTTTTTCCTGCATTTTTCTGGGAAACCAAACAAGGATAATGAAGCAAAGACACCAAGAGAACCACATTGTACCTACAGATGTGTCCGCGCCAGAAACCGGTATAAGAGATGTCGGTTTCTGTCAGATTTCTAACAGAAACAAGCATCCTCTTTTGCCGATCTCTGGCACTTTGTCAGCTACACAGGATGGGCCACACTTTGACACAAACCGGTATATATATGTGCGGGTTTCCGACAACTCCAAAACCCAAATATTTTTACTTTAACTCAATTTTTCCAATTTTTTTTTAAATTACACCAATTTTTTTTTTTAAAAAAACCCAATTTGGGGACAATCCAAGTGACCCAAATTTTTTATAATATCATAAATTATTATTATTATTATTATTATTATTATTATTATTATTATGTATTCTTTAAATTATATATTTATATATAATGTATAATTTAAATAAAAAAAGCTTTAACTTAGACCTTCTTCGTTGCTTCATAGTTGCATCACTTTTATTGGACAAACTAATTGAAATCCCTATTCCATGGACTGACTGCACTAACCGACTACCGCTCAGTCCTCATTGACGCCGCTGCTCCCCTCAAGCTCCTTAGTGGTCAGTGGTTACGTCCTTGAGTGAATTAATCTTGTAACATTCTCTTAAGATTATTTTTTTTTAAAATAAGTAATTTTTCTAGAATTTGATTGAACTATAATGATATTCAAGAAAAAAAAATGAAATTAAAATTTAACTCAATAATTTGAAAAGAATTTGTGACATAGAAAATGATTATGAACTTGATTGGACGATCTGCCTAACCTGATATTCAAAGTGCCCAAATTGAAATTAATATCATGACTTAAATTTGTTCGAATCTGACCTCTTTGATAGGTCTACCTATTAGGTAAATTTAGTGTGTTAAACTTGATATATCATAATATAATAGATATGTCCTGATATAATGATACCATAAACTATGGTTGTATTTATTTATTTTTCTAGTTTAGATTATTTAATATGATGTAACATTCTTATTAGCATTCTTTTCTTTTGTATGTAATTTTCTGTTCTAGTTGTAATAACTCTAAGTTTGTGTGTGTGTGTGTGTGTATATATATATATATATATATATATATATATATATATATATATATATATATATTCTTTGAATAAAATATTTATGAGAGAATTCAATTTATCACTCTATTTATGGATGACTAAATTCATAAAAATAAATTAAAGTGACCAAGTTAATGCATATCAATGATAACTTCTTTTATAAATTTAATATTTTTTCCTTTGATTTAGACGGAAACATATTGTAGGAGAAATAATGATAAATTCATAAACAATGAACCTAATAATTATAAGTGACAAATGGTAATTATAAGTGACAAATGGATCACGCAAAATAGATGAGGCGCAGTAAGTTGGAATTGAGTTTATACGGATTAAATAATAAACGGATCAAAATTTCGTGAAGCATAAATGAATTAGATTGAGTTGTGTTAGATCATGATCCAAATGGATCATAAACTGGTCAGTATTTATGATATTATATTTTTAATTTTAATTTTTTTTTTCATTATTGAAAATAAATAATTATACTTGTATAACTAATAATAATAATAATATTTTTTATTCACATTATATAAAAAAATGCATTAAATTACAAATAATAAAAATGAGTAAAAAGTGGGCTAAAGAAGGGTCGGATCATATGGGTTGGACTGAGTCGAGATGTCATGAACAAGTTATCAATATGGATCGAATTGAAATTAGGTCACATTTTTATGGTTGACTTGGAACGAACCAAAATTTGCCACCTCTACTAGTAATTCTCTAGACTTAAAAATATTTTAAACAAGTAAAAAACAAAAAATATGAATGGTTATTAAAAAAAGGAAAAAGTTTCAATATATATATAGAGCCTTAAACTAAAACGTAGAAAATAATTCAAAATTTTCAATATCATTAAGCAAAAGAAAAAATAACTTAGAAAATAATAAAAAAAAAATTGATGATCATTAAGCAAAGAGAAAAGCCACTTTGCTTATCCAAAATATTAACTTCTAAGATACATATCTTAGACGATTTTTACATTATTATAACATTTACTATTTTATAAAATTTTGATCAACCATTGATATTTTGGTCTTCAGTGTAGTCTGCAGCATAGTCGCATTGAAAGATCAAGCCACCATTGGGGCACTCAATCATAGCACACCCCATGCGATTTGTGTCGCGAGCAATAATATTTGCATAATGCCCACATTCATCATCTCCAATACATTTCTCAGTTTTAAAGTCATAGTACTGTTTCTCACTGAGCCACATGACAGTTGCATCAGTTCCCGTCATGATGTCGCCAGTGCCTCCTGCCAAGTTTTCAGCATAAGGTCCTCCCACAGAGTGCTCAAGTTCACAGTTTTGTCCGTGTTGGCTGGCTGTTCTTCTTGCATACTCTGCTATCTTAGGATCCCATCTTATAGGTTGAAGGCCAAGTTTTGCCCTTTCAGCATTGTGAGGTACTAAATATTTTTCCGGATCGCCTCGAGGAGAAGAAGCATAAGAGGGAAGGACTAGAGCTATGCCCACAAGAATAAAAAAGGCCGATGAGAGTTTGAGAGCCATGATGTTGATATCTTATGTTAATAGAGTGTAATGTTGATTTCTTAATGAAAGTAATTGTTGCATGTATGGCTTTATTTATAGGCAGGTATTGCATTGAGAAATTATTGCTTTTGAGACAAATTTAGCAACGTTATCAGCAAGTTAAGGAATACCTTTAAATTATTCTATGTTTAATCTTTTTTCATTTTATGTAGAAGGAATAAATGGTCAAAAAATTGGTAAATGAATCTATTTATCGGTTTTAGGGTGTTGAGGAGTTATTAGATAAATGTAGTATCTTAAATTTGAAAGATTATAATTGATAGTATTTGATATAGTATGTGATCTGATTTGACATGTTAGAACATATGGTTGTATTTATTTTTTCTAGTTTAGGTTATTTTATAGGAAAAATACATAAAAACAAACTTGTAGTTGGCAAACGTTTTTAGTTGTATATTTTAACTTCACAAATGAAGTTTTATACATTTAAAATTGGCAAAAATAACGTATTGTCTATCTGAATTTTGTGATGTACGTGTACACATTGCCTCCTAATATTAATATGTACGCATTGTCAAGTTCAAGTGAATAATTCATTATTTTTGCTAAGTGTGTAAAAAATAATTCATAAAGTTGATATTTGTAATTATAAATTTTTGCCAACTACAAGTGTATTGTAATGTATTCTCCCTATTTTCTACGATGTAAGCATTATTAATGATAACCGAATACCCTATGAGGAGTTCAGTCTCGTTTTATTCAACGAGTTCGGTTTCACCTTATCACCCTTCATGAGGTTTGGTTTCGTCTTGCTTTTGAGTCCGGACAGCCGAGCTGGTCTGAAATCTCTCAATAACAGCTCAGCATCATTCATAAGCTCGGAAAGAACTCGTCCTCCGGGATCATCAGGATTGTTGGAATCTTTCAAAGACTTCCATTACCTTGTAACGCGTTTTATACGTGATCAACCTTATCTAATCAGTAATTCAACCTTATTTAAATGGGAGTTACCTTTATCTGATCAGGAAGTATTCTTATCTATTCAGAATTCGAGTTCTGCTCTAGTTAGGACTCCCAGCTCCAGCTCTATTGAAAATACCTGTCCCACGCAGAAAAGGATTCCTACTCTAACACTGATTCCTAACTCTATAAAAAGGGGGAATCCAGGTATATTTTTCTTATTGATTCCTTTATAATTACAACACCATTATTATTGTCAATCTTTCTGACTTGATCGTCGGAGTATCCTTGATCAAAAATTCGTCGAAATTCTTTGGTTTTAGGTGACAGTTTCAAGCAGTTAGCTCCGAAATTTTGGACTGTCATCATTTGGTGCGGTGAGCGTGGACCTTTAAGTTTTTTTAATGGATGTCTTCTCTGATTTAGCTGCTGCTACCGCCCCTCCGGCCAGCCAGCCCCATAAATTCAGCCTCCACAAATCTAACCCCAATTAATCCAGCCACCTCCCGTCCAACTATTTGGACAAACAATACAGCCCCCACCGGTTCCATATGAGCCAATCCCACTGCTACTAGCTTCTCAACCTTACTACCATGCACAAAATCTAGCTCCCCAAGCTATTCTCATTCTCGCTATTCCTGGTCTCACTCCCCAAATGGCTCAAGCCTTCTTGGCTACCTTGACCGCAATGATTAAGTGGTCTGAACTTGCATTAGTTGTTTCATGGTCGTGGATATTCCATTGGCCTACAATGCCATTTTCGGGAGACCATTGCTAGCTGGGGTAGATGCATACATCTTTATGCAAAAGCTATTACTCAAGGTTCTTGCTTCTAGAGGCATTATGGTGTTACGAGAAAATCAGAAGGTCGCGCGAGAAACATATGTTATCATGCTGAAAGAAGCAAATCAGGCCCTCTCGTTGGATTCATTGGATGTTTCCACTGATGATGCTCGGAAGGAGCCATTAGATTCATTGCTGGAAATTGAGATAGCACCGGGTAAGGTAGTAAAGATTGGGGTGAATAAAAAAGAAGAAAAAGTGTCAGCACTTATTACAGTTTTGCAAAAATTTGCAGATGTGTTCGCCTGGCAGCCCTTGGATATTAAAGGAATATCTACCAATGTCATAAGCCACTCACTGAATATCAAACCGGACTCTAAGCCCGTCAAACAGAAAAAGTGGAACCATGCTCTGGAAAGGCAGATAGTAATGTTGAGAGAAACAAATATCTTGCTCGAGAATGGATTTATCCGGGAGGTCTTATATCCGTACTAGTTGTCTAATGTTATTCTAGTAAAGAAAGCTAATGGGAAGTGGAGAATGTGTGTAGATTTCACGGACCTGAATAACGCTTGTGCCAAAGACAACTATCCACTGCCGAACATCAACCTCCTAGTTAACTCAATAGCGGGGTTTGAAGAATATGCTTTTCTGGATGCCTCGTTTGGCTACCACCAAATTCCAATAAACCCAGAAGATGAGGAGAAAACAATATTCATTACTCATCAAGCTACTTATACTACTATCGAGTTATGCCATTTGTATTAAAAAAAGTAGGGGCTAAATATTAAAGATTAATGAACAAGCTGTTCGCTAGTCAGCTCGGGAGGAATATGGAGGTGTATGTGGATGACATGATAGTTAAGAGTAAGGCATCCAGTACGGAACTCACAGAAACTTTCTCGACTCTCAGGAAGTTCGGTTTGAAACTCAATCCAGATAAGTGTGCATTCGGAGTACAGTTCGGAAAGTTCTTAGGGTTTATGATTTGAAAAAGGGATATAGAAGCTAATCCGGCCAAAATTCAAGCCATTCTAGAGATTGAACCCCCGAAGTCCATTAGAGAAATACAAAAACTTAATGGTAAGGAACAGCCCTGGGCAGGTTTATCTCTTGTTCGGCTAAACATTGTCTTCCATTTTATAGGGCACTCAAAAACCTGAAAAAGTTTAAATGGACCTCAAAATGCCAACAAGCTTTTGAGGAGTTTAAGCAATTTTTTAGCACACCGCCATTATTAAGTAGGCCTCAAGAGGGCAAAGTTTTGTATTTGTATCTTGTAGTTTCTTCCAGGGCTATTGGTTCAGTTTTGATCAGGGAGGAAGGTACTCAATAGTTTCTGATTTATTATACGAGCAAGGTTCTGAGAGGTGCCAAACTTAATTATCCCATTCTGGAGCAATTAGCCATGTCACTAGTTGTATCATCCATCAAGCTTAGGCCTTATTTTCAGGCACATACGATGGTAGTCCGGATAAATTCTAACCTTAGAAAAGTGCTACAGAGGCCAAAAGCATTCGAAAGGCTCACAAAATGGGCTGCTCATCTCGGAGAATTAGATGTTTGGTATGAAACCCGGCAGTCAATAAAGGCTCAAATTTTGGCTGATTTTGTGGCCAAGTTGCATGCTCCACCTCCTGAGCCACAAACCCGATCTTGGAAGTTATTTATAGATGGAGCCTGCTTGTCTGAAGGGGCTGGTGTCGGTATAGTCCTTATTGGACCAGAGAGGATAAACATTAGAGGAATGGCTCACATAGCATTCCCAGCCTCTAACAATGTGGCAGAATATGAGTCTCTCTGTTTTGGACTACAGCTCACCGTTGAGGTAAAGCCTGATTCCATGGCTATTTTTTCTGACTCACAGTTGGTCATAAGCCAGTTGTTTGGCAAATTTGAGGCTAAGGAGAACATAATGGTTTGGAACAAGGAGCTCTTTGCCCTGTTACTTTTTTAGTTAGAGAAAATGGGATGTGCATGGACAATCGAGCAGATACCGTGAACAGAAAATCAGGGAGTAGATGCCTTAGCCAAACAAGCCTCTTGCCAGGATAGAATATCTGTGGTAGATATAGTTTGGTTGGTTATAACGGCACCAACATATGAAACGTACGAAGTTAAGTTGAGTGAGCCGATGGATGGTTAGTGACTGCCTATATATAAGTATCTTGGTTCGGGAATTCTCCCAGTTGATTAGGTTGAGGCTCGGAGAATAGTTTGGCGGTCAAGCCGGTATGCCATCTTAGATGACAAGTTATATAGGCAATCATTCTGGCATCTCTGGACTTTATATCTGAGCATCGAAGAGGGTGACTATGTACTCTGAGAGATTTATAAAGGCATTTGTGGTGCACATGAAGGCGCATAAGCAATAGCTCAGAAAGTTGTGTTACAGGGGTACTATTGGCCCACGATAGAGAAAGATGCTAAAAAGTTCATTTAGAAGTGTGACAAATGCCAATGGTTCGGTAACATATTGCACGAAAAATCTGTCCCGTAGGTGCCCATTCACAGTCCTTGCCCATTTGCACATTGGGGAATTGATATCCTCGACCCTTTCCCTTTGGCTACCGGACAGAGGAAGTTTTTGGTGGTAGCGATTGATCATTTTATGAAGTGGGTAGAGGCAGAGCCCTTGGCCACAATTACTCCGGCAAACATCATAAAGTTTGTGCATAAGGCTATAATCACAAGGTTTGGAATCCCGTACACAATCATTTCTGATAACGGCAAGTAGTTTGATTGCACTTCCTTTAAGAGTTATTGTGCGGATCTAAATATCCAATTGTGTTTCACCTCGGTATACCACCCGCAATTAAATGGTATGACTGAGGTCACAAACCGAACTATATTATTTGGCCTAAAGAAGAGGCTTGATGATGCGAAGGGTCTCTGGGTTGACGAGCTCAATAATGTTCTCTGGGCATACCGAACTTCTCCAAGAGCAGCGACGGGCCTTACTCCTTTTTCATTGACATATAGGACGAAAGCTATTATCCGATGTGAGATTGGCATGTTAAGTGTCTGAACTTTATCATATGATGCTGAGGAAAATGGGGCAAATCTCTTATATAACCTGGATCGGTTGGAGGAAATCAAAGAGTCCACCCAGTTGCAATCGACAATATATAAACAGTGAATATCATTGTATCATGATCGAAACTTTAAATCCCGGTCCTTTCGAGTTAGACAGATCGTTCTTAAGAAAGTTGTTGCAGTTTATATGGCCTCTAAGGTTGGAAAGCTAAACCCGAATTGGGAAGGTCCTTATATGGTGCATGAAGTCAAAGGTGGCGCTTACAGATTGAAAGATCTCTCAGTGAAGTTACTCCCTCATTCTTTGAATATTTCCAATCTGAAGCTATATTTTCAATAGTAAGCCAGCTCAGCAGGTTTGCCACGAGCCCTTTATTTTGTTTAAGCTCATTTCGGTAGGTTCTCCACGAGCATTTTTATTATTTGTGAGCTCATTTCGATAGGTTTTCCACGAGCATTTTTATTATTTGTAAGCTCATTTCGGCAGGTTTTCTACGAGCATTTTTATTATTTGTAAGCTCATTTCAGCAAGTTCGCCACGAGCATTTTTAAGTATTGTAAGCTCGGTATAGCTAAATTGTTATCTGAGCATATCTTATTATCAATGAAAAGCTCAGTTCAACAATATCACCATGAGCATTCTTTCAATTCCTTGCTCTTTTTTTTGTCAAAATTTCAAAAGCTACACTTGTAGTAACTATATCGTTATCCGAGCACACGGAATTACTCATGTAGACTTATACAATAAACTCTATGGTTATTCAGTTCGGAAGAAAAACTCAATTCTATTTATATTGAATAAGAGTTACAAAACAAAAATGGGTAGTTCGGCATTCACTCGTCGGGGTAAACTTCATCCAGCCAGGACCAATCCATGTTTGAATATCGGTCCCTCACTGATTGAATCAGTTTGCCGCCGAATAAAACACATTTGTTGGCCGCCAAGTCTGTTGCCTAGTATTCAAACTCCGAACACCTTTGTTCTAGCTCGGCTTTTTCTTTGATTGCGGCTTCTTGTCCTCATCGTGCTTCTTCTAGGCTCGATTCAACAGCCTGGCTCTTCTCTTTCTCCTGGGCTAGACGAGCTTCGGCTGCAGCAGCTCTTTCCTTGGCCTCATCCACTTTGCTTTGTTGGGCAAGTGTTTTTTTCTCGGCCTCCAAAGCCCGCTTTTTCGCTGCCTCTAACTTTGCCCTTGCCTCCCCCAGTTGATATCCGAGCCGGGTTGCCTTTTTCTCCTCATTTTCTAGCCTTGGATGAGTTTGTTCATTTTGCCGATGGCCGCTCCCGCCAGCATGCATCCCTAAATAAATAATTACTATATCAATAACCCTAATTATCGGGCATATGAGAATAACCGAGCTTTGTAACTTACCTCCACTTTATGCCTTTTCATGACATTATTCAGCTGCTCGACACTCATTTGTACCATCCACGTGGCTTCTGAGGGAACACACGTTGTCTAGTGAATGAAAGTGTTGAAGTCCGGGTTCTCCTTTGTCCAAGAGTTCCCTTGTCATTGCCAAAATCTAAGCACGCTGTCAGCCAGAGTTCTCAGCTCCTCAGCCCATGACTTCGGGTCAGGAGCACTTGCTTGATCCCTGCCTCCGGGGGGTGCTCGAAAGATTGGGGAGAGTGGTCAGATATGACGATGGGAGACTGCAGGGGAGCTGCGGACAAGGGACTTTGAGCTGGAACACTAGAACTCGGCGAGGTCATAGGAGAGTTTGCGTTCGGAGGTGTCGGGTGGCGTTGGGGCACACCAGAGGGGCTTGCAATAGCCGAAGGGCTTCCTTCAGGTTTCTGCCTCTTAGCCCTTATCAACTTGACTATGCTCAGATTGGAGCCTCTCTTCATTGCTACCAAAAAGCAAATTATAAGAAACAGATTAAAACACAAGGAAGAGAAAACAAGAAGTATACCCTTTTGAAGCTGCAAGTTTATGTCTGTCTTCTCTTTGGCTAGCTCCCTCCACCGAGCTAAAGTGCGCTCCTCCTCATCGCTGAGCAACAGAGGGGTGTCATTCCTATTTACAAACCAACCCCATTGAGTTCAAAAGAGGAAGTCTGCTTCACTTTCTATAACAAAGAACCGATTTTTCCAATTCTTTAGAGACTCGAGGTTCTCGGCAAATATCCCATATCCCGGACGGGATTGAATGTAGTTATGGTCTTCCTCATTGGCCCGGAGTTCGACATTATGAGTAACTCGAAAGAGCCAGACAGTGAGATCTATGTCGTGCTCGGTGGCCCAAATTTGCAATGCTGAGAGGGTACGCTAAGCATTGGGATGTAGTTGCCCAATGGTCATATCATAGAACTTTAGAAGTTCAAGCTCAAAGGCAGTCAGCGAAAGGTTCACCCCCAGCTTCAAAGTCTGCCTCATAGATGACTATTGTCTTTTTTCCTTAGAATTTAGCGTTGGCCCTTAGTGAGGTAGCAGCTGCATGCATCCTGTACTCGTAGGAAATGCCAAGCCTCTTTTTCAGCGCATTCATGTCGCTAGATGTCAGAGCGAAGCTTATGCTCCCTACCCTGGGAAGCCTCCTTGGCTCTTTTCTCCCTTCTTGCCTTCGCTGGCTGGTGTAGGGGGAATCGGGGGGACTCTGAGCAGTAAGACCTTCCTCTACCTTTACTCTTTCGGCAGAACTCTCAGAAACACTCATGGTAAAAAAATAAATGAAGGAAAACAGCACAAACCTGAAAATCTCAGAAAAGGCTTCGAAGTAAGTCTGGACGTAGCTAAATCAGGAGATGCCTGGAGACGGTTGCTTGCGAGAGCAGTAAATCTGGAAGATAAGGAAAAGAATACACAAATCTGGAAAAGAGAGAAAGCTGGAAGGATGAATAATGAATGGGGAAATCAAAAGCGTGAAAGGGAAGCAAAATCCCTAAATGAAATGAAATATATAGGCTAGGTGATCCAGTGGTTAAGGGACAAGTGGCAAGCGCTAAATGGTTGTGTCAGTGGTCATTAAGGCAAGCACGAGTATCAAAGCATCACAATGATAGCATGTAACTGCTCTAGCCGTCACTTTACGTGAAACGAGGCATCGTCCACATAAAATAAGGCGTCGTTCGCGTGAAACGAGGCACTGTCCTCTCTATTTTAATGCCTCATGCGCCCGACAGACAACTTTTTGAATTTTTTGGTTTACTGCCTAAATGACATAAATGTCATGCACTTGGGGGAAACTTATGATAATTAACCGAACACCCTATTAGGAGTTCGGTCTCGTCTTATTCAACGAGTTTGGTTTCACCTTATCACCCTTCATGAGGTTCGGTTTCGTTTTACTCTTGAGCCTGGACAGCCAAACTGGTCTGAAATCTCTCAATAACAGTTTGATATCATCCATAAACTCAGAAAGAGCTCATCCCTCGGGATCATCAGGATTGTTGGAATCCTTTAAAGACTTCCATTACCTTGTAATGCTTTTTCGACGTGATTAACCTTATCTAATCAATAATTCAATATGATCCAAACGGGAGTTACCCCTATTTGATCAGAAAGTATTCTTATCTATTCAGAATCCGAGTTTTGTTCGAGTTAGGACTCCCAGTTCCAGTTCTAGTTGGGAATACCTGTCCCACGCGAAAAAAGATTTTTACTCTAACACTAATTCCTAACTCTATAAAAAGGGGAGAATTCATGTATGTTTTTTTTGCTTGATTCCTTTACAATTACAATACCATTATTATCGTCAATCTTTCTAACTTGATCGTCGGAGTATTTTTGATCGAAAATCCGCCGAAAATCTTTATTTTCAGGTAACTGCTTCACGCAGGCAGCTCCGAAATTTTGGACTGTCATCAATTAATATACTATATAACATATTATAGTATATAATATATTATAGTTTGTATTTTCTATTATAGTTGCAACTCTGGTACTAATATTAAAGTTTTTTTTATATATATATAATTTTCAAAAGAAGGTCACGGATCATTCTAGAAATTGAAAATATTGACACATTGTATTAATTTTTCAACGCATAAACAAAAAAGCATACGATCTGATCTTGTGGAGATCTAATTTGAATGTGATTGTATTTTATGCAGGCGAGTTTTCATTTTTTTTTTAATTTTTTCTTACAGCAAGATCTTGTTTTCCTCGATTCTTAAATAATAATAAAAGAGGAAGACAAAACTTACTTTTGTCTCCATCGTATTATTAATTAGAACAAGACCCTAAAGTTACGGCACTGAAAAGGCAATCTAAGCAAGGTCACGGATTGCTTTGAGCCCCAAATTCTTGCCTTTCCTAACTTTCTTTTCCCATTTCTTTAATTTTTAATTCCAATTACATCATTTTCTATCCAATAATAATGAAATTTAAATTACTATATCTACGACTATGCATACACATGTTAAATCTAAATTTTGCACGTTACAATTTGCTGTCCATTTTCAATATTTGGACCCACCATCAAAAAACGGCAATTACTAATTAGAAATTTAGAATTATATATGATAAAAAAAATAATTAATACAATATTATTAAGAGAATATTCAAATTTCACAACATCTATACATGATTAAATTAATAAGAAAAATTTACGAGTGATCAAGTTAAGGTATATCCACGATAATTTATCCAAAAATTGAATCCTTTTTTCCTTTGATTTTGATGGAACATATAGTAGGAAAAATAAACACAACCTTTCTGAAAAGATAAATAAAAATCTTGAACTTTTTAAAAAGCGTAATATAACAAATAATTAAGTACAGCTACAAGCATGATTATTTGCATGTCGTGCCGTAATCTCACCCTTCGTTAATGTTCATGATCCCTAATCCTCAAATTCAACCTCCAACTACATAATTTTCAACAAGATTGAAAATTGCGAGACAATTGCGGCATAAAAGTTGCCATTAATAATCCAAGGGTCAATTTCACTCATGGTCACTCAACTTATCACTTATCGCGCAAAAGTAACCGACTTTTTTTTTTCTTACTTAAATGTCACTGAACTTTTAACATTATTGCACAAAAGTCATGTTAACCGGAATCCGGCGACGACCCTTGCCGGATTGATGACTTTTTTGCAAAAATGTTAAAAGTTCAGTAACATTTAAGTTGAAAAAAAAAGTTAATTACTTTTGCGAGATAAATGATAAGTCTAGTGACCGTGAGTGAAATTAATTTAAATGTAGCATTTGTTGAACTTATCAATCCGATAAGAGTCATCGCCGGATTCCGGTCAACATGACTTTTGTGCAATAATGTTAAAAGTTCAGTGACATTTAAGTAAGAAAAAAAAAGTCGGTTACTTTTGCGCGATAAGTGATAAGTTGAGTGATCATGGGTGAAATCAACCCATAATCCAACAAGGATGTTATTATTATTATTCAACAATTTAACTATTACTTGACGTAGGCCCGTTTGGCATAGCTTTTCAAAGAATAAAAAGCTGATTATAGGACAAAAAACTGATTATGGGACAAAAATAAGTGTTTGGTAAATACTGATTTTAAAAAAATTAATTTTCTAAAAAGTGAAAAAACTTTCTATTATAAAAAGTTAGAAATTGAAATTTTTCATAAAATCTGATTTTCAGTTTTTCAGGACAGCAGATTTAATATTTTTCTAGACAAAAATATTTCTTATTTTATTTTATAATGACAATTATATCTAATATATTTTTTTTTTGTTTTTTCTCTTATTTTATAACTCAAAATTATCTGGCGTTAAAAATAATTATGTTATTTTTTTCATTTCCCTTTTTTTATCATCCAAAATAATATATATATATATATATATATATATATATATATATATATAAAATTAAGAAAATAATATATATATTTTTAATTTTTATGTTATATTTATTTTATTTAATTATATATGAAAATATATGGTTTTAATAATTTAGTGAAATAAAAAATTTTAAATAAGTGGAAATTATTATTATTATTTTTTAGTGACAATTTAAATATAATATATTAAAATTTATATATATTATTTTTTATTTTTTTATTCTAAAAAGTCATTTTTAATGGCATTATTTACCAAACAGTTGACAACTGTTTTTAATTTTATGAGTTAATTTAAATTTTATTTACCAAACAGTTATTTACTTTTCTACATACAGATTTTTGGAATACATTTTTTTTAATTGAAAAATCTGTTTTCATAAGTTTTGTCAAACTGCCCCGTATTAATTAATCTATAATCAAATTGATAAAGTAAGCAGTTCAACATGTGAATTTAGGTTTGATATAAATTATCCCCTCCAGCCACAATGAAGTGTACCAACACTGTCTATTTCACCAATATTAGTAAACTCATTAATTAATTAAATATTTTACTAATTTATCCTTCTAAGAAAATAAACAAATTTAATGTTTACTACATTATTCCTCCATTATTGGAATAAAATGGAATGGCCAAATATACTTTATGTTTTTTTAAATGGACACTTAATTATGAATAAAATATTTTACCAAAAGTGAACACTTTAATGCTAATGAAGAGACCTCATTATAGAATGCTTTGTTATTAGAAAGGGATGATAATTGTTAAGAAATAATCATAATTTTATTTTTAAATATTTGAAATCATTGATACTAAAAAAAATGCTTATTAGCGACACACTTTTGTGACAGCAAGAATTCCACAGTTTAGCGACGGCTGTTCGCAAAAGTCTGTCACTACCAAGCAGTTCTTTTTTTTTTTTTTTTAGTTTCGTGCAAACCAAAATCAATCATTCCATAGAGAAAAATTCCACATAAAATTTTCAATTAAGACTATGCATTGAGCAATCAACAAGAAGACATTGCTTAATGCTAATATTTGTATTCTGATAAATTATCATGGATATGTCTTAACTTGGTCACTAGTAAATCTTTTTATTAATTCAATCATGTATAAATGTTGTGAAAATTGAACATTCTCATATATTATATCCATAGAATTAGAGGTGGCAAATTGGGCGGGTTTGGCTTGGGTCATTAATGGGCGGGTCATAAATGGGCGGGTCACAAATGGGCAAAAAAACATGGGTCATAAATGGGCCAAATGCTCAAATGGGTTGGGCGGGTTGGGTCAACCCATGGGCTAAAAATTTTTTGAATGTAAACAAAATTTATAATAATATGCAAATGAGTCGAGTGGTCCAAACGGCCGATTTTGATCCAAACGGATTGAGTGGCCCAAATGGGCCGCTTGAGGCCCAAATGGGCCGAGATGTAATTTGACTCTTTTAATCCATTTTTAATAAAAAATAATTTTTGATATAATAAAAAGATACTAAAGTGACTAATGTGAAATAATTTTGGCCAAATAGATTGGGTGGTCCAAATGGGCCGCTTTAGGCCCAAACGGGCCGATATGTGGTTTGACCATGTTAATCCATTTTTAATAAAAAATAATTTTTCTAATAACAAGTGACTAATATAAAATAATTTGGCACAAATAGATATACAAATAGTAAGTAATTGTTCATTTCGACTTTAACTGATTATCACTCTACACTTTGATTTTGTTTTGAAAATTTAATATCTTTTCCCATGTGATATTGAGACTCATCATCAGCTGCAATAATAATAAATATCTAGTCAGAATATTATAATATTACGCAAAACATATTCAAATAAATAAGTGAATTTATTTTATTTTCAAATCCAAATAACCAACTACGAGTTGTAATCAAAGTCTCTGCATTTTCAGGCAACATGGATGCCCTCCATTTGTTGAGAATTCTTACTCCCATACTAAATGTTGACTCTGAAGCAACAGTAATAATGGGAATTGTCATAATATCTCTAGCCATTACAGAAAGAATGAGATATTTTGACTCATTGTCCTTCCACCAACATAACACATCGAATTGATGAGTTCTACTCAGTCTTGGATCATTCAAATATACATCTAACGGGTTTGGGTTGGGTCAATAATGGGCGGGTCACAAATGGGCAAAAAAACATGGGTCATAAAATTGAATTATATCTAAATAACTAATATTTATTAACTATTATATATAATATTAATAATTTATATATAAATTTTATTTATAATCTTTATTCTACATTTATTATATACATTTAATTTCATAATTAAAATTAAAATAATAATTAATAAAAAAACTAAACTGAATATTTTAATTATTAAAAAATAAATTTAATTATTATAATATTTTTTATTTTATAAATTAATTAATAAATAGTTAATTAAGTATTCATTAGTTGTTAACTCGTGATTCATGGTGAAACAAAATTTTATATTCAATTATATATAAGAAAAATATTATAATAAATTTAGTAAAAAAATAAAGGGTAATATGTTAAAATATAATTATTAAAAAACAATTAATATCATATCCATTAGATTGCTATGCCAAACTACTGTCGTTCTTTCAAGAAAAAGTGCAGCTCCATTAGATGTTTAGTGCAACTTGTTATTCATCGTACACGTGTCATAAATCTTTGACAATTTTGTAGACTCCATCGGTGGAGGATGATGAGTGACTTATGAGGTTGCTAATGTTGACAAGTACAATGACAAATCTAATTGTGGGATCTAACTTTCCCGTGGGTCAGCGTATAAAAAAAAGATAAAATGTTAATTTAAGAGGAGGCCCGTTGGGCATTAGAGGCAGGCCCGAACGGGTAGAGTTTTATATGGGTTGGTTTTGGGCGGGTTGCAATGGGTAGATTTTAGGTTGGGTTGGGTTTGGGTCAATTTTTTTTGGGCGGGTTGGACGGGGTTTTTGGGCTTGGGCTAAATTTGCCAGGTCTACATAGAATATATATGTTAATATGATAGCACCATTCTCATATAATATTATATCCATAGAATAAATATGTTAATACAATAGTACCATAACTGTAATTGGAAATAATTTACAATAAAAAAAAAGTAATGCTAATAGGAATATTACACTATAGAAAATAATCTACTCTAAGAAAATAAATAAAACCATATCTTATCATATGATATCATATCACATACCATAACAAATAATATCAATTATAATTTATCAAATGTAACATACTAAATTTATCTAATAAGTAATAATTTCTCAACACAATACTAACCTATAAATAGATTATTTTACTAATTTTTTTACCATTTATTCCTTCTAAATAAAATGAAAAAAGCTTAAACATAGAATAATTTAACGATATTTCTTAACTTGCTGATAATTTCTCCATATAATACCAACCTATAAATAAAGCCACATATGCAAGAATTACTTTCATTAAGAAATCAACATTACACTTGATTAACATAAAATATCAACATCATGGCTCTCTCATCGTCCTTTTTTATTCTTATGGGCATAGCTCTAGTCCTTCCCTCTTATGCTTCTTCTCCTCGAGGCGATCCAGAAAAACTCACAATGCTGAAAGGGCAACACTTGGCCTTCAACCTATAAGATAGATCCTAAGATAGCAGAGAATGCACGAAGAACAGGCAGCCAACATAGACAAAACTGCGAACTTGAGCACTCCGTGGGAGGACATTATGCTGAAAACTTAGCAGGGTGCACTGCCGACATCATTACAGGCACTGATGCAACCGTCATGTGGCTCAATGAGAAACAATACTCTAACTTTAAAACTGAGAAATGTAATGGAGATGATAAATGTGGGCATTATGCAAATATTATTGCTCGCGACACAAATCGCATGAGGTGTGCTATGATTGAGTGTCCCGATGGTGGCTTGATCTTTCAATGCGACTATGCTGCAGACTATACTCAAGACCATAATATCAATAGATGATCAATATTTTATAAAATAGTAAATATTAAAATAATGTAATAATCTTATAACAAATCTATGTCTTAGAAGTTAATATTTTGGATAAGGTAAGTGGCTTTTCTATTTTTGATCAATTAAAATAGAGATTTAAGGTGGAACTATTGTACAAATATACCCATTTACATAAAGTACCATGTATAAGCAGAAGTATTTTCTCTTTGCTCAATGATGATGACGTTTTTTTATTATTTCCTAAGTTATTTTTTCTTTTGCTTAATGATATTGAAAATTTTAAATTATTTTCTACGTCTTAGTTTAAGGAAATGATTTAGCGAGGGACAACATTCACGCAAAACAAGTGAAAATTTATTTCTCACCCTCTACAAATTTAGCGAGGGATTATCCTCGCAAATGGCATACATGTTCAGCTAGGGACAAGTCCTAGCAAAATTTACAGATTTAGTGAGGAATTCTTCCCTCGCAAAATAAGTCAACATTTGTATCCCACATCTTACACATTTAATGAGGAATTTTCCCTTGCAAATGGTGTACATATTTAGCAAGAGAAGAAGCTGTCGCATACTTCGTTGTTTTAGCCAGGGATTTCTCCCTCGCTAAATTAGCGATAGATAATCCTTTGCCAGTCCATTGCTGAAGTTCGCGCCAAGGTTTTTATGCCTAAAATTAGCAATGGATTTTATTTTCTTTGCTATTTCATTGCTATTTCCTTAGCGCGCCAATTTGGCGCCTTTTTTTTGTCTCTAAATGTATAATCCCCCACAATTGTGTTGCTATTTTGCAAGGAATTTTAGCCATCGCAAAATATTATCGCTATTTTGCAATTTTCTTGTAGTATTCCTTGATTCTCGGTTACTAAGTGGCGACTCTAATTCCAGAGCGTCCTGCTCTCACCGACACAAACCCTCTTGATCCACTTCATTTGCCACTTATCAATATTAAGTCCGTTGATTATGAATTTACCATAATTTCAAAATAACTTAAATATGCTTTTATAAGTTCAATTTTGCTTTATTTATATTTAGTTTTTCTACAATATATAATATTCCATGGGTTAATTTCACCCATGATCACTCAACTTATCACTTATCGCGCAAAAATAACCGACTTTTTTTTTTTCTTACTTAAATGTCACTGAACTTTTAACATTATTGCACAAAAGTCATGTTGACCGGAATCCGGCGACGACTCTTGCCGGATTGATAAGTTCAACAAATGCTACATTTAAATTAATTTCACTCACGGTCACTAGACTTATCACTTATCTCGCAAAAGTAATTAACTTTTTTTTTCAACTTAAATATTACTGAACTTTTAACATTTTTGCAAAAAAGTCATCAATCCGGTAAGAGCCGTCGCCGGATTCCGGTCAACATGACTTTTGTGCAATAATGTTAAAAGTTCAGTGACATTTAAGTAAAAAAAAAAAAATCGGTTACTTTTGCGCGATAAGTGATAAGTTGAGTGACCATGAGTGAAATTGACCCCAATATTCCATCTAAGTCAAAAGAAAATGATTAAATTTTTGAAGATTTTATAATCAATGATGATGATGATAATAATAATTAATATTATAGCAAAAAGTTTAGACCATTCGGATTGTTAATTTTCAGATCGATTCTTACCCAATGCTTTTTTTCGGATCGGATCATATATGTCCCCTTTTTTTTATTAGATTGGGTTCAAATCATTTTTTGGGTAAATTTCGAATTAGAGTCAAATTGGCAGGGTAAGTAATAATTTCTCAATACAATACTAACCTACAAATAGATTCATTTACCTTTTTCTTTAGCCATTTATTCTTTCTGAATAAAATGAAAAAAGGTTTAAGTATAAAATAATTTAACGATATTCCTTAATTTGCTAATAACCAGTAAACTTTTCTTAGCATTGTATAGATGTAATATTGCTAATTTTACCTCAAAAGCAATAATTTCTCTATACAATACTGACCTATAAATAAAGCCACACATGCAACAACTTTCATCAAGCCATCAGCATTGCATTTGATTGTAAAACCACAAAATATCAGCATAATGTCTCTCAAGCTCTCATCAGCCTTTTTTGTTCTTATGAGCATAGTCCTAATCCTTCCCTCCAATGCTTCTCGCGACCGTCCACGAGACTATTTAAGACCTCACAATGCTGAAAGGACAAAACTTGGCCTTCCACGTATAAGATGGGACCCTAAGATAGCAGAGTATGCGCGAAGAACAGCCAGCCAACACGGCGAAAACTGTGAGCTTGAGCACTCTGTGGGAGGACCTTATGCTGAGAACTTGGCAGGGGGCACCGGTACTGTCATGACAGGCACTGATGCAACCGTCATGTGGCTCAGTGAGAAGGAGTTCTATGATTTTGAAACTGGAAAATGTAAAGGAAATGATGAATGTGGGCATTATGCAAATATTATTGCTCGTGACACAAATCGCATGGGGTGTGCTAAGATTATGTGCCCCAATGGTGGCTTGATCTTTCAATGCGACTATGCTGCAGACTACACTGAAGACCAAAATATCAATGGTTGATCAAAATTTTATAAAATAGCAAATATTATAATGAACTAATCTTCTAAGATTATGTCTTAGAAGTTAATATTTTGTAAGAGGAATGGTTTTCCTCTTTTTGCTCAATTAAAATAGAGATATAAGGTAGACCTATTCTGCACATACACTCATTTAAAGATGATATGTATACATTATGTATAAGCAGAGATTTTTTCTCTATAATTAATGATATTGAATTTTTTAAATTAGTTATAGGCTTGAGGATATTTTGGCAATATGGATGGCAAAAACAGTCACTAAAAGTCACCTTTTCATCTGTGGCTAAATTTTGGTGACACAAAATAATTGCATTGGTAAATGGCGACAACAAAAATTGTCGTTAAAAATCCTAAACCGTTGCCAATTTGAAAGGAAAAACAGTCTTCAAATAGTTAAAACAAAATATTTAGCGACAATAAATTTCCTGGCCAATTTCAACGATAAATTATGGCAGCAAAAAGTAGAAGCTAACAGGCTTTTGCGATAAATCTATTAAAAACTTTTTGCGACAGTATTTTCGTCGCTTAAAACATAGTTGTTTTTATTAATTGTAGTTGTTTTACCTATTTTTAGCGGCAGTCTGTTATTTTATTTGGCTTTCGTTCTCATTTGTGTCCACATTGGTGACAACATATTTGCAACTATAAAGAATCACTATAATTAAATAACATTTTAAAAAGTAGCATATATACAAAATAATTTATTAAAACTCCTTCCATATATAAATTTTGAAAAATTACATGAAAATGTTTGATACCATCCTTACAAATAACCACACATGTAACTAGTCACATCAAGAATGTATTGTTCCCTAAGAAATTCTTAATCCAAACTTAACCAAGAAGATTCAGCTAAGATTTCGTAGTAACACATAACTTCCTAGAATTCAGCACAAAAAAAAAAAAAAAAAGGCAAACCAAAATAATAAACGACTCTTTTACTGACAATCTATCTAATTAATACCTCCACATAACTGACATTTGCAGTAAGGTTAAAGCAAATTTAGCGGTAATTAAGTCATAAAATCTGAAATGCTAATTGCCATTTGTATCTCCAAATGAACCTAGAGCAGTCAGTAAAAAGATAAGCCCTGACTTAAGCTAATAAATAGGTTTCATCACATAAAGCCATTACCTTAGCTTTCTTGGTAAGGCACAAACAGCATCACAGTCTAACAATTTGAAGAAAAAAAAAAAAAGAATTTGACTTTGCTGAGAAGTGAGAATGTTAACTTTCAACTAGGGGTGAGTATGAGCATGGACCCGTTAACTGGTCCATTAACAATTTTATTAATCAGTCCATTAATTTTGGTTAACTGTTATATCAATTTCGATTGTTTATGATTCCATTCGACTTCCAAAAGTTACAAATATTTGCAAATCCATGATTTAATTGCCAATAGCTAAAATACTTGGGTTAGAGCGTATGATAGTAATGCTTTCGGCTACTGGACTCTCACCATTTAGGGTGCAGCACTCCACTACTTCACCTAGTAGCATGATGCTTGTATTGCTCTCTCACAAGCCCCGTTTTTACAGTTTAGGCTGCTCCCATTTGGTTCGCTGCTATTAGGGTAATTGCTTTTGCCTTTTTTTTTTTTTTTCCTCTGATTACTAAGATGTTTCAGTTCGCTAAATTGTCAATTGCCTGCTTATGGATTCACCAGTAGTTTGAAAGATTGACCTATTCAGGAAGAGCTTTGCAAATCATATGGAGTCGAGTCAAATGGTTTCACGTTTTTTATAGTGATAGCATAGAGAAAATTAAGAATAATAATAACAATGGAAAACATGAGAGTATGGAGAGCAAAAACATTTTTCGTAAGGGATAAAAGCAATTTTTTTGTGAAACATGATAATAAATGGCTTTTATTAAAGAGCTAGGAGTCCACATATCAAATACAGCGGGATAAATGGATGAACTGATTATAAATGTTTCTGCAACATTGACTTCAACTCGCAAATTCTACAAATCCCAGCTGATAACAGAATAATCCTAAAGAGGAATATTATTTAATTTTCAGTACTACCTAAAAAGGAACATATATTCCTATTCAGATTCTACTACATAACTCTATAAATAGGGCGGAAAATCAGGTATTCTCTCTCTCGAATTCTCTTTTAATTTCCATTCATTATTCGTCAATTACTGACTTGACCGTCGGAGTGTTCATAAATCTCCACAGGTCCCTTATTCTTTTTGCAGGTAACAGATCACGGGAATTTTCTCGAAGATGTTATCATTGGTGCGGTGAGCGTGGAACATACAAAGTCCTGAATCTTTAATCAACAACGGATCAACAGCCAATTTGACAATTTTTTCATAAAGGAATGGAGATGGAGATGGAGATTCTTAAATACATATGGGAATTTAAACTTTCGGCTTCTTTTCATATTGAAGATAATTATTGGATTTTTAATATTTTCTCCTCCGGAGAGAGGAGAAGAAGAGAGTCCGATTGGAATAGTGGATTGTCGTTTTAATTTTTCTATTAGCAAACACCATTTTGATTATAATTCATTTATGCAATTAGAACCAATTTGCTTACTCTCCAATACTTACTTTGATTTATTGGCAGAAAATAAAATATTAGAAAATGGAGCAAAAGAGGGAGGGAGACATGAAAACAGGGGAGCACGGGAAGGCAAGAAACCGAGAAAAGAGGAACTGAAGAAGAGTACTCCGGCGGCCAATCCCGACGGCGAGCGGCATCACGCGCGGCACCAGTAAACTCATCCGGTCCAAACGCTTCAGCCGCTGCCCACCGGACCTCCTTAATCGCCGACATCAAGCGGATTGGAGATGGGTCTCCCTCGCCTTCCGACGCCATTTTCGGTCAGACCACCGCTCCTCCCGGTGCGTGACTGTCTGCAGTGAACTCTTGGTGTCTCGATCTATACTCCGATGACAGTAGCCAATATGCCCAAAGCTCTCAATCCATGGAGCTCTCTCTACAATTTGCTATTTTGTAATATTTATACATGAATTTACGTGAGTTGCTTCTGTGCCTTTCTAGCTTGTTATGTGCAGAGATTGCCCGGTCATGAGACCAGTGTGGGCCAAGGCAGCAGCTATGAATATGACCACTCTGTTTCTTTTCTGGCTTGGTTTTTGCATTGAAGTATTGGGTGTAAGAATGATGCTTTGCTTCTCTCTTCTGTGATTACCGATCCGATTTGTGGGTTTCTCAACACATGCAGTCCGGGGAGCATATGGCTGCATTGGGCGTATTCTTCTTAATGCAGGTGTTTTATTTCTTAGATTGGGTTAAATACATGCTAAATGATGTAAAATAATTTATAGCAGTTTTGAACTAATGGGCCAAGAAGAAGAAGTATCTGAAATTGCTGCATACACATCACTTTGGGGATCAGCTACAAGTGCTTAATGCACTTGATGTGGCCTAAACACAATGACAGAGTCCACTACTATAAAGAAGGATCTAAGAGTCCTAGATCGTTACCAAAAAATGTAGCAGCAGCATTTTCGCCTGAAAAGATCTTGTTGGGTGATATCGAACAGAACTCTCAATTGTATAGTAAGTGATGAGTCAAGAATTCAAGGTTTACAACAATAGAACAGAACTCTCATTCAAACTCAAATCATCCTCCAGGCATCTTTGGGGTCTGGCTCTGCTTACCTTGAGCTCCCTGAAGAAAATTAACATAGTAAGAAAATATCTATATAAGTTTGCAGAAATCAGATGGTCAAGTAGAGTACCATTGGCCATATACTCATATACAGGTATCATCTCCTGTTCATCATTGCAATAGCCAGTTAGAGAAACAACATTGCAATTGTGCTATCACTAATATTGTTATGGAGATTCAAGGTACTCTTGTTGAGAAATCAATGATTCTTTCTTTGAGAAATCAGTTGTGGCAAGATTGGATGGGATTTCTATCATGAGAGTGAGTGCAGATTTGCGGGATCTCTTCCTATATGTGGCATTTTTGTATTACAATCCTCTTATTTCTGTGGCTATGATGGTTTGGCTTTGGGGAGTTAACTTATGGGTTTTTTCTCGGTCTACCATCAGCTACGCAAAAGTTTTTGATGTTGACCAAAATCATCTAACTCACAGAGAAATAGGGAAAATCGAAACATCTATCATTATTTCAGAGCTAGGAGTTTATCATAACATTTTTCAGAAGAGTTAATGATCTTAGAATCCTCTTAATCGCTGATAAGTGTGCAAATCTTTCATCATTTATTTATACGAGAGAGCATAAATCTGCTAGAGTATTATCGGCCACCGATAACCGACATCAATCCGGTGCTGAAAATACCATAAAACAGGTCACTAACTCCAACCAAGATGGGAATCGGTCAGATGGTAAAGATGCAACGGAAAGGACTGCCGGTGGAGGATCTTCCACTGCCTCTTAGAATATGGTATGTTATTTATTTATTTTATTATTTTTCTTTTTTCTTTCTATATGTATTTGATCAAGAAAATTCCGAGTATGCAAAAGAGTCATCGCTGGCTCCTTGCGTTTGACATAAGTATTTTGAGTGCTTTTTCACGCTTACATCGGCCAACTGATTTTGGTGTCTGTTGAGGGTATTCGGTATTTTATTTTCTGAAATAGTCTACCTCTGCTACTGGAAATATTCATAGGCATTCAAAACTGGCCTTCTCGATTTTATCACGATTTCAAGCTTGTTGTAGGTTATCATGTCCAATTGCTATATTGTTATTGGATGGTCCCATTAATTGCTTCGGTTAGCAATTCTTAATTCTAGAATTTTTGTATACTTAAGCATAATGTGCTACAATGTTATTCCACTCCATTAATTCAAGCTACAAAAATTCACTTTGTGTTATAAGCACATAAGATAAATACTCTGCATAAAACAAAATTTATGCAAATTCTGTTCATATGCATTCAACATGCGAGACTGCATCTTCCTCCTCTGTGCTGCGCATAATGTTCATACTATGGTTAACAGTTAGCCTTTTTGCTAGCATTCTTAGTTAGCAACATGTTTATTCATTATGACCATATAATCATGACACGTATCTAAAAGTAAGATATTTGAGCTTAGCTAATGAGGTGTGTATATGTGTACACTTGAGGCAAATACACTTATGCTATGTGTTTTGATTTAGGTGTTTTTAATGTTCTTATTATGCTCTTTTTATTTGGAAGCTTATTTTGGTTCTACTAAATGATAAAGCTTTCTTATATATGCATTTTCCAATGCCAATGTAATGTTAATTATGTCAAAATAGTCTCTCATACTAAGTTCTTGATTTTAATTTAAATCTCCATAAAATTGAGTATTACTTGACCGAATTTATTTTAACAAATTTTCTATTGCAAGTCACCTTACTGTAGATATGCATTCTTGATTTCAATTCTTTTGGCATAGAAGACAAGGAAAATGTTCGTGACCTCATTCTTGTGTAAGATTTAATCCATTTGTACATTTTATCATCCATGCAAAGGCTGCAATTTAAATATTATCAATTTGCAATACTCTGTCAAACTATGATATTCGAGCCTAAATCTGACTCACTCATGTAAGTATGTGTATATGCGACTTGGTTATATTTTTCAGATATTTACTGCATCTATTACCTTCATCGATTTGATTTTTATTATTCTTCAAATTGTCTTTGTTTAACTAACAATCTACCAAAAAAGACAAGTGGATCTTTAATTTCTATCAACTGAATTCTTTAAAAGCTCAAAACAATACAAACAAGAACAGTAATACACCAAGGCAGCTCTCAGTATATATTCGAAGGGACAAGTATGCTTCTTACATGCCTTTTTGCAAATACATTTCTCTCTCAAGTACATTTTTGTTGCACTTTTATATGCATATCTCAAGTACATGTGATTTTATTATTTATTTTTGTGAAGTCCAATACATTTTTGTTGGCTAAATTCTGGCACATACAATACAAACCTATTCTCAAGATAGGGCGAAAAAGCTTATGCGGCCAATCAATTGCCTTGCGCAAGTATTTTTACTAAATTTGAATTCTTATGCTATACATATGCTAACTTGTTCACCTATGAGGCAGAAGTCAAATTGAAATTTTTTGCAGGTTTAAAAATTAGCTATCATCACATAAAATAAAATGAGTTTTCTCTCGGTTTGGTTTTAAGGGGGAGAAGCAAAGTGCAGGTTCTGTAGCTAAAGATACAAAATGAGCTAGTTAAGCTTATTCTCTTATGGTTCATACAGTCAAAGTTGCACAAATCGCTCGGATCTATTTTCTTATCACTCAAGCAATCAATCACTCACTCGGCAGGTTCGCCACGAGCACAGTCTCATTTTAATTGCTCACTCGGCAGGTTCGCCACGAGCACTTGGCTTCATTATTGGCTCACTCAGGCAGTTACGCCTTAAGAGCATCTATCTCATTATTGGCTCACTCAGGCAGTTACGCCATTCGAGTTCCAAGTTCGGCTATGTCGCCAATTATTGCTCACTTAGGCAAGTTCGCCATTCGAGCATCAAGTTCGGCAGTGTCGCTAATTATTGCTCACTTAGGCAAGTTCGCCATTCAAGCATCAGGTTCGGCTGTGTCGCCATTTATTGCTCAATACCGCTATTCGTGCTCTCAATTTCACTTCAATAGCTCAAGTTCAGCAATTTTGCAATTTACATGGACAGTCTTATATGACGAGCAATAAGTATACAATGGGCAATTTATTACTTCGCTCCTGACGGCTTTACGAGACCCGGAAAGTTATTCATCGGTTTCGTCATCAGCTCGGTTATTTTTTCTAAATTCATAGCTCGGTTATTTTTCTAAGTCATTCAGATTTTCAGTCAACTCGGAACACCTCATTACAAGCTCGGTTTTTTCTTCTTTGCCTAGTTCGGTCTCAACGGCCTAATGATTTTTCTTTTCCCACCCAATTACTGACATAAATGTCATGTACTGGAGGGGGGACTTATGATAACAGAATAATCCTAAAGAGGAATATTATTTAATTTTCAGTACTACCTAAAAAGGAACATATATTCCTATTCAGATTCTACTACATAACTCTATAAATAGGGCGGAAAATCAGGTATTCTCTCTCTCGAATTCTCTTTTAATTTCCATTCATTATTCGTCAATTACTGACTTGACCGTCGGAGTGTTCATAAATCTCCACAGGTCCCTTATTCTTTTTGCAGGTAACAGATCACGGGAATTTTCTCGAAGATGTTATCACCAGCTAACATGCAAGTTATCAAAGTTCGCTTTAGAAAGAAAATCTGCATCTTGATTGCGTGGGATTACAAAGACTGAAGTCAAAATTTGCATATACTATTCAGAATTCTATGTTTTTATGATATACTGAGCTACAATAACTACTCAAAGCTGATATGTTAGCACCGGGAAACAAACTCCATCTAAATCAAAAGAAAAAAGGATTAAATTTTTGAAAAGTTTATCATCGATATGCCTTAATAATAATAATAATAATAATAGTAAAAAATTTAGACCATTCAGATTCTTTTTAGATCGACTCTTATTCGATGCTAAATTTTTGGATCGGATCATGTCTTTTTTTTTAATCATATTTTTTTGGGTAAATTTCAAAATATAGTCAAATTGACAGGTCTACTAATGAGTAATAAAATCTCAATACAATACTAACCTACAAATAGATTCATTTACCTTTTTCTTTAGCCATTTATTCCTTTTAAATAAAATGAAAAAGGTTAAGTATAGCATAATTTAACGATATTCCTTGACTTGCTGATAACCAGTAAACTTTTCTTAGCTTTGTATAGATGTAACATTGCTAATTTTACCTCAAAAGCAATAATTTCTCTATACAATACCGAGTATAAATAAAGCCACACATGGAACAACTTCCATCAAGCCATCAGCATTGCATTTGATTGTAAAACCACAAAATATCAGCATAATGTCTCTCAAGCTCTCATCAGCCTTTTTTGTTCTTATGAGCATAGCCCTAATCCTTCCCTCCAATGCTTCTCGCGACCGTCCGCGAGACTATTTAAAACCTCACAATGCTGAAAGGACAAAACTTGGCCTTCCACGTATAAGATGGGACCCTAAGATAGCAGAGTATGCGCGAAGAACAGCCAGCCAACACGGCGAAAACTGTGAGCTTGAGCACTCTGTGGGAGGACCTTATGCTGAGAACTTGGCAGGGGGCACCGGTACTGTCATGACAGGCACTGATGCAACTGTCATGTGGCTTAGTGAGAAGGAGTTCTATGATTTTGAAACTGGAAAATGTAAAGGAAATGATGAATGTGGGCATTATGCAAATATTATTGCTCGTGACACAAATCGCATGGGGTGTGCTAAGATTATGTGCCCCAATGGTGGCTTGATCTTTCAATGCGACTATGCTGCAGACTACACTGAAGACCAAAATATCAATGGTTGATCAAAATTTTATAAAATAGCAAATATTATAATGAACTAATCTTCTAAGATTATGTCTTAGAAGTTAATATTTTGTATAAGAGGAATGGTTTTCCTCTTTTTGCTCAATTAAAATAGAGATATAAGGTAGAGCTATTCTGCACATACACTCATTTAAAGATGATATGCATACATTATGTATAAGCAGAGATTTTTTCTCTATAATTAATGATATTGAATTTTTTAAATTAGTTAAGAACTTGAGGATATTTTGGCAATATGGATGGCAAAAACAGTCACTAAAAGTCACCTTTTCATCTGTGGCTAAATTTTGGTGACACAAAATAATTGCATCGGTAAATGGCGACAACAAAATATTGCCGTTAAAAATCCTAAACCGTTGCCAATTTGAAAGGAAAAACAGTCTTCAAATAGTTAAAACAAAATATTTAGCGACAATAAATTTCCTGGCCAATTTCAACGATAAATTATGGCAGCAAAAAGTAGTAGCTAACAGGCTTTTGCGATAAATCTATTAAAAACTTTTTGCGACAGTATTTTCGTCGCTTAAAACATAGTTGTTTTTATTAATTGTAGCTGTTTTACCTATTTTTAGCGACAGTTGCTATTATTTTATTTGGCTTTCGTTCTCATTTGTGTCCACATTGGTGACAACATATTTGCAACTATAAAGAATCACTAAAATTAAATAACATTTTAAAAAGTAGCATATATACAAAATAATTTATTAAAACTCCTTCCATATATAAATTTTGAGAAATTACATGAAAGTGTTTGATACCATCCTTACAAATAATCACACATGCAAGTAGTCACATCAAGAATGTATTGTTCCCTAAGAAATAATAATAATAATAATAATAATAATAATAATAATAATAATAAAGAGAAACATAAGCTAACAGTAACAACTGAAATCTGCATTCTTCCCGTAGTTTCTGCATAAAAATGCAAAAATAAAACATAAGCTAGCAGCAAATCAGTACCACTCCATCCCCTGCTTTGCCTTGTATATGATTCAACTAACAATAACCAATTTTATTCGAGTAATTAGAGGGCATAATCAAAATTCTTATCAACTACAAAGTCTACTAAACTCGCAAGTGACCCATTTTTCTGAATCTTCACCAAGACATCGCTGCAAAGTTTGTGCCATTTTCAAATTCTTAATCCAAACATAACCAAGAAGATTCTATTTTGCCAAACTAGCATATAATCCACGTAAATTCGGCTAAGATTTCGTAGTAACACATAACTTCCTAGAATTCAGCACAAAAAAAAAAAAAAAAAAGGCTAACCAAAATAATAAACGACTCTTTTACTGACAATCCATCTAATTAATACCTCCACATAACTGACATTTGCAGTAAGGTTAAAGCATATTTAACGGTAATTAAGTCATAAAATATGAAATGCTAATTGTCATTTGTATCTCCAAATGAACCGAGAGCAGTAGGTAAAAAGATAAGCCTTGACTTAAGCTAATAAATAGGTTTCATCACATAAAGCCATTACCTTACCTTAGCTTTCTTGGTAAGACACAAACTGCATCACAGTCTAACAATTTGATGCCAAAAAAAAAAGTAGAATTTGACCTTTCTGAAAAGTGAGAATGCTAACTTTCAATTAGAGTGCATTGACAATTTTATTAAATAGCCTATTAATTTCGGTTAACTGTTATATCGGTTTCAATTGTTTATGATTCCATTGGACTTCCAAAAGTGACAAATATTTGCAAATCCATGATTCAATTGCCAATAGCTAAAATACTTGGTCAGAGCATATGCTAGTAATGCTTTTGGCTTATGGACTCTCACCGTCTAGGGTGCAACACTCCACTGCTTCACCTAGCAACATGATGCTTGTATTGCTCTCCCACAATCCCCATTTTCACAGTTTAGGCTGCTCCCATTTCGCTTTCCACTATTACGAGAATCGTTTTTGCTTTCTTTCCTTTGATTACTTAGCTGTTTTAGTTCGTTAGATTGTCTCCTACCTGCCCATGGATTCAACAGCAATTTGAAAGATTGACCTATTCAGGAAGAACTTTGAAAATCATATAGTAATAAAATATGCAAGTCGATTCAAATAATTCACATTTTTTTTTATAGTGATAGCATAGAGAAAATTAATAATACTGACAACAATGGAAAACATGATAGTATGGAGAGCAGAAACATTTTTCTTAAGAGATAAAAGCAAATTTTTTGTGAAACATGATAATAAATGGCTTTTATTGAATAGCTAGGAGTCCACATATCAAATACAAAGGGATAAATGCATGAACTGATTATAAATGTTTCTGCAACATTGTGTTAAGTGCTTAATTTTATATATTTTTACTTGATTTTCTCTTATTTTTCTGCATTAATTTCTGGTCAATTTGAAACTTTTTACTTATTTTGTGATTTTGACCATTTGAGGGCCAAATTGGTAAGAAATGTACGAATTGTGACTAATTGGAGCTGATTTGGAGCAGCCATGAAAATTTAAAAAAGATTGGAAGCAAAAAGCTGAATTTGGCGTTAACCTTGCCTAAGGCTAAGAGGAAAGGGTAAGCTTTGGTCTTGCCCAAGGCTAAGGGAAGTCGACAGCAGAGTATCAGTTTTATGTTTTTAAATGCGAGGTTGCCCTAATTGCGAGCTATTCTCCAACCGATTTTTAGGGATATTTAGCCTATTTTTTAGGAGATAAAAGGCAGTATTTTTAGGAATATTAAATTACATTTAATATTTTCATTTTATTTTTCAAGTTTGGATAGGAATCAACTACTTACTTAAATTTCTAGTTTCTCTCTTTTAAAGAGACAAGGGGAGAATGTGAACATAAACTTTGGCAGACGCCTTCTTTGTTCTTCCATTTATGTGATAGGAATTTTCTTATTTTTCAATTTTTATTTTGTTTTTGCCCTTGGCCATGATTGGTTAAACATTTATTTCTAGTTATAGGTTAATTTAAGGGCATGATTCAACCAAATTACTTTGAGATTGTTCTTGTTTATTTTTCTTTAATTTTATGTGGTGTTCATGTTATTTACTGTGGTTTAGAGAAACTATATTTCGATTGTTATTTATTATTTGCGTAATGATGGCCCATTGTTAATTTAATTAAATAACATATAGGTAATCATTACAAGAATTTGAATGATTAGCAACGAAAAAATAGCGACGAAAATATTTTCGTCGCTATTTTGAGAAGGAACAATAATTCAGCAACAGAAAAATAATTTTGCCGCTAAGGAAAACAAATACCGTAGCTAAATGTGGCAAAGGTTGCTACGGAAATTAGGGACAAAAATAATGTTTTTAGCGATGGAATATGCTTTCTGTCGCTAAATGTGGGTAGAAAAACTTAGCGACGGAAGTCATACACTGTCACTAATTAGTATCGAAAAATGCTTTTTGTTGCTAAAAATCCTATATATAAAAATAAAACCCTCATTTTTCTCTCTCTTCCTCTCTCTCCCTTCCCCCTCCCCCTCACTCTCTCTATCTCGCTCGATTTGCCGATCTGGTGCCCTGCCCTGAGCTTCCCCTGCTGCCCCTCGCTCCCACCGCCGTCGCGTGCTCCCCCTGCTCGCCTCGCTCTCACCTACCAGCCGCGCGCTCGCCCCCCCATCGCACTTCCCCCGCAGCCCTTCGCTCCACGGCGTCTGTAACACCCGATATCCGACCCGTTGGAACTCGGATACCAAATGTTTCCCAACTTGATATACTAATCAATATACTAGATATCCAAACCTATTATTTTATATTAAACTCATATAAATACGAATCACATCAAATTTTACAGAAAATCGGACAGAATTTTTCCTATACGGGTTTCTATTCCCCTGTTAGACAGTCAAACATTCACTTTTATAACATCATTCACAAATCCCAACTCCATCAAAAAATCCAAATAATTAATCAAAAATATACCAACCTCCTCAAATACATCACTACAAGGAAATAATTTCATAACTTAGTTTGTGCACATCCCATAATTAAGAACTAACGCATCCATTATCTTCTACATGCATGTAATTACAACATCTTTCAAGTTTTAATAACCGTCAACAAAATGAATTACATTTCATAATTCTAATCTAGCACTTTCTATAAAGCCATTAAAAAATTTCCAACTTCGATGCTTCAAAATAACAAAATAAAATAATAAGTCTAAGTATTTATTCTGAAGTTAAGGACTTTCTTCTGACTTCCTGATTGATATCCCCGGCTTGCATTTCAATCTGACATCCTGTATATCTACGCGCAGAAATAAAATTTCACGCGCTAAACAATTTGCTTAGTGACAACCACTAAAATTACTTTTCCAAATTATCTCATACCATAAGCTTTAATTAAAATTATGAGACAGAAAAATATAAATAGCAAATACGGAATTTAACAATATACATTTCACTGTCACAAATAATTAAAATGCTAGTGTAACTATATATATATTGATATACATAATTGTTATCTTAATCATAAAACTAAATTAATAAGTTATATTAAACTAGTCAAATTTTCAATATTAAAACCAATTTAGCTAAATAAGTCAGAATGCCCATAGTAACTCGATCAAACACATCAAGGGGATACATGAGACTATGGATTGAAGTGGCCTATACCGGGCAATACACTTCAATCCTGATTTGTAGGTTCTCAATAACCTACAGTACAAAATGAAAATATCCAAATACATCACCAATGTATCAATTAAATTTCCACCCTGCACTCCAATTCAAAGTGTTTCGAAATCCATCCGACACTCCGCATAAATTTTCATTATTCAACCGACACTTCATATAAATATTAAATATCCAACCGACACTCCAAAGAAAAATACATCCCTATGGCCGGTTAATTATATTCTATTCATGTTCCTATCGTTCACTAAGAGCACTGATGATGTTCTTTTCTTTCTTTATCATTTTTAAAATTTTGATGTTCATAGTATTTAACACCTCTCGAATCATAATATAAAAGTCAGTTCTGAATTTTTCTACTTCTGCAATCCTTCATTCATAACCAACCAAGACCATGTCATATCCTCATTTCTATAATACAATTCTTTTATTTGGCACTATCCAGTCCATACTTATAAATTAAACAAGTATGCACTTTCAATTCTTCATTTTAAATACTCATGACATACACAATTATACATATTTGTAAATATTCACACATCATTTTATCAAGGCGTGAGCAAATCATCCTAAAAACTAAGTAAATTTCCACCTTAGAAAGAACCCTCATAATAATATTATTATTATTATCATTATCATTCTCCTTAATTTCTATCACATTTACTCAATAGGTTAACTTACACATTAAATTTCACAATTTCTAACAAAATCATTTGAAGCCAACACTTATTTACTTAAAATATAATAAAAAAAAACATACAAAACAAGTAAGGAAATGTAAATTTTAGTGGTTGCAAACCTTGATATTCGGTAAAATAACTCTAATGGCTTCAATCAACCCCGCAAAAATGAATTTAGGCCTCCACTTGTTTTTCTTTCCCTTTGTTCTTCACGTTTTCCACTTCTTTTTCACAATACACATACAACATTTTAACCATAACTCAATGAATGTCAATAATAATGTAAATTAACTTGATTATCACTTAAAAATGGGAAATTTAACTTATTCTAAACTTAAAACATTAAACTCTTAAAATAAAAGTTCAAATCCCTAAACTCTCAAAATCTACCCCTAATTATTTTTCCTCAAACTTTCAAATTTCAAGCTAAGATTACTCACTTTAGGGGGCTAGTGGTGTAACCGGTGGCCGGTGACGAGGAGGAGGTATAGGGGTGGGGCTGCAATCGGACTCCAAATGCGCTCGCTCGCGAAAGAGGAGAAGGAGAAGGAGAAGAGGGCGACATCGGCGGCTGACTGCGGGGGATGGAGGGGCTGGACAGTGGGAAGCGACGGAGAGGAAAAGAGCAGGCGGGGAAAGGCTGCTGGAAGGGAGATCGAGACTAGGAAGAGAAAATAAAGAAAAGAAGAAGAAGAAAAGAAGAGGGAAAATAGGGTTACCCAAAATGACGTAGGTTTGGGAAGAGGGGGCAGATTTTTTTGTGCCATAAAATTACCATTTTATCCCTTCCCAACACACACATTAATATTTACCACAAAATTTAAGCCCCTAAATTTTCTAATTTCTTTCCCACACCCCCTTTTTAAATTATTTTATTTATTTGCCCAAAATCCATTACCCTCACTATTCGGGTCCATTATTTCGGGGCGTTATAGCACCACCCCTCCCCCCAGCATCAGATCTGTTCGCCCCAGCTGGCTAGATTTGCTCGCCCCCAGGCACTGCCAGATCCGTCGCTGCTCCCTCACTAGCAAGCCACATCTTCCGTAAGCCTCCCTCACGTGTGCCAGATTTGCCACAGTCGCTCCAGCCTCACTGGTCGCCATTCCTCCCTTGCCATGGACGTTGCTGCCGTCTTGCCTTAACAGGTAAATTACAATTTTTATTTTTTCTAATTTATTTTTATTTTTCATTTATTTATTTTCATTTGTTTTGTATGTTTGTTGTGTAATTTTTTACCATTTATTTTTTTTCTCTTTTTCTCTCGCTCACAGTCGACGCTGACCTCCTCTCGCCAAGTATCCATCTATCAATCTCGGTCTCCGTAACTTCCCTCAGCTTCACAGCTGTCTGCCAGCCTCCGTCACCGCCGCTCATCAAGTTTAAACCCATTTTATATATATATATATATTTTGCAATTATATGTTGCTTTATTTTGCTGTGAGAATTGATTCTATTTGCTTTATTTTGCTGTGAGTTTTGATTCTATTTGCTTTGTTTTGCTTGGTTTGGGGATCTATTTGAAGCCATTTTCTATTATCTTTGGTGGCCAATGCTCAGTCTTGAGGTTTTAATGCATTTTCTCTATATTGCTTTCATCTATTAGATTCTTGTGTAAATTGGATTATAATTTTTGTTTGCAAGTCTGTGGCAAAGGGGTTTCTCTATTCAAAATAACTTACAATTAATTTGCAACTATAATTATCATATTTGCTTTTACCGATTTTAAAGGATCTATTGCAATAACTATACTCCCTCCGCTTTTTAAGCACCTTTTGTCTAGTCTACTGCAATTTTATAGGTAAACTTTGCTCAGCTCAATGAAAATTGTTATCTTTTTACTTCTGGTTTCAACTTGATGTAGCACGTAGGTTCTTTGCATCAGTATTTGTGGTTCTATGACTCCAATTATTGCATTTGCTCTCTGTTTTGCCTACTTTCTTTTGTAATTAATATGTCATATGTTTTGCCTACTTCCATCTGCAACTTAATTATTTGACAGAAAATCTTGACTTTTCGTCTAAAAATCCTAAATTTTTTTGTAGTGAATTGAGATTATCAAATCTGTAATTGTTTAGTAAAATCAATAATAAGTGGCAATTAGTTTAACAACACTGAAAAGGGTTATTGTATTAAGTAAATGCATGATTTGGTTTAAATCAATCTCACTAAGGAATTAGATCACTTAGGTCAGGCATTTTTAATTCATAAAACTGTCAATAAATTAAATTCTGTCACTGAGAAAGGACTGCTTATTAATTAGTGGTTAATTATAATCTTACTTAATTAGTCTATTGATAACTATGGAAATGTCATTTGCCATGGCCCAGACAGTTAGCCCAATACATTTGGCAGGGCCCAAAACCCATCAACAAAGAGCACCAAGTGTGAGCTAAAAGCCAAGACAGCAAGTCCCATCAGTCCACTGACACAAGACAACGCCCATGCCCTTCACCTGCTCCCTGTCACTTTGCCGCTCACCTGCTCTGACTACCAGTTATCACGCCCCAAGCACTCAAGTGCATCCCTCCTGTCTCCTATAAATAGCCCAACGCACAGTGGCACCAAGTATTAAGAATCTCTGAGACTCTCTCTAAGAATTCTCTCTCTAGAAAGCTACTAACTTAAGATTCAAAGTGCTCACGTCTGGTCTGATCGGGCACTCTATCTTACAGACTCCAAGCATCCGACCGGCTCCCACTCTCTCTTTTACATAAAGACTCCCACATCTTATCACCTATTAATACGGAAAGATTGGTTGGGAGCGCAAATCCGACGACTATAACTAATCTATTGCATGATTTTAAATTTATATTTTCGTCTATGATCAGTAAATTGAATAATGTGTTGCGAATACCTTTAACTAGAGTTTTTTTATCTTTTATTTTATTTTTATTTATTTTTTATATTTTATTTATTATTATTTCAATTATGTATTTTTTATTCTTTATTTAAAAAATCTCTCATTTTATTTTTATTGTTTATTTTCGGTAATTTAAAGAATTAAAAACTCGACTAACTCATGTGAATTTGACCTTGCTCATCGCTATTTACAAAATCTTAGTTAAGAGTAGGAGTTTTATTTTTGTTGTTTTCGATACCATCACATTGACTTCAACTCACAAATTCTACAAATCCCAGCTAATATACAAGTTACCAAAGTTCGCTTTGGAAAGAAAATTTGCATCTTGATTGCGTGGGATTACAAAGACTGAAGTCAAAATTTGCATATACTATTCAGAATTCTATGTTTTTAGGATATACTGAGCTACAATAACTACTCAAAGCTGATATGTTAGCACCGGGAAACAAACTCCATCTAAATCAAAGAAAAAAGGATTAAATTTTTGAAAAGTTTATCATCGATATGCCTTAATAATAATAATAATAATAATAATAATAATAATAATAATAATAGTAAAAAATTTAGACCATTCAGATTCTTTTTAGATCGACTCTTATTCGATGCTTAATTTTTGGATCGGATCATGACTTTTTTTTAATCATATTTTTTGGGTAAATTTCAAAATATAGTCAAATTGACAGGTCTACTAATAAGTAATAAATTCTCAATACAATACTAACCTACAAATAGATTCATTTACCTTTTTCTTTAGCCATTTATTCCTTTTAAATAAAATGAAAAAGGTTAAATATAGCATAATTTAACGATATTCCTTGACTTGCTGATAACCAGTAAACTTTTCTTAGCTTTGTATAGATGTAACATTGCTAATTTTACCTCAAAAGCAATAATTTCTCGATACAATACCGAGTATAAATAAAGCCACACATGGAACAACTTCCATCAAGCCATCAGCATTGCATTTGATTGTAAAACCACAAAATATCAGCATAATGTCTCTCAAGCTCTCATCAGCCTTTTTTGTTCTTATGAGCATAGCCCTAATCCTTCCCTCCAATGCTTCTCGCGACCATCCGCGAGACTATTTAAGACCTCACAATGCTGAAAGGACAAAACTTGGCCTTCCACGTATAAGATGGGACCCTAAGATAGCAGAGTATGCGCGAAGAACAGCCAGCCAACACGGCGAGAACTGTGAGCTTGAGCACTCTGTGGGAGGACCTTATGCTGAGAACTTGGCAGGGGGCACCGGTACTGTCATGACAGGCACTGATGCAACTGTCATGTGGCTCAGTGAGAAGGAGTTCTATGATTTTGAAACTGGAAAATGTAAAGGAAATGATGAATGTGGGCATTATGCAAATATTATTGCTCGTGACACAAATCGCATGGGGTGTGCTAAGATTATGTGCCCCAATGGTGGCTTGATCTTTCAATGCGACTATGCTGCAGACTACACTGAAGACCAAAATATCAATGGTTGATCAAAATTTTATAAAATAGCAAATATTATAATGAACTAATCTTCTAAGATTATGTCTTAGAAGTTAATATTTTGTATAAGAGGAATGGTTTTCCTCTTTTTGCTCAATTAAAATAGAGATATAAGGTAGAGCTATTCTGCAGATACACTCATTTAAAGATGATATGTATACATTATGTATAAGCCGAGATTTTTTCTCTATAATTAATGATATTGAATTTTTAAAATTATTTATAAGCTTTAGGATATTTTGGCAATATGGATGGCAAAAACAGTCACTAAAAGTCACCTTTTCATCTGTGGCTAAATTTTGGCCACAAAAGATAATTGCATCGGCAAATGGCGACAACAAAATATTGTCGCTAAAAATCCTAAACCGTCGCCAATTTGAAAAGAAAAACAGTTTCAAAATAGTTAAAACAAAATATTTATCAACAATAAATTCCGTAGCCAATTTCAATGATAAATTATGGCAGCAAAAAATAGTAGCTAACAGGCTTTTGCGATAAATTTAATAAAAACTTTTTGCAACAGTATTTTCGTCGCTTAAAATATAGTTGTTTTTATTAATTGTATTTGTTTTACCTATTTTTAGCGACATTTGCTATTATTTTATTTGGCTTTATTTCTCATTTGTTTCCACGTTGGTGACAACATATTAATTTGCAACTATAAAGAATCACTATAATTAAATAACATTTTAAAAAGTAGCATATATACAAAATAATTTATTAAAACTCCTTCCATATATAAATTTTGAGAAATTGCATGAAAATGTTTGATACCATCCTTACAAATAACCACACATGTAAGTAGTCACATCAAGAATGTATTGTTCCCTAAGAAATAATAATAATAATAATAATAATAATAATAATAATAATAATAATAAAGAGAAACATAAGCTAACCGTAACAACTGAAATCTGCATTCTTCCCGTAGCTTCTGCATAAAAATGCAAAAATAAAACATAAGCTAGCAGCAAATCAGTACCACTCCATCCCCTGCTTTGCCTTGTATATGATTCAACTAACAATTACCAATTTTATTCGAGTAATTAGAGGGCATAATCAAAATTCTTATCAACTACAAAGTCTACTAAACTAGCAAGTGACCCATTTTTCTGAATCTTCACCAAGACTCGCTACAAAGTTTGTGCCATTTTCAAATTCTTAATCCAAACTTAATCCACGTAAATTCGCCTAAGATTTCGTAGTAACACATAACTTCCTAGAATTCAGCACAAAAAAAAAAAGAAAAAAAAAAAGGCTAACCAAAATAATGAACGACTCTTTTACTGACAATCCATCTAATTAATACCTCCACATAACTGGCATTTGCAGTAAGGTTAAAGCATATTTAGTGGTAATTAAGTCATAAAATCCGAAATGCTAATTGCCATTTGTATCTCCAAATGAACCGAGAGCAGTAGGTAAAAAGATAAGCCTTGACTTAAGCTAATAAATAGGTTTCATCACATAAAGCCATTACCTTACCTTAGCTTTCTTGGTAAGACACAAACTGCATCACAGTCTAACAATTTGATGCAAAAAAAAAAAAAAAAAAAAAAGAGAAGTACAATTTGACCTTCTTAAAAGTGAGAATGCTAACTTTCAATTAGAGGTGAGCATGTGTGCATTAACAATTTTATAAAATAGTCTATTAATTTCGGTTAACCGCTATATTGGTTTCAATTTTTTATGATTCCATTGGACTTCCAAAAATGACAAATATTTGCTAATCCATGATTCAATTGCCAATAGCTAAAACACTTGTCAGAGCATATGCTAGTGATGCTTTTGGCTTATGGACTCTCACCATCTAGGGTGCAACACTCCACTGCTTCACCTAGCAACATGATGCTTGTATTGCTCTCCCACAATCTCCATTTTCACAGTTTAGGCTGCTCCCATTTCGCTTGCCACTATTACGAGAATCGTTTTTGCTTTCTTTTCCTTTGATTACTTAACTATTTTAGTTCATTAGATTGTCTCCTACCTGCTCATGGATTTAGCAGCAGTTTGAAAATTTGACCTATCCTGGAAGAACTTTGCAAATCATATAGTAATAAAATATGCAAGTTGAGTCAAATAGTTCTTGTTTTTTTTATAGTGATAGCATATAGAAAATTAATAATAATAATAACAACAATGGAAAACATTATAGTATGGAGAGCAAAAACATTTTTCTTAAGGGATAAAAGCAATTTTTTGTGAAACATGATAATAAATGGCTTTTATTGAAGAGCTAGGAGTCCACCTATCAAATACAGAGGGATAAATGCATGAACTGATTATAAATGTTTCTGCAACATTGTTTTAAGTGCTTAATTTTATATATTTTTACTTGATTTTCTCCTATTTTTTTCCATTAATTTCTAGCCAATTTGAAACTTTTTATTTGTTTTGTGATGACCATTTTAGGGCCAAATTGGTAAGAAATGTACAAATTGTGACTAATTGGAGCTAATTTGGAGTAACCATGAAAATTTAAAGAAAATTGGAAGCAAAAAACTGAATCTGAAGTTAGCCTTGCCCAAGGCTAAGAGAATATGGTAAGCTTTGGTCTTGTGCAAGGCTAAGGAAACTCGACAGAAGAATATAAGCTTTATGTTTTTAAATACGAGGTTGCCCTAACCGCCAGTTATTCTCGAACCGATTTTTAGGAATATTTAGCCCATATTTTAGCAGATAAAAGGCAGCATTTTTAGAAAAATTAAATTGCATTTAATAATTTTTATTTTATTTTTTAAGTTTGGATAGAAATCAACTATTTACCTAAATTTCTAGATTTCTCTTTTAAAGAGGCAAGGGGAGAATGTGAATAGAAACTTTGGCAGCCGCCTCCTCTGTTCTTCCATCTCTGTGATAGGAATTTTCTTATTTTTCAATTTTTATTTTGTTTTTGTTCTTGGCCAAGATTGGCTAAACTTTTATTTCTAGTTAAAGGTTAATTTAATGGCATGATTCAACCAAATTACTGTGAGATTGTTCTTGTTTATTTTTCTCTATAATTTTATGTGGTGTTCATGTTATTTATCGTAACTTATAGGCAAATTATATTTCGATTGTTATTTATTATTTGTGCAATAAGAGTCCATTATTCATTTAATTAAATAACATATAGCTAATCACTACAAAAATTTGCATGATTAGCGACGAAAATATTTCCGTCGCTATTTAGCGAAGGAACAATAATTCAGCAACAGAAAAATAATTTTGTCGTTGAGGAAAACAAATACCGTTGCTAAATGTGGCGCCAAATATTCGCGGAAAAAATTACTACGGAAATTAGCGACGAAAATAATATTTTTAGCGATGGAGTACGATATCCGTCGCTAATTAGGGATGGAATATGCTTTTCGTCACTAAATGTGGGTAGAAGAAATTTTCAAGAAAATTAGCAACAGAACCCATATACCGTTGCTAATTAGCGTCGAAAAATGCTTTCCTTTGCTAAAAATCCTATCTATAAGAACAAAAATCCCTCTCCTTTTTCTCTCTCTTCCTCTTCCTCCCTTCCTCCCTCCCCCCACTCTCTCTCTCTCTCCCGCTCGATTTGCCGATCTGGTGCGCCGCCTTGAGCTTCCCCCGCTGCCTCTCGCTCCCACCACCGCATCGCACTCCCCCTAGCCGCTACGCTCTCTCCTGACCGCCTCACTTTCACCCTGCTAGCTGTGCACTCGCCCGCCCATCGCTCTTTCACCGCAGCCCCTCGCTCCACGGCGTCGCCCCTCCTCCGGCGTTAGATCTGTTCGCCCCATCTGCTGGCTAGATCTGCTCGCCCCTAGCCACTGCCAGATCCGCCGCTGCTCCCTCAGGCGCAAGCTAGATCTGCCGTAAGCCTCCCTCACGCGCGCCAGATCTTTCGCAAGCCTCCGCCACCGATCGTCGCTCCAGCCTCACCGGTCACTGCTTCAGCCTTGCCGGTCGCCTTTCCTCCCTTGCCATGGACGTTGCTTCCATCTTGCCTCAATAGGTAAATTACAATTTTTATTTTTTCATTTATTTTTATTTTTCCTTTATTTATTTTCATTTGTTTTGTATGTTTGTTGTGTAATTTTTTACCATTTATTTATTTATTCTCTGTCTCTCGCTCACAGTCGACGCTGACCTCCTCTCACCAAGTATCCATCTATCAATCTCGGTCTCTGTAACTCCCCTCAGCCTCGCCACCGTCTGCCAGCCTCCGTCACCGCCACTCATCAAGTTTAAATCCATTTTGTATATATATATTTTGCAATTATATGTTGCTCTAAATTGTTTTGTTGTGAGAATTGATTCTATTTTCTTTATTTTGCTGTGAGTTTTGATTCTATTTGCTTTCTTTTGCTTGGTTTGGGGATCTATTTGAAGCCATTTTCTGTTATCTTTGGTGGTCAATGCTCAGTCTTGAGGTTTTAATGCATTTGCTCTGTATTGCTTTCACCTGTTAGATTCTTGTGTAAATTGGATTATAATTTTCATTTGCAAGTTTGTGGCAAAGGGGTTTCTCTATTCAAAATAAGTTAGAATTAATTCGCAACTATAATTATCATATTTGCTTTTACAGATTTTGAAGGATCTGTTGCAATAACTATACTCCCTCCGCTTTTTAAGCACCTTTTGTCCAGTCTACTGCAATTTTATAGGTAAACTTTGCTCAGCTCAATGAAAATTGCTATATTTTTACTTTTGCTTTCAACTTGATGTAGCACGTAGGTTCTTTGCATCAGTATTCGTGGTTCTATCACTCCAATTATTGCATTTGCTCTCTGTTTTGCCTACTTTCTTTTGTAATTAATATACCATAAGTTTTGCCTACTTCCGTCTGCAATTTAATTTCCCGATGGAAAATCCTGACTTTCAGTCGGCAGATCCTCAATTTCTTATAGTGAATTGAAATTATTAAATCCGTAATTATTTGGTAAAATCAATAATAAATGGCAATTAGTATAGAAACACTGAGAAAAGTTGTTGTATTAAGTAAATTCATGATTTAGTTTAAATTAATCTAGCTGAAATATTACTTAACTTAGGTCAGATTTTTCTAATTCGTAAAACTGTCAATAAATTAAATTCTGTCGCTGAGAGAGTACTGCTTATTAATTAGGGGTTAATTATAGTCTTACTTAATATCCTATTAGTACGGAAAGATTGGTCTGGAACGCGAAACCAACGATTATAACTAATTCATTGCATGATTTTAAAGTTATCTTTTCGTACATGATCAGTAAATTGAATCATGTGTCATGAAAACTTTTAAATAGATTTTTTAATCTTTTATTTTATTTTTATTTATTTTCTGTATTTTATTTATTATTATTTCAATTATATATGTATTTTTTATTCTTTATTTACAAAATTCCCCATTTTATTTTTATTGTTTATTTCTGATAATTTAAAGAATTAAAACTCGACTAACCCATGTGAATTTGACCCTACTCATCGCTATTTACAAAATCTTAGTTAAGAGTAGGAGTTTTATTTTTGTTGTTTTCGATACCATCACATTGACTTCAACTCACAAATTCTACAAATCCCAGCTAATATGCAAGTTACCAAAGTTCGCTTTGGAAAGAAAATTTGCATCTTGATTGCGTGGGATTACAAAGACTGAAGTCAAAATTTGCATATACTATTCAGAATTCTATGTTTTTAGGATATACTGAGCTACAATAACTACTCAAAGCTGATATGTTAGCACCGGGAAACAAACTCCATCTAAATCAAAAGAAAAAAGGATTAAATTTTTGAAAAGTTTATCATCGATATGCCTTAATAATAATAATAATAATAGTAAAAAATTTAGACCATTCAGATTCTTTTTAGATCAACTCTTATTCGATGTTTAGTTTTTGGATCGGATCATGTCTTTTTTTTTTAATCATATTTTTTGGGTAAATTTCAAAATATAGTCAAATTGACAGGTCTACTAATGAGTAATAAAATCTCAATACAATACTAACCTACAAATAGATTCATTTACCTTTTTCTTTAGCCATTTATTCCTTTTAAATAAAATGAAAAAGGTTAAGTATAGCATAATTTAACGATATTCCTTGACTTGCTGATAACCAGTAAACTTTTCTTAGCTTTGTATAGATGTAACATTGCTAATTTTACCTCAAAAGCAATAATTTCTCTATACAATACCGAGTATAAATAAAGCCACACATGGAACAACTTCCATCAAGCCATCAGCATTGCATTTGATTGTAAAACCACAAAATATCAGCATAATGTCTCTCAAGCTCTCATCAGCCTTTTTTGTTCTTATGAGCATAGCCCTAATCCTTCCCTCCAATGCTTCTCGCGACCGTCCGCGAGACTATTTAAAACCTCACAATGCTGAAAGGACAAAACTTGGCCTTCCACGTATAAGATGGGACCCTAAGATAGCAGAGTATGCGCGAAGAACAGCCAGCCAACACGGCGAAAACTGTGAGCTTGAGCACTCTGTGGGAGGACCTTATGCTGAGAACTTGGCAGGGGGCACCGGTACTGTCATGACAGGCACTGATGCAACTGTCATGTGGCTCAGTGAGAAGGAGTTCTATGATTTTGAAACTGGAAAATGTAAAGGAAATGATGAATGTGGGCATTATGCAAATATTATTGCTCGTGACACAAATCGCATGGGGTGTGCTAAGATTATGTGCCCCAATGGTGGCTTGATCTTTCAATGCGACTATGCTGCAGACTACACTGAAGACCAAAATATCAATGGTTGATCAAAATTTTATAAAATAGCAAATATTATAATGAACTAATCTTCTAAGATTATGTCTTAGAAGTTAATATTTTGTATAAGAGGAATGGTTTTCCTCTTTTTGCTCAATTAAAATAGAGATATAAGGTAGAGCTATTCTGCACATACACTCATTTAAAGATGATATGTATACATTATGTATAAGCAGAGATTTTTTCTCTATAATTAATGATATTGAATTTTTAAAATTATTTATAAGCTTGAGGATATTTTGGCAATATGGATGGCAAAAACAGTCACTAAAAGTCACCTTTTCATCTATGGCTAAATTTCGGCAACACAAAATAATTGCATAGGAAAATGGCGACAACAAAATTTTGTCGCTAAAAATCCTAAACTGTCGCCAATTTGAAAGGAAAAACAGTCTTCAAATAGTTAAAACAAAATATTTAGCGACAAAAAATTCTGTAGCCAATTTCAACGATAAATTATGGCAGCAAAAAATAGTAGCTAACAGGATTTTGTGATAAATCTATTAAAAACTTTTTGCAACAGCATTTTGGTCGCTTAAAACATAGTTGTTTTTATTAATTGTAGCTGTTTTACCTATTTTTAGCGACAGTTGCTATTATTTTATTTGGCTTTCGTTCTCATTTGTGTCCACATTGGTGACAACATATTTGCAACTATAAAGAATCACTAAAATTAAATAACATTTTAAAAAGTAGCATATATACAAAATAATTTATTAAAACTCCTTCCATATATAAATTTTGAGAAATTACATGAAAGTGTTTGATACCATCCTTACAAATAATCACACATGCAAGTAGTCACATCAAGAATGTATTGTTCCCTAAGAAATAATAATAATAATAATAATAATAATAATAATAATAATAATAAAGAGAAACATAAGCTAACAGTAACAACTGAAATCTGCATTCTTCCCGTAGTTTCTGCATAAAAATGCAAAAATAAAACATAAGCTAGCAGCAAATCAGTACCACTCCATCCCCTGCTTTGCCTTGTATATGATTCAACTAACAATAACCAATTTTATTCGAGTAATTAGAGGGCATAATCAAAATTCTTATCAACTAAAAAGTCTACTAAACTCGCAAGTGACCCATTTTTCTGAATTTTCACCAAGACTCGCTACAAAGTTTGTGCCATTTTCAAATTCTTAATCCAAACTTAACCAAGAAGATTCTATTTTGCCAAACTAGCATATAATCCACGTAAATTCGGCTAAGATTTCGTAGTAACACATAACTTCCTAGAATTCAGCACAAAAAAAAAAAAAAGGCTAACCAAAATAATAAACGACTCTTTTACTGACAAACCATCTAATTAATACCTCCACATAACTGACATTTGCAGTAAGGTTAAAGCATATTTAACGGTAATTAAGTCATAAAATCTAAAATGCTAATTGCCATTTGTATCTCCAAATGAACCGAGAGCAGTAGGTAAAAAGATAAGCCTTGACTTAAGCTAATAAATAGGTTTCATCACATAAAGCCATTACCTTACCTTAGGGGTCAATTTCACTCATGGTCACTCAACTTATCACTTATCGCGCAAAAGTAACCGACTTTTTTTTTCTTACTTAAATGTCACTGAACTTTTAACATTATTGCACAAAAGTCATGTTGACCGGAATTCGGCGACGACCCTTGCCGGATTGATGACTTTTTTGCAAAAATGTTAAAAGTTCAGTAACATTTAAGTTGAAAAGAAAAAAGTTAATTACTTTTGCGAGATAAGTGATAAGTCTAATGACCGTGAGTGAAATTAATTTAAATGTAGCATTTGTTGAACTTATCAATCCGGCAAGAGTCGTCGCCGGATTCCGGTCAACATGACTTTTGTGCAATAATGTTAAAAGTTCAGTGACATTTAAGTAAGAAAAAAAAAGTCGATTACTTTTGCGCGATAAGTGATAAGTTAAGTGACCATTGGTGAAATTAATCCCCTTACCTTAGCTTTCTTGGTAAGACACAAACTGCATCACAGTCTAACAATTTGATGCCAAAAAAAAAAAGTAGAATTTGACCTTTCTGAAAAGTGAGAATGCTAACTTTCAATTAAAGTGCATTAATAATTTTATTAAATAGCCTATTAATTTCGGTTAACTGTTATATCGGTTTCAATTGTTTATGATTCCATTGGACTTCCAAAAGTGACAAATATTTGTAAATCCATGATTCAATTGCCAATAGCTAAAATACTTGGTCAGAGCATATGCTAGTGATACTTTTGGCTTATGGACTCTCGCCGTGTAGGGTGCAACACTCCACTGCTTCACCTAGCAACATGATGCTTGTATTGCTCTCCCACAATCCCCATTTTCACAGTTTAGGCTGCTCCCATTTCGCTTGCCACTATTACGAGAATCGTTTTTGCTTTCTTTCCTTTGATTACTTAGCTGTTTTAGTTCGTTAGATTGTCTCCTACCTGTCCATGGATTCAACAGCAATTTGAAAGATTGACCTATCCAGGAAGAACTTTGAAAATCATATAGTAATAAAATATGCAAGTCGATTCAAATAATTCACATTTTTTTATAGTGATAGCATAGAGAAAATTAATAATACTGACAACAATGGAAAACATGATAGTATGGAGAGCATAAACATTTTTCTTAAGAGATAAAAGCAAATTTTTTGTGAAACATGATAATAAATGGCTTTTATTGAATAGCTAGGAGTCCACATATCAAATACAAAGGGATAAATGCATGAACTGATTATAAATGTTTCTGCAACATTGTGTTAAGTGCTTAATTTTATATATTTTTACTTGATTTTCTCTTATTTTTCTGCATTAATTTCTGGTCAATTTGAAACTTTTTACTTATTTTGTGATTTTGACCATTTGAGGGCCAAATTGGTAAGAAATGTACAAATTGTGACTAATTGGAGCTGATTTGGAGCAGCCATGAAAATTTAAAAAAGATTGGAAGCAAAAAGCTGAATTTGGCGTTAACCTTGCCTAAGGCTAAGAGGAAAGGGTAAGCTTTGGTCTTGCCCAAGGCTAAGGGAAGTCGACAGCAGAGTATCAGTTTTATGTTTTTAAATGCGAGGTTGCCCTAACTGCCAGCTATTCTCCAACCGATTTTTAGGGATATTTAGCCTATTTTTTAGGATATAAAAGGCAGTATTTTTAGGAATATTAAATTACATTTAATATTTTCATTTTATTTTTCAAGTTTGGATAGGAATCAACTGCTTACTTAAATTTCTAGGTTCTCTCTTTTAAAGAGAAAAGGGGAGAATGTGAACATAAACTTTGGCATACGCTTTCTCTGTTCTTCCATTTATGTGATAGGAATTTTCTTATTTTTCAATTTTTATTTTGTTTTTGCCCTTGACCATGATTGGTTAAACATTTATTTCTTGTTATAGGTTAATTTAAGGGCATGATTCAACCAAATTACTCTGAGATTGTTCTTGTTTATTTTTCTTTAATTTTATGTGGTGTTCATGTTATTTACTGTGGTTTAGAGAAACTATATTTCGATTGTTATTTATTATTTGCGTAATGAGGGCCCATTGTTAATTTAATTAAATAACATATAGGTAATCACTACAAGAATTTGAATGATTAGCAACGAAAAAATAGCGACGAAAATATTTTCGTCGCTATTTTGCGAAGGAACAATAATTCAGCAACAGAAAAATAATTTTGCCGCTAAGGAAAACAAATACCGTAGCTAAATGTGGCAAAGATTGCTACGGAAATTAGCGACGAAAATAATGTTTTTAGCGATGGAGTATGTGTGACGCGCGCCGGATCCCCGCGGCCGCCCCTATGACCGCCCGCTCGAGGGCGATCGGGCAATTGTGGGTCCGTTGACAGCTTGCAATAAATCGCAAGTGCGTCTATGTTGGGCAACAAGGAGGTTTCATGGAGTCGTCACCCAATAGAACATTGGAAAAGTTTCTCTCACCTCGGAGAGCCTAAGACTGCGCTTGGTATCCATTTTGGGCCAGCCAGAGGGATCATGGAAGGTGAACTCCTCACCCTAAGGAGCCTAGGATTAGCGCTAAAGGCTCGTGACTCAAGAAGTATCTTGAAGGATGACCTCTAACCTCTTGAGCCCAAAGACCAGAGCTGAATCCGGGATTTCTCATCTTTTTCTACCTCGATTATTTTATGATTAAATTTTAATTATCATTGATTCGCTCTCTCTCCACACGATGCAATTTAAATTAAGGCGCATTCATCCATTTAAGAGCATAAAATAAAATAGCATTAAAGCATGAAATAAATTTACAATAATACTAAGGGCAGAAAACAACCCTCGTTTGTAAGTGTGCGATACATGCATAAAACGGGTTATTCATTAACAATGAGGACATTGGTCCTCGCATGCATTCATTATGGAAAACAATTTTTATGTGATGATTTTTATTGGATAAAAATAGGACATTGGTCCAAGTGTTATTTAGTAAACATTCTTTTTAGTAGAAAATATTTGTGCGGTGGTTCTTTTTAATAGCGGTCAAAAAATCATTTATTATTACAGACCACAAATACGTAAAATGCAATAAAATAGTAATTACATATTTCTAAATAAATAAATAAATGAATACATAAATAATTGCATAAATAAATAACAATAATAATAACAATAATCAATAATGATGATGATAATAATAATAATAATAATAATAATAATAATAATAATCACAAATCAATTAAATAATAACATCAACATAAAATTAACACAAATTAGACAATAATAATAATAATAATAATAATAAATAAATAAATATAACAATATTAAATAATAAAATAATATTAAAACAGAATAATAAATAAAAATAATAACATTAATATTAATAAATAGAAATTAAATTAATAAATATATAATAATAATAATAATAATAATAATAATAATAATTAATATTAATTAAATAATAAGGGAAGTGGAGTTTACCTCGCCGGAGCCTCGCCGGAGCGGCTGTGGCTGACACCACTCGTGCCAGAAGGTAGATCGGCACCCGAGGAACCCGCCGGCTGTGTCCACGCGCCGATCGGAAGTCGCCGTCGCCGGGAAAACGCGCTGCAACGGTCCGGGTTCTTCTCCCTCACGCGCCGGCTGCCGGAGTCCGATGGAGGATCGATGGACACCGGCCACTTCGTCCGGAGGTGGTCGTTCTTCCGGTGAGGCGCGTGCCGCCGTGTGCGGCGGTGGTTGGCCGGCGGAGGCCTCGCCTCCTCTCTCTCTCTCTTTTCTCCTCTTTTTCCTTCTCTCCGGTGCTTCTGGTCTCCGTTGGCCTTTCCCTGCTCCTCTCTTTTCTTATTTGGCTTTCTTTCTCTCTTTTCTATTTGCTTTCCTTTCTTTTTTATTTTCTTGGGTTGTTCTTGCTCTCTCTGTGCTCAGCTCTCTTTTCCTTTCTATTTTCTTTTCCTTTTGGTCTTCTTGGATTCCCTGTGTTCTTTCTTTGGCCGGCCCTCTCTGTGCTCCCTTTCTTTTTCTTTTCTTTTTCTTTCTTCTTCTTTGCCTTACTCTCTTTTCTTTTCTTTTTCTTTCTTTCGATCTGCCGAGCCTCTTCATTTTTCCTCATTCTTTTCTTTTTATACACCCTCAAATTAGGGTTAAGGGTCATCAATGTATTTTCCTCCTTAATTCCCTCCTTTTCTTCTTTTCTTAATTTTAATTAATTTAACTTAATTCAAATAACACACACATTAATTAATTTAAACATTACATATTAATTAAACATTACACATTAATATAATTAATCAACTTAATATATAATTTATCTAATTAATTAAACATTTAATCCATTTAAATTATCACATATATATATATATATATATATATATATATATATATATATATTTATCTAATTAATTATACACTTTAAACTTTAATTATACATGCACTTTAATCATACAATAATGTTAATTACTCAAGTAACTAACTACATTAACTAATTAATTTTTAATTTCACACACATATTTATATCTAATTTAATTTTTTTTCGGAGGGAATAATCAAGGATCAAAAAAATCACCATTGCCATTTTATGCCGGACTCGGGACCCGGTGTCTACAGTTGCCCCCAATTTTGGAGAAGTTAGGGCATAGACACCTAGGTGAGCCAAAATTTAAAGAGAAAGTCCTAAATTCAGAGAGAGAAAGAGATGCAGAGACACCTACCTGAGGCGGCTGTCTTCTTGAATTGAGTGCTGTTGTTGTGATTACAGAAGCGGCAGTGCCGTGATCGTGCTAACCCTCCATAGAGTGATAGTGTCGTCATCGTGCTAGCCGTTCTGTTGAGTGGCGCCCCCTGAGAGGTCTTTGGTTGAGACCTGCCCCCTGAGAGGTCCTGGGTTGATTATCTGCCCCCTGAGAGGTCTTGGGTTGAGAACTGCCCCCTGAGAGGTCTTGGGTTGATTGTGCCCCCTGAGAGGTCTTTGGTTGAGATCTGCCCCCTGAGAGGTCTTGGGTTGATTATGTGCCCCCTGAGAGGTTTTGGATTTGATTATGTGCCCCCTGGGAGGTCTTGGGTTGATTGTGCCCCCTGAGAGGTCTTTGGTTGAGATCTGCCCCCTGAGAGGTCTTGGGTTGATTATGTGCCCCCTGAGAGGTTTTGGATTTGATTATGTGCCCCCTGAGAGGTCTTGGGTTGATTGTGCCCCCTGAGAGGTCTTTGGTTGAGATCTGCCCCCTGAGAGGTCTTGGATTTGATTATGTGCCCCCTGAGAGGTCTTGGATTTGATTATGTGCCCCCTGAGAGGTCTTGGGATGAGAACTGCCCCCTGAGAGGTCTTTGGTTGAGATCTGCCCCCTGAGAGGTCTTGGGTTAATAACTGCCCCCTGAGAGGTCTTTGGTTGAGATCTACCCCCTGAGAGGTCTTGGGTTTGATAACTGCCCCCTGAGAGGTCTTTGGTTGATTGTGTGCCCCCTGAGAGGTCTTTGGTTGATTATCTGCCCCCTGAGAGGTCTTGGGTTTGATCTTGATTGATGTTTGGAATGATGTCGTCACTCGGTTTCTGCCGTTGTCCGCATCAAGTCTCTTTTTCTGCAAGACTTAGAAAGGCAGATATACAGAAAAAATTGTGAGTATGCACGTGAGATGCATGTGCATGCAGTAATGCAGTATAAAAATTCATCTAAGTGGATTTGGAGGCGACAACCGATTTGATTGCAATTTGCAGTAAGATCCGTGTTTTCTGGAATTGCCTTTGAATTTCATGCTCTTTGGGGATCATGAGGTTCTCGTCTGAAACCTGTAGTCATTATTTTAAGGTAGTGCGTCCCTTGTGGATTTTCACACTAGCTTTTCTTGGTGGGAAATGCGTCCTTTCGGATTTTCACATGACCCTGTGCCTTATTTTTGCCTGAAATGGACCCAACCCAATCCAGCGGCTTTTTATTTTTATTTTTTTTTGACAGACTGCCTGTTTTCAGGTTTTCACCCTGTCGTTTGACCTAACTTTTGCTTAGAACGCCAATTACGGTTTTCATCTCTAACGGCCTTTTCTCTTTTTTTCTTGTTTTTTCTTTTCTTCTTTTTCTTTTTTTTTTTTGTTTTTTTTTCGCTTTTTCTTTTGTACATCAGATGAACTATTCTGGTTACATCAATACCATTGCATAAATGCACATATTTCAATTTGATTTCATAATATATGATCATTATTTGGCATTAATCTCAAGATACAAAACCTTATCCAATCTCGGGATGGATCTTGAAAGCATCAAACTCCTGTTATCAATCTGCTCTCTTTTTGATTCTCATGATTGAATATTTTCTCTCTGCTCTCATTTAATCTTTTGAATGCAAATTCTAGAAGCAACGTCGGAGACGAGACTTAACTCGAATGCATGAATGCACTCATGGCTTCTCGCTTGAAGCTCAAGAAACACCATAGGCCTCTTCTTACGTACCAAACCTTTTTAGAAGGTCATCTCCGCTAATTGGATAAGACTGAACCCAGAATCAAAAGGTCTTACTTTGGTTGTAATGTTAGGTTTGGGTAGATGGCTGTCAAAGAAAGATCAAGTCGCTAGAGAAAAATGGTCGCGATATTTTCTCAACTGATGGATGAACCGTTCTCGGCTCAAAAGTATTCTTGAATTTGGGCTCGATAACATTTTAGCTCCTTGAGATCAGAAGGGCAATCGTTGAAACTAGTCAATTGGTCACCATTTTGAGCTCTCTTTTTTATTCTTTTTTCTTTTTTCTTCGCTTCTTTTTCTTTCATTTTTCATTTCATTTTTTCTTTTTGGATTTTTCATTTTCTTTTTCTTCTTTTTGCTTTCGCTTCTCTTTTTTTTTGAGCTCATGCCTTTCATGCATGACTAAACCCTCTTTCCAAAGTCTGAACTTGCTCTTATCAAGGCATTTATTGATAGCCCAAAAAATTGTTCAAATGTACATCCATCAGTCTTAGAGCGACCACTCTTCTAAGGGGAAGCCAAAATCATTTTAGGTGAGGGAGTAGTTTTAATGTATGTAACAACAAAATTGGTACGCATTCAGCATACCTGCATAAAGGCTCAATGGGCTAGCAAGCGATTGCAGAACAAGGGTAGGAAATAGTCATTTAGAGAGCTATACAAAGAAAAGATTGCCTAAATCATTTTCCAGGTTCTGTCTTATCCAGAGATCGCTTCGACGGGTAATCAGAAAGGTTCTAGTGCTCTTAGTGAGTTTTCATCCAATCTCCTAATTGCAACTAGTTTTTCTTTCTTATTATTTTTATTTTCTCTCTGAATCTCTCTCCCTTCAGGTGTTATATCAGATGCCATCAAGATTTTCTTTGAATTTTCCAAAGTTCCGAGATTAAATGCAGTAGTATTAATTGAATCAATGTCAAAATAAATGAATGTATCATGATCATAAGAAATGAAATCATTAGAAATAATATACAAATACGCAAAAACATAATTGAAATGACCAGTACTGCATATGCCATTATTTGAAAAGCTCAAATATAAAGACATCTCCTAGCAAAGCAAGCACTGCAACCCATGTCGTTCATCTGTCATCAGCTTTTATTTCCCCTTCTTCTCTGGGTCAACAATTTCTTTATTGTTGATAAGATCTTGAATTCAATCCCTCAGAATTTAGCATTGATCCGTTAACTGGCCAGCGTTGGTGGGCTGCTATGTCCTCAATCTCATCTTCTTCCACAAAATCCTCCTCGGGATTATGAACTCTTGCCCTTCTTGGCTCAATAAGTGTCGTAGCTCTATGCTCATTGACAGGTTGACAGTAGCATTGCCAATAAAAAGAGCCTCTCCACCAGCAGGTGGTTCGGCTTGCCCCCAGCATGGGCTATTGGTCATTGTGGATCAACAGGTAGTTGTGGAATAGTAGGTGCTCGTGAATCATGAGGATGAGGTACAAGATGTTGAGAGTGGCTCAGGATCCCAATCAAGCACTAATTCGAGCAATCCAAAGGGCGAGTCTGTCCTTACTAATCGACCGTCGAGAACTCTAACCCACTTGGATGAATTTATGATGGCTAAAAATTTAAATTGTTAGTATGATGCGTGTATAGCAATATACAATGCATGATCGTGAATTATGCAGATGGAGTGAAAAAATCAATAAATTGCAATTATGCGATGCAATGCATGAAAATAAATATACACGTGATGGTATATGTATGTGAAAAACAATATACAGGCAAAAGGATATATACACAATAAGAAATGTATTTTCTCTTTTTTAATATTATTTTCGATTTTTTTTTACATGAATGACGTGTGATGTATGTGCATGTTGTGCAGCATTCACAACCACATGCAAGCAGATAGATCCTTCCAACCTTATTTCTCCCACACACGGGATCGTGCGGTCTCTTTCCTAGGTGAGCCTTATCCAAGGGTTAACAGGGAACCCAATGGACGCGTATAGTGCACGGTGAGAAGCCGGCAGCATAACAACTCTTAATTTAAAGCACATGCGCATGGATGTTTGGCCATTATATATTTAAACAATTCGATTAAATCAAAATGAGCCAATCGGGGCATGAAAGCTGATAACTTCAATATAGTGTTTAGTTTTCATAGTGTTTTAGTGTGATTTTTGGGTGTTTAGTTGTGTTTAATGATAAGTTATGTTTCGTTTATGTTAATTTTGTTAATTTTAGCCAAATTGAAGTTTTGATTCATTTTAGAAAGCATTTTGATGTTAATTTCGTGCCTTTGTAGATTTTTGCTCAATAGGTCACGGTCACAATGAATTGGTTGTGACCGTGACATAAGGAGATTGCAGGCAGAATGAAAGTCGTAGGGGTCACAGTCACAATGAAAATGGTTGTGACCGTGACATAATTATCAAATGGGCAGAATGCAAAAGTTGAAGACCTCACGATGGCAACCAAACTTCATTGTCACCGTGACATGTCAATTTAGCAAGGCAGAATCGAGGCAACACGTACCTCACGGTCACAATGGATTTCATTGTGACCGTGAGATAATTAATTTGTGGGCAGAAGCTAAACTGTGAAGACCTCACGGTGACAATGAAATTCATTGTCACCGTGACCAATCTCCTGTGCGGAAAAGGATTTGAAATTCCCGATAGATCACGGTGGCAACCAAATCCATTGCCACCGTGACCCCTCTGGAAGTATAAATTCGTAGCTTTCTATTTGGCTAGGGTTCCGAAATTTTTTAGCTAGTTTTTGTTCTTTGTTTTACGGCTGAGTTTTTCTAAGTTATCATTCTGTCTAAACTCTTAGTTTCAATTAGTTCTTTGGTTTTTCAATCAGTAATTGAGGTTAATTTGCTTTAGTTTCATAGTTTAATTTCAAGAGTTTTGCTAGTTCTTAGTTTTTCCAGAATTTTAGTTATTTTCTCCATTGAAGATTTGAAGAAAGAGATCGAAGATCGAGCAATTCAACCGGGATTTTCTCAATGAATTTCAGGGGTTATTCTTTCTTTTACTCTTTTGATTTTGTAATGGATTGTGAGTAGTCGTTTAGTTGTTCGGGGGATCTCTGAATCTCCTATACCTAAGATGTGAATTATGAACATCTGTTGAGTTTATGTATGAAAGATTGGTTTATTTTGCTAGTGTTTATTGATTGTTTATGGATTTTAGTTTTTCAGTTCAGTTTCCAATTGTGATGAATGATTTATTTCATATGTCTATGTTGGTTATTGAATTTGTTAATTGGATGCCATGAATGTATTTTATTCTCAGAATTTTCTATCATGTTTGCTGTGGTGTTTAGACTACTCCGGAATGGGAATCTAAATGGACAGGATTTTATGATTTAAGATTTGAGTGATGAGTGAAATAATGAGGTTTTGGGATGTTTGACTCCAGAATGGGAAAGCAAACCGAACCTAGGATTTTAGACCCGTGATTAGGCTAGTTGTATGACTTGCTCCGGAATGGGACGTTATGCGATTAGAATAGCTTGCTCCGGAATGGGACGCTTGGGTTAAGAGGGTTATCCCGATTTCTTTCATATAAGATTCATAGATTGATTTTATTCATATTTGGGTAAGGGGTGGATGAGTGAACTTGAACAACGCTTTTATAATTTGATATCTTTTCTTGTTTTCATTTAATTCTAATCTTTGCTAGTTTTACTGTCATTTAATTTATTTTTACTTAACCATTACAGTAGTCGATTAGTTTATTAGTTTTAGTTTAGTCATAATTAAATCAATTCAATAACTGAGAATTCTTTAGCATACATTCAATTTTCATAACTTGCGTGTTCAGTCCCTTGGGTACAATAACTCGAAGTCATAATTTTACTCCATTATATTACTTGTCGATTCAGTACACTTGCTGAGGTCGTGTCAAAAGCCTTTGATGAAAATCATCTGATTCAATTGATTTTATTCAATATATGACGGCCCAAATAGCAAGCACGATATTATGGTACATGTCACCTAGTGGAAGTTTCTATTGCCATTACATGGGCTTTGGTCAAAAGGTGGTGTTACTTTAGGGCTACCCAAGCATGATCCCTGCCGACGGGTCTAGCTCATCACGAGCGTAACGACCGATCGGGTCACCATTTTATATACCACGATGGTACGAGGCTTGGGCTGGTGATTATCCTTAACACTTCCCCAAATTGAGTGAAAATGAGGTCGTGCTTCAGGAACGCACCGGGGCTAATAGAGAGACCAAACTAGCATATTGTAAAACTCTAATGAGATGTAATGCAAATGAGAGAAAGCGAATTTATGAATTAAATTTTAACCATAAATGTTAAACGAGGTATTTTCAAATTGAAATCTCAAACCATATCGTCCCCAGCGGAGTCGCCACTGTGACGCGCGCCGGATCCCCGCGGCCGCCCCTATGACCGCCCGCTCGAGGGCGATCGGGCAATTGTGGGTCCGTTGACAGCTTGCAATAAATCGCAAGTGCGTCTATGTTGGGCAACAAGGAGATTTCATGGAGTAGCCACTCAATAGAACATTGGGAAAGTTTCTCTCGCCTCGGAGAGCCTAAGACTGCGCTTGGTATCCATTTTGGGCCAGCCAGAGGGATCATGGAAGGTGAACTCCTCACCCTAAGGAGCCTAGGATTAGCGCTAAAGGCTCGTGACTCAAGAAGTATCTTGAAGGATGACCTCTAACCTCTTGAGCCCAAAGACCAGAGCTTGGTCCGGGATTTCTCATCTATTTCTACCTCGATTATTTTATGATTAAATTTTAATTATCATTGATTCGCTCTCTCTCCACACGATGCAATTTAAATTAAGGCGCATTCATCCATTTAAGAGCATAAAATAAAATAGCATTAAAGCATAAAATAAATTTACAATAATACTAAGGGCAGAAAACAACCCTCGTTTGTAAGTGTGCGATACATGCATAAAACGGATTATTCATTAACAATGATGACATTGGTCCTCGCATGCATTCATTATGGAAAACAATTTTTATGTGATGATTTTTATTGGATAAAAATAGGACATTGGTCCAAGTTTTATTTAGTAAACATTCTTTTTAGTAGAAAATATTTGTGTGGTGGTTCTTTTTAAGAGCGGTCAAAAAATCATTTATTATTACAGACCACAAATACGTAAAATGCAATAAAATAGTAATTACATATTTCTAAATAAATAAATACATAAATAATTGCATAAATAAATAACAATAATAATAACAATAATCAATAATGATGATGATAATAATAATAATAATAATAATAATAATAATAATAATAATAATCACAAATCAATTAAATAATAACATCAACATAAAATTAACACAAATTAGACAATAATAATAATAATAATAATAATAATAATAATAAATAAATAAATATAACAATATTAAATAATAAAATAATATTAAAACAGAATAATAAATAAAAATAATAACATTAATATTAATAAACAGAAATTAAATTAATAAATATATAATAATAATAATAATAATAATAATAATTAATATTAATTAAATAATAAGGGAAGTGGAGTTTACCTCGCCGGAGCGGCTGTGGCTGACACCACTCGTGCCGGAAGGTAGATCGGCACCCGAGGAACCTGCCGGTTGTGTCCACGCGCCGATCGGAAGTCGCCGTCGCCGGGAAAACGCGCTGCAACGGTCCGGGTTCTTCTCCCTCACGCGCCGGCTGCCGGAGTCCGATGGAGGATCGATGGACACCGGCCACTTCGTCCGGAGGTGGTCGTTCTTCCGGTGAGGCGCGTGCCGCCGTGTGCGGCGGTGGTTGGCCGGCGGAGGCCTCGCCTCCTCTCTCTCTCTTTTCTCCTCTTTTTCCTTCTCTCCGGCGCTTCTGGTCCCCGTTGGCCTTTCCCTGCTCCTCTCTTTTCTTATTTGGCTTTCTTTCTCTCTTTTCTATTTGCTTTCCTTTCTTTTTTATTTTCTTGGGTTGTTCTTGCTCTCTCTGTGCTCAGCTCTCTTTTCCTTTCTATTTTCTTTTCCTTTTGGTCTTCTTGGATTCCCTGTGTTCTTTCTTTGGCCGGCCCTCTCTGTGCTCCCTTTCTTTTTCTTTCTTCTTCTTTGCCTTCCTCTCTTTTCTTTTCTTTTTCTTTCTTTCGATCTGCCGAGCCCCTTCATTTTTCCTCATTCTTTTCTTTTTATACACCCTCAAATTAGGGTTAAGGGTCATCAATGTATTTTCCTCCTTAATTCCCTCCTTTTCTTCTTTTCTTAATTTTAATTAATTTAACTTAATTCAAATAACACACACATTAATTAATTTAAACATTACATATTAATTAAACATTACACATTAATATAATTAATCAACTTAATATATTATTTATCTAATTAATTAAACATTTAATCCATTTAAATTATCACATATATATATATTTATCTAATTAATTATACACTTTAAACTTTAATTATACATGCACTTTAATCATACAATAATATTAATTACTCAAGTAACTAACTACATTAACTAATTAATTTTTAATTTCACACACATATTTATATCTAATTTAATTTTTTTTCGGAGGGAATAATCAAGGATCAAAAAAATCACCATTGCCATTTTATGCCGGACTCGGGACCCGGTGTCTACAGTATGATAGCCGTCGCTAATTAGCGATGGAATATGCTTTCTGTCGCTAAATATGGGTAGAAAAACTTAGCGACGGAAGTCATATACTGTCACTAATTAGTATCGAAAAATGCTTTTTGTTGCTAAAAATCCTATATATAAAAATAAAAACCCTCATTTTTCTCTCTCTTCCTCTCCCTCCCTTCCCCCTCCCCCTCACTCTCTCTATCTCTCTCGATTTGCCGATTTGGTGCCCTGCTGTGACGCTTGCCGAATCCCCGCGGCCGCCCGTGGGACCGCCCGCTCTAGGGCGATCGGGGCATTTGTGGGTCCGTTGACAGCTTGCAATAAATTGCAAATGCGTCTATTTTGGGCAACAAGGAGGTTTCATGGAGTCGCCACCCAATAGAACATTGGGAAAGTTTCTCTCGCCTCGGAGAGCCTAAGACTGCGCTTAGTATCCATTTTGGGCCAACCAAAGGGGTCTTGGAGGGTAAACCTCTCGCCCTAAGGAGCCTAGGATTAACGTCTAAGTCTCGTGACACAGGAGGTGTCTTGGAGGGTAAATCTCTCGCCTCTTTGAGCCCAAAGACCAGAGATAGGTTCGGGACTTCTCATTTATTCGTACTTTGATTAATTTTACAATTAAGTTTTGAATTTATTATTTCGCTAGCTCTCCACAAGATGCAATTTAAATTAAAGGCGCAATCATCCATTTAAGAGCATAAAATAAAATAGCATTAAAGTATAAAATAAATTTACAATAATACTAAGGGCAGAATGCAACCCTCGCTTGTAAATGTGCGATACATGCCTAAAACGGGTTATTCATTAATAATGAGGACATTGGTCCTCGCATGCATTCATTATAGAAAACGATTTTTATGTGATGGTTTTATTGGGCAAAAATAGGACATTGGTCCAATTTTATTCAGCAAATATTCTATTTAGTAGAAAACATTTGTGTGGTGGTTCTTTTTAGAGCGGTCGAAAATTATTTTATTATTACAGACCACAGATAAATAAAATAAAGCAAAATAAATAATAATTACATATGCCTAAATAAGTAAATAAATAAATAAATTCCAAACTAATTATCCCGACTGTGCTCCTCGAACGAGTCACATTGCCACTCTCGTGGTTACGGTCATGATAGGACAACAATAGCAGTCAGTAGCAAATAATTGCATAAATAAATGAATGCATAAGCAAATAACAAAATAAACAAATTAAAGAAAATAATTAAAATTAATAATTAACTAAATTAAATGAAATGATAAATAAATGAAAGAATAAATGAATGGTTTAAATGAATTAAATAAATAATTAAATAAATTGATAATTAATTTGGTGTGGCAAAAAATGAGATTAATGCATGTAAACGACAATTATGGTGAGGAAAACCAATGAAAATAATATAAGACAAACAATAATATTAATAATTACACAACAATAAAATTAACACATCTATAACAATAATAGCATGAAAATTAAACATAAATTAAACAATGCTAAAAATAAACACTAATATATAAACACTAATCATAAACAAATAATAATTAAACAACAATCATCATATTTAATAATAATAATAAAAATAATAATAATAATAATAATATAAAAAACAGAAAATAAATAAATTAAATAAATATATATATAATATAAACAATAGTAATAAAACATACATTAAATAAATATAAATATATATATATATGTATAATTAAAATAAGGAGAGAGAGAGACTCACCGTCGCCGGAGCCGCCGTGGATTGCAGGTGGTCGACACCTCTGTCACCATATCGAAGCTCAGGTCACCGGATGAGCAGCGGATAGCTTCACGCGCCGGAAGGTGGTCGGAATTCTCCAAAAAACGCTGAAGAACGTCCTGGACGTTTATCCCTCACGCGCCGGCTTCCGGCCACCGGTGGAGGATCTGAGGATGTGAATGGCTTCGTCCGGCGATGTTGGTTCCGGTGGTGGGGAGCGTGCCACCGTAGACGGCGGCGTTTGGCCGGCGGAGGGAGCGCTTTCTTTCTCTCTCCTCTCTCCTCTCTCCGGCGCTGGTCTCCGGTGGCTGTCCCTCTCTCTTTTTTTCCTTGTTTCTTTTTTCTTCTCTCTTTGGTTTAATTCCTTTCTCTTTTATTTTCTTCTTCCCTTTCCTTTTTTTGCTCTCTGTTTTCACTTTCTTTTTCTTTATTTTCTTTTCTTTGGCTCCTATGGCTTCTATGGCTTCTTCTTTCTCCTCTTTTCTTTTTCTTTTTCTTTGTCTCTGTGTTTGCAATCCGAGAGAGCTCTAAGGTTTGTCCATCTTATCCTTTTTATACCCTCAAATTAGGGTTAATTAGGTTACCCTAATAACTTCCTCCAATTTTCCATTCTTTTTAATTTTCAATTTTAATTAATTTACTTAAACTAACACATTAACTAATTAAATACTCTATTAATTACATATTTTACATCTTAATATAATTAATCTATTTAGCCATATATATTTTATATAATTAATTAAACATTCTACATACTAATTAATATTAATTAACTAAACTTTAATTTTACATGCATTTCAATCACACAATAATATTAACTAATAACATTAACTAATTAACTTTTAATTTTTAACTTTATACACACACATATTTATATATTATCATATATATTATTTTTTTTTTGGGAGGGAATTACTAAGGACCCAAAATCACTTTTTCATTTTATGCCGGACTCGGGACCCGGTGTCTACAGTTGCCCCCAATTTTGGCAAAGCTAGTGGTAGATACCTAGGTGAGCCAAAATTCAAAGAGAAGGGGAGAGGGGATTACATACCTGTGGCGGAGACCTTGCCTTCTCGCCGAGAGTCGGATAAAGAGATGCCTCCTCAGAGGGTTTCGAGATTTGCCTCCTCAAGAGACTTTGGGATTTTGCCTTCTCAGAGGGCTTTGGGGTTTTGTCTCCTCAGAGGACTTGGAGAATTTGCCTCCTCAGAGGACTTTGAGGTTTTGCCTCCTCATAGGACTTGGAGAATTCTGCCTCCTCAGAGGACTTTGAGAATTTGCCTCCTCAGATGACTTTGAGATTCTGCCTCCTCAGAGGACTTTAGGATTTTGCCTCCTCAGAGGAACTTAGGATTTTGCCTCCTCAGAGGAACTTAGGATTTTGCCTCCTTAGAGGACTTACAGGATCTGCCTCCTCAGAGGACTTCAAGATCTGCCTCCTCAGAGGACTTCAAGATTTGCCTCCTCATAGGTCTTCGGGATTTGTCTCCTCATAGGTCTTCGGGATTTGCCTCCTCAGAGGGCTTCATGTTTTGCCTCCTCAAAGGATTTCATGATTTGCCTCCTCAGAGATCTTCGGGATTTGCCTCCTCAGAGGTCTTCAAGATTTGCCTCCTCAAAGGACTTCAAGATTTGCCTCCTCATAGGGCTTCATGTTTTGCCTCCTCAAAGGACTTTGGGATTTGCCTCCTCAGAGGACTTCAAAATTTGCCTCCTCAGAGGTCTTCGGGATTGTCTGCCCCCTGAGAGATCTTGGGATGAGAACTGCCCCCTGAGAGGTCTTTGATTTTGATAATTGCCCCCTGAGAGGTCTTGGGATGAGAACTGCCCCCTGAGAGGTCTTGGGTTTGATTGTCTAGATTGATGGATGGAATGAATGTCGTCACTCGATTTCTGCCGGTGTCCGCATCGAGTCTCTTTTTCTGTAAGACTTAGAAAGGCAAATATGCAGAAAAAATTGTGAGCATGCACGTGAGATGCGTATGTATGCAGCAATGCAGTATAAAAATTCCTCTAATTGGATTTGGAGGCGACAGCCGATTTGATTGCAATTTGCAGTAAGATCAGTGCCTTCTGGAATTGCCTTTGAATTTCATGTTCTTTGGGGATCATGAGGTTCTCGTCCTAAACCTGTAGTCATTATTTTAAGGTAGTGCGTCCCTTGTGGATTTTCACACTAACTTTTCTTGGCGAGAAATGCGTCCTTTCGGATTTTCACATGACCCTGTGCCTTATTTTTGCCTGAAATGGGTCCAACCCAATCTAGTGGCTTTTTTTTATTATGTTTTAATTTTTTAGGACAGACTGCCTATTTCCAGGTTTTCACCCTGCCCTTTGGCCTAACTTTTGCTTAGAGCGCCAATTACGGTTTTCATCTCTAACGGCCTTTTCTCTTTTGTTTTTTTTTTTTTTTTTGCTGAGAAGCTGAAATTGTTACCAAAGATCTTTCGGGTGTGACTGTCATGTGCTTGTGCCTCAAATCACAGTTGCACAGGCTTGATTCCTGTCATGAAGCACAACTGTAGACACTGGCTTCACAGTTGACAACCTGATGAGTTGATTGGAGTGCTTGAATGATGAGAGCAGCAGCAGATAGACAGTAGCTTTAAGTATACAAGATGAACTGCTCTGGTTACATCAATATCATTGTATAAATGCACGTATTTCAATTTGATTTCATAACACATGATCATTATTTGGCATTAATCTCAAGATACAAAACCTCATCTAATCTCGGGATGGATTTTGAAAGTATCAAACTCCTGTTATCAATCAGCACTCTTTTGATTTTCATAATTGAATATTTTCTCTCTGCTCTTATTTTTTTTTTAACGTGGATTCTAGATGCAACGTTGGAGACAAGACTTAACTCGAATGCATGAATACACTCGTGGCTCCTCGCTTGAAGCTCAAGAAACACCATAGGCCTCTTCTTACGTACCAAACCTTTTTAACATGTCATCTCCGCTAATTGGATAAGACTGAACCCAGAATCAAGAGGCCTTACTTTGGTTATAATGTTCGGCTTAGGTAGATGGCTATCAAAAAAAGATCAGGTCGCTAGAAAAAAATGGCCGCAATATTTTCTCAACTGATGGATGAACCGTTCTCAGCTCGGTTGTATATACAAAAGCATTTTTTGAATTTGGGGTCGGTAACATTTTAGCTCCTTGAGATCAGAATAAAAAAGGGTAATCATTGAAACTAGTCAATTGGCTACTATTTTGAGCTCTCTTTTTTGCTTCTTCTCTTCTTTCGTTTTTTCTTTTTTTTTGTTTCTTCTCTTCTTTCTTCTTTCTTTTTTTTTCTTGAATTTTTTTTCTTTTTTTTTTTTTTGAGCTCATGCCTTTTGTGCACGACTAAACCCTTTTTTTCAAAGTGTAAACTCGCCCTTACCAAGGCAATTTTTGATAACCCAAAGAATTATTCAAACATACATCCATCCCTTCTAGAGCGGCCACTCTTCTAAGGGGAAGCCAAAATCATTTTAAGCGAGGGGATAGTTTTAATGTGTGTAACAACAAAATTGGCACGCATTCAGCATACCAGTATAAAGGCTCAACGGGCTAGCAAGCGATTGCAGAATAAGGGTAGGAAATAGACATTTAGAGAGCTATGCAAAGAAAAGATTGCCTAAATCATTTTTCAGGTTCTGTCTTATCCAGAAATCGCTTCGACGGGTAATCAGAAAGGTTCTAGTGTTCTTTGTGAGTTTTCATCCAATCTCCTAATTGCAACTAATTTTTCTTTCTTATTTTTATTTATTTTCTCTCTGAATTTCCCTCTCTACAGGAGTTATATCAGATGCTATCAAGATTTTCTTTGGATTTTCCAAAGTTTCAAGATTAAATGCAGTAGTATTAATTGAATTAATGTCAAAATAAATGAATCGTGATCATGATCATAAGAAATGAAATCATTAGAAATAATATACAAGTAAGCAACAATATAATTGAAATGACCAATATTGCATATGCCATTATTTGAAAAGCTCAAATATAAAGACATCTCCTAGCAAAGCAAACATTGCAACTAATGTCTTTCATCTGTCATCAGCTTTTATTTCCCCATCTTCTCTGGGTCAACAATTTCTTTATTGTTGATAAGATCTTGAATTCGATCCCTCAGAATTTATCATTGATCTGTTAACTGGCCAGCGTTGGTGGAAAGCAAAAAATTGATCCGTTCTATGAATAGCTTCCCCTTGGTTTAAGGCAGGCTTAGCCGACAATGGATGTAATTTTTTCTTTTTAAAGCCTCTTTTTCTTCTACCCTGGGTGCTCTACCCCTTACGGCTTGATAGAGTATTGGCTCTTCATTTTTCTCCTCCATCACAAAATCATTATTGGGATTGGAAGTCCTTTTCCCTTCTTGGCTTAATGGGTGCCGCAGCTCTATGCTCATTAACAGGTTAACAGTAGCATTGCCAATAAAAAGAGTCTCTCCACTAGCAAATGGTTCGGCTTACCCCCAGCATGGGCTATTGGTTGTTGTGGATCAACAGGTGGTTGCAGAACAGGAGGTGCTTGTGCAGCAGGGGGATGAGCAATTCTTTCGGTCATAATGCCCACCATATCCAACATTCGCTGTTCGAATTCATCCAGCCTCCGGGCAAGGTCTTGAGTGGTTAAGTTTCCAGTTTCGTCCGCCATTGAGGATGAGGTACTAGATGCTGAGAGTGGCTCAGGATCCCAATCAAGCACTAATTCCAACAATCCAAAGGGCGAGTCTGTCCTTACTAATCGACCGTCGAGACCTCTAACCCACTTGGAAGAATCTATAATGGCTGAAAATTGAAATTGTTAGAATGATGCGTGTATGACAATATACAATGCATGATCGTGAATTGTGCGGATGGAGTGATAAAATCAATAAATTGCAATTATGCGATGCAATGCATGAAAATAAATATACACGTAATGGTATATGTGTGTGAAAAATAATATGCAGGCAAAAGGATATATACACAATATGAAATGTATTTTTTTTTATATTTTATATATTTATTTTTTGATTGATTTTTTTTTGACATGAATGACATGTGATGTATGTGCATGTTGTGCAGCATTCACAGCCACATGCAAGCAGATAGATATTTTCAACCTTATTTCTCCCACACACGGGGTCGTGCGGTCTCTTTCTTAGGTGGGCTTTATCCAAGGGTTAACAGGGAACCCAATGGACGCGTATAGTGCGCGGTAAAATCGGCAGCATAACAACTCTTAATTTAAAGCACATGCGCATGGATGTTTGGCCATTATATATTTAAACAATTCGATTAAATCAAGATGTGCCCATCGGGGCATGAAAGCCTTTGATGAAACCCATTTGCTTCAATTGATTTTGTTCAATATATTATGGCCCAATTAGCAAGCACGATATTATGGTGCATGTCACCTAGTGGAAGTTTCTAGTGCTATTACATGGGCTTCAGTCATGGGTGGTGTTATTTTAGGGCTACCCAAGCATGGTCCCTGCCAACAGGCCTAGCTCATCACGAGCGTAACGACCGATCAGGTCACCATTTGATATACCTTGATGGTACGAGGTTTGGGCTGGTGATTACCCTTAACACTTCCCTAAATTGAGTGAAAATAGGGTCGTGCTTCGGAAACGCACCGGGGCTAATAAAGGGACCAAACTAGCATAGTTCTAAGGCTCTAATGTGATGCAATACAGCTTTGAAAGAAAGCGAAATTTCTAAACTAAAACTTAATTGTAAATTTTAATCAAAGTACTTTCGAATCGAAGTCTCAAATATGTCCCCAGTGGAGTCACCACTGTGACGCGCGCCGGATCCCCGCGGCCACCTGTGGGACCGCCCGCTCTAGGGCGATCGGGGCATTTGTGGGTCCGTTGACAGCTTGCAATAAATTGCAAGTGCGTCTATTTTGGGCAACAAGGAGGTTTCATGGAGTCGCTACCCAATAGAACATTGGAAAAGTTTCTCTCGCCTCGGAGAGTCTAAGACTGCGCTTAGTATCCATTTTGGGTCAACCAAAGGGGTCTTGGAGGGTAAACCTCTCGCCCTAAGGAGCCTAGGATTAACGTCAAAATCTCGTGACACAGGAGGTGTCTTGGAGGGTAAACCTCTCGCCTCTTTGAGCCCAAAGACCAGAGATAAGTTCGGAACTTCTCATTTATTCGTACTTTGATTAATTTTACAATTAGGTTTTGAATTTATTATTTCGCTCTCTCTGCACACGATGCAATTTAAATTAAAGGCGCAATCATCCATTTAAGAGCATAAAATAAAATAGCATTAAAGTATAAAATAAATTTACAATAATACTAAGGGCAGAATACAACCCTCGCTTGTAAATGTGCGATACATGCATAAAACGGGTTATTCATTAACAATGAAGACATTAGTCCTCGCATGCATTCATTATGGAAAACGATTTTTATGTGATAGTTTTATTGGGCAAAAATAGGACATTGGTCCAGTTTTATTTAGCAAATATTCTATTTAGTAGAAAATATTTGTGTGGTGGTTCTTTTTAGAGCGGTCGAAAATTATTTTATTATTACAGACCACAGATAAATAAAATAAAGCAAAATAAATAATAATTACATATGCCTAAATAAGTAAATAAATAAATAAATTCCAAACTAATTATCCCGACTGTGCTCCTCGAACGAGTCACATTGCCACTCTCGTGGTTACGGTCATGATAGGACAACAATAGCAGTCAGTAGCAAATAATTGCATTAATAAATGAATGCATAAGCAAATAACAAAATAAACAAATTAAAGAAAATAATTAAAATTAATAATTAACTAAATTAAATGAAATGATAAATAAATGAAAGAATAAATGAATGGTTTAAATGAATTAAATAAATAATTAAATAAATTGATAATTAATTTGGTGTGGCAAAAAATGAGATTAATGCATGTAAACGACAATTATGGTGAGGAAAACCAATGAAAATAATATAAGACAAATAATAATATTAATAATTACACAACAATAAAATTAACACATCTATAACAATAATAGCATGAAAATTAAACATAAATTAAACAATGCTAAAAATAAACACTAATATATAAACACTAATCATAAACAAATAATAATTAAACAACAATCATCATATTTAATAATAATAATAATAATAATAATAATAATAATAATAATAATATAAAAAACAGAAAATAAATAAATTAAATAAATATATATATAATATAAACAATAGTAATAAAACATACATTAAATAAATATAAATATATATATATTAGGGGTGAGCAAAAAAAACCGATGGACTTGGTAAACCGAAAAAAAAATCCGAAACCGAACCGATGGACTGGTTAACCGATTGTAATTGACTGGTTAATGGTTAGTGTTTTGAAAAAACCGATATTAATGGACTGGTTAATGGTTTTTGACTCATGTAACTGGTTAACCGAACCGAAACCGAATGTTTGGTTAATTTATTAATTTTTTAATAATTTATAACAATTTATCCTAATTAAAGGTGATCGTGTACTTTTTTTCATTATACTAATTATTTTTAAGTTTTTAAGGTTTTTTAATTTGCTAATTGTAAGTATAACAATTTATCTAATTAAAAGTGATTATGGACCAGTTAATATATTTACTTATTAAATATTAATTCTTAAAAACAAATTTACTTATATCCACCAAATATTTTTATTTTATCAACAATAATATTATATTATAGTGAAAAAAATTTAATTTTTAAGTATCTTGAACATTTTAATTTTATTTATGAATATATTTATAATTATAGTGGTTAACCGAAAAATATTGGGTAACCGATCCGAAAATCCGAAACCGATGAACTGGTTAACCGATGGCAATGGACTGGTTAATGGACTGGAATTTCAAAAAAACCGATATTAATGGACTGGGGTTTATGGACCGGTTAACCGACCATACTCACCCCTAATATATATATATGTATAATTAAAATAAGGAGAGAGAGAGAGACTCACCGTCGCTGGAGCCGCCGTGGATCGCCGGTGGTCGACACCTCCGTCACCATATCAAAGCTCAGGTCACCGGATGAGGAGCGGATAGCTTCACGCGCCGGAAGGTGGTCGGAATTCGCCGGAAAACGCTGAAGAACGTCCTGGATGTTTATCCCTCACGCGCTGGCTTCCGGTCACCGGTGGAGGATCTGAGGATGCGAGTGGCTTCGTCCGGCGATGTTGGTTCCGATGGTGGGGAGCGTGCCGCCGTAGACGGCGGCGTTTGGCCGGCGGAGGGAGCGCTTTCTTTCTCTCTCCTCTCTCCTCTCTCCGGCGCTGGTCTCCGGTGGCTGTCCCTCTCTCTTCTTTTCCTTGTTTCTTTTTTCTTCTCTCTTTGGTTTAATTCCTTTCTCTTTTATTTTCTTCTTCCCTTTCCTTTTTTTGCTCTCTATTTTCACTTTCTTTTTCTTTATTTTCTTTTCTTTGGCTCCCATGGCTTCTTCTTTCTCCTCTTTTCTTTTTCTTTTTCTTTGTCTATGTGTTTGCAATCCGAGAGAGCTCTAAGGTTTGTCCATTTTATCCTTTTTATACCCTCAAATTAGGGTTAATTAGGTTACCCTAATAACTTCCTCCAATTTTCCATTCTTTTTAATTTTCAATTTTAATTAATTTACTTAAACTAACACATTAACTAATTAAATACTCTATTAATTACATATTTTACATCTTAATATAATTAATCTATTTAGCCATATATATTTTATATAATTAATTAAATATTCTACATACTAATTAATATTAATTAACTAAACTTTAATTTTACATGCATTTCAATCACACAATAATATTAACTAATAACATTAACTAATTAACTTTCAATTTTTAACTTTATACACACACATATTTATATATTATCATATATATTTTTTTTTTTGGAGGGAATTACTAAGGACCCAAAATCACTTTTTCATTTTATGCCGGACTCGAGACCCGGTGTCTACACCTGCCCTGAGCTTCCCCTGCTACCCCTCGTTACCACCGCCGTCGCGTGCTCCCCCTGCTCGCCTCGCTCTCACCTGCCAGCCGCGCGCTCGCCCCCCCATCGCGCTTCCCCCGCAGCCCTTCGCTCCACGGCGTCTGTAACACCCGATATCCGACCCGTTGGAACTCGGATACCAAATGTTGCCGAACTTGATATACTAATCAATATACTAGATATCCAAACCTATTATTTTATATTAAACTCATATAAATACGAATCACATCAAATTTTACAGAAAATCGGACAGAATTTTCCCTATACGGGTTTCTATTCCCCTGTTAGACAGTCGAAAATTCACTTTTATAACATCATTCACAAATCCCAACTCCATCAAAAAATCCAAATAATTAATCAAAAATATACCAACCTCCTCAAATACATCACTACAAGGAAATAATTTCATAACTTAGTTTGTGCACATCCCATAATTAAGAACTAACGCATCCATTATCTTCTACATGCATGTAATTACAACATCCTTCAAGTTTTAATAACCGTCAACAAAATGAATTACATTTCATAATTCTAATCTAGCACTTTCTATAAAGCCATTAAAAAATTTCCAACTTCGATGCTTCAAAATAACAAAATAAAATAATAAGCCTAAGTATTTATTCTGAAGTTAAGGACTTTCTTCTGACTTCCTGATAGATATCCCCGGCTTGCATTTCAGTCTGACATCCTGTATATCTACGCGCGGAAATAAAATTTCACGCGCTAAACAATTTGCTTAGTGACAACCACTAAAATTACTTTTCCAAATTATCTCATACCATAAGCTTTAATTAAAATTATGAGACAGAAAAATATAAATAGCAAATACGGAATTTAACAATATACATTTCACTGTCACAAATAATTAAAATGCTAGTGTAACTATATATATATTGATATACATAATTGTTATCTTAATCATAAAACTAAATTAATAAGTTATATTAAACTAGTCAAATTTTCAATATTAAAACCAATTTAACTAAATAAGTCAGAATGCCCATAGTAACTCGATCAAACACATCAAGGGGATACATGAGACTATGGATTGAAGTGGCCTATATCGAGCACTACACTTCAATCAACCCCGCAAAAATGAATTTAGGCCTCCACTTGTTTTTCTTTCCCTTTGTTCTTCACGTTTTCCACTTCTTTTTCACAATACACATACAACATTTCAACCATAACTCAATGAATGTCAATAATAATGTAAATTTACTTGATTATATCACTTAAAAATGGGAAATTTAACTTATTCTAAACTTAAAACATTAAACTCTTAAAATAAAAGTTAAAATCCCTAAACTCTCAAAATCTACCCCTAATTATTTTTCCTCAAACTTTCAAATTTCAAGCTAAGATTACTCACTTTAGGGGGCTAGTGCTGTAACCGGTGGCCGGCGACAAGGAGGAGGCATAGGGGTGGGGCTGCTGACTCCAAATGCGCTCGCGCGCGAAAGAGGAGAAGGAAAAGGAGAAGAAGGCGACATCGGCGGCTAACTGCGGGGGATGGAGGGGCTGGACAGTGGGAAGCGACGGAGAGGAAAAGAGCAGATGGGGAAAGGCTGCTGGAAGGGAGATCGAGACTAGGAAGAGAAAATAAAGAAAAGAAGAAGAAGAAAAGAAGAGGGAAAATAGGGTTACCCAAAACGACGTAGTTTTGGGAAGAGGAGGCAGATTTTTTTGTGCCATAAAATTACAATTTTATCCCTTCCCAACACACACATTAATATTTACCACAAAACTTAAGCCCCTAAATTTTCTAATTTCTTTCCCACACCACCTTTTTAAATTATTTTATTTATTTGCCCAAAATATCGGGTTCATTACCCTCACTATTCGGGTCCATTATTTCGGGGCGTTATAGCGCCACCCCTCCCCCCAGCATCAGATCTGTTCGCCCCAGTTGGCTAGATTTGCTCGCCCCCAGGCACTGCCAGATCCGTCGTTGCTCCCTCACTAGCAAGCCACATCTTCCGTAAGCCTCCCTCACGCGCTCCAGATTTGCCACAAGCCTCCGCCACCGGACGTCGCTCCAGCCTCACTGGTCGCCGTTCCTCCCTTGCCATGGACGTTGTTGTCGTCTTGCCTTAACAGGTAAATTACAATTTTTATTTTTTCTAATTTATTTTTATTTTTCATTTATTTATTTTCATTTGTTTTGTATGTTTGTTGTGTAATTTTTTACCATTTATTTTTTTTTCTCTTTTTCTCTCGCTCACAGTCGACGCTGACCTCGTCTCGCCAAGTATCCATCTATCAATCTAGGTCTCCGTAACTCCCCTCAGCTTCATAGTTGTCTGCCAGCCTCCGTCACCGCCGCTCATCAAGTTTAAACCCATTTTATATATATATATTTTGCAATTATATGTTGCTTTGTTTTGCTGTGACAATTGATTCTATTTGCTTTATTTTGCTATGAGTTTTGATTCTATTTGCTTTGTTTTGCTTGGTTTGGGGATCTATTTGAAGCCATTTTCTGTTATCTTTTGGTGGCCAATGCTCAGTCTTGAGGTTTTAATGCATTTTCTCTATATTGCTTTCATCTATTAGATTCTTGTGTAAATTGGATTATAATTTTTGTTTGCAAGTTTGTGGCAAAGGGGTTTCTCTATTCAAAATAATTTAGAATTAATTTGCAACTATAATTATCATATTTGCTTTTACCGATTTTAAAGGATCTGTTGCAATAACTATACTCCCTCCGCTTTTTAAGCACCTTTTGTCTAGTCTACTGCAATTTTATAGGTAAACTTTGCTAAGCACAATGAAAATTATTATCTTTTTACTTCTGGTTTCAACTTGATGTAGCACGTAGGTTCTTTGCATCAGTATTTGTGGTTCTATGACTCCAATTATTGCATTTGCTCTCTGTTTTGCCTACTTTCTTTTGTAATTAATATGTCATATGCTTTGCCTACTTCCATCTGCAACTTAATTATTTGACAGAAAATCTTGACTTTTCGTCTGAAAATCCTAAATTTTTTATAGTGAATTGAAATTATCAAATCTGTAATTGTTTGGTAAAATCAATAATAAGTGGCAATTATTTTAACAACACTGAAAACGGTTATTGTATTAAGTAAATGCATGATTTCTCACTAAGGAATTAGTTCACTTAGGTCAGGCTTTTCTAATTCATAAAACTGTCAATAAATTAAATTCTGTCACTGAGAAAGGACTGCTTATTAATTAGTGGTTAATTATAATCTTACTTAATTAGTCTATTGATAACTATGAAAATGTCATTTGCTATGGCCCAGACAGTTAGCCCAATACATTTGGCAAGGCCCAAAGCCCATCAACAAAGAGCACCAAGCGTGAGCTAGAAGCCAGGACAGCAAGTCCCATCAGTCCACTGACACAAGACAGCGCCCATGCCCTTCACCTACTCCCAGCCACTTCGCCGCTCACCTGCTCTGACTACCAGTTATCACGCCCCAAGCACTCAAGTGCATCCATCTTGTCTCCTATAAATAGCCCAACGCACAGTGGCACCAGGTATTAAGAATCTCTGAGACTCTCCCTCTAAGAATTCTCTCTCTAGAAAGCTACTAACTTAAGATTCAGAGTGCTCACGTCTGATCCGATCGGGCACTCTATCTTGTAGACTGCAAGCATCCGATCGGCTCCCACTCTATCTTTTAGATAAAGACTCCCACGTCTTATCACCTATTAATACGGAAAGATTGGTTGGGAGCGCGAATCCGACGACTATAACTAATCCATTGCATGATTTTAAAGTTATCTTTTCGTCAATGATCAGTAAATTGAATCATGTGTTGCGAAAACCTTTAACTGGAGTTTTTTTATCTTTTATTTTATTTTTATTTATTTTTTATATTTTATTTATTATTATTTAAATTATGTATTTTTTATTCTTTATTTACAAAATCTCTCATTTTATTTTTATTGTTTATTTCTGGTAATTTAAAGAATTAAAACTCGACTAACCCTTGTGAATTTGACCCTGCTCATCGCTATTTACAAAATCTTAGTTAAGGGTAGGAGTTTTATTTTTGTTGTTTTCGATACCATCACATTGACTTCAACTCACAAATTCTACAAATCCCAGCTAATATGCAAGTTACCAAAGTTCGCTTTGGAAAGAAAATTTGCATCTTGATTGCGTGGGATTACAAAGACTGAAGTCAAAATTTGCATATACTATTCAGAATTCTATGTTTTTAGGATATACTGAGCTACAATAACTACTCAAAGCTGATATGTTAGCACCGGGAAACAAACTCCATCTAAATCAAAAGAAAAAAGGATTAAAATTTTGAAAAGTTTATCATCGATATGCCTTAATAATAATAATAATAATAATAATAGTAAAAAATTTAGACCATTCAGATTGTTTTTAGATCGACTCTTATTCGATGCTTAATTTTTGGATGGGATCATATGTCTTTTTTTTAATCATATTTTTTGGGTAAATTTCAAATTATAGTCAAATTGACAGGTCTACTAATGAGTAATAAATTCTCAATACAATACTAACCTACAAATAGATTCATTTACCTTTTTCTTTAGCCATTTATTCCTTTTAAATAAAATGAAAAAGGTTAAGTATAGCATAATTTAACGATATTCCTTGACTTGCTGATAACCAGTAAACTTTTCTTAGCTTTGTATAGATGTAACATTGCTAATTTTACCTCAAAAGCAAAAATTTCTCTATACAATACCGAGTATAAATAAAGCTACACATGGAACAACTTCCATCAAGCCATCAGCATTGCATTTGATTGTAAAACCACAAAATATCAGCATAATGTCTCTCAAGCTCTCATCAGCCTTTTTTGTTCTTATGAGCATAGCCCTAATCCTTCCCTCCAATGCTTCTCGCGACCGTCCGCGAGACTATTTAAAACCTCACAATGCTGAAAGGACAAAACTTGGCCTTCCACGTATAAGATGGGACCCTAAGATAGCAGAGTATGCGCGAAGAACAGCCAGACAACACGGCGAAAACTGTGAGCTTGAGCACTCTGTGGGAGGACCTTATGCTGAGAACTTGGCAGGGGGCACCGGTACTGTCATGACAGGCACTGATGCAACTGTCATGTGGCTCAGTGAGAAGGAGTTCTATGATTTTGAAACTGGAAAATGTAAAGGAAATGATGAATGTGGGCATTATGCAAATATTATTGCTCGTGACACAAATCGCATGGGGTGTGCTAAGATTATGTGCCCCAATGGTGGCTTGATCTTTCAATGCGACTATGCTGCAGACTACACTGAAGACCAAAATATCAATGGTTGATCAAAATTTTATAAAATAGCAAATATTATAATGAACTAATCTTCTAAGATTATGTCTTAGAAGTTAATATTTTGTATAAGAGGAATGGTTTTCCTCTTTTTGCTCAATTAAAATAGAGATATAAGGTAGAGCTATTCTGCACATACACTCATTTAAAGATGATATGCATACATTATGTATAAGCAGAGATTTTTTCTCTATAATTAATGATATTGAATTTTTTAAATTAGTTAAGAACTTGAGGATATTTTGGCAATATGGATGGCAAAAACAGTCACTAAAAGTCACCTTTTCATCTGTGGCTAAATTTTGGTGACACAAAATAATTGCATCGGTAAATGGCGACAACAAAATATTGCCGTTAAAAATCCTAAACCGTTGCCAATTTGAAAGGAAAAACAGTCTTCAAATAGTTAAAACAAAATATTTAGCGACAATAAATTTCCTGGCCAATTTCAACGATAAATTATGGCAGCAAAAAGTAGTAGCTAACAGGCTTTTGCGATAAATCTATTAAAAACTTTTTGCGACAGTATTTCGTCGCTTAAAACATAGTTGTTTTTATTAATTGTAGCTGTTTTACCTATTTTTAGCGACAGTTGCTATTATTTTATTTGGCTTTCGTTCTCATTTGTGTCCACATTGGTGACAACATATTTGCAACTATAAAGAATCACTAAAATTAAATAACATTTTAAAAAGTAGCATATATACAAAATAATTTATTAAAACTCCTTCCATATATAAATTTTGAGAAATTACATGAAAGTGTTTGATACCATCCTTACAAATAATCACACATGCAAGTAGTCACATCAAGAATGTATTGTTCCCTAAGAAATAATAATAATAATAATAATAATAATAATAATAATAATAATAATAAAGAGAAACATAAGCTAACAGTAACAACTGAAATCTGCATTCTTCCCGTAGTTTCTGCATAAAAATGCAAAAATAAAACATAAGCTAGCAGCAAATCAGTACCACTCCATCCCCTGCTTTGCCTTGTATATGATTCAACTAACAATAACCAATTTTATTCGAGTAATTAGAGGGCATAATCAAAATTCTTATCAACTACAAAGTCTACTAAACTCGCAAGTGACCCATTTTTCTGAATCTTCACCAAGACATCGCTGCAAAGTTTGTGCCATTTTCAAATTCTTAATCCAAACATAACCAAGAAGATTCTATTTTGCCAAACTAGCATATAATCCACGTAAATTCGGCTAAGATTTCGTAGTAACACATAACTTCCTAGAATTCAGCACAAAAAAAAAAAAAAAAAGGCTAACCAAAATAATAAACGACTCTTTTACTGACAATCCATCTAATTAATACCTCCACATAACTGACATTTGCAGTAAGGTTAAAGCATATTTAACGGTAATTAAGTCATAAAATCTGAAATGCTAATTGCCATTTGTATCTCCAAATGAACCGAGAGCAGTAGGTAAAAAGATAAGCCTTGACTTAAGCTAATAAATAGGTTTCATCACATAAAGCCATTACCTTACCTTAGCTTTCTTGGTAAGACACAAACTGCATCACAGTCTAACAATTTGATGCCAAAAAAAAAAAAAAGTAGAATTTAACCTTTCTGAAAAGTGAGAATGCTAACTTTCAATTAGAGTGCATTAAGAATTTTATTAAATAGCCAATTAATTTCGGTTAACTGTTATATCGGTTTCAATTGTTTATGATTCCATTGGACTTCCAAACGTGACAAATATTTGCAAATCCATGATTCAATTGCCAATAGCTAAAATACTTGGTTAGAGCATATGCTAGATTCAATTGCCAATAGCTAAAATACTTGGTCAGAGCATATGCTAGTGATGCTTTTGGCTTATGGACTCTCACCGTTTAGGGTGCAACACTTCACTGCTTCACCTAGCAACATGATGCTTGTATTGCTCTCCCACAACCCCCATTTTCACAGTTTAGGCTGCTCCCATTTTGCTTGCCATTATTACGAGAATCGTTTTTGCTTTCTTTCCTTTGATTACTTAGCTGTTTTAGTTCGTTAGATTGTCTCCTACCTGCTCATGGATTCAACAGCAATTTGAAAGATTGACTTATCCAGGAAAAACTTTGAAAATCATATAGTAATAAAATATGCAAGTCGATTCAAATAATTCACATTTTTTTTATAGTGATAGCATAGAGAAAATTAATAATACTGACAACAATGGAAAACATGATAGTATGGAGAGCAGAAACATTTTTCTTAAGGGATAAAAGCAAATTTTTTGTGAAACATGATAATAAATGGCTTTTATTGAATAGCTAGGAGTCCACATATCAAATACAAAGGGATAAATGCATGAACTGATTATAAATGTTTCTGCAACATTGTGTTAAGTGCTTAATTTTATATATTTTTACTTGATTTTCTCTTATTTTTCTGCATTAATTTCTGGTCAATTTGAAACTTTTTACTTGTTTTGTGATTTTGACCATTTGAGGGCCAAATTGGTAAGAAATGTACAAATTGTGACTAATTGGAGCTGATTTGGAGCAGCCATGAAAATTTAAAAAAGATTGGAAGCAAAAAGCTGAATTTGGAGTTAAACTTGCCTAAGGCTAAGAGGAAAGGGTAAGCTTTGGTCTTGCCCAAGGCTAAGGGAAGTCGACAGCAGAGTATCAGCATGCGAGGTTGCCCTAACTGCCAGCTATTCTCCAACCGATTTTTAGGGATATTTAGCCTATTTTTTAGGAGATAAAAGGCAGTATTTTTAGGAATATTAAATTACATTTAATATTTTCATTTTATTTTTCAAATTTGGATAGGAATCAACTGCTTACTTAAATTTCTAGGTTCTCTCTTTTAAAGAGACAAGAGGAGAATGTGAACATAGACTTTGGCAGACGCCTTCTCTGTTCTTCCATTTATGTGATAGGAATTTTCTTATTTTTCAATTTTTATTTTGTTTTTGTCCTTAACCATGATTGGCTAAACATTTATTTCTAGTTAAAGGTTAATTTAAGGGCATGATTCAACCAAATTACTCTGAGATTGTTCTTGTTTATTTTTCTTTAATTTTATGTGGTGTTCATATTATTTACTGTGGCTTAGAGAAACTATATTTCGATTGTTATTTATTATTTGCGTAATAAGGGCCCATTGTTAATTTAATTAAATAACATATAGGTAATCACTACAAGAATTTGAATAATTAGCAACGAAAAAATAGCGACGAAAATATTTTCGTGGCTATTTTGCGAAGGAACAATAATTCAGCAACAGAAAAATAATTTTGCCGCTAAGGAAAACAAATACCGTAGCTAAATGTGGCAAAGATTGCTACGAAAATTAGCGACGAAAATAATGTTTTTAGCGATGGAGTATGATATCCGTCGCTAATTAGCGATGGAATATGCTTTCTGTCGCTAAATGTGGGTAGAAAAACTTAGCGACAGAAGTCATATACTGTCACTAATTAGCATCGAAAAATGCTTTCTATTGCTAAAAATCATATATATAAAAAAAAAAAAAAAAAAAAAAAAAAAAAAAAAAACCTCTCACATTTCTCTCTCTTCCTCTCCCTCCCTTCCCCCTCCCCCTCACTCTCTCTCTATCTCGCTTGATTTGCCGATCTGGTGCCCTGCCCTGAGCTTCCCCCGCTGCCCCTCGCTCCCACCGCCGTCGCGCGCTCCCCCTGCTCGCCTTGCTCTCACCTGCCCGCCTCGCTTTCACCCTACCAGTCGCGCGCTCGCCCCCCCCCCATCAAGCTTCCCCCGCAGCCCTTCGCTCCATGGCGTCTGTAACACCCGATATCCGACCCGTTGGAACTCGGATACCAAACGTTGCCCAACTTGATATACTAATCAATATACTAGATATCCAAACCTATTATTTTATATTAAACTCATATAAATACGAATCACATCAAATTTTACAGAAAATCGGACAGAATTTTCCCTATACGGGTTTCTATTCCCCTGTTAGACAGTCAAAAATTCACTTTTATAACATCATTCACAAATCCCAACTCCATCCAAAAATCCAAATAATTAATCAAAAATATACCAACCTCCTCAAATACATCACTACAAGGAAATAATTTCATAACTTAGTTTGTGCACATCCCATAATTAAGAACTAACGCATCCATTATCTTCTACATGCATGTAATTACAACATCCTTCAAGTTTTAATAACCGTCAACAAAATGAATTACATTTTATAATTCTAATCTAGCACTTTCTATAAAGCCATTAAAAAATTTCCAACTTCGATGCTTCAAAATAACAAAATAAAATAATAAGCCTAAGTATTTATTCTGAAGTTAAGGACTTTCTTCTGACTTCCTGATAGATATCCCCGGCTTGCATTTCAGTCTAACATCCTGTATATTTACGCGCAAAAATAAAATTTCACGCGCTAAACAATTTGCTTAGTGACAACCACTAAAATTACTTTTCCAAATTATCTCATATACCATAAGCTTTAATTAAAATTATGAGACAGAAAAATATAAATAGCAAATACGGAATTTAACAGTATACATTTCACTGTCACAAATAATTAAAATGCTAGTGTAACTATATATATATATTGATATACATAATTGTTATCTTAATCACAAAACTAAATTAATAAGTTATATTAAACTAGTCAAATTTTCAATATTAAAACCAATTTAGCTAAATAAGTCAGAATGCCCATATTAACTCGATGAAACACATCAAGGGGATACATGGGACTATGGATTGAAGTGGCCTATACCGGGCACTACACTTCAATCCTGATTTGTAGGTTCTCAATAACCTACAGTACAAAATGAAAATATCCAAATACATCACCAATGTATCAATTAAATTTCCATCCTGCACTCCAATTCAAAGTGTTTCAAAATCCATCCGACACTCCGCATAAATTTTCATTATCCAACCGACACTCCATATAAATATTAAATATCCAACCGACACTCCAAAGAAAAATATATCCCTATGGCCGGTTAATTATATTCTACTCATGTTCCTATCGTTCACTAAGAGCACTGATGATGTTCTTTTCTTTCTTTATCATTTTTAAAATTTTGATGTTCATAATAGTTAACACCTCTCGAATCATAATATAAAAGTCAGTTCTGAATTTTTTCACTTCTGCAATCCTTCATTCATAACCAACCAAGACCATGTCATATCCTCATTTCTATAATACAATTCTTTTATTTGGCACTATCCAGTCCATACTTATAAATTAAACAAGTATGCACGTTCAATTCTTCATTTTAAATACTCATGACATACACAATTATACATATTTGTAAATATTCACACATCATTTTATCAAGGCGTGAGCAAATCATCTTAAAAACTAAGTAAATTTCCACCTTAGAAAGAACCCTCATAATAATATTATTATTATTATCATTATCATTCTCCTTAATTTCTATCACATTTACTCAATAGGTTAACTTACACATTAAATTTCACAATTTCTAACAAAATCATTTGAAGCCAACACTTATTTACTTAAAATATAATAAAAAAAAACATACAAAACAAGTAAGGAAATGTAAATTTTAGTGGTTGCAAACCTTGATATTCGGTAAAATAACTCTAATGGCTTCAATCAACCCCGCAAAAAATGAATTTAGGCCTCCACTTGTTTTTCTTTCCCTTTGTTCTTCACGTTTTTCACTTCTTTTTCACAATACACATACAACATTTCAACCATAACTCAATGAATGTCAATAATAATGTAAATTAACTTGATTATATCACTTAAAAATGGGAAATTTAACTTATTCTAAACTTAAAACATTAAACTCTTAAAATAAAAGTTCAAATCCCTAAACTCTCAAAATCTACCCCTAATTATTTTTCCTCAAATTTTTAAATTTCAAGCTAAGATTACTCACTTTAGGGGGCTAGTGGTGTAACCGGTGGCCGGCGACGAGGAGGAGGCATAGGGGTGGGGCTGCAATCTGACTCTAAATGCGCTCGCGCGCGAAAGAGGAGAAGGAGAAGAGGGCGACATCGACGGCTGACTGCGGGGGATGGAGGGGCTGGACAGTGGGAAGCGACGGAGAGGAAAAGAGCAAACGGGGAAAGGCTGCTGGAAGGGAGATCAAGACTAGGAAGAGAAAAGAAAGAAAAGAAGAAGAAGAAGAAAAGAAGAGGGAAAATAGGGTTACCCAAAATAACGTAGTTTTGGGAAGAAGGGGCAGATTTTTTTGTGCCATAAAATTACCATTTTATCCCTTCCCAACACACACATTAATATTTACCACAAAATTTGAGCCCCTAAATTTTCTAATTTCTTTTCCACTCCCCCTTTTTAAATTATTTTATAATTTATTTGCCCAAAATATCGGGTTCATTACCCTCACTATTCGAGTCAATTATTTCGGGGCGTTATAGCGCCACCCCTCCCCCCAGCATCAGATCTGTTCGCCCCAGCTGGCTAGATTTGCTCGCCCCCAGGCACTGCCAGATCCGTCGCTGCTCCCTCACTAGCAAGCCACATCTTCCGTAAGCCTCCCTCACGCGCGCCAGATTTGCCACAAGCCTCTGCCACCGGACGTCGCTCTAGCCTCACTGGTCGCCGTTCCTCCCTTGCCATGGACGTTGCTGCCGTCTTGCCTTAACAGGTAAATTACAATATTTATTTTTTCTAATTTATTTTTATTTTTCATTTATTTATTTTCATTTGTTTTGTATGTTTGTTGTGTAATTTTTTACCATTTATTTTTTTTTCTCTTTTTCTCTCGCTCACAGTCAACGCTGACCTCCTCTCGCCAAGTATCCATCTATCAATCTAGGTCTCCGTAACTCCCCTCAGCTTCACAGCTGTCTGCCAGCCTTCGTCACCGCCGCTCATCAAGTTTAAAACCATTTTATATATATATATTTTGCAATTATATGTTGCTTTGTTTTGCTGTGACAATTGATTCTATTTGCTTTATTTTGCTATGAGTTTTGATTCTATTTGCTTTGTTTTGCTTGGTTTGGGGATCTATTTGAAGCCATTTTCTGTTATCTTTTAGTGGCCAATGCTCAGTCTTGAGGTTTTAATGCATTTTCTCTATATTGCTTTCATCTATTAGATTCTTGTGTAAATTGGATTATAATTTTTGTTTGCAAGTTTGTGGCAAAGGGGTTTCTCTATTCAAAATAACTTAGAATTAATTTGCAACTATAATTTTCATATTTGCTTTTACTGATTTTGAAGGATCTGTTGCAATAACTATACTCCCTCCGCTTTTTAAGCACCTTTTGTCTAGTCTACTGCAATTTTATAGGTAAACTTTGCTCAGCTCAATGAAAATTGTTATCTTTTTACTTCTGGTTTCAACTTGATGTAGCACGTAGGTTCTTTGCATCAGTATTTGTGGTTCTATGACTCCAATTATTGCATTTGCTCTCTGTTTTGCCTACTTTCTTTTGTAATTAATATGCCATATGTTTTGCCTACTTCCATCTGCAACTTAATTTTTTGAAAGAAAATCTTGACTTTTCGTCTGAAAATCCTAATTTTTTTGTAGTGAATTGAGATTATCAAATCTGTAATTGTTTGGTAAAATCAATAATAAGTGGCAATTAGTTTAACAACACTGAAAAGGGTTATTGTATTAAGTAAATGCATGATTTGGTTTAAATCAATCTCACTGAGGAATTAGTTCACTTAGGTCAGGCTTTTCTAATTCATAAAATTGTCAATAAATTAAATTATGTCACTGAGAAAGGACTGCTTATTAATTAGTGATTAATTATAGTCTTATTTAATTAGTCTATTGATAACTATGAAAATGTCATTTGCCATGGCCCAAACAGTCAGCCCAATACATTTGGCAGGGCCCAAAGCCCATCAACAAAGAGCACCAAGCGTGAGCTAGAAGCCAAGACAGTAAGCCCCATCAGTCCACTGACACAAGACAACGCCCATGCCCTTCACCTGCTCTCTGCTCTGACAACCAGTTTTCACGCACCAAGCACTCAAGTGCATCCCTCCTGTCTCCTATAAATAGCCCAACGTACAGTGGCACCAGGTATTAACACTACAAAAAAAAAGGAAAATAGCGACTGCACATTTAGTCGCTATTTTGATAAATTTAGTCGCTAATTGCTTTTAGCGACGGGACGACGGGTTGTCGCAATTCAGGCCGTCGCAAGCAATTTAGCGACTAAAATTTATTTAGTCGCTAAATTTAGCGACTAAATTTTAGTCGCAAAATCTTATTGTTTTCGTCGCTAATTGTGAATCTCAGTTGGTCGCCCACAGTAATTAGCGACTAAATTCTAGTCGCAATTTTAGTCGCAAATTAATGATTGCGACAGTTAGTCGCCAAGAAAATTCATCGCTAATAATTAGCGACGAAATAAGTTTTGTCGCAAAAAAATTAGCGACTAAAATTTCAGTCGCAATTTAGTCGCTAATATTTTAATTTTTGTTTTTTTTAATGAAATAAATAACTATAAATGTAAATTATAATTAAATGAATGCAATTATAATCCAAATTATATATATATATATAATTAATATTCGTACATATAAATGCAAATTATAATCAAATATATAGAATTATAATTCAAAACATATATATATATATATATTAATATTCGTACGTACATAATATATATCTAATACAGAATACATAAAAACTAAATTAAAATAATAACCTTATAGTATCACATATTACCATCTAAAGTAACAAATTGCAATAAAAGTATCATACATAAAAAAAATATATATATATATTGAGATTGATGTTCAGGTAGGGCCACCACTACCGAAATGAGAATCATCGGGCGGGTCAGGACCGTGTGGACATGCAGGGTCGACGTCATCATGTGGTGCAGGTGATGTAGTGGTGGTACCGGGCTGAGTGGCTGGCGGCTGAGGCGTCATGTGCAGAAACAATGAACGAATAGTCGTGGCGACAATATCCGCAACATCTTCTTTTGTCAAGCAAGGACCACCGGAATGATAGGATGTGCTTGCACCAGCACCACACGATGGACCGGGAGGATAAAGACCAGGAGGCACATATGAGCCTAGACCGTAAATTGTTCTCCTTTTATTGCATCTCGCGGCCTCAAAGAACAACTCAGACTCATCAACCGATGACTCGTCCTGCGATCTTTCACATCGGAGTTGCTCAAATCTCTCCTGACATGGTAAACAACAACAATTTTTAATAAACACAAATATAAGAACAAATCATAATTTACAACAATTTAGTATTTGAGAAACTGAAAATATTATGAATAAGTAAAGTATATCTAACTTACATGTACCTCCCTGCTCCGATCCGCCACATACGTCTTCCCATCATGATTGATAGTATGTGTGTGCAGATAGGTCTCGGGAATTGTAGGTGGCCGGCCCAACTCTCTCTCCTATATTGTGCAGTAGAAAGTTGTAATTGAAAAAGAAGAAAATTGTTAACGAAAATATAAGATAAGCTTTGTTATTAAAAAATGACTTTACTATTTTCTTGAGTGTTTATGCTATTTCATTATATTGTATGAAGTGAAAATCTATAAAAAATCAATAAAAATTTTGGCAGCACCTCCCCTATAATATTGACAACCTCCTGTAAATAAAAATTCATTTTACACTCCTTAAAATCACAAATATACTCCGATCCCCTCAACAAACACCAACACAATTTGCCCATCCTCCAATATGTTGTCATACAATTCGCACATAATTGAGATCCATTATTTAATTGGTTATATATAATCCACATAAAAAAAAGCTAAATGTATCAAGATTACTCAATTGTACTCATCAATTCGCAAACATTATAATAATTAAAATTGACTAATGTAAAATCCATTATTTCTGTTAGAACTGAACTACTTACCAGTCGTGAGACATGCTCACCAATAGAAATAGTCCCACCGGTGTATGATCCAGGAGCCTTCTCTTCAGACCCTCCATGGCGATTGATTTTTTTCTGATTGGAAAGCTGAATCCGTGTAGGTAAATTAAAAAGCTCATTCCACCTAACCCATGCAGCTTCTGGAAAGTCTCTTGGCTTTTGCTTGGCGTATTTTATGTGGTACACAAAATCCTTGTACCTTTGAGATGCCTTTGTTTCCCAACCTGACCTAACAACGCCATTTGCATCAGCATCCCAATGGCACTTTTTCTGTATATGCACATGACAATAAAATTATTAGTGAATACAATATTCAATAATCCAATTAATTTGCAAACTTAAGTTTGTAATGAAAAAGTTTCAACAATATTCGAATGTACCATGAATTCCCCCCAATAGAACTCCTTAACTTCTCTAGAAACCTCTTTCCAACTTACGCCATTAATGTCTACTCTCTGGTGGAAGCTGCTGGTTATGATTCTGGAACAACCTGAGGAGGGTTCCAGCCTGCAAAGTATAGAATATAAAAATGTTTAGGTTAAACATGTTATTATCACATAATTGCAATTTGTATTGGTTAAAACTTGCAGGCCCCTTGGGTTCAATGTAACGTGCAATCGACTGTTATTTTCACTTGCCACTTCACATGTAGTCGATGTACTGCTGTGGGCTGTATGTGGTGATGGAGTTGATGCAGATGGCGTGAATGTAACAGGAGGCGTCTGTGCATTCTGGGATGAAGAAGCTCCCGGTACATGTGGCATGTCTCCAAAAGGTGGAGTAATTGCATCCCCTCCAGAACGTCCCCCCTGTCGACCTCGACCTATAAAGCCCCGTCCTCTACCACGACCCATACCTGCAAAAATTGTGAACTATACATGTATGTGTATAAAAGAAATTACATACAGATTCATAAGTGCACGAGTTAATGCTATTTTTCATGTGATATATAACAATTTAAATGTTTTACAGGTTACAACATGATAGTAAAAAAAAGTATTGGTCATCAATTAGTCACTATCAGACGACTGTTCAAATTCCTCATCATCGTCCTCATTGCTATCATAATCAGAGAATTCTTCTTCATCATCGTCCTCTTCATGTTCTTGACCAACTCCATCAACGTTGTCAAGTTCAATGACAACCCCCCTAGGGTCACGCAAATCAATATCATCGTCGTTACCAATATCAACAGTTACATCATGCAACGTAACTTCATCATCTTGGAAGGCATTAGAACTTGTAGTAGCAGTATCATCTCTTGCATCTGATTTGACAATGAAATCTCTTGGTTTAACTGAAAACACAGCTAACCAGTTTGATCTATCTACTCTCAAAGAGGGATATCTTACATAATACACTTGAGAAGCTTGCATTGCTAGGATAAATGGCTCATATTTGTTGAAACGACGATGTTGGTTTACATCAACCATTCCATAGTGGTTGTGTATCTTAAGACCAATGTCTATAGTTGGATCAAACCAATGACATTTAAATAGTACTATCCGTTTTATTGGTAACGAAGGGTACTCTAACTCTATAATCTCCTCAATCCATCCATAGTAATCACCAATATTATCACATGAGTTGGAGCCTTTTACACAAACGCTACTATTCATTGAACGTCTCCCAGAAGCATGGCTTTTTGTGTGAAATTTGAAACCATTGATAAAATAGATTGAGTAACACTTCACTCTCCGTAATGGTCTCTGTGACAAACTACAGAGGTATTCATTGTCAATCCCATTGTAGCGGACCTTATTTGAAAATAGAAAACATGGAAAAGTCATCAGCAATCCAATGTTAAATGATATTTAAAAGTTATATATAGATTTAGTGTTCGACTTACATAGAGTTCGAACCAGTCGGCGAAGTACTTGTCAATATTCGCTTCAACTTGGCTTGGAGTAAGATTGGGATGCTTTTCATGTAAGCTATTGCAATATATACTGTATAACAATACAGTAAAAAAAATTCTATTATCCACTTAGTAGAAATCCATAGCATATATCGCAGTTTAATATTTAAATACAATACTCCCTACCTCAAGAATGGAGCAACCTCATCGCAATTTAATAGAATATATGTATGCGCTGCCTGATACTCCTCCGATGTTAATGCTCTGTCTCGAATTTCTGAGCATGCTCGGCCGGGGTAAGTGAAAATTATTAAATTTTCTGTATTTTGTTCCCTACAATCTCCGCCATCATTACGAGGTGGTTGTCGTTGTCTAGTACTGACGTGCGGTTCAAAATAATGCGAGAAAAAAGTAGATGATTCTGAAAGTAAATACGCATTGCAAATAGATGCCTCAACTGTTGCTTTGTTACCAATCTTTTTTTTTAGCGTCCGAAGAAACCTGCATACGACCAGTATAAATAATTAGTTTATACGTGCTTCCGTCCGTTAAGTTTGACAATACATAATGTACATTATTATACTGATATTTACCGTTCAAATGGATACATCCATCGATATTGTACAGGGCCAGCAATCCTTGCTTCATATGGTAAGTGTACCATTAAGTGCTCCATTGAGTCGAAGAATGATGGTGGAAATATCTTCTCCAGCTTACACAGAATTTGGGGGATGTTTGTTTCCAATGCCTCGACATCTTCAACTCGGAGAGTACTAGATGTCAATTCTTTGAAAAATAAGCTTACCTCCGTGAGAACTTGCCACACATTTCCAGGTAGTAACTCCCGGAATGCAACAGGAATCAATCGCTGCATGAATATATGACAATCGTGACTTTTCATGCCAAACAATTTCAATTTTGACATGTCAACACACCGACCCAAGTTAGATACATATCCATCTGGGAACTTAAGTTCCGACAACCACTCAAACAATTCTTTTTTTGATTCTTTATCCAGTGTGTAACATGCTTTTGGATATTTGCCACTAATTGGATCCATTGCCAACTCTGGCCGACAACAATACTTTTCCAAATCTGTACGGGCTTTGGCGTTGTCTTTGGTTTTTCCTTCAACATTTAAGACCGTGTTCATCACATTGTCGAATACATTTTTCTCAATATGCATTACATCGAGATTGTGTCGAATCAAATGTGTTTTCCAGTAAGGCAAATCCCAAAAAATGCTCCGCTTTCTCCAGCCACATGACTGACAAATAAAACCATTAATCTCATCCGCATCAAGCTCAGTAACTTTCACAAGACCCCACTGTTCAATTTCTTGTAGAATTTGTTCCCCATCTCTTATTGGTGGCGGTGGCAAAGTTTCGACATGTCCGATTCTAAAATTCCTTCTATTTCTCCTAAATGGATGATCAATAGGGAGAAATTTTCTATGATTATCAAACCATGTTTGTTTACCACCACTTTCTAGCCTAAATGATTGAGTATGTTCCATACAATGAGGGCATGCATACTTTCCAGATGTACTCCAACCAGACATCATGGAATATGCTGGAAAGTCATTGATTGTCCACATTAAGGCAGCTTTCATCATGAAATTTTGTTTCGTTGACACATCATATGTAGGCACCCCAATATTCCACAATTCATTCAAGTCATGAAGCAAGGGCTGTAAGAAGACATCAATTTTTTGTTTTGGATTCTTAGGGCCAGGTACAATTACAGTCAAAAACATATAAGCTTCCTTCATACACATCCAAGGAGGCAGGTTGTAAGGCGTGACTATTACAGGCCATGACGAATATTTTCTCCCATATTGTCCGAATGGGTGAAAACCGTCTGTGCATAACCCCAACCTTACATTTCTAGTCTCAGAGGAAAATGAAGGATGAGTTTCATTGAAATGTTTCCAAGCTTGGGAGTCAGAAGGATGCTGCATAACCCCAACATCTTGGATATGATCATGATGCCATCTCATATGTGCTGCCGTCTCTTTAGACTGAAATAATCGTTGCAGCCTTGGTATCAGTGGAAAGTAGTACATCTTCTTGTATGATTTTGATCTGTTATTCCGAGAGCCTACACGCACTTTGAATCTTGGGTGATTGCAGAACTTACAATGCGTCAAGTTTTCATCATCACGCCAATACAACATGCATCCCTCATTGCAACAGTCGATTTTCTGAACGGGCAATCCTAAGCTTCTCACAAGACTCTTAGTTTGGTAGAAATTCTCAGGCAGTATGTTACCCTCAGGCAAAGCCTCCTTGAATAGTTGAATGTTTGCATCAAAAAATCTCTCGGGCATATTAAATTCGGATTTTGCATTCAACATCCGAGCAACTACCGAGAGCTGCGAATGGTTATCACAACCGGGATACAGCATTGCATTGCCAGATTCCAGAAGGTCATACAATTCTTGACATTGAGGATTTGGTGGCTCATCCGTTGAATCTCCACCCCAGTTTGATGGACCCGGCTCATTTGGGTTAGCCATTACACGTTGTGCATGATTATAAGTAGTTTGCTCTTCCGGAATATATTGTTGCCAGTGGTTATCGGGAAAAAAGTTAGGTCCGACTGCATCAAGAACCATTTGCTGATATGGATTATTAACCTCTGCACCACCAACTGAATCATTATTTATTGGATTCCAATTCGGCTCGTCAGTAGCAATGTGTGTCTCCCCATGGCAATTCCAAACCAAATAATCCCGAACAAAACCCCTTCGAAGGAGGTGACTCATAACAGTTTCCACGTCATGGAACCTTCGGTTAACGCAATTTTTGCATGGACACCTAATAAGATCGCCACTCATTTCTTCCGGATGAGAAGTGGCGAAATTAATAAACTTCTCAACACCATAGACGAACGATGCATTAGTCCTTCCACTTGAATCTCGTCGATTATACATCCAACTGCGATCTAAGGGTTCCATTAAACCTAAATATTCGAATTGGAACACAACAAGAAACAAAACAAATGTTGAGTAATCCCCATTATTCAAAATAACATAGCATAGACTTAGTCGCTTTTATCACTAGGTTCCAATCATATAAGATTTTAAAATTAAATACCAAAATAAAAATATGAGGAAGAAATTAATGTGATTCAATAACAAAATCGACTAACCTAATGACTGCACATCAAAAATTCTTTAACATAATATAAAAACAATCCTTTGAATACGAAGTAATTTGTTGATTGCTTTGTACAACATAGCCAATTTTCTTTTATTTTTGTTTTCAAGCTACATCAATTACATTATAACAACCATTAGATTTGCACAATTTGTAATCTATCTTCACAAGACTTGAGGCAGCATTAACACTTCAACATGCCTTAAGCAAGTTGATTTACATTTGATCAAAAGTACTTTCCTTGGAGTTCGGATTTATGGATAAAGATGCACAAGCTGCAACTTACTTGCATACAGGTACAGCTTTTCTGACTTATTTATTACTCAAAATAACAAATCAAATAATAGAAACAGTATTTCCTTGTTAACTTTAATTTCAGTTCGATGCATATTGTGATTGTCATTATGCATTATTTAATATATTATCCTCCATTTTACCACTATGTGTTGGCTAACTTCTGTAAGTTCTTCATTTCGTTTCATTTGAACAACACTACTAAATAAAGAGCACAAATGGAGACCATGTTTCCTAGTTTGCACCTTCCTAAGGCCAATACACTGTATCTGAAGAATTGATCTTGCTGTTTGTTATTATGCCTGTGCTAATTTGATTAGGTCAAATTGTCTCCAGACTAACACAACCTTAACCAACTATTAAACACGCATTTACTTTTATGACCACTGCTCTTTTTCTCGCATTGAAATCTTCCACAAGCAAAACTTAAGTGCTATACCTTCTGTTTAAAAAATATAAATAAATAAAAATAAAAGATTCTTTCAATTCTTGTATTTCATGTCATTTCTTGTTCTGCTTTTCTTTTCATTATTATTATTCCAGAAAGAAAGACCAAATCAAAACTCAAATTATCTGTCTGCCACTCAATTTTCTAACATATACACATGCAGAAGAAGTGCTAGTTAACATAGAATTGAAAATTCAAAAATTTTCTGGAATATATATTATTCTATCAAACAAATAAAATTCATTTTTACTTCACAAACATAATCAAATCACTCTTCTTATGCTTTAAAATGCAAAACTTCTAAATGTGCAATAAAATGCAGCAAGTAATTCAGTATAACTAACTACTGATTTGAATTTCAGTGAGACAAAGGAAACAAATTAACAGCAGTTGGCATAATGGAAAGCATCTGATTAAATATACCACCAGATTTTGAATTTTATTAAAAAAAAAACAAATAAATAATTAATATGTGCATACAAAACTGAGTGATGAAAGTAAATAAACATCAAACCCTAACCACAGATTTTTCTTCTTGATTTCTGAATCAATAATCAAAAATCAAAATTAACAATAAACACTTCAACATTCAGAATCAATTCTGAAAAACCTAACAAATTGCACATCGATTAAACTGGAACGACATACCTCTTTAGTTCGTTCAACTTCACCGGAGATGGATCGGAGGGCAGACAGCGCTTGCTCGGTTCTCCTTCCTCTTCCTTTCGCCCAACCAAATCTCAGCCAAAACCTCAACATACAAAGAAGATTAACACATCAAAAATTCAGTCAATTAACCCGCTGTTTGTTTTAGAAGATCAGAAATGTAGATTTGCTTACCTCTCACACCGTAGCTCTAGCTGGAGTACCAGACGCCGATGACAACTCCAGCGACAATCGCGGTCAACACAGGTGGCGTGGGGGTTGGCCGAAAAAGGGGATCGACATTCTCTTAGTTTTTCACCGGTGTTTGAGAGAGACGACAATTTGTGGGTTTAGGTTAAAATGATTCTGTTAGTATATCGAAAATTAGCGACTAAATTGCGACTGCATATCTTAGTCGCAATTTAATACCGTCGTCTGTTTTTAGTCGCTAATTAGTGCTAATTAGTCGCTAAATGCTAAAAAAAATTGCGATTAAAATTTTCGTCGCTATTTAGTCGCAAATATTTAAATAGAATTTTAGCGACTATACTTTTGTCGCTAACTTTTAGCGACTAAATATTTAGTCGCAAATTTTGTCGCAAAAAAACGCGCGCCAGCCTCCCGCCAAATATTAGCGACTAGTTACTTTTGACCGTCGCTATTTAGTCGCTATTTGCCAACAAATTTCGATATTGCGACTAAATTTAATATTAGTCGCAATTCTGTCGCAAATTAGCGACTAAAAAAATTAGTCGCTAATTTCTGTCGCTAAAAGCCCTTTTTTTTGTAGTGTAAGAATCTCTGAGACTCTCTCTCTAAGAATTCTCTCTCTAGAAAGCTACTAACTTAAGATTCAGAGTGCTCACGTCTGGTCCGATCGGGCACTCTTGCAGACTCCAAGCATCCAACCGGCTCCCACTCTCTCTTTTAGATAAAGACTCCCACGTCTTATCACCTATTAATACGGAAAGACTGGTTGGGAGCGCGAATCCGACGAGTATAACTAATTCATTGCATGATTTTAAAGTTATCTTTTCGTATATGATCAGTAAATTGAATCATGTGTTGTGAATACCTTTAACTGGAGTTTTTTTATCTTTTATTTTATTTTTATTTATTTTTTATATTTTATTTATTATTATTTCAATTTTGTATTTTTTATTCTTTATTTACAAAATATCTCATTTTATTTTTCTTGTTTATTTCTGGCAATTTAAAGAATTAAAACTCGATTAACCCATGTGAATTTGACCCTGCTCATCGCTATTTACAAAATCTTAGTTAAGAGTAAGAGTTTTATTTTTGTTGTTTTCGATACCATCACGTTGACTTCAACTCACAAATTCTACAAATCCCAGCTAACATGCAAGTTACCAAAGTTCGCTTTGGAAAGAAAATTTGCATCTTGATTGCGTGGGATTACAAAGACTGAAGTCAAAATTTGCATATACTATTCAGAATTCTATGTTTTTAGGATATACTGAGCTACAATAACTACTCAAAGCTGATATGTTAGCACCGGGAAACAAACTCCATCTAAATCAAAAGAAAAAAGGATTAAATTTTTGAAAAGTTTATCATCGATATGCCTTAATAATAATAATAATAATAATAGTAAAAAATTTAGACCATTCAGATTCTTTTTAGATCGACTCTTATTCGATGCTTAATTTTTGGATCGGATCATGTCTTTTTTTTAATCATATTTTTTGGGTAAATTTCAAAATATGGTCAAATTGACAGGTCTACTAATGAGTAATAAATTCTCAATACAATACTAACCTACAAATAGATTCATTTACCTTTTTCTTTAGCCATTTATTCCTTTTAAATAAAATGAAAAAGGTTAAGTATAGCATAATTTAACGATATTCCTTGACTTGCTGATAACCAGTAAACTTTTCTTAGCTTTGTATAGATGTAACATTGCTAATTTTACCTCAAAAGCAATAATTTCTCTATACAATACCGAGTATAAATAAAGCCACACATGGAACAACTTCCATCAAGCCATCAGCATTGCATTTGATTGTAAAACCACAAAATATCAGCATAATGTCTCTCAAGCTCTCATCAGCCTTTTTTGTTCTTATGAGCATAGCCCTAATCCTTCCCTCCAATGCTTCTCGCGACCGTCCGCGAGACTATTTAAGACCTCACAATGCTGAAAGGACAAAACTTGGCCTTCCACGTATAAGATGGGACCCTAAGATAGCAGAGTATGCGCGAAGAACAGCCAGCCAACACGGCGAAAACTGTGAGCTTGAGCACTCTGTGGGAGGACCTTATGCTGAGAACTTGGCAGGGGGCACCGGTACTGTCATGACAGGCACTGATGCAACTGTCATGTGGCTCAGTGAGAAGGAGTTCTATGATTTTGAAACTGGAAAATGTAAAGGAAATGATGAATGTGGGCATTATGCAAACATTATTGCTCGTGACACAAATCGCATGGGGTGTGCTAAGATTATGTGCCCCAATGGTGGCTTGATCTTTCAATGCGACTATGCTGCAGACTACACTGAAGACCAAAATATCAATGGTTGATCAAAATTTTATAAAATAGCAAATATTATAATGAACTAATCTTCTAAGATTATGTCTTAGAAGTTAATATTTTGTATAAGAGGAATGGTTTTCCTCTTTTTGCTCAATTAAAATAGAGATATAAGGTAGACCTATTCTGCACATACACTCATTTAAAGATGATATGTATACATTATGTATAAGCAGAGATTTTTTCTCTATAATTAATGATATTGAATTTTTTAAATTATTTATAAGCTTGAGGATATATTTAAACCTTTTCCTTTTGTTTTTCTGTTAATAACAAATCATAAAATTTTTACTTTTGTAAAACATTTAATTTTAGGTGTGGAGAATTATTAGGTTCATCGATTATGAACATCATTCAAAAATGATTTAAATAATTATAGATGTATGTTATTTTTGATATGTAAGAGTTTGAATAATTGTGGATTCTCCCCATTAAGTTTAATTAATTTCTATTACAAAGTTGGGGCTTTATCAAAAAAAAAAAAGCTGGGGCTTTATTATCGTCATAATCCCTTTCCTAATGCCAAGAAAAAGAGGTTTAAGTTTTCTTTGGTTTCAAATTTATAATATATACTTGAATTTTTATGATTCTGAGTTTAATCTTGGAAACCATTGCCTACTTATAAAATTTGTTGTCTAAGTGATATTGAGAATAATTTGCAAATTTGTCATCAGATTCTCATTCTTTTTTTGCCCTTTCTTTCACTTGAATATATATATAGCAATCACATATAAGGGGAAAAATAATGGATCCAAAATTAGAATGGATTAATACATACTTTTCCTCGTAAACCACTACCTTTTAACATATTGCTTCATTAAACTAATCAAATGTTCTTTTGAATTCATTTAAAATGTAAGTAATACCTATGTACCATTAAAAATGCCATATAACCCTCCTTGACTGGTTAAAAAATGTCAAATTACCTACCTTGAAACGTGTTTTTCATGTGCCTTTTATTAAGTGTCACGTGCGTAATCTAACGTTTTTAACAAGTTCAAAGAGTAATCTGACACTTAATTAATTTAGGAGATAATATGTTAAATGATGATAGTTTAGAGAAATTTATATGTTACCCCAATCAAAATTGACTCAATGCAAAATTCACATGGATGTTAAACTAATGTTCTAAAATCATGCACATAGAATTCAAAGCGGAAAACTCAACCGAATATTATAAGTTATTATAAAAAAAACCTTGTATTATATAAGAGTACCACAAAATAAAACCAAAATTATCATAATAATACATTTGCAGCTTTAATCAACCAAACTTACTATAACATACCACAGAGAGAGAGAGAGAGAGAGAGAGAGAATTGGGTACTAACTGTGGATAAACAGTGAGGTTAATGAATTTCTGGCCGCTAAAAACTGAGCTCTGTTTTAGCTTTATGTATTTATCATCTAGACAATCCTTCTGTAATGTCAATGTCAGAAAACTCATTGATCAATCTCAGCTTTTCAAGGATGAGTCTCTCTTGCTTGGTATCTTTAGCATGACATTTAGTTAAGATAGAAAAGATCCAATCATTAAGCCTTTCACAGTATGAAGATATGATTATGCATGCTGTATTGCTTCATTGGCAGAAAATTACCTTGTTTCCAACTATTCAAGCTATCATTCATTGAGCAGATAAAACTGAAATAGGTTCTATAAAAGGCAAACAAGAACATACTTTGAGCTCAATTTTGTACAAGCAGTAGCTCAATAACCAAATAAAATCCTTTCAGTACCAAAAGCAAATCTGTTGTTTATCAAAGCTTACCGAAAGGATTCATAACAATGTTTTGACCATTCCAATATAAACCAACCCAAAAAAAATTACATCTTTGACCCTTAAATTATAAGAAAAATGCAAATTTTGGCCCTTGAACAATTCCTATGTCTATTGAGCCCCTGAACTTTCATTCATTCAAATTATGCCCTCTGACTTTTATTTTGTTAAAACTAAGACCTTATGTTAACTAGAGTAAACTGTTTGTTTACTGATTTAAATCAAAATTGGAGGCTCATTTTGATAAAATAAAAGTTGAAGAGCTGAATTTAAACAAAGAAGAGTTCAAGGGCTTGATAGAAAAAACATGCAATTTTCGAGGGGAAAAAACAGAAAAAAATATTGTTCCTAAAGTATATTTCCATATGCACTACCAATATGTGGTTACATGCAATGCTAGACTAGTAGTTCCTGGATGTATAGTGATGCATGTGACGACAGCTAGTAAAGGATACACTCTTGATCCGGGTTCTCCATGAAATTTGAGTGCAGGGCATTCCCAACACTGTCCACAATGGCTGAAGTAGTCATGGATGATTCAATGCATAAAATTGCCATAATTGCATCTAATCTAGTAACCTCGCCTCTGAACATAAGCCTTGCATGTGCTGCAACATCAACAATGTCAAATTTCCAGGGTACAGCATATAAAAATTCAATGCATCCACGACGTACCTTGAGCTAGGCGTATCAAACTTTCCAACATGCGAATGGTTGTCCTTGCTGCAATTTAAAATTGTACATGAAAGAAAATTAATGATAGCAGTGGTTTAGCAAGATCAGTGTTTACTGTAGACAAACCTGCATTATCAGTTGCAGATCTTCTTTGAAGCTGATAGTAACTGGAGATGACCTTTTCTGCCTCCTTTGTAAGTGTTGGCCTAAATTTCCCTTTCACATAATTAATATACCTGCACAATATTCCAAGGTGGCTGAATATTTACATATCTCCTAAATACAGATAAGCTATAAAATATATGCAGCTGGGATTGATAGAGCCAGAACCCAATGAATATAGATAAAGCTCTTCAAAATCTATTTTTGAGGTACATGCAAAAAACAAATTTAAAATCTCAAGTTTAATGGTTCCATAGCTTTTCTTTGCCTATTTGTAAATTCCAAACAGAAGAAAAGTCCCAAGAAAAAGATATACTCTGAGAACAAGTAATCCAAACCGTCATAGAAACAAAATAATGCAATAACTCAATTGCGTTATTCCCAATTTTCGCCTAGTGCTTGTACAACAGCATTCACCACCCATACAGTCCATTGAAGAAAGATGAAGAAGAAGAGAGAAATGCAAACAACAAAGAATACAATACCCAATTTGGTATACAAATGCCCAATTTGTGAATCCATATGGGCATTTGTAATCCAGGTGTGCCCAAACAAATAGAATCCCCATGATATACCGAAATTTCTTATGTCAAATAAAATAATAACAGTGAGGAGTGAAAACTGGACAATGGCACCATTTTTAGCTAACGGCCGTTGAGAAATGGACCTGGACTTTAACTCTAAGAGCTAGCTCACATGGGGAGGATTGTCCAGGGCATTATAAGGAGGCCCTCAACTTCATATGTAGGTGATGTGGGACTAATGACAAGGGGGTAATACATTTTAACTGTTCCCCTCCACATCAGTCTTTGAAGAAACATATGGGAAATATCAAAATGGCTCTGATACCATGTTGCGAAATGGACTTGGACCTATCACAACTCCAAAAATTAGATGAATGGTGGAGTATTGCCCAAAAGTCAACCTCATATGCAAGTGTTGTGGGACTAATGACAAACGGGTATTATATAGAAGCCACATCAGTCAAAGGATCACACACATAATTCTTAAATATTATGGGTAAATGCAAACCTAAGAACCATGGACTTTCTGTTGCATTCCTCTCCTCCAGAATTGGCATTCAGTACATGCTAACACTCAAATGAAGGAAAGTATATTTTTGCTATAACAGATTAGTAAAACTAAGATAGGGTCAGCAGACCATTTCTTGGCTGGCAAGAGTACAAAACACAAGTTAATTAGGTGATCAGCCATTTAACAATAAACATGCTTGATCTCAAGCAACCCAAAGAATAATTTACCTACGAAGCATAGTTAATGTCCATATGTTAACTAAATCTTCATCTGTGTTTCCTTTGTACGAATCTTCCTGCATTGTGATTTCACGAGACAATCAGATAGATCTTGCAGCTTCATTATGTCACAGCAGAAAATATTTAAACCACACTTTGGCAGCATATTACCTCAGAAAGAATATGAGATGATACAACTGCATCCCATTCAGGATTCTTTGTATCCAAAAGGACAAGGACTATATCAAATCTGCTTAATAATGGACCCGAGAGTGCCGTATTGACAGATAGAGCTTAATGTGGTCAAGAAATGACAAGAATCATTTGTTTGTGTGTATTTATGCATGTCATCCAAGTCTTCAAAGTGTTAAAATGAAAAGATTAAGTGATAAGAATATAAGCTTATGAGCAGTATAGTGTTTCATATCACCCTCTGATGCCAAAACCCACACAAAGGAAGACTTCCATCTTTCACATATTTCAGGTAACAATGACTCGCATAATTAGCAACTATAGTACAGTTTGGTAAAATAAAACAAAGAATTTACTGAATGAAAAGTGATACTTTGATCAGGATCATATTGTCCTTTGGGATTTGTTGCACCAAAGACAATTGTTCTAGTACTAAGAGTTGTAACAAGACCAGCCTACAAAAAAGAAGGTAAAAGAAAATTTAATCTAGAATCCAGCTTATAAATAAAAAAAAATAAAAAAATAAAAGAAAAAAAAAAAGCATTGAACTGAAGATTGTGCAAGTCAACAAGACTAATATATGAAGATGCAATAGGCATTTTATAGAGCCTCATGCAAGCTGGTGAAATTATGTAGAATTAGAACGTATGATCAAGAACCATAGAGGATCCATCCAAGTTGCATAAACATGTTTATGGAATGAGGATGCAGCATGTTATACTTGTAGTGGTTGTACTTTCACAACACAAATCAGATGCAATCGGGAAATACAATCAATAAATACCGCAAAGAAATATGACAGAGTATGACTATCCAAAATCCTTTTTCTTATTCATGCATAGCCAGATCTTCCATAAGCGCTAGATCATTTTTGCAATTCCTAGAGTGTATGCTTAATATGTTATACAAAACTACTGGAGCTGCAGTATTCTTAATCAAATCTATAGATAACTCAAAAAAACTGAATGAGCCCAAGCATTAATTTCAAAAACATAGCATATGTACTGCTCAAACAGTTTGGTATCACACTTATTGTTCATTTTGTAGTGCTTTTAGAAAGCTCAGAAGCTTCAGTAACAAGAGAAGTAGCTTGGTTGACAATTCAAAGATACTGAATTTAGATAGTGACGAAATTATTTCTCAAGCTGAAATGAAAGGAACAAACTCGTGACAAACAAGAAACTGACAAAACTTCCACAAGATTCAATATCATAGGCAACACATTCAACAAAAGCTTGTAAATCAATACGTAACCTTGGCAACACTTATAGTCTGCTGCTCCATTGCTTCATGTATTGTTGCCCTGTCATGTTCTCTCATGCTGTCGAATGAAAGTTGATTTTTTTTTTTATTAACTTTTCAACAGTAATAAGAAGAAAAATTGGTGAAGAGGAATCAAAAACTGTCATAGTTGACATATTGTATGTTTTGGTAGTCTGCTCATGCATGTTAATAAAGTTTCCATCATCATCATCAATGTGGGTGTAGTGAATATGCCATGGTTTTGAAGTTTTTTTCTTTTTGTTCTTCTTTGGTTCCTTCTGTGTAACAAAAATATACTAATAAATCAATTAGCTTTCGAAGAAACCTAATCAGTCACCAAACTCAGTACCTCAAATAATGTTGTTCTCACTTCTAATGAAGCCCTTCATAATGTAGGATTTGGCAACATAATATTCTATTCACAAGGCTCACCATGAAAGAACCCTGAATTGTCAAATTTCATTCCTACATCATTTTTGGCATTTAGTCCAAGCTACATCTTAAACTCATCATGAGATAAATATGAACACGTGAAGTTTTTAACTACCACTTCCCGAAATTTCTACCTCCACTATAATACTAAAAAAGATATAGGTAACATCCAGATTGTCCTGGTGAAGAATAGGGTAAAAAGATAAACAATCGATTTACTACTACTGGAAACTAGAAGCAACACCACCATCCAAGAGTTGTTGTAAACAATACCTAATTAAAGTCACCTAAATGAGAATTCATATCTGCTAAAAGAAAAGCAGTGATGACAATGAGAATTTACTTTTACTAGAAGAAAGGCAATGATGACAATGATGATGGCTATGAAATACTCACAGGGAATCTAAAAAGTCGTGTATCAGATACAACAATAAATAGTATTTCACACTAACCATATAATAAGAGTACCTATCAAATTCATCAATGCAACAAAGGCCTCCATCTGCAAGAACAAGGGCACCAGCTTCTAACATCCATTCCCCTATTGAAATCACAAAAATAATTAGTCCATTTGTTAACATATTGCATAATTTCTTTGTAAATGTTTCAAGAGAAGTCCATATATTATCAAGCAATTGTCTAAGGTTAACATATAAAATACTAGGTGGCACCCTTGAAAAGAATTAAAAAGCAGATTAAATAGGAGGACCAAAATCAATTTGAATCACAAATTTCATGACAAGTATGTATTTGATGTGAAGGCTCAATTTTGATTCCTGTTTGTCTCTTGAAAAAAAATGAGCATGCATACAGCCACAAATTTTTAAGAATTATATAGTGCTGAAGTTAGGTTCCCATGTTAAGGATCATGTCACAAGGCAACTAACAGAGAAATCAGTTATCAAAGGCGGATTATCTCCCTTGTTACAGTTCTTTGATCAACCTACAATTATAGAGAATTAATTGAGCACTTTACAGGAGCAAGAACCTTAGGGTTCATCTCTAAAACAGATCCTTCTCTTAGAGTTTTGATAAAATCTTCCAATGTTTTATTTTTTTCTGTTTTAATGCTCTTTAAATAGAGTTCACATATTGTCAAAATAGGAAAACCTAAACATAAATGACAAAATTGGGAAATAGAAAATATAGATTAGTAGTAATACTAATTAGGAATATTAGTACTACTGCCATTAGGAGTATTAATGCCGTTTATTATTAGGAATACTATGCCGTTTACAAATACTGCCATCCACAATGCATCTAACAGCTTATATAACCTATGATACTGTAGTACAATGTTTGAACGAAAGCTATCTTGTTTAAGAAAGGATGAAGGGATGATTTAGCAAGTGACTGGAAAAGGGCGACATGAAAGGAAAATTGGCTCAACACCCTAACTTATTTCCAGTGAACCACATTCTGATATTTGTGGTATAAGGAAATTGTGTGCACCCATATATATATATATATATATATATATATATATATATATATATATATATATATATATATATATATATATATATATATGTACACTTCAGAATTATCAGAAAGTTAAAATAATTTGTCCAAAAATGTGTTTTGAGTTTTTACTATAGATCACTTTCAGAAAAATGACAAGCTAAGCAGTGTCCTAATGTAACTTATCATGTATCAGCAGAGGAAGGGGAAAGCAATATATAAACAAACATGTAAACACTTTTATCAAAATTACAACATATCAGTTCAGTCAAGGCAATAGGGATTACCCCCATCTTTGACAGCAGTGACAGTTAATCCAGCACTAGTGCTCCCCAATCCAGTAGTAATGACAGACCGGTTGCTCAACTTTGCAGCAAATTTCAAAAACTGAGATTTGCCAGTACCTGTGAAATTTATCACATACTATCTCCACATAAGTATATATTTTATCAAGATTTCTTAACAATTAGAAAATAAAAAATAAAAAATAAAAAATAAAAAATAAAAATAAAAATTGGAAAGTGATGACTAAAGGAAGGAACATGACAAAACAAATTATCCCTATAAGCTTCCAAGATATGTTGACAGAGCATAAGAATCTCATTATTTACATCAGCCATAAGAGTCTTATTATTCATAAGAGCTTTTGCGTGCATTAAATATAAATTTACACACAGATGTGATTGGAAATGCATCAAACAATAGTAGTTCAAGTTGATGAATATATTCTTTAATGCAATGTGTTAAGCCAGCACATCTTGAAAGTTCCAAGTATTGCATATTCAAATTAGGGGTTGGATCAACAATCATCGCTTAAGGCCCAAACTAACAGTTTTCCATGACACCAAGGACTATATAAGATATCTTCAGCTGGTAGATATACAATAGAACAAAAATCATATGCCATAAATTGTGCCTAATTTAATGCTTCCCACATAATAAAGTCCACCTCTGCTGTACCATAAGTGATGGTCCCGGAATAGAAGCACAAGAAAATAAAATCCATGCAGATGTAATATTGAAAGGGCCAAAAAATCACCTGGATCACCAACCAGAAGCAAGTGAGACTCCCCCCTAATCTTTGTACCAGAAGCATCTACATGTTGCACACCTCCAATGAGGGTTAATGCAACTAAAGTACCAGGAAGAAATGTCATGCACTAACAAAAGTAAGTGAAAAGTGGTGATATTCTGGAAGAGAAAGAAAGTATAATAATGTCGATGAAATGATAAAATACCTGCAAGCTTCACAGTGAAAAGTCCAAAAATCTGAGGGCAAATACCTCGCAGAATAGCATTTCGTCCTGGTTGAGGGGAAAAAAAAAGGTTCTGAAGTTGCAAAGGGGAACAAACGACTACATTTAACAGTAAAATGCACAAGATATTGCTAAACCTACAATTAAATAGTTAAAAATATTTTTTTTCCAATAGCTAACCTTTTAAAGGTGTATCTTTAAAATCTGACCAAAACTGCTCAAATTTCCGGATAACATCTATGGGGATGTCAATCTCTGATTTCACCTCATTTGTTCTCCTAAAATAGAAAGAGGAAAGTTCCTAAGGGAAAAAACACGGACAAAATGTAGGACAGAACTGAAAAACTGATGCACATGTGCTCGAACTGAAACAAGGTTCAGTAAATTGGACCTTCAGGATTTAGATACCAACGTATGAAGGATCAAAGTTATGGCAGAATCAATGAAAGAATTAAGATGGTGCATAAGGAACTAATGAGAAGAAAGAAAATAAAAGAAAAGTAAGTGTGACACGAAAGCAAGGAGAAAGGACCCAATGAATTGGTGCTCGTTCAATTTAGGTGCTGCATTCAATAGCTAAAAGGACAGTTCCTTGATTCAATTACTTTCAGCCAGACCAGCTGACATTTGGGGAAAAGATTAAGCACCTCCAACATAGTAGAGTGAACAAGAGGAAAAGTACTACACTTTTATGAAGAATGCCTCTAGATATAGCTGACTAGAAAACGAATAATTAAAGTGTGGCTGTTAATGTCAGCTTCTGCAAACAAAATGCTGACCTGGAACCCACATGAATCAGAGCATGACATGCGAGATCAATTATTGCTACGTGGCAGCCATGTGATTAATCATAAGAGTTTTGTCATTTACCTCACATGATTAGCAACAAGTACAGGATCAAGATTGCAGCGTACATCCTTTATATCTGGAGACCATTTTGCAGTCAAAATCCCAGTAACAATGACATCATCTGTACACAAAGCAATTTCCCCATTACTCAACTCCCCAGATGCCCCAGCAACAAAAGGAGATTACCTAATATTCCATGAAGCACTATGTAACATGAAGGACTAATTAAGAGATAGCTAATGCAAGTGTGAAACAATATCAATTGTCCAGGAAGCACTAGCAAGGCAGAACCCCAAAGAGTATCGTTCATAATACCATAATGAATCACAAGAATTAATTTCATACTCATGATTTTTCCAACTTAAAAATGAATTAGAAGGATCTTCTGTATAGATTATAAACAAAGAACTAAAAATATAATAGAATCTTGTTTTTGCACTTATTCTATAATGATAAGGAATACAGAAAGCTCAAAATAACTAAATCTTAAGAATATCTAAAAACAAAAAAGTTGCTGATAACTTTTATTTAGCATACAGAAAATATATTTCCACATTCACCATTAGAATGAATATTTCCACATTCACCATTAATCATTCTAAAATGCAACTTTTGTGGAAATGCAGAATAAATATTCTGAAGTTATTCAGAAAAACATTTACAGAAACAAAAAAGAAAGGTACAAGATGAAGGCCAGTCAACAGGCATATTAATTTATACCATACATTGAAAGACAAAACAATGGTGAACAATCTATGAACACTAAACTGTATGACAAGTATTTCTTTTTCCCTTTTCCTCATAACACCTGTGTTGGAAAAAATAAGTATTTTTAACCTCATTTAAAATGAAGACATTATTTTACTTAAACTTTGAGGCAACCAAATTGCATCTTTAATTATGACCTCAGTAGACTACATTCAGTAGAAGATCTATATAACCTGTTTACTTTGAATGAACAAATCAAAGTACAAACTATAATCTACTAGTCAAATATGCATTTCATGGTTAATAAAACTAGAAATAGGTCCCTGTATAAGAACACAGTGTGATATCCTAATTCCAGAAGGGGAAATCTAGAAAAAGATGAAGAACAAAGCTTTTAAGCAAATGGTACCTCCAGCTTTAACAATGTCAACAAGATCATCCATTAGGATTACGGGAATTGAACGAGGAATAACACCAACACCCAAGACCTGTGTGCTTTCTTGAATTTTGATTTCCTGATAATCATGGCGTATTACAGCATCATCCACAAAATCAAATCTCATGCCTTCACATGGTTTAGACCTCTGTCATTCAACACAATAGATTTGTTATCCAACTCAGAAATGCTACAAATCAAAAGATACAAATTCTACAGAAAAGTGCTTACCAATGAATTGGTGAAAATAATATAAATGAGTCAAAAAGCTCACTCAGAAAAATGTACAAAAGTAAAAGATGATTCATCCTCAAAAATGTTCCCACATTAATTTATTATAGATTGATCCAAAACATCAAACAGCAGATACCTAACTTCAAATATTTTACTTAAAATTGATATCAAAGCATTATCTGAATGATATAAACCAATTTGTTATAGCCTTATCTACAAGAATCTGAGGAACAAAGGTAAATCTGACAAATTGAAGGGGTAAAAGAGTTACAGAATTAGTTGCTGAGTGCAAGTCAAACCTGAGAGGGGCAAAATGATGGTAGTGTTATGGAGTTTCTACTTTCAAGCTCAGGATAAACTGGGAACCTGCATGGACATTGTTCTCAACCATTGGCATGTGATACATATGATATAATAGATGAACTAGAGAAAATTTGCATTATCGACGTTCGAACTGCAACATAGCAGTGGGCACTGTAAGCGTTTACTGTACTTTATAACCACAACCCAGCCAGAATGTTAACATGAATATAAATCCATGTCATTGTCACAGGAAATAAAAAGGTAGCATATCGGAGATTCCATATCTTCAGTAGGTTATTTTGGGAGCAATGGCATTGAAACCATCTAACTTTCATCCAGCTCCAAGACTATGGCCTACCTAAGCCAGAACACATATATATATCAGTAGCCCATTGACATTAAGGACGCCAATCAAAATGGTACCAAGACAGAAAAGCTGCTACTCTTAAGTATTTTCACACTTCTGCGGTACCTGGCAACAGAAACAGCTTAACCCAAGTAATCATTAATTATACACAATATGTTTCTCATGGAAAATGGAAAAACTCTACTTCATTCATAGTCCAGACTCCCCATTGAAATAGAACAACATGTCACTGGAGCATAGACACAAAGGTAAGCAAGCACGGGAGTAGCTAGTGGATTTGAGTTTTTCAGTGAACTTTAGGAGAAAAAAGAAGCACTTGAGAAGAAAAGATTCAACCACAGTATGCAGACAGGTAAGCCTGCTTTAATAAACTTTTAGCAATTAAGCCTAAGTAGCACAGACAACTCACTTGTAATCCTAACTCCCGTAGATAACTAAGGCACTAAACCAAGCATGTTAAAGTACTACAAACTTATATAGAGATGCATATTTTTGTAATAACAATATAGCAAATAAACTGACTCGTGCTTGCATTTCCGACAGCGATACATCCTCTGCCCTTCGTACATCTTTATTGCTCCAGACCTGATCACAGTTCCTTTCAATGTCAGAAGAATCCCTCGATGCTTCACTCTCACACGCCCAATGCTGGGGAAAGTCTCTGTTGCACTCGAACACAAACCAAATGAACCAATAACTATAACCAAAACCCAAAATTACTAGGGAGAGAGAACGAGGAGAGAGATATAAAGAGAAACACACCAGGGCACTCCATCGGAGATCCAGTGACATTAATTCGGACATGAATGAATTCCTTTCGAATCACTTTCTCCCCAAAATTCAAGTTCTTAAGCATAATTTTCTACATTCACCAGACACAAATACCCACAACCATGGGATTTAAGAAATTAGAGCTGCACTGCACAAAGCAAATTAAGCAAGAATAGAAAGGTTGGATTTCGACTCAATTACGGCATAAATACTCCTATACCCACATAAAATTGAACAACTTCATGTAGCTCCCTTTGTAGGATTAAGCATGTAAACAATTGAAGTCCCCGTCAAATCAAGTTTATAACTCGACAATTAACTGAAACAGATAAAACATAAACGCAAATGAACAAGAACATAAACGTACTTGAGCCCACAAAGCAGCCTGGTCGAAATGCCGCAAGTACTCAACTGGTCTCCAGAGCACAAGATGGGAAAGTTGAGGATTTTCGTCCATTAGCTCTGCAAAACTGAAAAGATTTTTCATTTCTAAAGAAAAAGAAAAGGGGAAATCAAATTAGGAGAATGTGGGGTTAAAAGGAGTACTCTATGTGAAGCGGATAATGGAGCTTAGGATCAGTAGAGAGGACAATGGAACGGAGCTGGTGAGAGTGGTTGCGTATTAGAAATCCAGCAAAAGCTTTCACATGATCATCTGCTTCTTCTGGCTCCATGGCAAGGGAATTCTATAGAAAGCGGAGAAATTGACGGGAGATGATAGTTCCAGCCCTCAGGCGGGAAAGACAGAGAGAGTGCGCGCGCAATTCTTGATATATTAACATAATAATAATTTATTAACAATTTATATTTAAAGTTTAATTTGCATTAAAAAAATAATAATTTATAATTTTGAGCTCATACATATATAGTTCAATTAATATTAAAATTATGGTTATGTTTTTCTAGTCTCGAAAATGCCACTATACCATTGAAGAGAGTTTATTTTTTGGACCAATTTAGTGAATGATTTGTAATTCTATAATGGTATAAACTTTGACTATGAATTTATGGTCTAATAGATCTTTTATGGGCACATGATGCATCATTCATACACTCGAAAGAAGTGTATTTTTTCAACCGTTGTGAGAAATACTGATATGCAACGTCATTGAAAAGGTTTTAAATTCATTATGATGATATTTTAAATAAAAAGTGTTGTATGTATATATATAAATATACATACATACTTGATGACAGTGTTGGAGTTTTGAATTTTAATTTACCAATATACATCAGACTACTTATAATTTATTTAATGTGAAGACGTATTAAAATCCAGCCGTATATATGAATTTGTCCTGATCAAAACAGAAAATGAAGCATGATTTGTTGAAGTCACGATTTTACCAGGAACAAACGAGAGAGCAGATCAACGTGAAGTGAAATTAGAAACGTTAAATGTTGGAGCAGATGATACCAGTGAAAATTTAATTTAATTAATAATATACATGTACAAACTCATCTTCTTCTACCTCCTTATGATTCCAAACTTCCCATACACCATACAAGAAGGTCCACAATCCAAATGTAATAAAGACTTTGCCTCTCAGCTTCAGGTAAAGCACCACACTGATTCTGATTCGATATGAAAACAATGTATTGTAACAACACAATTCGGCTAACAGATTTCTCCAAACGCAGGCAAAAAACACAGGCTGTTGAATCACCAGATAGTTTAAAATAAAAGCCAATAGATAAATGTAAAACTCCTTTTAAGATAACACCTGTTCTGCAATTAAATGCCATCAGTGGAACAGCACTGCTCACCACAACAGAACATGAACACTGTTCAATCCTCAACAATCATCATAAGAACATGTTAGGAATCCCCTTGCACAATAAATGAATGCAAATCAAAGACCAAAAGCTAAAATTATTCTACAAATATCATCAAATTTTTACCATATCGGGGACTCATTGCCCACCATCAGCTTTAATTTCCAGGAATGTTGCAGCAATAGTTGGAGGGGTAGCACTACTTTGTTACACTAACACGCCAACAAGCACCAAGCACCAAGCACCAACTACCAAAATCATTGGAAAAAAAAAACAACCGAGTAAAGCAATTATGGGATGCACATGAATGCTACAACATAGAAAAGTATAGAGCTAGTGAAATCAAGTTCAATTTCATAAAAGCACTACTACACTGATGAACTATGAAGGATCAAATAGCTACAAGAAACACAAGTTTAACCCAGTCAAACAAGTGTGTTAGTGTAAATAGACTATATAATAACTGAAGAGAAAAGCTTGCCTAACATCTGTTCTCAATGACTTCACCGGTTCTTCATCCTTATACATAACAAAATAGCCACTTCAAATGAACATAGTCAACTCAGGTCTACTGTAAACATTATTTTGTTCATCCTCCAGTACAGGATAAGCTGCCACAAGAGCATCTTGAGCTCCAATATACAGTGAGTTATAGATTTTCCAGTACACCTCCCTGACCTTTCGGGCAGGATGGAACAACCCCTGTAGACAGTAGTTTAGCACAAGAGCAGCACCTAATGCAACCCTCATTCCTTCAATGGCTTCCATTACAGCATTGATCACATGAGGTGAAGTCTCAAAGATATTTGGCCACACATAGTTAAGCAAGTGGATTAGAGCATCCTCACAACCTAAGCCAGCAACCCCCAAAGCCATGTGCTTAACAGCAGAAGCAGCAGTCTGCCTATGAACCAAGTCTCTGTCCATAAGGGCATCCTCAAGTAATGGTGTCACGGCATAGATATAGTCTTTGCCCATTTCGCCAATGTATTCAAATAGAAAAGATAGAGATTTCAAGACACCATTCTGCACATTGAGCTCTGGAACACGATACTCATTCATCAAGGCTGGCAATACAGTAAAAGGTGAACAGGTTTCTGCAACAATAGCAATTGCAACAGTGGTACAAACACGATTCTGCCGCTCCTGAACCTTCAGATTATTCAGCAAGGTCGCAAGCACATCTTGAGGCCCAATGGCTTTGGCAATGTAACCAAAAGTGTTCACAGTAGCTCGCCGAATGCCCTTCTTGTGGGCTTTAAGCATCTCCAAGAGTTCAAAACAAATCCTCATCCACTCCCTGGCTGGAACAAACTCAGCTCCACGATCAGCAATACGACCAACAAGATCAATACAATTTTCCTGGACTTTTTCATGCCTATTCTTCAATATGGGTGTCAACCTAGGGAGCAAATCTTTGATAGGAGGAGTCATTTTTGTCATACCAATAACATTGACAATGGCCTTAAGAGCACCTAGAATTGATCCAAGAACTTCAGGATACTCCTCTCCCAAATACTCATACAAGACAACACCAAGATGACCCATCAGCTGTTCCTCTTGACACTGCTTCATGACAACAGCAATCCTGGAAATAAGGTCTGCTGCTTGTTGTCTCACCTTCGCACTTTTGTTGTTCAAACGCCATTTTATGGTACCACATATCTGTGGAAGATATGGTTTCACCCTCTGACCAAGAGCATTCACAACTGCACCAAATCCATTAAGCATCACATTGGCATCATCACTAGTCTGCTCCTGGAAAGCATATAGAATTCCATCAATCAAAAGCTCTTCCAACCTAGCATCAATATCAGATGCACCCAAGTTTGCAACCACTTTCTCAATTGTTTCCATGACCATTCGCCTGTATGGTTCACTCTCGTCTTTAAGATCCTCAACAATTCTTCCCACAATATCTTTAACGCCAACCTTGTTGGCAATTTCCACAGTAGTATCCACAAGTTGCCTATAATTTCTCCTATCCAATGCCATCCTTCTAACCCAGAAATTCCTAAAGAACTCGGGAAGAATATCAGAACGAATATAATCGGAGTCTACACCTTCAGTACCCACACACTGCTTGACCACTTTAAGAACAATTTTCTTCATTTCTTCATCAGGAGACTGGAACTCACGGATTAAGATAAACATGACTTCCTTGGTATAGTAACTGGCATATATAGCATCCATGAGAGGAATAATGAAACCAATTGCCTTCAAGAAAGCAGCTAAGACCTTTCCACGGTGTGACCTGATACCCTTCCATAATGGCTTCAAGACAGAGTCAAAGCTTTCAATACCATAGGGAGCAGCAGCTTCAGCAAGAGCTGCCAAGGACAAGGCAGTGATAGTTCTCACTTTTTGATTCTCATCATTGAGACCATGTTCAATAATTTCCACTAGAGACCTCAAATGAGGCAGAACAGCACAACCAATCAAAATAGCAATCTGTTGAACAATCTTGATTCCAGTGTGTCGAGCTTGCCATGATTTCTTACTCTGACACACAGCTTTCAAGAAAGGTAACAATGCTGGAATCCCCAAAGCAGAAGCAACAACACTAAAAGCCCTAGCAGTTGTGTTCCTAACATACTCATCAATGTTATCAATATCAGGACGCATAGCTGCAATCATAGTGGCCAAACCCGCTGCTTTACTCAAGTTAGAGATGATCTCTCTCCCTTCAACACGAGCATAATAGTCCTCATCAATCAATAATGGTTCAATCACAACAAGAATCTTGTGCACATATGGCCTCACCAACTCATCCAACTTATACAAGACCCTATCAATTACCTTAACCAAAAGGTGCCTCTCCTGATCTTCCAAAGTGGGCTGCATAAGAAGTGGCAAAATTCGGTTGAACAATGGACCAGCACCAAATTCTCTTGCCTTATCAGTCAATTGCCTCAAAGCAGTCTTTCTCTGAGGAGGTGTCCCATTCTTAACCTTCAGCAAGAGCTTCATAATTTTCCTTTCCTTCTGCTCATCAGGTGATAACTCCTCTTCATCATCTTCATTCAACAATGCACCAAAGTACTGATAATCTTCTGGCTTCATAAATGGCAACCCACCAGGCGCCTCCTTAGGTACATCAAACTGCTGCCCCCTGCTTTCCTCAGGAATAGCATATAATGGAGTGCCCATTGGTGTCGGGGTTGCCAACAACTTCCGTGCAGGTGTTCGAATTGGCACATAAGATGCAGGTGGCTCCAAAATCTTGTAACCTTCCTGTGGAAACATAGCATCCAGCTCCTCATCAGTCAAGGGCCTGTTTCTCTCCTCAATATCCTTCTCCCATCTCATCATATTGTACTGCTCAGGGGTCATTGCACCCCGCATATTAATGGCATTTGGAGTTGGAGTGGCCAAATCAACCCCACCCACAGGTGTAACTCCAGGAGTATAAGCAGCTGTTGGTGTAGCCCCTGCCATAGGTGTGGCGCTTCCCATAGTTGCTGGCGTCTCATCCCAACGTGATCTCTGCCTTTTTGGGGTCGGGGTGGCCAACCCCTTTGGAGTTGCATCCCAAGTAACTCCAGCAGGAGTAGCCCCAGGTGTCGCTCCCCCAGCAGGAGTAGCATCTGAATCTGCTAACCTTCCAGGAGTAGGTGTTTCATCCCATCTATTCCTCCTCCCCACTGAAGGAGTAGCATCCCCTACTCTACCAGGAGTAGGAGTTGCATCCCACCTTCCAATTCCTGGTGTGGCATCAGGCAAATCCCAATCTGAACCAGTCTTAGCCTTTTTAGCCGCACCTCCATCATCCTGTGATTGATCCCACCTGTTCCTCCTCTTCGGTGCAGCCTCCTTAGCTGCCACAGCAGCGCTCTCCCTTCCCTCTTTGGCAGCCTCTTCTTCCTCCTTTTTCTTCTTTGCAATTGCCCTCAAAGTCTCCTCCTTTTCCCTCTTCAAGGCCTCCTCCCTCATCACATCAGCATAAGTCCTGACAGAAGGATCTGGGGTCTTCTCCCCAGCAGCAAAAGCATCATGCCTATCCGGAGAAATCATCCTATTCAATCTCCTTCTCCTATAATCATCTTCACGGTCAATAATCTTCGAAGGCTTTTTGAACCCACCGTCATCCATGTCATCTGCTCCACGAGGCATCTCTTTAAGAAGAGATTTCGGGGCAGTATAAGAGGCGAGCTTTCTAGCAACTTCATTATCACCAACATCTATATCATCCTCATCATTCACTGGAATTGAGGTTACATAGGCGTCCCTGTCAGTCCCGCCATAGAGGTCTTTATCGTAGGTAAGGGAGGTGAGCGCGGCAAGATCTTGCTCCAGTTTTCTTCGCTCTTCCTGAGTTTTGGCAATCTCTGGATCCATTACTGATCTTGAAAAATGGATTCGATTCGTTTATTATCCTTTATTTCCGTTGCAGATAATCTAAAACCCTAGAAGGCGGATATTTAAAAGCAAAAGGGAAATTAAAAAACACGTCAGAATTTCTAAAGAAATGAACCATAAAAATGAAATTAGGAAAGATAAAGTAAATGAAGAACTGACCTAAAACTGATTTCCTCTTCTACTTTGTCTTCTCTTCTGGGGGAAGAGACAATTTGAGAATTTTGGGGTTCAAACGAGCTCTCCGTTGATCCACTATCTCTATATACAGTTGATGGGGCGGAGCCAACCGACTAGAAGAAAGTCGGTTTTTCGGGTGGGTCTGAGTTGGGCTGATTAAATGGGTTTTGGAATCTTCATCTTGGTATTACCCAGCGTCGATTTCTTGGGCCATCCAGTTAGATCAACTGGCATTTTCTTCTATATAATTATATTCCAAAAATTAAAATATTTTCTTTTTTCCTTTTGCAAAAAAAAAAAAAAAAATGAAAATTCATAATTACAAGTACATTTTTCAGTCTGATTCATACTATTGAAATCAATAAGTTATTTTATTATCCAAATAAAATTTAATTTATTTTTCACATCACAAAATAATAATCTTTTTCGGATTTAACGATGGAAATGGCTTAAAATTTGAATATAATGTATAAAATTATGTTGTATTAGGTGGATCTACAAAATTGGAATCAATGTAGATTAGTTGGAAAAAAATTGGGATTTTAATTATTGAGAAAATTTACTATTTTGTGCTCAATATTTGTTTTGAAACTCTATTTTATCTTTCAAATTGTTTTTGAGTAAAAATGCATCTATAGTTATTAAAAAAAAATATTATTCAAATGCATTTATAGTTATTGAAAATGGTGCAAAATGTCCCTATAACTTTATAAAAAAAAGTGTTAAAATGCCCAATGCATATAAAAGCACTTTAGTTTCATACAAAATTTGGCAGACAACAAATTCCTGAGACAAATATTGAGAGGAAAATAGTACATTCTGTTTAGTCATTAGAGCACGAGAGTATTATAAACATAACTGTAGGTGAAACGGTATTGAAAGGGGGGGGAAAAATCTAAGAGATATAATATATTATTAGTATACTATTCGTTTTAATGTAAGGAAAGGAAAAGGAATGTGTTAATGATCGAAAATAATCACTTTAAGAACAAAATGCAATTCCAAGGGATTGTTTATCAAACCACCTTCACAGCTTGTTAATTTGATTTTTACACCTTTACTTAAGGTGACACTTTAAAATAATTAAAATAAATAAAATCATTTCGTTTTCGTAGATGCATATTAATTTTTTCCAATCGTTAATTGTCTCGTAAAAAGAAGGGCGAGCGTCTAAATATTCAAGATTTAGAACACAGCTACAACTCTAATTTCTAAAACGTCATTATATGGCTTGGAACCACAAGTTGATTCGCGCCCAGACTCTATGTTCGCTCATCCAAAAACAACTTGAGAAGAACACTGTCAGATCACAATGCCACTATAACAGGTTTATGAATAATTGAATACATTCTTATTCATGTATTAATTCAATAAAAAAAAAAAAAAAAACTACCATGTACGTGAAATAATTTTCACTTTATTTACTTTGAACTGATTCAAACCTACCATCATCACCTCCAAAATAGCCTTTAGAAACCTTTCATGAACATGCCAAAAAAAATGATTAGTTATACACTGCACAAGTGACGATCACAAGGCAGAAACTGTATTATCCAGCATATCCTCAGAAAAGTTGAAAACAATACCATCAAATCAATAAATTCTCACAGAGCACCACAAAATTTTCAAGTATGCATCTTCCACAAGTCATCAGGCTAAAACTTTCAGGGAAAAATAAAAGGAAAAGAAAAAATAATTCTCAGTAAATAGTTCATTTATTGTCACAAGAACAATTAAAAGTAAAGCATTTGCGACTTCATTGAAATTTTAAAAAATAAATAAAAATAAACTAAGAAGTAACAAAATACTTCCAAGTTATGACAATCAAGTGTCAACTGCTACGGGCTTGTAAAAAAGAGTAGTGGGAGCAAGCTACTTCTCCAAAATTAAATAAGGGAGAAGTTAAATATATCTCTAAGTTAAGGAGTTCATTGCTTTTGCTCTTCCTCACGTTTGGGTGCATCTTTGATCTCATCTGTCCCATCGTCCTAAACACATAAAAGGAAAAATCAACAGACAGCTCAGCGAAACTTATTCATGGAAACTACTATATTAATATTAACATGCAAACATGACGAAAGAGCAAGATCCAAGACCTGCATATCAGAGGTCCACAATGTGAGGTTATCACGAAGAAGTTGCATTATCAAAGTGCTATCCTTGTATGAATCCTCTCCCAGGGTATCAAGCTCTGAGATGGCTTCATCAAAAGCCTAAAAAAGGCAAAATTTAAACATTAATGATCTATCAATAGCATCCAAACAAAACAAGAAAAGAAAAAACCATGTATGGCAAATTGTATTGAATTATACTAAGGGCAAAAAAGGTACAAGATACTCTTTTTTATTTCTACTAGCACATTTTGAGGTAGAGAGATAAAACGAGGCAAATACCCAACCAAGGACATGTAATAAAAGGAAGTATATCCTTTAAAAATTTCTTCTTCCCTCACCTGTTTGGCAAGATTGCAAGCACGATCAGGAGAATTCAAGATCTCATAGTAAAACACAGAGAAGTTCAGAGCCAGTCCTAGCCGGATAGGGTGAGTTGGAGCAAGTTCAGAATTTGCAATATCCTGCAAAATGACATTACATCACAGCCAAACCTTATTATCAGTCATTGAGGCCATATAATTCTAACACATCCAGAGCAACATACATAACTCTTAACACCAAAGTTCAAATTACTATCCATATGCAGGGATAATTATATCTCCATGACATATTAGAGGGGGAAAAAAAGGTTATGATTATGTTTATGAAATAAAGGTACAACTGCAAGATCACAATAATCTCCAATAAAACAATCAGTATTCCACTATTTTCTAATGAAGAATTAAATTGATCAAAATTACACCAAAGCAAACTCTGCAGCAATAAAAATGAGAATACACAAAAGCTTTAAATGCTAAAATTCTAAACAACATTGCTACCAGCAAAAACATTGAAAGTTAGGGAAAAGAGCCACACCTGCATTTAAACCTTGTGCATAACTACCAACCACAATTTAATATCAAATGCAGAATACATACACTTAAGGAAACACACTTCCCCGTCAAGGTAATAGAAAGAACAAAATCCATATAAATTAAGCTGCAATACCTCCCCCCATTCAAAATAGCTGGAAGAGCAATGCTTATTAAAAGTACAAATGACTGGCCAAATCAAACACTAAAGAAATACGAACCAATATCCAAATACAAACTTTTGTAAGTGTACTGTGAAGGACACCTCATTCCTCAAAAGGTTTTATATAACAAGTCAAATATCGTATAACTATGATGAACAACATACTGCGTTGCATTTTTATTCTGTAAACCAAGTGCACAGAAATCTCTTCAAACATGAATCAAATAAGAGACACCAAAGCATCACTTGATAAGATCGATTATAACAAAAAGCAAATAACCATATATAATCAAATGAATTAATATCAACTCACATAAAAGTCAGCAAACATCAACAGATCGGATCCACAAAACCACATTGACAAATCTCGCAAATGAAAACCATTAGGATTCAACAATTAAAGTCAAATTTAAATATCTTGTAAAACCAGCGCGATTAATCAACGAATCAGTGTAAAACAACGAACCTGAGCAGCTTTATAAGCATTGAGAGTATTTTCAGCAGCCTCTTTCCTCTCATTTGCAGTCTTGAACTCAGCGAGATACCTGTGGTAATCTCCCTTCATCTTCAGATAAAACACCTTGGAATCTCCGCTACCGGCGACCGGAACAAGCTTCTCATCCAAGAGTTTCAAGATCCCGCCGCAGATCTCGGAAAGCTCGCCCTCAATCTTAGACCTGTACTCCTTGATCGCCGCCACGTGGTCGGAGTTTCCTCGGCTCTCCTCCTTCTGCTCGATGGAGGAAATGATTCTCCACGAGGCACGGCGGGCGCCGATCACGTTCTTGTAGGCAACGGAGAGAAGGTTGCGCTCCTCGACGGTTAGCTCGTCGGATTCCGACGTGGAGAAGACGACCTTCTCCATGAATTGGACCATTTCTTCATAGCGCTCAGCTTGCTCGGCCAGCTTGGCCATGTAAACGTTGTCTTCACGGGGAGATCCGGCGGCCATTTCTGGATTTGTGTTTGGTTTCCTCTGTGTGAGATTTGGGAGTTTTTCTTGGAATTTGAAGGGAAGAGAACAAATGGGAAAGTGAATGGGAGAGCCTCGGATTTTATCGCAGAGACTGAATTACGATTTAGCGCCTCGTATTTGATAGAATTTCAATTCTGTCCTTTTAGGTATCTGTTATTAAAAAATGGCCTCATTTCTTGGGCCATGCATGTTGGACGTAGGGAAATTATGGGGCCAGTTGGACCCATCATGAGGCTTGTAGGCCTACCATTGAGATCCACAACTAGGTTTCGAACTCTCTCTTGAACAAATGAAGGCCTTAGCACCTCACTAAATGAGTATTTGCACATTAGAACTTGCCATCCGCCGGGCTTTTTCCGAGCTCATCCATATATTATATAAATTTCTTAAACCTTCAAAATATATAATCTTCATAAGCTAAAATTCATAAGCTATTCTCCTTTATAATCTTTCATAGCATTGACTTAATTGTTGGATCATCTTCTCAAAATTTCTCCAGGATTCATTTTCAGGTTACCATGGTCTTGAACTGCCATAATGCATGCAAAGTTTTTATGGAATAAGTTGATGTAATGGAGAAATTAGGATCCACAAATTGGTCAAATAAGACAACCCTTTTAATTGAATTATATGTTAGAGGTTAATTTAATTACGTGCAAGTAATTGTAATTAGAATTTCATGGCTTTTTCCTTAAGTTGTCAAATTTCTTCTACCACATTATTATATTTGAATTGTTAAATGAAAAAATATAAAAATATTATTTTTTATTCAGTAATTCATATTTTTTTAACTGTATATTTGATATACGGAACATATATTCAGTTTTCAAAATTGTCAAATACAATTTTTATGCCACTTGGCTATTTGAGGAATTTTACAAAAAATTAATTGTGCACAAAATTAATCTAATGTAGTATAGAAAATTATAAAAGTAGATAATTATAGACTAAAATAATTAATATAATATATTATGTAAAAATGATAAAAGTAGACAAAAAAATTAAATGCTATATTATATGTTATATATATTTAATGAAATACATGAATAATATAATAATATGTAACAAATAGAGAGTATGTTATGTAAAAATGATAAAAGGAGACATTTTTTTTATCAATGAATTTACTATTAAATTACTACAATAAACGCCATATTGTTTGGTCATTTTGGACTCCTTTTGTTTGGCCATTTAGCATCACCCTAATTTTTAATGCATGTATATATAGTAAGTTCAGCCACTAAGTTTGGAGAATTTATAGCTAAAAGCTATGCAATATTGATGAGTTCTAATCATGAGCTTATAATTCAGTTAAAAGCAGAAATTAGCTGAGCTCTTATTAATGATATCGGTACGTATGAATAATTATGAAATTCACCTTAAACAATCAAATTCATGATGGTTATATATTTTTCTACTCCATTTATCATGTTTAGATGCATGATTCACACATCCTTAAATAAGTTCAACAAAATGAGCACAGTCGGATGTTAGAGGTATTTATTATATGGAATTTTAAAACTAAAAGCCGAATCCCATTCAAATTTAAACTCAAAAAATCCCATAAATCCCACAAATCCTCGTAATCTCATAAACAATCCAATAATTGTTTCTCAAAAATCACTCTTTTCGTTTTTCAAGCTATTGTTGTTTGTGTTTTCAAAAATCACTCTCTTCATTCTTCTAGTTATTGTTATTTATATTCTCAAAAATCACTCTCAATACCAATTGCCTATGGTTTCCGCCGATTACCGTCGATTGCGCCACGATGAAAATTTTACAAGCTAAGTTACATCTTCTATCACTACAAGAATTTAAAAATTTTCCGACGGAAAGTCAAAATTTTCCGTCGGTAATTTTTCGACGAAAATTACTATTTCGTCAGAAAATTTCGAATTGTTTTTTTATTTTTACCGACGGAATTTTCCATTAGTATTCCGCCGGTAATTTAAAAAAGCTAATAAAAAAAATTTCCATTTCTCATATTCCACTAGTTTGCTATCTAATTTAAATTCTCATATATATTTAACATGGAAACCTTCACAAACCAATTCATGCATATATATAATTCACATAATGTTCGTGTCTATTTTTAAAATCATTTATTCAAGCATAACCACATTTCATTTAATCATCATAAAACACATGCATATAAGACTACAAATTACACATCACCCATAATCATGTTATTGAGTTAAAATAAAATCAATATACATCCAATTACACAACATTTACCTTCATAATATTAATATAATATACCTATTAAATACATTATTCACCCAAGTTCAATTATCAAAATAATTTAATATTCTCAACAAAACTTGAGAAAAGTCACCAAGTTCAATTATCAAATTAAAAGTCATGTTATTATCAAAGTATTTCCAATTATCATAATTAAATATCTAATAAACAAAGTGAAAATCCATATGAAGTAGCAGAAGCATCACAGATAGTGCTGTAAAGTTTGAAGCTTATTAGCTACTTCCACCGAAACAAAAAGATTCAACCTTTTTAGAAACAAATAACCACATTAATTGGATAAATAAACTGTATTAGTACGCAAGACATGGGGCTTTCCTATTCAATCAATTTTACACCAAAACCAAGAGCTTCTCACAGCGAGAAGAAGGGAAAAATAGGAAATTCGAAACTTCATATTAGCTTTAATTTCACCACACCATACAGCAGAATGAAAAAAAAAAAATCGTTAATTAAGTTACATGAACACGAATGTCATAATAACATTCTTTTTTCTTACAGAGAAGAAGCAACAAACCCTTGCAAATTCTCCATGTTATTCAATAATAATAATAATAATAAATAAATAAATAATAAAACAAAAAAAAATTCAAAAGAACTCACCTGACGCGGGCGGAGGGGAGGCGGAGGCGACCAGCAGCGGCGGCACGGCAAGGGAGGCGGAGCACCACGACAAGGGAGCAGCGCTGCCGGAGCAGGGAGGGGAGGAAAGCAAATGGCGAGGGGAGGGCAGCGGGAAGGAAAGGGCGGAGGGGAGAAAAGGCGTCGACGGGGGGAAGGGAGGGCAGATCGGTGCGGGGGAGAAGGGGGAGATCTGCGCCGGGGGAGGGAGGGATAGAAAGCAAACGGTGAAGGGAGGGCAGCTGGGAAGAAAGGCGCCGGCGGGGAGAAAGGAAGGCAGATCGGCGTCGGGAGAAAGGGGGGAGGGGAGCTCTGCATCGGAGGTGCTGCAGAGAGGGGGATAGTGTGGCAGATAGGGGAGAGAGGGGAGAGGAGAAAGGAGAATGAATCTCCGTCGCTAAATAGCGATGAAATAGGTTTTCGTCACTAAAGATAGCGACGAAATTGGTTTCCATCACTAATTGGTTTTCGTCCGTCGCTAACCAAAAAAAATTAGTAAATATTTCTAAATTATTTTGGTGACGAAAAAATATTATGTCGCTATTTAGCGGCAGAAATTAATGTCCGTTGCTAAAATTTAACGATGGAACGGACTATCCGATGCTAAACATTCCATATCTATTTGCTAATTTTATTGTAGTGTATTGGTGTTTATCGTGCTGATTTTGAGCCACACATATTAGGTTTATTTTACTCTATCTTGATTCTATTCAGATTTTCCAAATTCTAATTTTCGATGTTATTGAAACCGGACCGGATAAAAAATCGATAAGATTGAGGGTTCGTGATTTGACCGGATTCAACCGGATTTTTTTTATTTTTTAAAATATTATTAATTAATATAATTTTTATAAATACTACTATATAAACACTCAAACAAAAACAAAATTTTTCAAAACATTTAACATATGCCACAAATATACTAATAATAAATTACAAAACATATTAAATATTTACTAAATATAAGTTTTAAACATTCAAACAAATTCATTTTACATTATATATATTTAAAAAAAAGAGTCATATTTATCACTCGTCATCATCGTCATTCTCATCGGACTTTTTTTTTTATAAAGGGTGTATTTTAAAAAGATAGTTTGTTTTATTTTTTTAATTTTGGAGGTTTTTTTTATTTTTTTATTTTATTTTTTATTTTTTTATTTCAATTATGTCATTAGCAGAAATATATGTTTTTTATTTTTCATAAATTTTTTTATGTACAATACTTTTTTATTAGAATTATGAATTTCTATTTAAATTATATAGTGTATTACCTAAAAAGAAAAAAATATTATTTAGATGCAAGGAGATGAATTGAGTGACTTTTTTTATAAATAATGTGTTTTAAAAAATAATTTGAGTTTTGGGGTGTTTTAAAAATAATTTGTGTTTAAAAAAAAATTGTGTTTCAATCCGGTTTTGGCCAGTTTTCTCCGGTTCTTTCCAGTTTTTTTTTCAATCCGGTTTTAGATAGTCAAACCAACCGGTTAAGCTGCTGGTTCAGCCGGTCCGGTCCGGTTTCAATAACTATGCTAATTTCTATTGGCTTTTTCAAATTTTGCTTTCTTAACTACAAGTATTTGGAGACATAGATTAATAAAAAATCTTAGTAAAATTTCTGTTAACTTGTTAACTCTCTCTGTGTTCCATAGCCGCCAAATTGTTAACCTAATTTTGGGGCTGCCGTCACTTTATTTTCTGACGGCAGCCTCTCATCTCTTTTCTTCTATCTTTTTCTATAATAATTTTCAGATCAGCACAGATCTGAATTTTTAATTTTATTCGTTGTTTATTTTTTTGTGTTTTTGAGTATGTTATTTGTTTTAATAAATTCAGATTTGGGTTTTTTTGTGTTTTTCTTTCGTTTTTGGATTATTGTGTTAGATCTGAAATCTTTTGTGTTTTGTTTCTGTGTTTTTGGTTTCAATAAATACATATCTATATAGATCTGATTTAGTTTTTATTTGTTTTTTATTTTTTTTGTATTATTTTTGTTTTTATAACCTCAGATCTAAATTTTCTGTGTTTTTATTTTCAAGTTTGTTTTTTTATCAAATCTGAAATTTTTATTTAGATCTAATTTTTTAATTAAAATTGAGTGCAATTTAAATTTTTATTATGAAAGTTTGTTCTCCAAATTTGGAGGTTGTGGTTTTCCTTCATGGAAGTTGGATTGTCTTCCGTTATGGAAGTTGGATTGTCTTCCGTTATGGAAGTTTGATAGTCTTCTTTTATAAAAGTTTTCCTTTGAACAACAGATGGACGGAGTTTCCCGCTGATAGTCAGATTGCGCACCGCATGTTACCATTACTCACTGTTTTTGTCGAAAAAGTTCAGAGATATAATCCAGTAACTTCATTTATTTCATACATCTTATGTACTTTTAATTTTTATAAGTTTATTTGTACTTTTCAGATATATTTTTTATTATATTAATGAAAGTTTAATTTGCATTAAAAAAAAAACTAAGTATTTGGTATGCCTTTGTATATAAATGTCTATCCATTAATATACTAAATGCCACTATTGCACATCGATATACTAGTATTGTACATCTTGGTATATCAACATATACCTACTAGTATTACAAAACTGAATTATTGCAATTTCCAACTTCAATTCGCTATACAAAAATATACTATATGGTATATAATTCCAACATTGAAATTACTTTTTTACAATTCAATATACCTATGTGTATAACGTTATATCAATTAGTATACCGAAATGAATAGTTTAGATTCATAATTTGATTTTGATATAACTTAAAATACCAAGGTATATCGTTAAAATTAAGAGAACACATGAATTTGTAATCAAGATTAGAGAAATTGCTTAATTAGCTAAGTGGGTATTGTAATTAACTTGAGTTAGCAAATAACTAGATTGCAATTAAGTGTATATGTTCTCCTCTAGATATCTGTGTACATTATATATTGGAAGGATCACCATTGATTTTTGGGTTTTTTTTTAGTTTGGTGTGATTTGTGCTAAAATTCGGAATAGTGGTGCTACAGGAAAAGAATTTAGATTTTTGGTGTGTCGGAAAACGGCACACATAGTTGCCGTTTTTTGGAAAGGAGGGGCCCACGATAAATGGGAAAAGTTGCCAGAAAACGGCAATAATATGTGCCGTTTTCTGGCACAAAATATATTTTTTTTATTTTGTCCAGGCGCAAAACGGCACCGTTTTGCGCCTGGCGGTGGATATAGACCAGTCAGAAAACGGCAATGGTTAGTGCCGTTTTCTGACCGATTGAAAGCGGGTTTTTCAATTATTCATCGAAAGTGGTGGGCCAGGCTGGACAGAAAACGGCAACTTTACATGCCGTTTTCTGTCCTGAAGCACTATTCCTCACGCGGCTGCAGCGCACGGGAAGTACTGTGCGCTGCAGCCTTACCAGACCCATGCCTTCACGGGTCTGTGTGGGAAAATGTAAAAAAATTAAATTAAAATTTTTTTTTTTTAAATAATTGCCTATAAGTAGGCAGTTTCGTTTCATTTGCAACACTTTGAACTTAAGAGCAGAAGAGAAGAGGTAAGGTTTATATTGTTTTGGTTTTGTTGTATAATTTTTAATTAAAAGAATGGCCAATATACGTATTGTGAAGTTAATTATTTCATGAAATTAATATTAGATAATATTTTTGTTGTGAGATAATATTTAAGTTGTTAGCTAATATTTAATGGTATAATTATTAGCTAATATTTTAGTTGTTAGGTAATATTTTATCATTTGAATATTATAGTTTAATATTGATGTAAATATATTAAGAAGTCGTTATGGTTGAAATTAAAAATATTATTACATAAATATGATGAATTTGACTAATATAAATTTATGTTTCAAAATGCAGGCTGGTTATATTAAGAAACAGTATTTTGTTCAGCATTTTGAAGTTAAGTTTTTGCTTATTTGTAATTATTAAATAATATTGTAGTTGTGAGATAATATTTTAATTGTTAGGTAATATGGCATGAAAAAATTAGTAGTTAATATATTGTCATTTTAATATTTTAGGTTAAGGTTGATATAAATATATTATTAAATTTGTGCAATTGAATTAAAAAATATTGTTACGTTAATGTTACGATTATGACTAACATAAATTTTTTATTTCAAAATGCAGGAGGTTCGTATTGAAAAAATTAATTTTTGTTCAGCATTAAGAAGGTAAGATTTTGTTGTCTATCTTGAACTAAATAAAAGTTAATGATGAAAAATTTAATAAAATTGTAATGTAGATTTGTTTAATAAGTTAATTCATATTTTGATACTGTATTGCGTATAATCAATTTAGAAAACGTAAAATATAACAACGTAAAATATACCAATATGAAATATAATAAATTTATGTTGCATTTTTTAATGTGAATTTAATATTATAGATGGTGCGAACGTTTTTAACCCCTAGAGCGATGAGGGGTGATGTGGCGGTGGCAATAGTTAAGAGGAAATGGGATGATTTGTATTGCAGCCGAATTGAAATTGGAATGACAATGTCGGAGTACTTCGTTCAAATGAATAAAAAATTACAGGAAATTATAATGCACGGATATCCAATGACAGAGGCTAAAAAAGTTGAGGCAATTTGGATGACGGTGCCACTAATTTTTATGCCAGTAATTATCAGAATTTGGAATATGGATGAGGTGACAAAATATGAGGAAGTTGTTTTGATATTTTTAAAAGATGTATATGGAATTAGTGAAGAAGAATTTTTAAAAGTTAGGGATACAATACCAGTACCCCAAATAACTTATTGTAGGTGGCGTAATTATAATTTGTGGCCTAAACATTATGTCCATTAGATCGTGAGATGGGAAAAAATGTAATTGTTGTTTGATTTGTAATATTATTGATGTTTGAAGAACGGTGTGTTACTTATAATATAGCAATGTTAATTATTTTTGAGCATATTTATATAGTTTTATTCTGTAATAATATAGAAATTGTCCTGTAATTTATATTCGAAAATGGTATAACAAAATATCGGAGTGGTGTAAATTGCGAATAATTTGTGTTATATATATGGGAAATTGAAATCAACGTGAACGATCATAAGAAAATGAAACGAATAAAACTTAATATCCTATTTAAAAGAATTTAACATATATGATGAAAAAATTGATACAGGTGAGGTCATGGATCGATATGTGGGAGCTGCACGAATTAATCCGGGTCCAATTAATAGGGAACTGCTGATTCTTCAAGGGAGACACCGATCTGATGCAATTTGGAATAATTCGGTAATTATTTAGTTATAAATTTAACGTGAAGAGCAAAATCTAATTTTTTTTGTTGGTGTTGAGCTTACGGCCTGCCTTATTTTGTGAATGCTGAAGGCTGAGAGGGATTTGTTGAGGACCCGAAGGTGTAGTGTAGATGAGCACTATACGGCTATTGATCAAAGAATTTTACCCTATATAAGGGCAGCTGGTCTGGTGGGGCTAGTGAATATAGGAGTGGTGTGTTTAGATTGGAATTTAATCACATCACTTGTTGAGCGATGGCGACCGGAAACGCACACATTTCATCTGGCATGCGGTGAGACCACAATTACCCTTGAAGATGTGGGAATTTTGACGGGTTTACCGATCGACGGTGAACCTGTGACGGGTCGAACAAATATGGATTGGCCAGCACTATGTTATGAGCTACTAGGATCAGTTCCAACAGAAAATGATATGCGTGGTGGAAAAGTAAAATTGACCTGGTTGGATGCTACCTTTAATCAGTTGCCTAACAATGCAACTCCGGAAGTCGTACGACAGCATGCTCGTGCATGGATGTTAAGATGTTTTGGCGGCATGTTATTTGCTTCGCAAAATGCTTCACTAGTGCACTTAATGTTCCTACCACTTTTAGCGGATTTAGAAAATGTTGGCCAATATAGTTGGGGGTCGGCCTGTCTAGCATGGCTTTATAGAGATCTTTGTAGGGCAACGCGTCCTGATGCCAAGGGAGTTTCAGGATATCTTCAACTCCTACAGATGTGGGCGTGGGAGAGGCTACCCCAATTTCGACCGGAACATGTGGAGCCGTATACGATAAATACTAACATGCCTTATGGATTCAGGTATATGTGTCATTCAGAAAATTGATTAATTGACGTGTAATTTATTAAATAGTGTAAATAACTGCTTTATGAGCAATTTGTTTTATTAGGTGGGCACGTAACGTCGAACCTCGCAACATCCATATGCACAGGATGGAAACGAATACGTATCGAGAAATTTTAGATACGCAATCAATAGAACAGGTTGACATTGAAATTTACTGCTTAATACGTTTAGTAAAAAACAGTACATTATCTATGAATAATTTGTTTATTTTTATGTGTGTTACAGTTTGAATGGGAGCCCTATGCAAATGTGATACAGTTGCTCCCAGAATTTTGTAGAAGGGGCCAGTGCTGTTGGATGTCTGTTGTACCACTCATTTGCTTCTATATAATTGAATGGCACCATCCAGACAGAGTAATGAGACAGTTTGGTTTTAACCAACCAATTCCGTCTCCACCCATGGTACAAGACAATTTACATTCTATAGACTTGCGTGGACAAAATGCGGTGAATTGGGCTTTAGAATTTTCAGCATTCATTAATGAGTGGAGAAACCGCCATAATAGGGTTGTAATTGGCCAAGGGCAGAGACAACATTTAAGCATTCGTTCTGAGTACATGCAGTGGTATGTACAACGAACAAGACGATGGATCACTCCAAGCGGCGCAAACCGAGCAGCTGCCGTAAGTATTTAAATCTTGTCACGTTTGTGAAATATATTTTTTATCACACAATTGTATGGCGCTTCATTTGGTTGTTCACTAATTGTATGTCGCGTAATATATTTTTAGGCGGATGGCCTCGAAAGACTAGTACATGATGAAGGTGATGCTGTAAGGGGTCGAGGGTTAATGTCCAGTATACTTGGTGCAATTGGTCATGAATCTAGATTCCAAACTGAGTATCCAAGGCAGCCGGCACCAAATACAATAAATATTCCACCGATGGAAACTCAGTTTCAAGACTTTAGGACACAGCGACGTCGAAGAGGGATGGCTGACAGGCGGGCAGTTGTTCCAGAGAGGTATAACAACCCTAATGTCATGCAAGTTCCACCGCCCATGTCGTGGCCTTTTAATGAAATTCAATGTCCGAGTGAACAATGCACGATGCCATTTCCTAGCATAAATGTTACATCGTACGAAGTTGGTTCAACGAGTTTTGATCATGCTGATGTAGGTGGTTCAAGTTATAACAATCCTAGCTTCCCCATGTCTTCAGATGTATTTCAGACACCCATAGAATACCGCGTCCCGGCATTTTGTGAGGATCCACAATCATCTATCGCCCAGCAGCAATCACAAATTGTCCAAAGTATTTTTGGCGGCTTTGAGGACCCGAACCTTCAGCGAAATGAAGGACAAGCACCATCATTCACACAATTCTACCGTGACGTAGTCAGCGGTGATTCTAGCTCTAGTGGGGTACCCTCCGACCATTTCTTGCCGACAGATCCACCTACTGACTCGGACGAGGCAGGGGGTGAAGGCCCAAGCAATCCTGAAGCCCAACAACCGCGGCGGTTTCCCGGACGACTTAGAAGGCCAACTAGATGCGGGACAGGATCACATCTATTACCGTAATTATACATATTTTTTTATGCCTACTTATTACGTGAATGCCGAAAGACTAATAGATTGAACATTACAAATATTATCTTCGTTGTCCATTTAAATGTCGATATGTCTAATTTCATTAGTCCGAAAAATTATAATAATATATTAATACATTAAATATAATATGGTTAAAATTAACACAATAATTAATATGCAAGGCCTCAGTTTCATTGTCATTCTCATGGTTTAACTAATTAAATAATTAAATATGAAAACCCAAAAATACAAACATTATATTAATATATGATCAAAACACAAAAGAATACAATAACAAATATTCTCAAATATGTCACACTTATACAAACCGAACTTAAAGCATACAGTGCATATTAGCAATTCATACAAACTAAATAAATCAAGGATACCTAGACGTATATTCAGACGGACCGGCCACATTTGGGCATGTATTTCTGTTATGACCTTCATTCCGACATAACGTGCATCGATTAGGCCGACTACGTTCTGTTCTATCCATTTCATTTCTATATCTGGCCGTTCGTGGTCTGCCCTTTTTACGTACTAGCTCCGGGTTGGGAATCACTGTCGGACCTACATACGGCTCCCAATAATCACGGTGTGACAGAGGTTGGAAGAAGGCCTGGTAACAACTCAGTGCCTCTGACAGTTTGTAACATTTATCGACATATGTCCACATGTCAACACGAACATGCATGCAAGCTGCAATTGCATGTGAACATGGCATTTTTGTCCCTTGAAACTTACCGCATTCACATGTGCGGCAATCCAAATTAACTGCTTGTGAGTTATTCCCTTTTCGCCTGCTCTTTTGATTTCTTGTCCTTATAACGAAAAGCCCAACACGTCTGTCAAAACTTTCAACTCTGTGCTCCGTGGCCTTTTGAGCGCGTTTGTTCATCTCCAGCATACATCTTGAAGTGTACCTATTACCCGCCGCCATCTGGGCACGATACATGGTCCTTCGGTCATCGAAATATTTCACCAGTCGCGCAAATACGTGCTCCACAACACTACAAACTGGCATCATCCGTACGCCCTTTAAAGCACTATTGACACTTTCGGCAATATTTGTGGTAGCGTTGCCATATCTTTGCCCATTATCATGCGACAATGTCCACTTTTCCAAGTTATTTTGCATGGCCCAAATGTACGAGTCATCATCGAGTTTCTTTATCTCTTCCATTATTTTGAAGAATTTTCTCGGCTGAAATTTGCTTGCTGCAAATAAAAGAAGACATTTACATTCAAACATGCTCGCAACTGTTGAGAAATATATTATCGAAAAATTAATTGAGACGTACCTGCTTTATACAACATGTCCTTGATTTTGGGATTTCGATGTGCGGTATTGTAGTTAGACACGAAATGGCGTAGACAATAACGATGGAATGCCAATGGCTCCCTCCACCCGCTATTTTCATCGCGAAATAATGCCAAAATGCCAGCATGTCGGTCAGAAATAACTGTTATTCCTGACTGTTTTGTGACATACCGCCTTATGCATGTCATGAACCACGCCCAGCTAGATTTATTTTCTCCCTCAACTACGGCAAATGCTGTCGGGAATAGATAATTGTTACCGTCAATAGAACTGGCAATCAAAAGAGTTTGGTGAAACTTTCCCGTCATGAACGTCCCATCTATTAGCAAGACCGGCTTGCAATGTGATAGCCCATCTATGCATGGCTTAAATGTCCAAAATAGTCTCCTGAATTGCGTACAGTTTTGTTTCGCGCTATCATCAACAACAAATTCATAGCAGAATCCCGGATTGTACCTTTCCATTGCTTTAAGATAAACTGGCAATTTTCCGTACGAATCCTCATAGTTGCCAAAAATTTCTTCTAGCGCCTTAGTCTTCGCATACCAAGCCTTGCTGTACGAGACATCATAGTTGAAACGGTTCCTCATGTCGGCCATTATAACACTAACTTTTAGATCGGGGGCTGCACTAACCATCTCTAAGATACAGTCACAAATGATCTGCGTATCTAACTGTCTGTGCTGCTGAGAAAGTAGTGATGTTGTGCAGCTGTGTGCTGCCTTGTACACACTGATTATCCAGTATGCACATGTCCTCTTTTTCATGGCACGTAACCTCCACTGACAACCAGTTTCATCTGCTCTTGAGCAACAAACAACCCAAAAAGATGGTTTTGATTCCACAACTTTGTAAGAAACATTGTTCATAATTGACCATTTCTTCACACATGCCTTCACTTCATCTTTCGAAGTGAAAAGCAACCCTTCAGAAAATTCAGATACACCGTCCCACCTCCCTGTTGGTAAATCATTCGACATGTTAATCTCCGCTTCTGCGATATTGACATTTGTATGGTGCAATGACGGAAATTGAAACCGTGAAATCTCATTATGTCCTCCCACATTATATCTGACATCGTTAATATTCATATTCTGCATGCCTTCTGAAACATGGGTTGGGCAAGCAGTACTAACTTGATCAACTTCTCTAATACCCGTTTCCTCAAATGCATCATTCAAGTCAATCTCCTGGTCGTCCTCCTCGGGATCTAAACTTGGAGAAATGTACCCATTTTCGTTATCAGCTATGCCGCTAATTGCACCGTCTCGACATTCATCCCTTGAACTTGACCCAATATTAATTTCAACCTGCCCTCTAAACTCTCTAATTGGACTTGCTTCTATCGTTTCCAAATCATCATTCCCTTCCCTCTGTGAAGGATCCTCACACTGTATAGCAAATACGGTCCCACTACTGCAAGCAACATTTAACTCATCAACAAATACATTTCTCTGATCCCCCGTCGGAGTTGGATCTCCAGCATTATCCCTATTCATGTTATCACAAACGTTCACCACATTCTGTTCATCCCCAATCAGGATTTTTTCGGTTTCAATAATTAACTCCGCCACCGTATATCCAGGAAATATTACAAAATTTTCAAATATTTGATCTATGTCATCGTCGTCGGTAACATCCATAAGTGCCCAAGAATACGAGCCCTGACTGTTTACAGGACACTTATATATTACTCTACTAACCCTTACATCAACAGATAGATCCAATTTTACTGATATTTTATGAATAAGATCCTGATATGTGGGTTTATTTCTAAGTTTCATTCGCCTCGAGCGTCCTGATGAGCTTGACGTATCATACTGATAACCGGCCGTACCCCATATTGACTGCCCTCCACTATGTAATATAAAGATGGCTGGAATCGACATTTTTGTCCTCCTACGTTTAATGTAATTAAAATTTTCAATTAAACAATATTTTAAATATCATCGATGTTTACATACTACCCACATATTTTAATTTCCCTTCAAAATTAGATTCTTTGATGCAACTAATTTTATTTAATCTAAATCATCTAATAATTTTAACCCATAACTTTACACATATTCACGATTATAAATTAATTCAATTAACTATACAACAACATATAATCGATAACTATCATCACCTATTCAAACTTAATTTATATCATACAAAAAAAAAATTAAGAACTTAAGAACTTTACCTATTCAAATTATGCTTATAACTTAACACATGCTAGTTAAGTATGGCCACAAAATTACGATTTCATCCCGTATCGTTACACAAATTCACAACTACAAATTAATTCAATTAACTTTACAATAATATATAATCGATAACTATTATAATCCATTCACACATAATTTATATAATGCATAAAAAATACATTAAAAATTACCTGTTCAAATTATACTTGAAACTTGAATACAACTTTTCTTGCACCTGTGATTAAAATATGACAATAAAAATATTAAGCATACACTCAAATGTTTTTAACATAAATATTTTGTGCATTATTCACAAATTCATACCTTTTTCCTTTTCTTCACCGCAACACCAACGACTATTATATTTCATATATTAAGACGAAATAAACATCTATATAAGTAAATATGTACTGAATAAGTGAAACGCAAAATATATATAAGAATACCGGTTATACGTTTGAAAGCAGAGAAATGAAATAAATCTGAAGAGTTCCTTTATAAAGAGAATGGGTAAATTATTTAAGCAATTTTACATACCCGTGATGCACTTCACGGGTCTGATGGGGCGCAGCGCACAGTAAGCTCTCACTGTGCGCTGCAGGGAATCTGGTCAGAAAACGGCACCATCTGTGCCGTTTTCTGACTGTCAGAAAACGGCATAAACATTGCCGTTTTCTGACTGGTCTATATCCACCGCCAGGCGCAAAACGGTGCCGTTTTGCGCCTGGACAAAATAAAAAAAATATATTTTGTGCCAGAAAACGGCACATATTGTTGCCGTTTTCTGGCAACTTTTCCCACTTTATCGTGGGCCCCTCCTTTCCAAAAAACGGCAACTATGTGTGCCGTTTTCCGACACACCAAAAATCTAAATTCTTTTCCTGTAGCACCACTATTCCGAATTTTAGCACAAATCACACCAAACTAAAAAAAAACCCTTGATTTTTACTATCTTTACTTAATATTGTGGAGATTCAATTCTTAATTTTCACAAATTTTTTAAACGGATCTAGCCATTTTCTATTCCACTCGAACTAAATATCCAATTAAGAGTAAATTAGTTGGAACTATTTGACTTGAAACAATTAGTAAATTGTGGATCATTTAATCCGAATCTAAATAATCTATTTGAAATTAAAACACCCAAAATTTAATCCGAACTCGACCTAGCCCGCAATCCAAATTTGTTTTTTCAAATTATATTTTTTATGTAAAATAATGTATAAATGTTAAAATCTTAAATCCCTAGAGCATCAAATGCTCCATACATTTACCACTAAGACTCAAATACTTGAATATTATAATTGTTTGTAACATTAAAATTCATCAGCTACACTAATTTAAAAAGAAAAGTAAAAAGAAGAAAAAATCATTATAAAGACATAAGCATATTAAATATCAATAATATGACATAAATAGATGTAATTTTTTTTTTTCAATGTTATGTAGTATTCAGATCCGGATAATCAAAATTTTGAATTTATAACCTCTTTCTAGATTCTAAATCATTATTTTATTGGAATAACTAAATTCAAAATGTAAGAGTTTTAAGAGAAAATAATTAAAATTAATTTTTTTTTAATTTCTTTTTCCAAGAACATATTAGGAATTTTTAGTCAAGTAATAATAATTTCAATTGAATAATTATAAATGAACTCAAGAATTCATGCATTTACTTATTTGCATTTTCAAATTTTCATTTTTTTCTAAAATATTTTTAGTCTAAAAATTGCAGTGTCTGAATTTTCTTTCTATCTTGTTTTTTTGAGGGATTCTTTCTGTCTTGATTAATTCTTTAAACATTGATCTTGTAATGCATTGCAAGAATATTGCCTGTGTACGAATTAAGTACATTCCATTTATGGTATTGGTGTTTTTTTATGTTCCAGATTTTCAAACTTACTTTATTGTGAATAATATAAAAGCCTTAATTCTTTTTTCTTACAAATAATAAAAAGACATCTCTATTATTTGTAATTTATATATGTCATATCGGTATATTGCTATTTATGTATTGAGTCCATCAATTAGTTTAGCTTCGTCACGTATTCTAAATTTTAAAATAAAAACAATAAAAATAGTCATTCTGATTCATCGCATCTATAGTCTTTATATATATATATATTTATATATATAAACAGTCAACTACCAAATTAAATTACTCAAAAAAAAAAATTCAACTACCAAAAATCTTTGAAAATGAACGGTCCAAGGCTGAATTGCTTGAGTTCACAGGATCCTGAAAGACAATATTCTCCAACTTTTTATTCAATCTGTGGGCAAGTAGGAGGAAACCAAACAATAATTCACTTATTTTAGTATTATTTTATAAATGTTGGTATTCTATAATAGGTTTATTATATATACAAACATATCCCCAAGGAGGAATCTATAATTTCAAATTGGTTCCAATAAAAAATATATACTTTAATGACTTAATTAGGTATAGGGTTTAAATAGTTATTCTTGAAAGCATTGAAAGGGGTATTTAATACCTGATTACCTGTTATGTCAATTATGCCAGCTTGACATATTCCTGACGGTGTAGTTTAGTCTTTGAATTTTATTTCTTTATTTCTTTCTTTATGCAACTTGGTTTTTCTTATAATTTACATGTAACCAAAGAGAGAGAGAGAGAGAGAGAGAGAGAGATAGGTCAGTTAGGTTTTGAAATGGCATATTATTTTTATTGCAAATACATTTTATTATATACCTCGGATAATTGGGATTTTTTCTTTTTATGATAATATTTTATTTAAAATGATTTAAATCTAACTCAATTTCAAAAATTAATTTGTTTGTTCAAATTATTATTAAAAATATTATATTTTATAAATAGTCGTGTGAGATGCTTAACATATCCCTTCACATTTAGGACTAAATGTATGTAGAAAAATTGAAACGCAAAATTTGTAAAACTTAGCATAGATATCTGCAATGATCTAGGACTGCTGGCTTTGATATCATGTGAAGTAAATTGAATTGAATCTAATATCAAAAGCTAACTTGTAAAATAAAAATTGTTCAAGCCATTATAATAAGTACTATATTTTTTTAATTAGTGAATGATGGATACGTAATACAGATTTGAAGGTTTAGGTATGAAGAAAATAGGTTGAACCTAACTCAATACCGAGAGTTAACTTGTGAGACGAGCATTATGTAAGCAATTATAAGACTAACCGATTTGAGATATTTAACACTCTCCTTCACTTTCAGAACTGGACACATATGAAAAATTTAGATGGTAAAGTTTACGGGACTTGACATATGTGGACTAACTCAATTTTAAAAGTTGATTCTAAGATCCTAATTGTCAAAGCCATCATAAAAATATATTATATTTTTATGACTAGTCGAAATGAGATATTTAAGATAAATATTAATTGACTTGTTTGAATTTTTTGAAGTTTGTAATATAATCTTGAGACTTCCAATTGGAGATCCTTACCGATAAATTCTTTTTTAACTTAATAATAATAATGACAGGACTGAATTATTTCTCCTCTCATTTTACGAACAGTACTTATTCTTATTCTCCACTAAGATAGTAGTCATCTTAAATCTATTATTATTTATTATACGCATGGGCGAAGGTAAAATTGAAGATTGGGCCAAAATATAAATAATAATACAATTGATATACTTAATAAAAACATAAACTTATAAAAAAAATTAATCTTTTGGACATTAATCAATATTTATTGATAAAATAATCACAAAATATATTCCAACAACTAATTTTATATATCGAAAAAGAACTCGTCAAGATTATCGATCTATAATCAAATATGCAGCGACTTTTTCAGCAATTTTTTTTTTTCAATATATAATTACGTATACTTTGAGAGAAAATAATTTTCAATTTTGTTCTGAATCTTATTTTTAATTATATTTATTACTGAAAAAGATTGGTACATGGTAGTTGTAGAAATTGGTACTGAAAAATATGAACCTTTTGTTTTTGTTTTGTTTTTTTTTTCTAGAAGAATTTGGAACCTTTTTAAATAGCTGAAGAGTTGAAGACAGTTAATTTTTCTTCAATTTTATTTTTATGTAATTGATAATTGAAAAAAAATGACTTGCAGATTTTGGTAGGATAAATTCGAGCAGAAGAAAATATATAACGGGTTTAATGAGTCCGAAAACTAATAGTAGGATAATAAAATAAATTGGAAATAGATAAATAATTTTTATTTTTGACTCTCAATTAAAATTCCAATAGTTAAACAAAACTTAACCAAAATTCAACACAGAAATTTCAACAGATTTGAGCATGAATTCCCATAAAGAATCAAGAAGTAAATAAAAATAGAAAAGTTTAGATTACCCCAATTAATTAAATTGACTAGGATTACAAATTCAAGTTATAAAACTTTTGACTATTGGTCATATCACATGGGGACATATCATATCTTGATTTCTTTCGATTGATCAAGACATTACCGATTAATGTAATTGCTATAATTAATTTCTTGTCGATCGGAAAGGGAACCAATATGATGTTGCCTTGCTCCTTGGATTATATGAATATATATATATACGGTCCAATTAATTAATCAATAGGTTTCTAAATATATTTATGGAAAGACCAATTAATTTGTTGCCCGTTCAAAAGACGGAATCAAGGTAATGTGAATTGCATAAATATCTCCAATAATTCCCTCCATGATTGGATGTCTCTCATAATCTTGGCATTTTAATGGGATCAATTTCACTTATATATATAGTCACTTAACTTATCACTTATTGTACAAAAGTAACCGACTTTTTTTTTTCTATTTTAAATGTCACTGAACTTCTAACATTTTTTCAAAAAAGTCATGTTGATCGGAATCCGGCGAGAATTCTTGTCGGATTGATGACATGGCATATGACACGTGGCAACAAATAGTAAATATATGATTTTTTTGCAAAAATATTAGAAGTTCAGTAACATTTAAGTTGAAAAAAAAAATTGGTTACTTTTGCACGATAAATGATAAATTTAGTGACCGTGAGTGAAATTGATTTACATGTAGCATTTGTTGGAAATATTATTAAACGACATGTAGTTTCTGACATTGCATGCCATGTCATCAATCCGGCGATAGTTCTCACCGGATTCCGGTCAACATGACTTTTTTGTAAAAATGTTAAAAGTTCAGTGACATTTAAGTAAGAAAAAAAAAGTCGGTTACTTTTGCGCGATAAGTGATAAGTTGAGTGACCGTTAGTGAAATCAACCCCATTTTAATGATTTGCTTGAATCCTTGTTTCTAATAAATTTGGGTAAGCAATTCTTGTTTGTTTAAATAACAAGGAGTTTGAATTTCTTGAAATGAGATGGAACATATGTTATTGGAAGAGTCTTCTCGTGTTTCTAATGTCGAACTGTATACCGCAAAATCATATATCAAAAAATAAAAATTAAATTTGTCATAAAATGAAATGAATTGTAATTTTTTTTTCCTGCTGCCTATAATTTATGGCTTATTTGGAAAAAAAAAATTATGGCTTATTTTTCAAAGTTTTTTTTAAATGATCAAATTTGCCTTTAAAATATTACAAATGGTATATATATTTATTTTTTAAGTATATTTTAGGTCAAAATTGCCCATAAATTATTGAAGTTCGTACATAATATCCATCATTGTTACGTAATTAGCTTGAATTTCTTGTAAAAATAATAGGATTCCAAGTAAGTAAATAAACATTTACATGGCAAGCTGATGATGAAAGCCATTAAACTTATCACATATACACTGTAAATTGATATTATATTGTAAGTTTCGAAAATAAATTAAAAGTTATCATATATTTTTTTTAATTATCTGAATCCTATTTACTTTAATAATTTTACAATAAAAATTTTAATAATTTTCTGAGAATTAAAATATAATATCAATTTATAATGCATATAAAATAAATTTATATAGATTTAATCAGCAAGACATATTTATGTGATTTCATATTTACTTACATATAGTTCTGTTATTTTAAATGGAAAAATTGTGCAAATTCTTACAAGCAAACATGAATCTAAAGATTTTTTTTTTTCCCTTGTTAAGCTCTATCTTCGTGTGCTTTACCGTGTGGAAAAGCAGTTTTGTCGGGCGTGAAAACCGGAATAAAAGTATTGTAAATTGGAAATTGTCAAAGATGGAGTTATATTATTCCAAGTCTAGTAGTAGGAATCAAAGTTTTTAAGCCATCTTTTTTGAAACCCTAATTAATAGCACTAAATGCGAATCCCATCAATAATTTCAAACCAATCTGTTGATCAACTACGGTATCAAATGAATATGAAATCACTCTACGGATACTCCGATCGTTTTTATCTTGTCATTTTTAAGTAAAATTTAAATTTTATTTATTTATTACTTTTAAAATTTTAATATAATTTAATTTTTTTTTCTAATAAAAATTGAACAATTAGATTTAAGTGTATATATTTAATAATTCAATTTTATCTTAAATTTAAATTTAATTAATACTCCTTAATTCTAGTAAAAATAATAAAAATAACAGATAAAAAAACGGATGGAGTATTAAATATATTTAACTTAATTGATGGCTTTTTATTTTTCTAGATATATAATGTGCATACTGTACAAAATACCTTCTTAAATTAATGATAATTTTTAATTGAATTATCGTTCGTATGTTTCTTAAAACTACAAAATATATTGTATTTTTTCTTGCAATCAAATTGTATTATTTTATTCCCTCGATGTCTGTCGTAAAATAATTTCATCCTGTAAATTTAATTTCTTAAATTGTGTGTGTAAATGTCCAAGAAAAGAAAGGAAAAATACTGTTTTGAATTATAAAAAATCTAGAAATTATAAAAATTCACCGTCATTGGTCAATATGGAGCATATAATTAATGTCATATATATATATATAGAGAGAGAGAGAGAATAGTACCTTCGAAATTACTCTGTCAATTGAAGATAAATTAGCACGTTCCAAATCAAAATCAACCCATTCTAACGGACAATTACTGTATGACCACAACATAAAATAGAGAAAATGGTTAGTTAGAATAATATTATACCTAACACATCATCCAACTGGTCCAATTTGTCTTTAAATCACCCTCTTATTATTCCCTCTCCTTTTTTATTACCATAACATCCATTGATTGTCTTTTTTGTACTAGCTGATTAAATTATATAAAAGATAGCTAATTAAAAAAAAAGATGAGATAATGATGGAAAATAAATTTACATATTTTCTCATTATTAAGTTCAATAACAATTAATCAGCTGCTAGTATTGTGTTTTTAAGTTCACAATGATCTAAAGTGGAGGATATAATTAATAAGACCTCAACATACTGTTATTTTTCATTTATAAATTAGAAAAATATTTATCTGATCTGGTCCATGAGAAAAGTAAAAGTAGTTACTTTTTCATACATGGTAACATAAAATTAGTTTAGTTTATGAATCTGATTTAGCTAAGAAATTTGTAAACAATTAGTATTAAATTAGAATAGATGTAGTTGGTGAATTAGAGAGAAAGTAATTAAATACAATCTTATCGTTAGCCTAATTGCTTGCAGAAAACTGTAAAGAATAAAGAGAGGAGGTGTGTTTCACACCTGCAGTTGGAAATTGGAACGTGGAACTAGAAATTCCAATTAATGGAGTATTTTTCACTTCTCAAAAGACTGACCTTTCGTCCAAAAAAAAAAAAAAAATTGCCGATTACGTATATATATATATATATATATATATATATATATAAAAGAAATCTGAATTTTTATTACTTTAGCATTTGAATTGAGCATGCATGTTGTTGTAAGATCAAGAGACTTTTTTCTGTACAAAGAACATGATCAATTTGTCATTAATTATAAAAATATTTTGAGCCTTCTCTAAACATTTCAGCAATAAAACTAATTTTAATATATTAAAAAATTTTAAGTTTGAGCTGTACAATTTCCCTTCTTAATTACATATATATATATATATATATATATATATATATATATATATATAAAAGAAAAATCAATTTCACTTAATTATAGATGTTCATCTTAATGTGAGTTAATTACATTCAAGTCACTAAATTTATAACCTAATGATTTCATCTCAAAAAGTCATTTGATTTGAAAGAAAAACCTCAACTCTCTAAAGTATAATTTTTATTAAACATTTCTTTTATTGACAGTTAATAAAATGAAATTCTAATGATTGTTGATTAGGGGTGAGCACGGTTTGATTTTAACTGAAAACTTAGCTTAATTAATTTAATTTGATCATTTGAATAATCGGTTCTATTTTAATTAATGAAATATGCAAAATTTAATTTTTGGTTTGGTTTGGTTAATAACCGTTTTAAAGCGAGATCATTTTTTTTTTCTTAATGATAACAAAACTAATTCAATTTAATATAAAACTCTACCGGGAGTTAATAACAAATTAGAAATCTATGAATGTTATCCTATTTAGAATCCGATTCATATTAAAACAATGATTCTCTACCCTATAAATAGCAGGAATTCAGGTTTTTTTTTTTGCAGGTAATAGATCACGAAAATTTCTTTAAGAATGTTATCACTTAATAATATTTTTCAAGTTGTTAATCGATTTTTTCTGAGTTAGTGATATAAAAGAATTTTGATTTATCAATTTAGTTAGTATAAATTTTGTTTCGATTTTGATTTCAAATTAATTATTTATCAAATTTTGGTTTTAGTTATTTCATTCAGTTAAGTTATAATAAAAAATAGACCATACTCACTCTTATTAGTTGAACGTGTGGATGAAATTAACCCATGTTAATGTATATAGAATTGGCGATTTTTTTTTTCTATTTTTGAAATAAAAATATTATTTTACATGTAAAAGTAAATTATGAATTTCTTATGCCGCATGGGTATTTTTTTTTTTTTTTATTGGATAAGGAATAATATGACAAAATTAATGCGACGTAAACAAATTGATAGTAGCTTATTTTTAGAAGTTTGAATTGAGAATGCATAAATTTGCGTTCAAGTTAATTAAGATAAGACTTTCTTTTTCCCCGTAAAAAGAAAAAGACTGAGTGCAATGATGCCAAACTTTGATTTGTTTTCGATTGACTTTAATAATGTCTAAATTAGCCTAAAATAATACTATTATTTACACATTAGGAAAATTGATATATACAGCTGATATCACAAATCTGCTAATTAATTCAACGTTCAAATGTTCATTAGTAAAATCTCCAGATCTTGCAGCTAATATCACGAATATAGAAATTAATTAAGAATTTATTTTCTATGTTTATCACCCAATAATTAAGAAAAAATAATCTCCATATTGAAAATATCTGTTAACAAAGATTTGGCTATGAAATTATCATTTATTAATTATTATTTTTTTAATAAAATTAGAGTGGTTGTGGAACTTGCAAGGAAAAGGCATGCAGCATTCTGGAAATTTAACAAACTGGAATAATTGGTTGGTGAAGTATTTTTTTATAGGAAGTAAATAAAGCTAATTTTTTTAATAAAATTATAGAAAGCTATTAGTGATAAGTTCTGTAGTTGGTGAAATATATTCTTTTAATTAAATCTAAGAGTAGTAGCCACTGCCAGCCACATGGGTTATGCCTTGCCACTAATAGAAAGTTTCTAAGAAAGTTTCTAATATAATTAATTTAGATTCAGTTATCTACTATGATCTTATTTAATAATTATATTATATAGTCATATAAAAGTTAGTTTTATTTTTTGAGAATTGTTGTTAGTATTTATTTATTTATTTGAAATTTATTTGTTCAATTAATTTAAATTTGTATTGAACATATATGTAATAAACGTAAAATACTGCATGTATTTCCATTATTTGAATCCAAAACTTATAATTAAAGAAGGAAGGATATTTTTGCCATTACATCTCATTTATTGGGTTAGAATGTCAATAAATGAAAATGTGAAAACATTTTCAACTATAAATAGCACCATTCTCCATTCGTTTCTTTAGCCCAAATCACATTCCTTTCTCATAAAACAAAGCTCTTTCTCTTTTATTTTCCCAGTCAAAGAAAATGGCTCCGACACTAGCAGAATCAACCATGGAGTCTTTTGATCTGAACCACTTTGTGATTGAGCAAGGAAATGGGGTAAAGGGTTTATCTGATATGAACCTCAAAAGCCTACCAAGGCAGTATCTCCAACCTAAAGAAGCACTCATCAATATCATCCCCCAAGATTCCATACCTGTGATCGACATGTCAAACTGGGACAATGATCCTAACATTGCTGAATCTGTGTGCGAAGCTGCTGAGAAATTTGGATTCTTTCAGATTGTTAACCATGGAGTTCCACTTGAAGTTCTTGAGGGCGTTAAGGATGCAACCCATCGTTTCTTTGGGTTACCCGCATCGGAGAAGAACCAATTCTCCAAAGAAATTTCTTCAAGTAACAACGTGAGATATGGAACCAGCTTTAGTCCAAATGCAGAGCAAGCTCTTGAATGGAAGGATTATCTTAGCCTCTTTTATGTGTCTGAAGACGAAGCTTCTTCTTTATGGCCTTCTGCTTGCATGAATGAATGCCTCGAGTACATGAAGAGATCAGAAGTTCTGTGCAGAAAGCTTATGAAAGCTTTAATGGAGAAGCTGGGGGTGAAGGAAATAGATGAGGAGAAAGAATCAAAATTGATGGGATCGAAAAGGATAAATCTGAATTACTATCCCAAATGCCCAAATCCAAACCTAACAATTGGGGTTGGGAGACACTCAGATGTGTCATCACTCACATTTCTTCTTCAGGATGAAATCGGAGGGCTATATGTCAGAGTAAACGAAGGGAAAGGGGAAGAAGATGGATGGGTTCATGTTACTCCGATTCAAGGTTCTCTTGTCATCAATGTTGGTGATGCTTTGCAGATTCTTAGCAATGGCAGGTTCAAAAGTGTTGAGCACTGTGTCATTGCTAGTGGAAGCAACAACCGAATTTCCATTCCCATTTTCGTGAACCCCAAACCCAGTGATGTGATCGGACCTTTGCCTGAAATCCTTGCCACGGGTGAGAAGCCAAACTATAAGAACTTTCTGTACTCTGATTATGTGAAGCATTTCTTCAGGAAGGCTCATGATGGGAAGAAGACGGTTGCATTTGCTGAAATCTAAATAATAACTTTAATTAGTTTATGTCCATATCTGTTAATGGTGCAATCAAGAATATGTTTGTTTAAATAAATTCTAAGATGAAAAGACTAGTACTATTCCTTGTAATTTAATTACCTTACGGTAAAAAAAAGCTTGAATTCCTGACTTTAAACAATCAATTTCAATCTCTCTTTTCTGAATTATGTTAATTTTGCTATTTTCTTTCATTGCCAAACTGTAAATAATAATAAAATTTCTTAATTATATGGGATGAATTTATGCATCCGGCTATACAATCAGAAAATTAAGATAAGCGAATAGTCATTGTTCGAGTGGAAATTATATTATTATTATTATTTGTCTTTAAAATAGAGAGATTTGTCCAATAACTTTTTAAATTGGTAAAAAAGAACCTTAATACATTATTTATTTACTTTTATTTAATTGACATTCGTTTTATATTTTCTACAAAGCTGTGAATTTATTATTATGAAGCATAGAGTTCATCTTTTAGAAAATTACTCTATACACTTAATTATATCTTCGATATATATCGAACACGAGATAAGATAACAACATGAGAGCCGACCATTCCTCAAGGCCAAGCAGAAACATAGGAAAAATTAATGAGCAAAGCTAGTAGTTGCCAAGCCCAAAAACAAAGAAACAACAGATAATCTCTAGGAAAAATTGAATATCTAGCAACCTGCCAATCCAAATTAAATATCTAACAAGTCAAGCTGAAGGATTAGACTAGTTGATTATAACAGTAAAATTTACATGAAATCTATGAGTATAGACTCTATAGATGACGTGTATTGCATGTGACCTTCAGGATAAACTATCTCAAAATAAGATTTTTTGTGTCACATATCGGAAAATACGGAGATCAAATTGATAAGACTCAAATTATATATGATATGAGATTTCAGAAATTCATGCCATATTATAATTTTATATTCACTTTATTCTAATATGTATATTTATTTTTGGAAAATTATAATATTGTTTAAAAGGGTTAACCTAAATGTACAAAATATGTACAAAAAGGCATGAAAGTACTCGTGTCCTTCACACACAGAATCAATTATTCTTCATTATTTTTCGTTAATTCTTTCTTCACATTTATGCATTTAATACATATTATACTTAGCAGTTTTTTTTTTACTGTGAAATATTTTGATTTATTTCATAATTTTGCATTGATTTCTTCTTAAAGCAAATTTTAATAACTGTTTGTAATATATAAAGCAAATTTTGAATTATAAATCCTGAAATTTTAATTAAAGAATAAAAAAACATTACACACCACTTTTAATATGTTTTTGTACATTTTGTACGTTTAACAGATTGATTTCCACCACCTCTCCTCCCAGTATTGAATTTTGGAAAAAGAAATGTGATTGCTTATTTTGATTTTTATTCTATTTCCAATATCTCTTACATAATAGTCTATCATCACAACCCAATGTTAGCCGTTTATTTTGAACAACAGACAAAATAAAATATTCTTAACCGTACATTGAGCAATGCACTGGGGACATATTCATGCATCAGGTGTTAAATTACGAAGGTTACAAGAACCTGCCCATACGCCTGTTGGTAGCTGAGCTAGCAATCTATCTACTCAATGTATATAAACTTATGACAATATCACTCTTGAAAAAGATTCTTTTATCTATTTATTTTAGTTGACTCGTAACGGGATGTGACTTAATTCATACGTACCATTTGGACCATCCATGTGCTAGGGCATACGCAATCCGATAATTTTGTGATACTCACGTATTGAATTACTATTTGCTATTGATAACAAAGTCTTTATTGACTAATTCTTCTCATTTATTATTTTATTTTTATTTTTTTCTTGAAATAATTTATTTGGGACATTAGGTACGAAGACTGTTCTTATTAAATAATATTTAAATAATTTTATTTAATCTCGTGGCATTCTCACTAGTCCAAATTTACTGCTTGGGCCGGGGGCAATGGTAGGCTTATAAAATCATTATTTTTTTTTTAATGAAAACAAACATAAAAAGGAAAAAGAAAAAAGCAAGAGATTTAAAGTGAGGGGGAAAACCATAAAGGAACAATCAACTATATAACTAGCGAATGTAAAATATACAACAACAAAAGAGATTAAGAAAATAATTTAATATATGTATATATATATTAAGATAAACCATGGTCCTTGTGGAGGATAACTGTAAACAAATATTAATTTAAGAAAGATACATTTCATGAAGGATAATTAGAAGTTAATTCAGAGATTTAAGAAAGGATATGTCGTATTGTTAATCAAACTAATGAACGAAGTCGTTTTAATTTAATAATAATAAATAATTCAAATTTTCGACAATTAGAGGTGTTGCTAGGTTTATCGATTGACTATAGTCAACCAATGCGCGAGGGTTTGAGATAAGATTCTATTGCTAAGAAAGCACCGAAGTGGATAATGGGATTGTTGGTATATTTTTATTTTACTCAATAAAATGATACTAAGGGGGTGTTTGGCATTGCTTTTGGAAGGCCAAAAAGCTGTTTTTTTTATAAAAAGCTGATTATGGAACAAAAATAAGTGTTTGGTAAATGTTGATTTTAGAAAAATTAATTTTCTGAAAAGTGAAAAAATCTGCTTTTCAGAGAAGCTGCAAATTGAAGCTTTTCAAAAAAACTGATTTTCAGCTTTTAAGGACAGCAGATTTAATCTTTTTTTTAGACAAAAATATCCTTTATTTTATTTCATAATGACAAATAAGTGAAAATTATTATTATTATTTAGTGAGATTTTGAATATAATATATTAAAATTTATATATATATATATCATTTTTTATTTTTTTATTCTAAAAAGCTATTTTTAATTATATCATTTACCAAACAGTTGACCACTGTTTTTAATTTTATAAGTCATTTTAAATTTTATTTACCAAACAGTTATTTACTTTTCGATATACAGCTTTTTGAAATACAACTTTTTTCAATAAAAAAATCTGTTTTCATAAGTTTTGCCAAACTGGCCCTGAAAGAAATGAGTTGGTGAACTTCAAAAAAAAACAAAAAAAAGAGTTGGTGAGGTCTTTAAAATACTTTAAAATTATTTCACGCGTGCTTTTATTCCTCGAGAAAGCCCTATAAATAGCATTGCAAGGTAGTCCGATATTCACCACTTCAGCCTCAGCTTCATTAACTATCTCCTTTCCATTAAAAAACCCAATTTTCATTTAATCTTAATCTTCATAGTTAAAGCAATGGCACCAACATTGGCAGCTGATAATGCCTCCTTTGATCTCAACCAATTTGTGATTCAGCATGGAAATGGCGTTAAGGGTTTATCTGATATGAACCTCAAAAGCCTACCAAGGCAGTATCTCCAACCTAAAGAAGCACTCATCAATATCATCCCCCAACATTCCATCCCTGTGATCGACATGTCCAATTGGGACAATGACCCTAACATTGCTGAATCTGTGTGCGAAGCTGCTGAGAGATTTGGATTCTTTCAGATTGTTAACCATGGAGTTCCGCTTGAAGTTCTTGAGGGCGTTAAGGATGCAACTCATCGTTTCTTTGGGTTACCCGCATCGGAGAAGAACCAATTCTCCAAAGAAATTTCTTCAAGTAACAACGTGAGATATGGAACCAGCTTTAGTCCAAATGCAGAGAAAGCTCTTGAATGGAAGGATTATCTTAGCCTCTTTTATGTGTCTGAAGACGAAGCTTCTTCCTTATGGCCTTCTGCTTGCATGAATGAATGCCTCGAGTATATGAAGAGATCGGAAGTTCTGTGCAGAAAGCTTATGAAAGCTTTAATGGAGAAGCTGGGGGTGAAGGAAATAGATGAGGAGAAAGAATCAAAATTGATGGGATCGAAAAGGATAAATCTGAATTACTATCCCAAATGCCCAAATCCAAACCTAACAATTGGGGTTGGGAGACACTCAGATGTGTCATCACTCACATTTCTTCTTCAGGATGAAATCGGAGGGCTATACGTCAGAGTAAACGAAGGGAAAGGGGAAGATGATGGATGGGTTCATGTTCCACCGATTCAAGGTTCTCTTGTCATCAATGTTGGTGATGCTTTGCAGATTCTTAGCAATGGCAGGTTCAAAAGTGTTGAGCACTGTGTCATTGCTAGTGGAAGTAACAACAGAATTTCCATTCCCATTTTCGTTAACCCCAAACCCAGTGATGTGATCGGACCTTTGCCGGAAATCCTGGCCACCGGTGAGAAGCCAAAGTATAAAAACTTTCTGTACTCCGATTATGTGAAGCATTTCTTCAGGAAGGCTCATGATGGGAAGAAGACGGTTGCATTTGCTGAAATCTAATTAAATAGTATTACTTATTCATAATTATGCAAATTGTTAATTATTTGTTTAAATAAACAACACAACAAGAGAGGGGGCATTTTTTTAAATAGTACTTTTTAAAAATTAATTAGAAAATTAGGTGTTTGAACAGTGTAATACTGTGGTATTTTACCAGATAAAAAAAATGCAACTGTAAAAGCGGTTATATCTGAAATCACTCATGATTGCTGCGGTTTTGTAAACCGCAACTTTTATAACTGCAGTTCTGACAAATAATACCCTGCACCATTTAAATAAATAAAAAAAAAAATCTTCCATTTAAATAAAAAAATTGTCGAATTCAAACAATCACCGCAAAAAAATCAGAATTTTCAGCTAGAAATTTAATTACCGATGAAAAATAATTTCGTCGATAATTGAGACGTATGCAAAAATTACCGACGAAAATTTAAATTTCGTAGGCAAATTTGCCAACAGAAATGTAATTTTCGTAGGTAAATTTGCCGACGGAAATTTGAATTTCGTAGGCAAATTTGTAGACGAAAATTTGAATTCCGTCGGCAAAATTATTATTTTTTAATTAATTGTTGAACCCTATAACATTATAACCTGTAATGTTAATATCCGAATAATGAAAATATAAAGATAATATTAAAATTTTAATATCCGAAAATAATATAATATAATTTAAATTGTACCAAGTATATAGTAAATAATTATTTAAAGGACATAATAGTAATAATGTATATCTATTACAAAATCCTAACTAAACTGAAGGGGGCGGCGGTGGCAGCAGCGGCAGCGGATGTGCACGATCAAACTGGTGCGATGGTGATTTGACTATACTCCTCAAATTAGCCATCTGATTGCGTAGTTCAGAAATTGAGCCTGTGATTGTTGCAATTCAGATTGCAGTTCACGTACAGTATTTCTAAATTCATATACTTCGCTAGAAGCAGACCGTCTATTAGATGCCGCTGTACTTGAACTGGAAGAATGCGAGTAACAGATGTTGGCAAAAGAACCTAAGCCAAATACCCGTCCTCGCTGGTCTCTTCCACCAATCATGTCAAAATAAATCCGAGTCTCATCAACATTTTCAGAACTTTGTGAACGTTGCTGAATTGTCTCTTGCACTTGTTCCTGTCGTAAAACAAAGGTTTATTATTAATTAATGACAACTAATAACTAATATCATCAAAGTATTAGTAAAATATAATAATTTTAACATAAGTGTAAATGTCTGGCTCATGAATTGACGAATGTTTGATCATTATGAATTTTTGTGTGGGTGTGTAAAAAGACCTCACCTAGTGTAGGCGGTTTGTCCATCGATATTTTTTGCAAACAAATAAAAAATAATAATTGAAGTCATTTTTATTGACTAGTTTTATAAGTTCTTACTAAAATTTTGGCAGAGCTTTCCCTAAATTTTGAACAAACCACCTGTACACAAAGTCAAAGAAAACACTTCTATATCATTTTTTTACTGGCATCCAACAACAATTCAAACTCCTAACACAATTTTGCCTTTCCCATCCACCTTTATTCAATCAGACATTATATAAATTATCAAGACGTTGTATATATTGTAATAAGAGAACTCTTAAATAAAACAGTAATGTATTTTATTACTTACAAGTCTTTGTGCATGCTCCCGATGGGACATCGATCCTCCAGTATGCAGGCATGAACTAACTCCATCAGTTTCTCCCCGTCTATTATTAGAATTTCGCTCTTAAATGAAAAGTGCCTCGGGTGTCGTCCAATACTGTTGCCAGTGTGCTCATATATCTTCAGTTATGTAACGGGGTCGTACACCATCATTGTGTAACCCGCACACTAAGTCTCTATAACGTGCTCGAACACGAGTCTCTCACACATGATACATGATGTGATCAAATTTCTCATTCTAGTAAAATTGTTTCTTATGAAAAATGAACAGAAAAACATATTGTAAGTATAAACAACAATTTGTTATGTAATTACTATTATCATAATTTATTAACTTAAATTCTTCAAAATAAAAAATCTTTGTTTCTTGGGATACATTCTTCCAGACATAACTATCGTAATCTATTCTGTTCTTGAATGTCGTCGTCATTGAGAGTGAGCATTTTCCTGAAGGATTCAAACTAATATACAACAATTTTCACAAAGTCACAAAACGTAATCTCTATTGTTAAAATCAAAACAAACTTAAATTGTAATCACTTACTCCTTACTTGTAATGGTGATATAAATTCTTCCATCAACTCCGACTGAGCCAGGCATAGGCTGTTCTACTGCTTCTGTTCCCAAAAACTGAGATGGCATACCTTTAGTGTTTGCCATTGGAGTAGATCTAGTATTCTGAGTGGTGAAGGGATGGTCGGTGATGTCTGTACCGGAGTGCTAGAATGGATGCTTGGTGATGCAACAGCTAGAGTGCTAGTATTGAACACAGGCGATGTATCAGTGGATGGTGATGCCTCACCAATAGTCTCATCCCATGGCAACCTGAGCCGTGGTGGATTCATATTACTCTTCTATCTCTTATGCATTTTTTAAACCTGACATTAAAAATAATTGATTAGTCAACAAATATATATTTTCAATTGTATAAAAAACATATCAATTAAAAAAAATTGGTGCAATAATAACTCTTCTCACATGATATGAAATTAGTTAAACTAATTATTCGCTATCATCATTTAGCTCTAAATCGTAGTCACAATCATCCTCATTTTTCAAAGAATAAGATTCAAATTCAGCCTCATCATCTGATCCCTCACCCGCCAAAGATTCATCATCTTCCCCACATAAAATGTTCACATGTTCATTGTCTGCATTGTTTAAAGTTTCATTATCGTCATAAGTCAGAGTTTCATTGATTTCATGAACGTCCCGTTGTTTCTCTTGTAAAGTATCGTTATTTTCATATCGTTCACTTTGTCTCGTAGGTTTCTTTTTAAATATGCCCCTTGGTTTTACCTTGCAAGCTGACAACCAATCCGATTTATCTCGTTTTAAGCTTGGGTAAGGGACATAATACACCTACATCACTTGCATTGCCAATACAAAAGGTTCAAAATTACTAAATCTTCTTCGCTGGTTGATATCAACTAAGTTGTATTTGCTATGCAGCTTCGTTTCAACGTTAATAGTTGGATCAAACTATTCGTAATTAAATAATACACAACGTTTTATTGGCAATACAGGATACTCAACTTCAAGTATCTCAATAATTTGGCCATAATAATTCATAAATTTCCCTTGTATGCAAACACCACTGTTTACTGTTGCCTTATCATGACCATGGCTTTGTGTATGAAATTTGTATCCATTAACAAAACATACCGGATACGATTTAACATATCGCAAAGGTCCTTTTGCAAGATCCATGATAAACTTATTCTCAATTGAATTTGTTGATGCCTACATATTGAAATATTCTAACGTCATTTAAACGAATATTGCATAATTATATAAATCTTTATGCATATTGGAAGTCAATACTTACATATGTCTTGAACCAATGATGAAAATGCTTTTCGACTTCCTTGTTCATGTCATTTTGAGTTATTTCATGCATTAGCTCTCGTACCCATTCCTTAAATAATCTACAATCACCATATAAGTTGATATTACACGCTTCACATAGTTACTAAATTATCAAATTTTGTGTATAAATTAAACTTACTGCACGAAAGGTTGAACTTCTTGGCAGTTCAATAAAATATAACTATGGGCAGCTTCTAGTTCTTCCTCTGATAGCATTCTCCTTGTTGAGCTTCCATGTAAACGCCCAGGATATGCAAATATCGATAAGTTTTTGTCCTGATTACTTGTTTCACCCCCATCATCATTACGAGGTAGTTTCCTTTGTCTTGTGTGTACATGCGGTTAAAAATAATGCGAACAAAATGTACTTGCTTCCTCGACTAGATACGCATTACATATTGAACCTTCAACTCTAGCTTTGTTTTTTACATTTTTTTTCAAGTGAAACAAATACCTACATGAAGTTTTTTTTTTTCACATTAATTACCATAACAAATTATAATTTAATATAGATTGCGTATTATAGCTAATTACCTCTCAAATGGATATATCCATCGATATTGAACATGATCAGGAAGTTTCGCCTCATGTGCTAAATGCACTGGTCGATGCTCCATACAGTCAAAGAAGTTTGAAGGAAAAATTGACTCTAATTTGCATAGTATTACCGGAATTTTTAATTCCAATCTTGCCATGTCTGTCAACTTTATCTCAGATGATGTTAAGATTTTGAAAAACAAACTTAACTTGGTTATAGCTTCCCACATTTTAGTCGGCAATAACTCTCGAAATGTAATTGGGATTAGCCTTTGCATGAAAATGTGACAGTCATGACTTTTTATTCCAAATAATTTGTACTTTCTCATGTCGACGCACCTTGCCAATTCGAACATAACCATCTGGAAACTTTAGTCTTTTTAACCACTCACACAAGACTTCCTTTTGTTTTTTGTCCAAAGTATAGCATGCTTTTGGATATCTTCCAGTTCGAGCATCTTTTCTAACTCAATCCTCCTCCAAAATAACTTTAAATCTGTCCGGGATTTTGCATTGTCCTTTGTCTTCCCTTCTATGTTCATAATTGTGATGAACACATTGTCAAAAATATTTTTTTTCTATATGCATCACATCTAGATTATGCCGTAATAAATTAGACTTTCAGTATGGCAAATCCCAAAAGATGCTTCTTTTTCTCCAACCAAAGTGTTTGTTGATTCTGCCATTAACTTTTTCAGCATCAAGTTCTGTAACTTTAAGCAAACCTAATTCATCAATCTCTTGCAAGATTTCCTCACTACCTCTAATAACAGGAGGTGGTGCTTGTACTACTCGATTCTTAATAAACTTTTGCTTATTGTGTCGGAAAGGGTGATCCAGTGGAAGGAATTTCCTATAGTTGTCAAACCAAGATGTTTTGCATCCATTTTGAAGATAAAAAGTATCTGAATCATCGCCATAGTAAGGATAAGCTAATTTTTCAGCCGTGCTCCAACCAGACAACATAATATAGGGAAAAAAGTCACTGACCGTCCACAATAATGCTGCTTTCATCACAAAATTATGTTTTAAAGATGCATCATATATGTTTCAATACCGATATCCTGTAGCTGTTGCAATTCAGATATCAATGGCTGTAAGTAAACATCAATTTTATGCTTTGGATTCCTAGGCCCTGGAACTATCACTGTCAAGAACATATATGCCTCATTCATACACATCCATGGGAAAAATCATAAGAAGTAATTATGATTGGCCATGGCAAATATTGTTGGCCTGATTGACCAAAAAGTTGAAGCCCGTCAGTGCTCAAACATAGCCGAACATTTCGAGATTCAGCAGCAAAATCAGAACGGATATTATTGAAATGTTTCCATGCAACTATATCCGATGGATGGCTCATTATTCCATCTGTGTGTTTATGTTCATCATGCCATCTCATGTGAGGTGCAGTAATCTCAGATGCATATTGTAGATACCGAGTCCTGAGTTAGTCTAGATCAGAGTTATTCAATGATGATAAATTGCCTATTAACGGGTGAAAAGATTGAAAGTGATGATTTTCTTGTCAAATTTGCATTTTAGAATAAAAAATAAAAAATAATAAAAATATTTTAAAAATTAATTTTGAAAAATAGAGTGTAAAAATTAATTGTGTTTTTAATTATATTTAAAAATTAATATATATATATATTTATTTATTTATTCTGCCGCGTCGGCGCGTGGGCGCAGCGCCCAGCGCCTGCACGCGAAGCGTGCTCGATCGATGCCCGTCGCGTGCACCGACGGGCATCGGTCGCCCCTGATCCGCCGAAAACGCCATTTTTTCCGTTTTTCTTTCAATTTTTTGACTTTTTTCACCCTTATTTCGGGATTTTGAATGTTTTCTTCCTTTTTTACACCCTAATTAAGGGCAATTTCATCAAAATCCTATTTTCTTCTCTAATTAATTATTTTTTCCATTTTTGTTCATTTAAATAGAAAATTTGGGAAAGAAATGAGAGGGAGTTCATTTTACATAAAAAATTTCATTTTCTTCTTCTTTTCTTCTCTAAAAATTCTCTCTACAATTTTCTTAACGTTTTTTTCTCTCCAAATAAAATTCTTAGGTTAAAAAATCTAATTTATAACCAAAAAATTTTTTCGAGACAAATAAAATCATTGTTTGTTCATGAAATTTGGATTTTTTTATCAATAATAATTTTTGAGACAAAGAAATCAAATTTTTTGGTCTTGAAAATTAAATTTCTTTTCTTCTTTTTAACAATTTTTATCAATAATAATTTTTGAGACAAATAAATCAATTCTTTGTTCTTGAAAATTAATTTCTTTTCTTCTATTTTTTTTAATTAATTTTCTTTTGGAATAAAATTTCAATTTTTGTTGTTCTTATTTCTATTTTGTGAATCGAATCATGAAAGTCAATCATATTTTTCATGCATCAAATCCAAAATCTGAGGGTAAGCATTATAGGCTCAATCTTTTAATTTAATTTTTCTTTTATTTATTTTATTCATATTTGATTAGTAATGATGTAGATTTTTATATTTATTGTGTTTTTTTTTTATTTATTTTATGTGATTTTGTATATAGATTTAACATTTATTATTATTATTATTATTATTATTATTATTATTATTATTATTATTATTATTATTATTATTATTATTATTATTGTTGTTAATTTATTAGCATGTTAATCATCTATTTATTTTAATATGTCATTTAATTAATTTGTCATCAACAATGCACATTTTATTTATTCTAATCTACCATTTATTGTTTTATGTATTTTCTTGATTTGATTACTAACATTAATTTATTTTGTATTTTTTTGCTTTAATCCTTATTTTTCCTTGTTTGAGCATCCATACAAACGAAGGATGAGATCCGGAGATTGGTTATTTTTATTGTATTTGTCAATTTTTTTTATTTATTATTTTAATTAAATTGTCATGTAATTATTAATAAAATTATTTATTTTATGTACGTTTAATTAAAAATCACACAAAAATATTTTTATAAATAAATTGAATTTTTCTAATAAAATGGGACCAATGTCCTAATTTTTTCATCCAAATAAATTGTCACTTCAAAATTATTTTTTTTTAATTATGCATGCAAGTACCAATGTCCTCACTCTTAATAAATATCCCGTTTTATGTATGATTTACATTTATTTTATATTGGGGGTTGTATTCCGCCCCTAGTTTTGTTGTAATTTATTATATTTCTTTTTACCTCATTTTAATCTTGATTTTTATCGCTTTTATGTATGTGATCAACCTGCGTTTTAATTAAACTGCATTTAAAATGTATGAGAAAAAGGGATAAAATCTTAAAATTCAAAACTCAACTGTAATTTAATCAAGGTATGAATAAATGAGAAGTTTCAAACCATCTCTGGTCTTTGGTCTCAACGAGTTGAGAGGGTCATCTCAATGTTCTATTGAGATGGGGTCTCCAAGACACCTCTTGTGTCCCGTAAAAAGGCTCAATTTGTACAGTCCTAGGCGCCACGAGGCGAGAGGGCCATCCTAATGTTCTATTAGGGTGTGGCCTCCAAGACACCTCTGGTTTGCTCAAGCGCGAGGCCAAGAAGGCCATCCTAATGTTAGGGTGGGGCCTCCAAGACACCTCCGGCTTGCCTATGATGGACATAGCTGCGCTGTCTTAGGCTCACTGAGACTAGACGAATTTTTTCAATGTTCTATTGGGTGGCGACTCCATGAAACCTCCTTTTTACCTGAAATAAATGCCCTTGCAATTTCACTTGCAAGTTTCATGAACCTCATCCCGAAATCCCTAAGAGCGGGTCTTCGGGGCACTCACTTGGTTCGACACGCGTCACACATATAGTCTCTGCAGTCTCGGGGTTAGAGAAAAATAGTACATATGCTTCCAAGGTACCAATTTTTGCTTCTTAGTACAATTTCTGGATTTGTATCTAAGTTGACTACAAAATTTGTATTCTTGTAAATCCACGTCATCTCCCCAAAACAACATACATCCCAACCTGCAACAGTCAATTTTCTTAACAAGCAAACCTAGACCTCTAATCAGTTTCTTCATATTGTAAATCCACCATTTTATGGTCAGGAGGCAACAATTCATTGTACCAAGCTAGAATTTTATCAAAACTTCGATAAAAAAAATGACCTTCAGATTTTATGTTTAATATTCGAGCGACCGAAAATAACTGAATTATACTATCACAGTCTGGCCATAATTCTTGATCGGCTGAATTTAGTAAGTTATAGAATTTTATCGCATTTATGTTGGGTTTTTCGACATGAGGTATATTTTTCCTAAAATCAGGTCCAGCTGCATCATATACCATTTGGACATATGGATTATCAGTAACACCTACATCATATGTCATAAATTCACCTCCTCCATCAACTTCACCCACATTTAATTTACTGACATGTTACCCACATTACCCATCGAGGTGCTACAAATTGATGGTTCCCCATGATGTGTCCACTCAAAATAATTTGGAACAAATCATTTTCTTAGCAAGTGGAAATACACTTCATCAATAAGAAAATAACTAATGTGTTTGCACTTTTTGTATGGATATCTAATTTTTAGACCGTTCATGTATACAGGTTGAGAACTTGCATATTCTATAAATAACTGAACTCCTTCCACAAATTCAAGATTTATATAACCATCGGGTGTTTTTCTTCTATACATCAAAGATCTATCAACGTTACTCATAATTATTGCAAATCTGTTATATGAAAAAAGTGACTACGTAATTAGAATTAACTATATCTAGTTAAAAATAAAAAAAATGACATATAAGATATAATGTCAGGCACCAATAAAATCCTAACGTAATACCAATTTATTAATTTAGATTCAATCCAATACTAATTATAATAATTATCATCATTACAACAACAACAACAACAACAACAACAACAACAATAATAATAATAATAATAATAATAATGAAAAATTTAATTCCTCAAATATGCAGCTTTATTATTGATTAATAATAATAATAATAGTAATAATATTCTTAAACAAATTTATTAAGATTATTATATTTTAATAATAATAACAATAATAAATTTATCAGATTATTATTTTAAAAAAATCTGAATAATAATAATAATTGATACGGATTGGATCTCCAGTATTTGGAGGTGTATGTTCGTAATTTTATTAATTTCTTTTAAATAAATTGTTTGTTACCCTACTTTCGCATTTTCGTAAGGGAATTTTGGAATTTAAATAAAAATATATACTTTCGCTGCGTCAATAATATAATTTCATAAAATTATTCATATTATTATTTTATAAAATTAGTTAACATTGTTAAACAATAATAATACTAATAATAATTAACATAACTATTTAATAATAATAATAATAATTCAGATTATTATTTAATAATAATATTTAATAATAATAATAATTATTAATATTATTAACATTATTATTTAATAATAATAACAATAATTAACATAACCATTTAATAGTAATAATAATAATTATTAACATTATTATTTAATAATAATAACAATAATTAACATAGCCGTTTAATAATAATAATAATAATAATAATTATTAACATTATCATTTAATAATAATAACAATAATTAACATAACCATTTAATAATAATAATTATTAACTTTATTATTTAATAATAATAACAATAATTAACATAACCGTTTAATAATAATAATAATAATAATAATAATAATAATAATAATAATAATTAACATAACCATTTAATAATAATATTAATTAAAATTAATATTTAATATTTAATAATAATAATTAACATAACCATTTAATAATAATAATACTAATAATTCAGATTATTATTTAATAATAATAATAATTAAAATTAATATTTAATAATAATAATAATAATAAAATTAGAAAAAACGTAAAACATTACCTCACGGTACGGAGTACCATGGCAACCAAGGAGGAGCGCCGGCGGGGGGAGGCAGAGCCGAGGAGCAGCGGCGGGACGGCAGCGAGGAGATGGGGGGAAAGGGAGGAAAGGGAAGGAGGGAAATTGGGGGGAAAGGGAGAAAATGTGGGAGGGGAGAACAGCGGCGGAGGGGGAGGGTTGATCGGCGTCGGAGAGGGGAGGGGGAAGGTGAGGTCGGCGGAGGGAGAGAGTCACGCAAGAGCTGCCGCGCTGGAGAGAGGAGAGAGGAGAGAGAGTAGAGAGTATTTATATAAAATATTTAGCGACGGAATCAATTTTTCTGTCTCTAAATATAGTAATGAAATAAATTTCCGTCGCTAAAATAAAAATATAATTTTTTTGAAAACTTTTAGCGACGGAAAAATTTTTCGTCACTAAATTAATTTAAAATATTTTATTTTTTTTGGAAATGAAAAATTAATTCCGTCGCTAAATATAGTGACAGAATCAATTCTGTAGTGACGGAAAAAATTCCGTCGCTAAATTAAATCAATAATTTTTTCGCAAATTTTTGGCGACAGTATTTATATTCCGTCGCTAACACTACAAGAAAAATCAAAAATAGAGACGGAAAAATAGAGACGGAATGAATTCCGTCTCTAAATAGAGACGGAAATCATTTTCCGTCTCTAAATAGAGACGGAAAGAAATTTCCGTCTCTATTTAGAGACGGAAATTTCTCTCCGTCTCTATTTAGAGACGAAATTAGTTCCGTCTCTAAATTTGGTCGCTAATTATGGCGCGATTTTTTCCCGCCAAAATTGGAGACGGTATTTAGAGACGGAATAGTTTTTCCGTCTCTAAATAGAGACGGAAAGATTTTCCGTCTCTAAATAGAGACAGAAAATATATACCGTCTCTAAATATAGAGACGGAATAATATTTCCGTCTCTATTTAGAGACGGTATAAATTTTCCGTCTCTAAATAGAGACGGAATGATTTTTCCGTCTCTAAATAGAGACGGAAAATACATACCGTCTCTAAAAATAGAGACGGAATAATATTTCCGTCTCTATTTAGAGACGGTATAAATTTTCCGTCTCTAAAATAGAGACGGAAAAGTCATTCCGTCTCTATTTTTAGAGACGGAAGACGATTTCCGTCTCTAAATAGAGACGGAATTTAATACCGTCTCTAAATTTCGGGTTTTTAGACCTAATTTCATTTCTTTTTTCCTCTTTCTTTTTCCCTCCTTTCTGCTCCCTGTATTCGCTGCCTCCTCCCTCCGTTGCCCGAGCCGTCCATCCGGCGTTTGTTCCCACCGCCGCCCTCTCCCCGTCGCCGTCCAACGACCGGCCTACCCGCCACTGTGCGCCGCTCCTAAATAAGTTAGAATTAGTGGGTATTATGAGAAATAGGAAAAGAAAAGGAAACTGTGGGTATGGAGGCAGAACGGGGAAGAGACCGAAGGAAAGAGAGAGAGATCGGAGAGGGGAAGAGGGAGTGGCTGAGGGGCAGCGCCGGCGACGACACCGGCAACGAATCGCCGACGTTCCCTGCAGCGCAGCTCTCGGCGTTTTCCCTGTCCGTGGCCGTCGTCGTTCCAGGAGAGCGAGAGAAGCACCGTGAGCTTCTCTTGCGTTTTCCGACGAGCTCCGACGGCGAGAGGCGACACGAGCAGTGCGACTGGACTCATGGCGGCAAGGCGAAGCTTTCGGTGGCCGTGGATCTCCCTCAATCGCCGGCGACGAGTAGATCGGAGGAGAAGAAAACCGAACCTACCGACGAAGATTTCAGCGAAATGGAGGGCCTTTTCGGCGCGTGATCACCGGAAAAGGAACCCCGAGGCGTCGAGCTTCCTTCTGATGGTCTTGGTGACTCCGGTGGAGCTCCGGCGAGGCTCCGGCGACCGCGAAAAGACCCAAAATATACAGAAAATAGGTATGTGGCCACCAAACTTATTTTTCTAAGTGATTTTTCTCATAAATTAAAAATCATTGAGAATGATTTTACTGAACACAGAATGTGAACAATATGTTGTGGATTTTTGTTGAAATTTTGGCAGTGTTGTTATGGTTACTCAATTAAATGATAAATTTAGCTACGTTATAGAACATTCCAAAGATGGGTCTGGAATTGGAGCTGCTCTCCTTGCTGCCACGAATTCAAAGTATGATCATGATTATTAGGTTTTTTAATTAACTTATTGCTGAGCATTCTGTAACTTTTGCTTCATTAATTTGAAATAAGAAAAAGGAGAAGAATTAAGAAGATACTGTTGGTTCAGGAATTCGGTTGCAGAATTGTAATTCAACATCAATTGTAGAACAAACAACTCTGTATATTTCATGGTTTTGTGTGATGTAATTTTGTGTCATGTTTGACGCAGCAATGGAGTGGATGATTTCGTTAATTCGGTTTTGTGATTCTTCCTTTGTCTTTATGTAAATAGAGTAAAATGGAAATATATCTTAGCATATGGAATTGAAAGTGAACCTTTTTCAAGTAAATGATAATTACCAATATTAAATTTATTATTGAAAATGGATAAACTGTTATGGTAATGAGTTAGATAAACTCATAGATTATAGCTATAAGTTGATGTAACAATAGTATATGATGAGCAAAAGGTTAACCAGAACACACTTCACTTTTTTATGTGATCATAACTTATATGTTGTACCAACCACAATACAACTTGAAGAAGTATGATAAAAGATAGTTGTTAGTTCTACTAATTGCTCTGTTACAATTCCATTTTAATTTATATTTTGTTGCAATTCAAATCATGATCTTGATATAATTTTATTGATTAGGATAATCTAATAAGGATATGATTTGTCGTATTTTTAAAATAATTTATTCCTATTAATTATACTTGTAACCAAAATTGTATATATTGCCAAGTTATCAATACAATATACATGGGAGATTCAATTCTTCACGTTTCATTCTGCATGGCTATAATATAAATATAAATATAAACTAATAAATGTAAAATAGAATGACACAAATTCTTTTTCTTTTAATAAGAGATTTTAGATACGAATATCGTAAATGCTTGAAAATACAGTTTTATGTGAATTAATATGCATGCATGATTTCAATATTGATTAGTTTATATTTTATATACGCATATTCTTACAAAATAAGATATGCATGTAAGCATGTGTGTGTATAAGTAATTTCGAAGAGTTTGGTTGTATTAAATGCAATTGTTGTCCAAATGAGTTAATATGTTCGAATTTTGGAATTTAGGATGGATAATGATTTGAGATGATTGAAACTATAATTATACAATTAGGTACTAATTGAGTTGTGATATATTTTGATTTTGTTGTAATTCAATAGTAACGACTATGCTATTATTAACGATACTGTATTAACGGAATATCACTTTAAGGGATAAATTCACAGCTGGTGGTGATTTTATCCGTTAAATTTAGATGTTTGATGTGAATTGATAAATTTTTTATTACAATGAGTATGTTGTGAAGTTGCGATTGGTTGATATTTTACCGAAGTGTTAAAATTGCTAATGTTTGACAGGGGGATAGGGACCCGTATAGGGGAAACTCTGTCCGTTTTTTTACAAAATATTTTTGGTTTTAATTTAGGGAAATTAATCATTATGTAAAACTAATTAGGGATTAAAGCGAAATAGTAGGCTAGAGAATTGAGTTCAAATTAAATACTAACTTCGACCTTATGATTTTTTCTAAGCAGTTTAATATTAATGAGTAATATGGACAGAAGTTGGAGACGGTCGGCGTATTAATGAGGTCATTGAGCTACGCGGTACGGTCGGCGTACTAATGGATCGTATCAATATGCTGGAGGACTTCATTAGCCGTACATTACCTGTTGACCCGCAAGTACCGTCTGCTGGTCGTCCGCATTCTCCTCCATCTTAGTTATTATTTTTAGAATTTTTATCTTTTTTTTATTTGTAATCTCACTACACTTTTTATATATTAATACATTAAATAATACAATATTTTCATATTTATTTATTGTTTATTTAATTTTTTTCATTATATAAAATTAAGAATAATTTAAATTTAATATTATTTATTTTTAATATATAAAAAAAATCAATAAATTAGAGACAAAAATTCATTATATAAAATTAAGGAATATTTAAATTTAATATTATTTATTTTAATATATTAAAAAAAATTCTAAAAAAATAGAGACGGAATTCATTTTCCGTCTCTAAAAATAGAGACGGAAAAACTTATTCCGTCTCTATTTTTAGAGACGGAATTGAGTTTCCGTCTCTATTTTTAGAGACGGAATAGTGCTTTCCGTCTCTATTTTTAGAGACGGAAAGCACTATTCCGTCTCTATTTTTAGAGACGGAAACGTTCCTTCCGTCTCTAAAAATAGAGACGGAACATTTTGGTCTCTAATTTTTAGAGACCGACGAAATAGAGACGGAAAATTTCCGTCTCTATTTCCGTCTCTATTTTCAATTAGAGACGGAATTCCGTCTCTATTTTCCGTCTCTATTTCTCAGATTTCTTGTAGTGTAAATTTCGTCCTTTGGTGCCACATTTAGTGACGAAAAATTTTTCTGTCACTGATTTTCGTCGCTAAATTTAGCGCGCCATTTGCGGCTACAGAAATTTTTTTCTGTCGCTATTTATTTTTTCATCGCTAAATAGCGTATTCCGTCGCTAAATAATTTCCGTCCTAAATTTCATATTTTCTTGTAGTGAATATACTTTGCAAAATTCAAGCTAGTAAGCTACTGGGAACTTGAAAGCCGAGAAATTTAGAGCTAACTACTGTGACGAACAGATCAAAAGAAACACATTTTCGAGATTTAGTGATCACTAAACTGCTCAAGAACTAGAAAGAGATACCCACTTAAATGTCAGAAACAATGAAAAAGTTGGATTTTTTTATTCTTGAAGTTCAAGAAAATAGTAACAGCAGCAAGATTACTCTCATAGCAAGAGAGAGAAAAGTGGAAATTTTCAGGGAAGATAGATAGAATTAAATAAAACAAAGAAGAGATGGGGAAAGAACCGAGAAGTTTCTATATATGGAGATTAGAAGGAAGATAAAATCAATGTTTTTAAAATCGGACCGGATATCGACTCGACTTGTCAATTGCTTGACTCGAAATTTTTATTTTTTTAAATATAATTATTTATAAAAAATTAAAAATATGGTATATAAAAGACACACTTAAACAATCTACTAATTATCAAATATCAATATATTAATTTTTATTTTATTATTTTATTTTTTTAGCAATAATAGTAAATCATTAAACGCTGCAGCTGGATTTTTCTATTAAATAGTTAAATTTATAAATAAAATACATTTTTAAATTTCTAAATTTTTTAATATTAATTTCAATTATAAAATTTATTTTTTATGACGTTACCTAAAGGTAATATTTTTATAATTATCATGTTTATCTTTATTTTCTTTTTAATATGTCATTACATTTAAATTATAGTTATTCAATATCTAAAAAATATAAAATAAAAATATAGTGTAAAAAATTTCACATAATTTTCAATTTTATCAAGTTTAATATTAATATGAATTGATTTTATCATTAAATATAAATTTTTAGTCGAACAATATCAAACAACTATTAACCCGAATTATAAAAATATATTTTATAAAAATATAAAAATATAATTTATGGTATATTAGATTTTTTTCCGTACAAGCATATTTTTTTAGTCTAACCCGGTTTTTTCACTGTGCAATTCGATTTTCTCCAAATTTCAGTTTTCATATTGGTTGGAACCAATTTTTTCGATTCGTTACTGAACCGATTTAGCCGACCGGTCCGATTTTCAAAACAATGGATAAAATAAAGGCATGGAATAGATTCAAACTTATAGAGCCAAGAAAAAAAGGGAAAAAGATAAAAATGGTGTTTTTAGAAAATTTATTTTTGAATTTAATGTATTTTTTGAAATTTTTGTAGTATTGGGGTTTAGTTAGAAACTGCAGTTGCTGCTGTTTCTAAAATTTATTTATTTATATCTTGAAGCTGCCAGTCTACAACTTCTTAAAAGCCAAAAAGCATAAGCTTTTTGTTTTTTTTTTAAACAAAATGTTGAAGCTGCAGTCCTGCAGCTTGAAGCTGTGGGTTTGCAGCTTTTAATTTTTTTAATAAATTATTATTTATTTAAAAATAAATAATAGTTAATATTTTTTTATTCAAATATTTACAAGACTAATACAAATATAAAAATTTTATTTTAGACATATATTAATTTGATTTTTTTTAAAAATATTTACAAATTAAATTAATAAAAAATTATTACATATTGCAAGTATTACATTTTTCAATTTGTTACTATAATTAATTTATAAATATATTTATTTACTATACAATATTTTGTATAATTAATTTATAAATATATTTATTTATTATATAATAGTTTGTACTTTTAATTAGTTTAACTATGGCTTTTCTTTTTTGTTATTGTAAAGTGAAAACCATTGGAAGTGTACCGAATTGATTAGAAGTATCTTCTTGCATGTTACTTCATTCTTCTTACTTAAGTTGTAAATTTCACTTAATATTGGAATTAAAAGAAATGATAAAAAAAAATCTTGATTTTATAAAAAAATAATTTTAATTGACTAATTTATCTTTTTCTAATTAGAAATATACCATTTAATTTTTACATAATTATTACTTTATTAAATGTAGCATTGCATAATAAATAGGGATAGTAAATTTTTCCTCAAATTCTTAAAATAACATTTAATGTGGGATAAAATAAAATTAAAAAATGACTATTTAAAATGAGACCGAGGGAATAGTAAATAGTTAATATCATGTACATAAAAATTTAATGGATCAAATCAATATAAAAATGTCATGTAAGCTAAATTAATTAAAAAAATAATATAATATAATAGTAATTAGCACGTATAAATAACATTTCGTTATTGGTTTGATTTCTAAAAAATTAATTAACCAATTATAAATTAGAATTTCTATATTTTTTTCTATGTTGTTGACAGCAAAAACTTTTGAAGGAACTCGTGCCAAAATCTTTAAATTGTCATCACTATGTGTTGGTAAAAAAATGTCATCTAATTTTATCTTTTCCACGTTGAAAAAGAATAACAAATATTACACTATTCTATTCGTGTCCAATAAAAATATGCCCATATCTCTTTTTAATCTATTAATGGAGTATACTTTATTTTACAATATAGTTAATTTGCAAACGGTTTATATATGTGACTATTTAATGAGCATTATATATTATCAATATAATACATAAGGATCGTTATTTAATTTTGCGATAGGTTTGTAGTAATATGGGGTCATATTAACTGTTTTTTCTTTTAATCATATAAGAATAAAAGTAGCTTTGAAAGGAGAGCAAGCGAATAAGTATTCATTCACGCATGAGCAGTTACTGGTTACTCTGGTCAAAGTTATTCCATTTTCTTATATCATTATGCTGTGCACGTGCATCACGAATATTAATATTTGATAAAATGATTATAATTCATGAATCGGGCATAGGTTCTTACTTTTACAGCCATTAATCAATTAATTAATTAGGGACATTCATGCATCATTTTAATTGGCTTCATCTATTGGATTGGATGTATATATCCACTTACTTTCATTTCAATCTTTTTCTTTGACTACGTTAGCTGCCCATAATGATAGAAAAGTATTGTTTGGAATTGGGATAAATCAAATTCCTCTTAAGGTTTTTTAAGTGGTCAGGCCGCCGCAATTGAATTTTGTGAATAAAACTTTTGCTAAAATTAACATTTGAAGGATATCACGACTCTCGTCGATTATATGGGAGAGTGAGTGAGGGAGACTGATTCTTCATCTGGATTTTGGAGACTCATTGCTCATTCAACTGCAATTCATTGCAAATTTAGCGCTGGCCGTATAGGTAGTTATCTTTTTAAGTTAATTTACTCTTCCATTCAATGTGCAGGATCTTTTTATTTTATTTTATTTTGGTTAAATGAATATGCAGGATCGAGCCAGGAAACTTAAATCTCTTCATATTCATAGCCAAAAAAAATAAGGACGAAAATATGGACTCTTGCAAAAGATGCAATTCGGCTATTATAACCTTAATTGACTGTATATATCCACAAAACATAAACTGAAATTCACAAAATATATTTCTAAATAGGCTAATAATTTTCCATGCATGGCTTCCACTTTACAATTAAAAAAAAAAATAGAAACAAATGTGCAACAAACTACAATCGAGGCTTTGGATTCTTAATCAAAACCACCACCACGATCCTCTTCCTTATTGTGTTGTTTATTTAATCAAATAATCAACAGTTTGTATAATTATGCATAAGTAATACTATTTAATTAGATTTCAGCAAATGCAACCGTCTTCTTACCATCATGAGCCTTCCTGAAGAAATGCTTCACATAATCGGAGTACAGAAAGTTCTTATACTTTGGCTTCTCACCGGTTGCCAGGATTTCCGGCAAAGGTCCGATCACATCACTGGGTTTGGGGTTAACGAAAATGGGAATGGAAATTCGGTTGTGACGTCCACTAGCAATGACACAGTGCTCAACACTTTTGAACCTGCCATTGCTAAGAATCTGCAAAGCATCACCAACATTGATGACTAGAGAACCTTGGATCGGAGGAACATGAACCCATCCATCTTCTTCCCCTTTCCCTTCGTTTACTCTGACGTATAGCCCTCCGATTTCATCCTGAAGAAGAAATGTGAGTGATGACACATCTGAGTGTCTTCCAACCCCAATTGTTAGGTTTGGATTTGGGCATTTTGGATAGTAATTCAGATTTATCCTTTTCGATCCCATCAATTTTGATTCTTTCTCCTCATCTATTTCCCTCACCCCCAGCTTCTCCATTAAAGCTTTCATAAGCGTTCTGCAAAGAACTTCCGATCTCTTCATATACTCGAGGCATTCATTCATGCAAGCAGAAGGCCATAAGGAAGAAGCTTCGTCTTCAGAGACATAAAAGAGGCTAAGATAATCCTTCCATTCGAGAGCTTTCTCTGCATTTGGACTAAAGCTGGTTCCATATCTCACGTTGTTACTTGAAGAAATTTCTTTGGAGAATTGGTTCTTCTCCGATGCGGGTAACCCAAAGAAACGATGGGTTGCATCCTTAACGCCCTCAAGAACTTCAAGTGGAACTCCATGGTTAACAATCTGAAAGAATCCAAATTTCTCAGCAGCTTCGCACACAGATTCAGCAATGTTAGGGTCATTGTCCCAATTGGACATGTCGATGACAGGTATGGAATCTTGGGGGATGATATTGATGAGTGCTTCTTTAGGTTGGAGATACTGCCTTGGTAGGCTTTTGAGGTTCATATCAGATAAACCCTTAACGCCATTTCCATGCTGAATCACAAATTGGTTCAGATCAAAGGAGGTATTATCAGCTGCCAATGTTGGTGCCATTGCTTTAACTATCAATATTAAGATTACGTAAAAGAGAAATCGGGTTTATTGATGGAAAGGAGATAGTTAGTGAAGCTGTGGCTGAAGTTGTGAATATCGGACTCCCGTGCAATGCTATTTATAGGGCTTTCTCAAGGAATAAAAGCACATGTGATTTGTGAAATTAAATTACTTTAAAGTATTTTGAAGACCTCACCAACCCTTTTCTCCGTCCATTTTACGGAGTAAAATAAAAATATACCTAACCAACAACCCATTATCCATTTGGGTGCCTTCTTAGAATCTCGTCTGAAACCCGCGTTGGTTGACTAGACTAGTCTATGTAAATCCAATTAAGAAACCTACACTACACTACGAATTATTGAAATTGGTATTATTTCTTTTTTTTTTGATAAATAAATAACCTTTATAAAAGAAAAGATCACGAACAAGGGGTATAGAATCCCAAACTTTAGTAGGGCTAAATAAAACTGAAGCTCTAGCTAGATTGTGCGCTTCAGAATTATTGTTCCTACTAACCCAAGCAATATTAATATTTTGTCTACGAAAAACAAGAAATTTACAATCAGAAATGATACAACCAAATTCTGAAAAATTTTATGCAGTATTTCCAAAAGCAAACGAGATTTCTTGTGCATCCGTGTAAATGATACCTTGAGAGTGCATATTACAATCAATCCATGATAAAACCGAGCGAAGAGCTAAACCTTCCGCTATGTGAGGAGAAAACATCCCTTTCCAGTGACCCGAGAGAGCCTTTATAAACTGCCCGTTAGAACCTCTAAACACCGCCTCATAGCCACATCTATGCCTATCTTCAAAAATCGCTGCATCCACCTTACAAAACCAAACTACCTCCCTGTCCTCAATAGGCACATCAGAAGCTACTGCCCTATTGTTCAAAGGAACAAACACTGAATTAAGAACTTCCTTTGCTGCTTTCCACTCCCCCAAGAAAGACAAGGCTGTGTGAACAATTAAATGGGGAGCAGTCAATACATTTTGCCACACTAATTTGTTCCTGACATTCCATAATTGCCACAATATCATACTCATCTCTTCCACTTTGCTCAAGCTAAAAGATTTAAAAATATTCGAAAGAACATCAATTAAAGAATCCCCAGAAATTCGAATATCAATATCATAGCAACCCCACACCTCTTTCGCAAAAGAGCACCCAAATAAGACATGGTAAAGATCCTCAACTTGATCACAGAGCAGACAAGAAGGGGTAATATCAATACCCTTTTGAGCCAATCTAATTCGAGCAGGTAAGACATCCCGACCAACCCGTCACAAAAAATTAAGCACTTTAGGGGGAATCTTCAACTTCCACATAACCTGCCAAAAATCATTATGAACAATATGTGATGCCCTACTCATTCTAACAGCCACGTGGTATCCACTCTTAACATTATAGCAACCTCTTTTATCAAAGTGCCAAACCAATCTATCACATTTATTAAACAATGGTAGAGAAATTTTTAAGATGTCATAGATATCATCAACAATACAAAACTCAACAAGCTTGTCAACATCCCATTCATTCCCGTTATCCTTCAAAAAAGCTCTCACTTTAACATTTTCATCCACAAAATCCGTACCTTCACTGACAAAGAACTTACCTTCCCTAGGAATCCAAGGATCTTTCTTGAAGAGAATCGATTGTCCATTCCCAACTTGCCATCTAACACCTTCAACAAGTAAAGATTTTGCTTGAAAAATACTTTGCCAAGTAAAACTAGGATTAGATCCCAGTTGAGCTTTCAAAAAATCCCCATCCGGAAAATATTTGGCTTTGAAAATACGATAAGCAAGAGTATTTTTATTATAAATAATCTCCAACCTTGTTTAACCAACATAGCTAGATTGAAACAATGCAGGTCACGAAACCCCATCCCCCCTTCACATTTATTATAACTCATATTTTTCCAAGCCAACCAGTGAATATTTTTCTCCCCAGTCTTCTTTTTACCCCACCAAAATGAGCTCATCATCTTCTGTAGCTCATCACATATAGACTTAGGCAGCTGGAAAACACTCATACAATAAGTAGGAATGGCTTGGGCAACCGTCTTTAACAATATTTCCTTACCTGCTCGAGATAGCAATTTATTGTTCCAAGTTGAAATCCTTTGTGCCAGTTTATGCTTCAAAAAACCAAAAATGGCTCTTTTACTCCGCCCAATTAAAGAAGGAAGGCCTAAATAGCGACCATGATTAAGAGGGGCATTAACCTCGAGAATATCAAAAATATTTCTCCTAACCTCAGCTGTAACATTGGGGCTAAAAAAAATTCTAGATTTTTGAAAATTAATGGATTGTCCCGAGGCTAACTCATACTTTTTTCAGAATAGATTTAATCATATTACCCTCACCCTCCACCGCCCTAAAGAAAAATAGGGAGTCATCTGCAAAAAATAAATGAGATACCCTAGGCCCCCTTAGATTGGCTCTACACCCTTGGATACAACCTCTCATCTCCGCATCTTTAAACAGACTAGAGAGACCCTCAGCATAGATGATAAATAAATATGGCGAAATAGGATCACCCTGTCTTAGCCCCCTCTCAGGAACAATAGGCCCTATCTCCATACCATTAAACAGGAAAGTATACTTAACACATCGAACACACATCATCATCAAATCAACCCACCTTCTAGAAAAACCCAAACTGAGAAGAACCCTCTCTAAATAACTCCAATCCACCCTATCATATGCTTTACTGATATCAATCTTAAGAGCAGCTAACCCCTCTCGACCCACTCTATTATTTTTCATTCTATGAATCAATTCAAAAGCTACTAAAACATTATGAGTAATCAACCTCCCAGGAACAAAAGCAGACTGACTTTCAGAGATAATTTTTGGTAACACTATCTTCAATCTATTAGCCAACACCTTAGAAACAATTTTATAAAGGACATTACACAAAGCAATCGGCCTATAATCCTTAACAGATACAGGATTGTTAATTTTTGGAATGAGAACAATCAAAGTATCAGTAAGGGTTTCAGGAAATGTACCAGTATGCAGCCATTGTTGACAGCCAGAAACAACATCTTGCCCTATAATATTCCAGAATTTTTAAAAAAATGCCGGATTGAGGCCATCTGGTCCAGGAGACTTATCTGGATGCATTTGATGTTGGGTTTTAAACAGAATAATGCAAAATTAAACGCAGCGGAAAATAAAACCCGAAAAAAACAGGATCCATGTATTTCGATTGATTCAAATGGAAGTGATAAGATTTACTAACCTTTTGGGTGTGGGAATTCGGATTAAACACCTTTAAATCGAACTGAAGACGCTGCCTTTAACACGAACGTCATCTACTGGTATCCACACGCACGAACAAAATGAACCGAAGTCGCAGGGTTGCTAGTTCCCTTTTAGATGCGAATGGATTTTTACGATTTTCTTTCCTTCTCAAGGAAGAACAATGGTGGCTGTATTTTTCTTTTCAGAAAATTAGCTTTTGTTTTCTTTTCTTCTTCTCAATAAGAAGATATGCTAGCTAGGGTATCCAATGTTGGTATCCTATGTTGGCATCCAATGTTGGTATCCAATGTTTTTAACACCTTAAAACTCTCATTCCTTATGAAAAACGGAAATTGAGTTTTGATAAGAGTTAATAACAAGAGATAATAGCCCAATAGCCCAATAAAATCCATATTGTTCATTTTGGTCTTGGTGTGTGACCCAATAGGTTTATATTATGTTGGCAGTGGGCCTTATCCCATAATAAGCCCACAAGTCATAATTGGTCTCTAGCAAGACATTATGACTACCCAAATAATATAAATATCGTTAGTCCGATTTTAACCTGTCAATAGAACATGTTATTATCCTTTTATCACACGATACCTTATTTGAACATAAGTCATGGTACATGTCAAACTTATATTGTTCAAACATTTAATTTCCCGATCACTAAGTAGACTGATAAATTCAAATGATATTGATGACACTATCAATTCATTCGAGCACGGCCATGCATTTTACAGTCCTACTTATCGAGGGGCCCAACAGATATCTCTCTCATAAGAGAGGGACAAATTCCATCTTAATTATTCACTTTCCTCCGCATAATTCTCATTATGTCCGATCATAAACTTTATAATTATCCGATTAAAGATAACGTTTGATTATGTCAAAACATAATGATCCTTATGTAGGAAACTATGATAACCTCAGGTCAAAGGATTCAATAATATATCTATTATAAGATCACTTATGACACTGTCCCATGAAGTGATCTTACAGTGGGTCTATCCAGTACTTTGTTCTCTAGAAAGTACCTATAGATTTGATTTATATCATTATATATATAATCATCCCATGATTATCAATTCAAATCTTTACTAGTCTTAATTTATCTTTATACCCTTTATTGATAAATGACTAGGGACAACATGAATAACATTGTTATTCATAAACATTACAATAATGTAACATGCCAATAATATCAATGCGAAGAAAACCATTATATAAATGAAAATGTAATGATTACATCAAGGTCCAAATGTTTGGCCTAGGGCATAACCACTAACATTTGAAACACAACACTCCGAAATTCTTCTTCCAGAAAAGGCCTGAGAAGAGCTTCATTATCTGCTTCTGTAACCCTTTTCTCCATCAGCTCAGTAAGCCAATCAAACTCAGAAATGGACCCTTTGAAGATGTTAGAATAATATTCCAGCACTAGCTTCCCGATACCAGCTCCATCAGATACCTGATTACCCTTATCATCTTGAAGTGCCGAAATATAGTTCATTTTTCTTCTTGAATTGGCTTGGGCATGAAAATATTTTGAATTACTATCACCATGCTTCAACCAGAAAATTTTTGCTCTCTGCCTCCATTTTAAATCTTTTGTTCCAGCAGCAAGTTGTACTTAGTTTTTAACTCTTTCATAGCTACCCACCTCTGTAAATCACCACTCCCATTATACCTCTCAAGCTCCTTCTCAATCTCCCTCTTCCGATTCTTGTATTGAGCAAAACGGTCCTTACCCCACCTCTCCAACAACTCACAACAGCTAGACTTCCTCTCCATGACGCCTATACTTTCCGATTGAACCCATCCTTCCTTAACAACGTTAACCACATCAGCATCTAACAACCATCCATTCTCAAATCTAAATCTCTTCCTTCTACCCAAATTAAAGTTTTTATTCAGGTCAATTAGAAGAGGAGAGTGATCCGAGGTAGGAGATACTAGTACCTGAAGAAAACAATTTGGGAACGTTGACAGAAAGCTAGCGTTTCCCATTCCTCTGTCTAACTTCTCACGAACCCAGTAACCTTCATTTTTGCGCCTTTCCCAAGTAAAAGTCGATCCACTCGATGGAAGGTCAGATAACCCACAATCCTCTAAAGCTGCTCGAAATCCATTAATAAGATAAGGAGGATGAATCCCCCCACCGATCTTCTCCGAAGGATCCAATATGTCATTGAAATCACCTGTAATTAGCCAAGGTTGAGAAAGTGATTTACCCCTGCCCAAACAACGAAGCAGCTGCCAAGAATCTAACCTTCTATTTCTCTCAGGAAACCCATAAAAACCAGACAAGGCCCAAGTCATCCCATCCAGCCCATTAACAAATAACTCAATGAATTGTTGGTGAAAACTTTTAATTTGAACATCAATAGATCTTTCCCACATGATGGCAAGACCCCCACTTCTGCCGAGCCTAACCACCACAAAACAATTCTGAAAACCCAGACAAGAACTTACTTCTTCAACTTTATTCTTATTAACCAACGTTTCCATAAGAAATACTATACTAGGCTTATAGCGAAAGACAATGTCTTTCAAAAAATGAACTGTGCGAGGGTTGCCCAAACCTCGACAGTTCTAACTTATGAGCTTCATTGCGAACGGCTGGCCTGCTTAACAGGACCTGCCGCTGATGATGAGCCATGAATGTTGTGGTTCATGGAAGACCCATTGCTTGAATCCGAGTTCACAGAAACAAACAATGAGGATTGGTGTCTAGGCCTCTTATTTCCTTCTTCTAGGCCCAACGGACTGTTCTCCAACTGATGGCCCATTACATCCTCAGCCCTAAAGCCCATTTCATACTCCATACTATTCACCTTATTTCCCACTCCATAATCCCGAGAATCCTGCCCTTTATCAGCTCCCACTAATTCAGTTGAGCCATAATTCAAACATTTTGACTTACCCAATATGTTATCTACTTCCCCCATTTCAGCCGCAGAATTAGCCATCAATAATCCACCCTCATCCCGTAGCCATGAACTCATCCTGAAATTATTCCGGCGAGGTTGAACTTTAATGTCATCATTCCACTGCAATGTCAACTTCATTCCTCCAGGTTTTGTTCTCAACCAACAGCAGCTATCAATATGCCCCAGTTTACCACAGAGATAACAAAAAACTGTTAAACGCTCATACTTGAATTTAACAAAGTGCTCTGAACCATCTGCCCTGATAATCTTTTTATGTCTCATTACTGGCTTGTGAACATCTAACATTACTCTTATACGCATGAATTGCTCCATTCTACCAGTAATAATTTTAGTGTCATATTCCATAAACTCTCCAATCAGCATGCCAAACTTCATCGCCATTTTGTCATTCATAAATCCCGGAGGTAGCTCATGTACTTGAACCTAGAAAGCACATTTATGAAGGGGGACTATTTTTGGATTCTCTCCTATTTGAACTCTGTATAGTAACAGCAAATGCCTATTGAAAGTCCAAGGTGAACCCAGCAGTATCCGCACAACGTCACATTCATGAAAAAAACGAAACAAATATCTCCCCTCTCCCAGATTCGTTATATTGACCCCACCAATAGGATGCCATAGATCCGCCATTGTGTTTCGCATGTAATCGAAATTGATAACTGCTTCTGTGAGGAACCTACCAACCACGTTAATCCCCATTCTACCTTGGCTATCGATGTCCAAATCTTCCACTTTCCAGCCATCTTCCTCATCTTTACTGATATTCAAGTGTGCCATTTCATCCTCCATTGGATTAAACAATGGAAGAAAGGAACTAGTAACAAGGAAAAGAAAACTAAGACGTGTCACTTGGACAGACTAAAAGCTACAGAGAGCACAAACATAACTAGATTAGAGGCTATTGACTCATAATATATCTTTTTTTTTTGAATGCAAATTAAACTTTCATTAATATAATAAAAAATACATCTGTAAAGTACAGCTAAGCTTATAAAAGTTAAAAGTACATAAGATGTATGAAATAAATGAAGTTACTGGATTATATCTCTGAACTTTTTCGACAATAACAGTGAATAATGGTAACATGCGGTGCGCAATCTGGCTATCAGCGGGAAACTCCGTCCATCTGTTGTTCAAAGGAAAACTTCCATAAAAGAAGACTATCAAACTTCCATAACGGAAGACAATCCAACTTCCATGAAGGAAGATCACAACCTCCAAATTTGGAGAACAAATTTTCATAATAAAAATTTAAATTGCACTCAATTTTAATTAAAAAACTAGATCTAAATAAAAATTTCAGATTTGATAAAAAATAAACTCGAAATAAAAACACAGAAAATTTAGATCTGAGGTTATAAAAACAAAAAAATACAAAAAAATAAAAAACAAATAAAAACTAAATCAGATCTGTATTTATTGAAACCAAAAACACAGAAACAAAAAACAAAGGGTTTCAGATTTAACACAATAATCCAAAAACGAAAGAAAAACACAAAAAAATTCAAATCTGAATTTATTAAAACAAATAACACACTCAAAAACACAAAAAAACAACGAATAAAATTAAAAATTCAGATCTGTACTGATCTGAAAATTATTATAGAAATAGAAGAAAAAAGATGAGGGACTGCCGCCAGAAAATGAAGTGACGGCAGCCCCAAAATTAGGTTAATAATTTGGCGGCTATGGAACCCAGAGAGCGAAAGAGAAAAAGAAAGAGAGAGTTTTGTAGGTTTCCGACTCATAATATATCTTATGACTCCCGAAATTGGTATTATTTCTTATTATCATTAAATTGGGACGAGTTCATTAGTTTGATTAACAATACGACATATTATTTCTTAAATCTCTAAATTAATTCCTAATTATATAGAGTTCGTGAAATGCATCTCCTTTCCTCCACCAATAGACCACTTACGGTTGACTTGAATATCACTTGGCTTGTTTTTTTTTTTTTTTTCCTTTTATAAGTTTATTTACATTTAAAAAGAAACAATCACTTTAGATGCCTAATTAAAACTATTTTTTTTTTATAGAAAAAATAAAATTATTTAAATATTGTCGAATAAAAAAAATCTCTTTACCTAAAGTCCCAAATAAATTAGTTCAAGAAAAAAAAAGAATAAATAAGAAGAATTAGTTAGCAAAGACTCTTAATCAGCCAAGTAAAATAAACAAATAAAAAAAATCTTTTCCAAAAGTCATAAATAAGTTTATAAAATGAGTAGAAAAAAGCCCAGCTCAGCTCCCAACAGGAGCACGTAACCTTCGTAATTTATCAACCTGATGCACGAATATTTCCCCAAGTGCATACGGCTAAGACTATTTTATTTTATTTTTATTGTTTTGCCAGAATTTTGTTTTTAGTTCAAAATAAACGGCTAACATTGGGGTGGAGCCTAGACTTTTAGGTTAGTTTCAATATCTCAAGTTAGAGATAACATCATTACATATTCCTACGAATTAATTGGTCCAATTATCATATATATTTTCAATTGAACCAAGTTCATAGGACCTGCCCATTAAATAAATCAATTGTACAAAGTTAAAGGCTAAATTAATGTGGTCTAAGTAAATAGCCTTAATAAGAATCATACTAATTAAGCCAATGGAATTTCAATGTGTCCAATTATTACTCTTCCATTTATTTCTCTTACAGCCAAGAGCCATCAAGCTGATGCATCTTACAATTATCAGTTGTGAAATGTTCTTTAAATGGGCATAGCACTCATTCTTCAGCCACAACCTCAATTAATAATAAGGGTACATTAATTGGATCTGATTAGCTCAATTTGAGCTATTTAGCAAAGTGCAACTTCCATAAGACTTTTACTAGATGCAAATTTATAAATTCTCAATTATTAAATTTCATAAACTAATCAATGAGATGTAACTAAAATGATAATAATTTTGAATTATAAAATGTACAAAAATATTGTAATTGTTGAAAAAGTTTTATGAACTTCTTCAGTGATAAATGGTAAAAATATATTTACAGCTATAACTTTTTGACTTGATCCATATCTTAAAGTGCAACTGATGGCCAATAGCTGATAGACAATTCATATTATTAGTAAAACTCTATAGAGTTGTTTCTAATAGATTTTAAAATTATTTTTTATAATTTTTTATGAATATAATTTTTTATTTTGTTTTCATACTTTTTTATAGTGCATAAATAAATAAATAAATAGATAATATAATATAAAAATTAATAGATATATAAAGTGACAATTAAATGTAAAAAAAATAATTAATAAATATAAATTTCAACAAATTTAGTTAATTAATATAAATTTGCAAAGAAGAAATACATTACTACCGAATCACTGTGTCTATTATATCTTATTGAACTACGTTGATATCAAAAATAGCCAGTGATGCAATTTTATGTTTACTGTCAAACTAAAATCTAAAGAGCAGATCGTTTGTTCCATTAACTTTAAAAATAAGAGCATGTTTAATCGGTATATATATATATATTAAAGTGATAACAAAATTTAGTGGGGTCATGAGGTATTATTATATTGTGATTTTCTTTTATATTGAGTGTCAAACAATTCTGAAGGAATAAATTGAAAAGAAATAAAACTTTATAGAATTAATATATATATATTTAACTAATTAAGTCAATGGGGTCAATAGACCTCACTGTAGCTACATCTCTGTCCATAATGGTCTGATTGTGGAGGTAATTTTAGCACTGTCTATTTCTATATACGCAAGCCTATAAATATCTATACTTTGATTAATACCCAATGTCATTAAAACTGAATTAATTTGATTAGGTTTATTTATCAAAATTTATGATGGCCCGTCAATTCTGACCAATTCTGCAATTTGTCTCTTTTTTTTTTTTTGTCTTGTTCCTTATCTCTATTATTATTATTATTATTATTATTATTATTATTATTATTATTATTGTTGTTGTTGTTGTTTGGCACCTGTCTTGTTGCTTATCTTGCCTCTAAACTCTCTGTTATCAATCAAATTTTATAAACTGGGAATAAGGATAATTAATGATAAAAATAAAAGAGGTGCAACTAAAATATCTTTCAAACTTATTTAAGTTTTTAATGGTTAAATTAAATTCCATTTTACAATAAGAAACAAACCAATAGTTGAACTAAACAAAATATGATCCTAATATAAAATACTAGCTATTTAATTAGATTTCAGCAAAAGCAACCGTCTTCTTCCCATCATGAGCCTTCCTGAAGAAATGCTTCACATAATCAGAGTACAGAAAGTTCTTATACTTTTGCTTCTCACCTGTGGCCAGGATTTCCGGCAAAGGTCCGATCACATCACTGGGTTTGGGGTTAACGAAAATGGGAATGGAAATTCGGTTGTGACGTCCACTAGCAATGACACAGTGCTCAACACTTTTGAACCTGCCATTGCTAAGAATCTGCAAAGCATCACCAACATTGATGACTAGAGAACCTTGGATCGGAGGAACATGAACCCATCCATCTTCTTCCCCTTTCCCTTCGTTTACTCTGACGTATAGCCCTCCGATTTCATCCTGAAGAAGAAATGTGAGTGATGACACATCTGAGTGTCTTCCAACCCCAATTGTCAGGTTTGGATTTGGGCATTTTGGATAGTAATTTAGATTTATCCTTTTCGATCCCATCAATTTTGATTCTTTCTCCTCATCTATTTCCCTCACCCCCAGCTTCTCCATTAAAGCTTTCATAAGCTTTCTGCAAAGAACTTCCGATCTCGTCATATACTCGAGGCATTCATTCATGCAAGCAGAAGGCCATAAGGAAGAAGCTTCGTCTTCAGACACATAAAAGAGGCTAAGATAATCCTTCCATTCAAGAGCTTTCTCTGTATTTGGACTAAAGCTGGTTCCATATCTCACGTTGTTACTTGAAGAAATTTCTTTGGAGAATTGGTTCTTCTCCGATGCGGGTAACCCAAAGAAACGATGGGTTGCATCCTTAACGCCCTCAAGAACTTCAAGTGGAACTCCATGGTTAACAATCTGAAAGAATCCAAATTTCTCAGCAGCTTCGCACACAGATTCAGCAATGTTAGGATCATTGTCCCAGTTTGACATGTCGATCACAGGGATGGAATCTTGGGGGATGATATTGATGAGTGCTTCTTTAGGTTGGAGATACTGCCTTGGTAGGCTTTTGAGGTTCATATCAGATAAACCCTTAACGCCATTTCCATGCTTAATCACAAATTGGTTCAGATCAAAGGAGCTATTATCAGCTGCCAGTGCTGGTGCCATTGTTTTAACTATCAAGATTAAGATTATGAGAATTGGGTTATTGAAGGAAAGAAGATAATTAAACTGAGGCTGAAGTGGTGAGTATCAGAATAGCATGCACTGCTATTTATAGATGCTTCATGATAATTTTAATTTATTATATATATATTAAGCATAGTCAAAAGTGAGCTTACTACTAACCCAACAATGTTAGTGGAGTTAAATATTTGAATATTGTAGACGACAAACAACTCTATTATTTGACCGAGTTAACACCATCAATGTTTGACTGAGTTGTGCGAAATTTCTAGGAATTTAACTCTTTGTAATTTCAGAAACTATATATTTGCATTTTTAGGACATCAAAATATATATCATTGATGTTAATATAGATTTAGACTAACAATTAATTTTAACGTATCAAACTTAATCCTTCATTTCATAAATATTGTGATGGAATATAAACTGAAATGCTTAGGTTATATTTTTTTGTCAAGAAGACTGCGAATAAATCATGCATTAAATATTATTGATTTTTTTCATTTATTAATTTAATTTGTTTATGGCCGAAATAGTATATGTGAGCATGATTGGTTAACCGGTTCATGACAACCAGTCCATAATTCCCAGTCCATTAATATCGGTTTTTTGAAATTTCAGTTCATTACCATCAGTTAACCAGTCAATCGGTTTCGAATTTTCGGATCGGTTATCCAATATTTTTCGGTTAACCACTATAATTATAAATATATTCATAAATAAAATTAAAATATTCAACATACTTAAAAATTAAAATTTTTTCACTATAATATAACATTATTGTTGTTAAAATAAAAATATTTGGTGGATACAAGCAAATTTGTTTTTAAAATTTAATATTTAATAAATAAATATATTAACCGGTCCATAATCACTTTTAATTAAATAAATTGTTATACTTACTAATAGCTAATTAAAAAAAACTTAAAAACTTTAAAATAATTAGTATAATGAAAAAAAAGTACATGATCACCTTTAATTAGAATAAATTGTTATATAAATTATTAAAAAATTAATAAATTAACTAAAAATTCGATTTCGGTTCTGTTAACCAGTCACATGAGTCAAAAATCATTAACCAGTCCATTAATATCGGTTTTTTCAAAACACTAACTATTAACCAGCCCATTACGATCGGTTAACCAGTCTATCGGTTCGGTTTCGAATTTTTTTTCGGTTAACTGAGTCCATCGGTTTTTTTGGTCACCTCTACGAAATACATATAATATAAACTATAAATGATCAGGACGGCAAATTTGTAGAAACGATATATATTGTAAAAATGATAACTGGGCAGGGCGGCCGGGTGAGATTGATGACCTCTTTGCTATTTATATTTTGAAAGGCATTTATAAATTCAATTTAAATGTTTATTCTAAATAAAATTTCACTTGGAATTGATTATATAAAATTTATGACAATTAAACATTTAATACTCCATAATTTAGAAATGAATCTTACCATACCTATATCTATTGGTATGCTCAGAGGCAGTGTATTAAAAAAAACATGGAAAATGTGGTTGAAAACTCTAATAAATATATTGAGAAATAATTATAAAATTTTGTAATCTATACTACACGTCAATGTTATTATTTATAATTTATAATTCAGTAATATAACTATATATGTAATGTAAATGATGATTTATAATTGAATCATATAAATTCAATTTGATGAATCATAATTTCGATATTTAATTCAAAATTTCTAATTTCTTTAATTTTTCCCACTTTCTGATTATAAGAAATTAAAATAATGTAAAGGATATTTGATTATCTTTTACAATATATAATGAAAAAAATTTCAATAATTTTTAGTATTTCTAGATATAATTCACAAAAATTGACTTTTATTAGTTAAATTATCACTTGTGTCATCATGTTGTAGTCGTGATATCAGATTCAAAATATGCGAAGTAAAAATTATTAATTCTATAAAAAAAAACAATTAATAATGAAAATAATGATGGTATAAACATCAACGGAGACTTAATTTTTCTTTAAAACCTAAAGAATATTTGAAAGTTTTTATCCTTGTTTTAAATACGGCTTTTTTAGGAAATTTTTTATTTAAATTGAGTAAAATACTTATATTTTACGTGGCTATATTCTATTAGCTTGTTGCATAATCGAGTATTTTTGGTAATTTTAACCATAAACAATTTGATGAATGGACTATTTTACCCTTTTTGTCATTTTGGGCTAGTCTTTTCCTCCAAAGAGCAGTGTCCACAAGATAATATTTTGTTAAGGAAGACAAAAGAAAGGTCCAAATAAATTGTGTAAGTAGAGATTAGATTAGGGAATTTGAGAGCACAAAACCATGGGCTCTCAAACCAAACCTGAAGTCCTCCATCTTTGACCAGGGTTATAAAAAGTTTCATCCTCTAGGCAAATCAAAACATAAATCACAAAAAAAAAAAGATCTAAATTATTCTTTTTCTTTTTAAATCTAAATAAAAGATAATTTCCACCCACCCCCTTTTTCTTTGTATTCTTTCAAATCTTTCAAAAGCTGGATTTGGAGCTTGGATTTAACATCCCATGTCATAAAGTGATAAAACAGTTTTGGTTCAAATTTACAGTAGCCCAAAGGATTAGTATACCCACTTCGTCCATTTCTTTCACTACTTCCACCACAATATTATCCTACAAATGGTCTGGTTTAGCACCTAATGATTCCCCACTGTATAAAAAAATTTATATCCAATTATGAATTCCTCCCCCAGCAGCACTAATTAGACACGAGGAATCGTTCAAATCCAAAGCATACAACAATTCATTTTGTTGGGTTTGCCTATCAATCAAAATAACTGCAATCAAATTAGATTGCAATTCAAAAATAATACCACTCCTAGGGAAAATCTGATGCCAAATTTGGGCCAAGACAACATATCCAAATAGCAACTCGATTGAGATTGAACACATGTTTCACAAGTTAAACCAATTTCCCATGTAAAATGAGACAGTTCCATGGCACCAAACTATAATCCAGAATGTAATGCTAACTAAAATATCAAGCTCATAACAAGTATAATACGATTAAAGCTCTCAACTCCTGATAGAAAAGGGAATTTAGACATTGCGCAAATACTGCATAACTCCAAACACCACCAAAAACTTTAGCTTCAAACATCCACCAAAATTGGTCTGCAAACCTATGCAGCAATAGATGGCTTGGAGGCAGCAGAGAGCTTGGATCTCCTCTTTGCCAAGCTCTCACTGCGGCGATCACGCTGCTCCTTCAATCTACTGGCAAGAAGTTTCTGGTACTCAGCTGCCTCAGCCTTGGCCTTTGCAATTCTCTTCTTTTTGTCTGCAATCCTGGCACGTTTCCTCTGAAGTGTCAAAGGAGTTACAAGCCTCTGTATCTTTGGAGCTTTACTGACTTTCTTCCCTACAAACAAACCAGAAATTAAACTGCCTCCCCCTTCCTCTCAACAGCTTTTGCAATCATCATTTATAAAGTTCATGTAACTAAGTACAAAATATGGATACAACCCCATTGATGGAGGAACAATAAATTTAAAACCATTGTCTGGGAGATGAGTCCAGCTCTTGGCACATAACTCGAAAATGATATAAACCTTAAAAACAACAAGCAGTTCCCCAAGTGCCCTCATTTTTCCATAATTGCAATAGCATATACAAATCCTCAAATAGAATCTTACAATTACCAGGACTTAATAATTGTAATAAACTAGAACTGAATGATTATTCAAGACTGCAACTAAGATGCTCCAATAGGTAAACTAACATCTAGCACTGATGTGCTATGGAGTACAATAGAATCAGACATAGTACATCAAACAGTGCCTATTCAGGTTCAAGTTGTCCCAGAAGAAAAAATTATTCTCAATATTGAAACCCAGCTTAGTTAACCAGAATATTGAACCGAACTGAAAAACCAAACCAAATAAAAAAAATCGGATGGTTTGATTCGGTTTTAACCAAAGTTTGCTCACCCCTACATAAAGTACAAAGAGAATACAGAAGATTATGAACTAGTGGGCTATTGCAATGAAAATAATTTTTCCTGTTTCCCAATTTTCATTTAGAACATAGAGAACTGTATACCTATGAAACCCAAAAACAAAATCATATAGAAAATGTTTGTATTTGATGCATGCAATTGCTGGCAGTCGCAACCAAACATTTCATACAACATTTTTCCCATTAAAGCTGTATAATCAGGCAAATAAATCATCCTACATTGAAATTTCTCAGGTATATAAAGGCAGAACAGCAAACTCAATTGAGATGCCATTAGGAATTTCCAACTTGAAGACATTGCAATGCAAGCACATGCATGTCCTAGATGCTTGAAATAAATCTAAATGCAGTACAAATTTACACTCCCCATTTCCCCTTCTTTCTTTCAACCAAGCAAACATAAAAAAGAATGAAAAGTTAGACAAAATGCTACCAGATTTAGTTGCGAAGGTTCTACGATATGTGTTCACATATTTGCGAACATCATCCTCCTTAGAGAGGTTAAACAGCTTCCGAATCTTGGATGCCCTCTTTGGACCTCTCATCCTGGGTTTTTCAGTGTCAGTCAAACCAGGCAGATCATTCTCCCCCTTCTTCACAATAACCAAGTTCAAAACAGAAAGGTCCTGACTAACAATACACCCACGGACAGACTTTCTCCTCCGCTCCCCATTACGTCTTCCATATCCACGGAAACACGGGGTACCTGCAAAAAAAAAAATATAAAAATAGAATTGAAAACACTGTTTTTGGATTGCAAACAGACTTGGCTTAGGGAACTACAATTGAAGGAGACCTTTAATGGTCCATTATGAGCAATAAGAGAAGATAATGCTAATATATGGAGTTATTTGTTTTCTGAGAATAGGCCATTTTGCTAAAACAAACAATGATCAGAATTATTTCTACGTAACTATGTAGTTACTTAAACGTTTTAATTGTCAACACACCTTAATTCAACAAACATATTGATGCAATAGCATATTTACTTCAAAAATAATGAACGATAACAAAATACTTCTTGAAGGGATTTTAACAAAAACACCATCTTATCCCAAAATTACTTAACTTACAGTCCTATATAACAGAATTCAAACAACAGGCCCACCTCTGTGTAGCAACAGGCGGACGCGACCAGGGGTCAGCACTCCCTGCTTCATGGGAAATCCTTGCTTGTCACAACCTCCCATGATCTTGAAAACATATCCTTTGAACTCCTGTTAAACATTATAATTGGTTATGAATACATCAATAATCAATTACAAAACCACCAATCATGTTTAAAAAAAAAAAGAACATATATTTGATAGTATCATACCTCACCCAGAGCATCTCCACTGACTTCTTGTGAGATCCTCTTATCAAAAAAAGCCCGGCTGGAGGAAAGAAAATAATTCAATTAGTTCGTTTTATGGTTTACCATTCTTGCACGACAGCCATTTTTTTTCGTTTTTCCAATCAAATTTTTAAGACGGAAAAAAAAATCCAAAAATATGGGCATAACTTACAGCTTCTGATCGTCATCGATCTCGAGCTTCTTTTGGCATCCAGTAGTAGGATTCGCTATGTTGAACTGCACAGATCACACATAATTTTGTTATTTGATTATAAATCCCTAGAAAAAGAAAAATGCAAATAGAATTCTAGATATGAATGTGAATGCAAAAATAAAGCTTAGTTTTTTTTTTTTTTTGCGCAAACCTTCATGTTGATTCGCTTAGCCTCCGGCTCCGAGCGTGTGTGCGCGAGAGTAAAGTGAGAGAGTGTATTAGGGTTTTATGATTGGGTTTTTTGCTATTTCTTTATGGGTCGGGTTTATGGATAGGTCAATCACCCACCCGCCCAAAATCTCTCTTTTTTTTCCCCTCTCCCTCTCCTATTAATAAACACACAAATTCTAAGTTTTTTAATTTTTTTTCGTTATTTGATTTTCTTTTTTTTATTATTTTTTTTATTTTTATGGTTAAGATTGTCATCGCCTTTTTTGCTTTATTTTGAATTAATCTTAAATTCATATCACTTTTTCTAAATATTTCAATGATTATATGAATGAGAAAATAATATCATTAGAGTTTCAACAGAATACAATATAAAGTCGGGAACTAAAGAAAATCATTATTATTAAACATGAATCAGAAATTCTATCATTAGAATTTCAATAGAATCCAATCTAAATGATTCTTCTTAAACATAACAAAACTGTTCTACAAAATTACAGAACGTTTAGATACAAAACAGTCAGCTTTTCTGTGTTAATTGCAGGATTCTGCAAATTGCAAGTCCATTGTACCACTAGAATCCACAAGAGCTGATTTCTGGTACTTAATTATCAAGAGCTCTTCGCATGATAATCATCAAGAAAACATCATTCTTAGGAAAATTCTTCCTGTAAGCATTCTTGCTGTCACCAGTCCAGCTGCCAATGCCGCCCCGAATAAAGCATGTAATCTCACACAATAGTACTTTGCCATGAAAATCTTTCCTTTGTTCTGCAAGAGGAGGTTCTTCTAAGCAATGCTGCTTCTAGCAAATTTTTTACGAAAATTCAATTAACTCTCACCTTGTGATTTTCATCAACATAGTTAACTACCAGTTTTCCCATAGGTATTGTCAGGGCACAAAGAAGCTGCAATAAACAATGAATGGTCAAGAATAACACAGAAAGATCACAACTACAAACAAGTGTATGCTCTTACTTGACTGATACATGTGAACTTACAATGCAAGCAAGAGGCAGTGCTCTGCTCAGACCAAAAACAAGCAACAAAGAGTAAAGTGTTATGATTGCCATCTTCACAACATAGGAACCTCTTTCAGTGCCAAGTCTAACCTGCATAGTCATAAGGGTTTTAGCTTAATCAATTAGATTATACTAATAGATAAAGCTGAAGTAAAGGTACGGATATTTTTCCAACAGCTTTATCTCCTTCTATCTGAGTGATGAATCTGACAGTTAATGTAGTGGAAAAGTAGGAAAAGAAACAGGTAGAGGAGAGAAAAATTTGAGGCCTACTTGATGAAAGTGGCTACAAAAGAGGATTAAAGAGGTTGTTAAGCCAACAAGCACTGATACAGAAAGAATTGTGCCCGTTAATGGAAGATTGATCATCTCACTGTCAAAATAAACAAAAACAGTTACTAGCAATTCCTAGAACTAGACTGAAGTTAATTTGCAGGTGGCTTGAAGATTGGAATTGTAACTAAATAAATTGCATACCTTTCCCCGGCCAAAAGTAAGTAAAAAGCAGTGGTTGCAAATGGACCAAAAGCTGAAAAGCACAAGGGTTCACCCAATCCCTGATAACTTAATCGAAATGGCGGGCACTGCTCGGATAAAACTTGAATAAAATTAGATATTCACAACAGATGGGAGTCAATTCTTCAAAATAGAACCTCCAAGCCTGAAAGATAGCTGTACCTGGTATATATAACCACAAGAAATTGCACATGCCAATAACAGGATTGCCTGCACACTGCCAGCTGCAAGAGAAGTCCATGCCAGCCCCGCGAAACCAAGAACAAGTAAACAGTATGCAACTGCATGAGTTCCTGAACGGCTTATCATAGCCCGAGCATAGCATAATTAGATAAATTTGCTGTTTTCTTCCAAAAGGAAAGGAAGAAAAGCATAATTTCCATGAACAAGAAGGTTAAACTACTTACCTGCCAAGCAAGTTTACAACTGATTCCTTCTTGTTCTTATCTGCTCCTGTATCGAAATCATAAACATCGTTGCTGTCCATGGACCATGTATAAGTATTTTAACAGCTCAAAGGAAACAATTAAACATACTTCAGTCACAAAAGTTGTGTCTAACATGAAACATTATCAAGGTGAATCAATAGAACTTTCAATCTATTGAAGAACAAGGAAGTAAAAATTGAAAGCCAAAGCCTACAAACATCTCCAGTTAAGCTAGTTTATACACCTATATATTTAAAAGTTTTGTTTTTTTTAGTGCTTTAAAAGAACAAAACTCACCTCAAATTGAGCCAAGTTATAATAAGTACTGAAGAAGCCAAGAGCACAAAATAGCGCCTAGCTGCAAAAAGGCCTGTATGCAAATAAGCAGCTGCACCACCAACCTATTACCCAAAAAGAAAATAAGTTGAAAAACTACAAAAAAACAAATGCTCAACTAATCTTAAAATTAGGTTTAAAATCAAGTTCACACCTCAAGAATAATAAAGAAAGAAGAAGAAGAAGGAAACATACAGTGAGAGGAACCAAAGCAACGGAGTAAATAGGCAATTTAATTGCTCTCCATATTAATGTGACCCTTGAAATATCTTCCTCATTTTTTGCTTCGTATTTATCACCACCAGTGTAGAGAGCAGCAAAAATCTTTCGAAATTGGGGTTTTTTCTTCAATTGTAACCGTCTTTTATGAACTGCAGAAAAAAAATTTTGTGTGTAGAAGCACAATTGCGTCGACCTTTTGGAAGCATTTAGGAAAAAATCTTCAGGATAACATCTGAGAAATGATCAATGTCAACAATTGCATATACATCTTATTCTCTTCTCATAAAATCAAACCCATCAGCCAAAAAACTACTGTAAATGGGTTTTAATCTCTGAAAAGTCTAAATTCACAAGAAAGAATTTCAGTTCATAAAAGGGATTACTTCAGAAACCAATGGAAATAAAGTTTAAAAGCAAAAGAGCTTAGCTTGCCTTGTTGCATACCTCTGTTTGATTAAAGAGCCATTAAATTGATTTAAACCACAACTCAAGCTAAGGTTGTTGAATGCTAATGCCATATTTTTCCAGTATTATCTGCAAGCAAGAACAGGAGATTTCTCAATCCTTGAAAGAAAAAAAGAAAAAACAAAAATATAACACCCAATATCTGATCCGATAAGGAGCCAGATACCGAATGTTACGCAACTTAATATTCTTAGAACCACATATGAAATTTAAATTTATCCTTATCTTTTAATTCATATAAAACTTCTACTGTTCATATTTTTACAGAAAAACGGACAAAATTTCTCTTATAAGAGTTTCTATGCCCCCTGTTAAACAATAGAAAATGTACTTCTACAAGAACAAATCATCTCCACATCTCCACATTCATCCAAATACATTCAATAATTTCCGTCCTCATATTTTCAAACTCAAAATTCAGCAATGAACCCACATTCATCGTAATTTAAATTAAGCCACCTAAATTTTGAGCTTAACTTACAAAACCCAACTCCTATACTTAACCAAAATTATATAAAATTCCACTAATATAATGTCTACAACTGCAACCATTCCATAAGCATTTCATTTATATATATTTATATAACCTACTACAACATTAATGGATTTACAAGGCCAAGGCCAATTTGACATTTGATACACGGGTCCAAATTCTCACTAAAGGTGTAATCCAAAATAACAAAAATGAAATTCCTGAGCCTATGTATCCATCATGAAGTCAAAAGGATTCCTTCTCACTTCTTGTTAGATCCACAACTTGCTCTTCTATCCCAAAAACACATACCTACGGGCAGAAATAAAATTCCACGCGCTAAACATATTAGTTAGTGGCAACTACTAACTTTACTTTTCCAAAATAGTCCATATCAAAAAATCAATCAAATTTTTATAAACAATAACTAATTAAATTAAAGATTTGAAATCACTCAATTAACCCTTTATAAGTAGCATGCTAGACTACAAATCATGCAAGTAAATACATATTCTCATTATAATCACAAAATGTGTTTAACCCCTTGTCATTATTAAACATTTAAAACATTCTAAATTAAGAAATATATTTCATTGCCCAAAGTAATTCGAAAGAATTCAACAAGAAATATGCGGGACTGAGGCCCTTTAGGCCTATTGCCTATTGAATTGAAGTGGGTAATATCGGATGCTGGACTTCAATCCTGTATAAAAAAATATCAATACTGAACACAGCTATTTTTACATCAAATTGTGAGTAGCCAATACCGAACACAGCACTCACTTTTTTATATCGATTTTCATTAACCTACAATATAATCACTATTAACCAGATACTCAACTAAATTCCATCCTTATGGTAGGCCAACTATATTCTACCCATAATTCCTGCCGTTTACTAAGAGCATAAATATCCTTTTCATCAGGCTTTAATTAACACCTCACAATAAATCAAATAATTGCCATATTTGAAATCATATCCATCATTTATAAAGCTGTATTTCATGATCTTATTTCAATACAAGTAAGGCAAATAACTTAAAAAAAAAAAATCAAATACTCTTCTTATTTGTTTTCCACCCCTTTGTAGCCATTTATAATTATACTTAACATTTCCAATTCACATATATATAAAATAACAAACTTGAACTCAAAACTCCTTATAATAAAGAGTTTGTCACACCACCAAATTTTTCATTTCTTATAGCCTCACAAACATGTAGAATTAAGCATTTATTTCAATTCTTGCATATTAAATTAACATGGCATAGGTAAGTCTAACTACTAACTAATTAAATTTCACATTTCAAAAGAAAATTCATATATGCATGCATTTTCCCAACATAAATCTCACTTCAACATGCTTATTTACTATTTGGTAACATGTTTCTTAACTCAACTTACTTCAATATAATCACATAAAAAAAAGAGAAATTTCACAACCCCGCAAAATTTCATCTTCCACTTACTTCAATAAACTCAATCATGCATCAATTCTACAAATTCTAAATTAATTCTATCAAAATTATGTCATGCCATAGGTTTTAATGTAAACATAGAGTAAAACAAATAGAAAAAGTAAGTTCAGTGGTCGCAAACCTCAGAGGGTGGCAAAAATAACTTCAAATCTTTCAAAATACTTCACAAAAATTCAAAGTCAAACTTCTACTTCTTTTTTCCTTCTCCTTCTTCTTCAAGTTCTCTTCTTCTTCTTCTAAAATTTCAAGAACCAATTTAACCAATAGTTCACAAAATCATAAGAGTAATGCAAATTAAATTGTCATTTAATAGCATAAGGCAAGAAATTTAACTTACCCAAACGCTTAGACCCAATTCCTAATTTTTAAACTCCTAAATCCGTAACCAAAATTCTGATTTCATCTCACTTTTCTTCTCAGTTTCGGGTTTCCAGCAGAAAAATCTCAATCTCCGGGCTGCTACTCGGACTTAGAGAGAGAGACATAGCTCACAGTGACCGGTGGTGGAGAAAAACGAAGAAAGGAAAAAAAATTCGCAGGTGAAGAAACTGTTGGAACGTCGCTCCCACGTCCCCGTCGCCGGAAAAGAAAGAAGAAAAAGGGAGAGAGGAACGGCGGTTGCAGCAGCTGCCGGTTCACCGTGATGAAGAGCCGTCGAAGATGGTGAAAATACCCGTGTCACGAAGGAGCAGCTGACGGAAAAAGAGAGAGATCGTGACTCGTGAGTGAAGGGTCCAGAACACGGTGGATAAGAAAGAAGAAAAAGGGAGAGCAAAACGGTTTCGTTTCGATGGGTATAGAAGGCAGATTTTTTTTTTTTGGCAAAATTCCGTTCTAATTTTTTTAATTTCCCATTTAAATCATCATTGATTATTCTTAAGTCTTTTCATCTAATGTTCTTCGCAATTGGATCCCAATTAATTAATTTTTATATTCATTTTAATATTCTATAAAATGCTAATTACTTCGGTAATATTATTTTTATTTTATTCTATATAAATATAATTTTTAATATATTTTTAAATGTATTAAATTTGTGTTTTCGAAATAAACAGTTTACCTTATTCTGTAAATTTAAATTTTTATTTAATTTACTCTGTCATTTTCAGATATTTTATTATTAAATATTAATTAATATTATTTGTTATATATTCACGATATTGAATTTAATGGAGTGGTCTTCAATGCTTTAATAAAACTATTCGAATAATCGCTGTCTCAAGGCATTAAAAAAAAAAAAATTCCTTCGAGGGATTTTTGGCTCTTCTGTTTATGTTAGTGATAGTGAGGAAGAGATCAGAGTGTAGCTGTAGCTGTAGCTGTAACTGTAAGTGTAAGCAATTTTAGAGACAAAAAGAAAATATTAACTGTACTATAAAAGCGGGCAATACCAATTGGTTTAGCTACCAGTAAATATTTGACACGTAAGAAGAAGGGTAGGCGATCAAGTTGTGGTGCCAAGTTGGACCCTACAGTTAATTTATAGGATGGGCCGACTGGGATAAATAGATTAAAAATTGGCCTCTTTGGGCTCTTAATCATCAAGAAAGGGATGTAGTCATGTAGATTGGATTTAGTAGAACATGGGTCCAAATGAAATCAAAGTCCTGGTCACACAAAATATTCAATTTCTTTTTCATAATATATTTTACACTATAATTCAAACTTAGTTTATATAAACTATCAAAAAGTATACAATAGAAGTCATACTCTTTTTCAAATTTCATTTTATCCAAATTAGTAAAGAGAGCAATTGTTGTTATTTATAAGAAATTGAAATCTCTACTGTTTCATTTATAAAATCTGAAATTTTTATATGTATTTAGATTCTAAAAAAAACCATTTGGTATTCGTTTATTATTTTAGTAATTAATTAACATAATTAAGATAAAATTCGGAATTTTATGGTCAAGCTTCATGCGACTTCGTTTGTGTCTGTTTGTGCGCGTATATATATATTGTAATTGAACATTCCATTGGCCTTTGAGGAAGACAGAATTGTCCTTTGGGCACTTCTATATATATATAGATACACTAATCAGAATAATTAATTAGTAGAATCTTAATAGCATGGCTTCTTCACCCAGTTTTCAGCAGAAGATGAAGATGAAGTTACAGTGTGGAGATTATAAAAATGGCGAAACATTGAAGACGAGATCGGACGTGGAAAATGGAAATAGAGAAGATGTAATGCTGACATGGCAGGATCTTAATGTTACAGTTTCAAATAGGAAACATATTCTTCAACAACTCACCGGCTATGCCCAACCAGCACAAATTCTTGCCATCATGGGTCCTTCTGGCTCTGGGAAAACTACTCTTCTTGATGCTTTGGCTGGTATTATCACATTATTACTCCTTTCAATTTAGTATTCTCAATTGATTTATTTATCAAAAATTTTCTCTAGAACAGGTATTAATTACTTTCATTGTCATAAAAGTTTTGAATTTTTGAGGCCATATATATATATATATATATATATATATATATTTTATGAACTATAATCATCAAAATTTTCGTTAATATTTGGCAAATCGTACAATTTTTAATTTTCGAAACTTACAATTTCAAGCTACTTTGTGCTGACATGACATTTTATGACCGGAGTTTAAATTTATACTTTTTTTGCCAAATTTAATTACCTTTAATGATATTTGTAAATTTTAATAATTTTATTATTGCTAATTTTTTTAACAACAATGTTAAAACCTTCAAACATTTATGACTATACAAGTAATTAACTTTTAGAACCGAATGGTTTGTGTTTTTGTCATAGTTTTTAGCATAGTGATTATGTCATGTTGGAAATTTCTTAACTTATTATTTTATTTATGATGATAGAATACCAAATAATTAATTATTAAACTAAATAATACCAATAATTATATTAAAAAAAACTACTTTTATCAGTGTTTCGGTTTATGAATAAATATGTTATGTCGTGATATGAAACTGCAAAATATGTAAATTAAGAATGACTACAAACTTGGATTGGAATCTTACGTATGTTATTTAATGATAAAAACTATATATATATATATATATATAATTAAAGTAGTTTTCACATAATTCTTGGGTTGAAAATTTGACATTAGAGATTCAATTTCATGTTAGCATTCACATTTTAGAGATAATTGTTGCTGGTAGATGTGATAATTACATCAATTTAATCTCATACCACATTATTCATCAAATAATGCGCACTATATAGTCCGAATTTTTGTTTTTTAATTTACTATCTGAATTATTTCTTCAGTTACAAAGAGTTATATATTATCTAACTACATTTATAAGTGACTATAAAAAGAATTCAATTTAAAACCTTCTATACTTTTAATTAAATGCTGGCTATTAGAGCAATTTTTGACGATTTTAGCATCCTAAATTGTTAGGTGAGTATATGATAAATAAAATAATTGAGCTAGTAGTGCAGTCCAAATTAAATTAATTTAATTATGCAGTTGGCCAAATTAATGTTCGAATCACGATTCACTGAGAATAACCTTCAGAAAAAAAAAAAAAATGATTTTTATAGTTAAGCATGCCCAAGATGATAATTACAGGCAAAATTACAGACAGCTTTTTCTTTTCCTGGTGGCATAGATAATTTCTACATTATGAGTGGCTGAGTATATAAATATTCCAAACAAAAACAAAAGATGATGAGAAATCCCGTGACAATGTAAATCTAAGGTTCACGGGATCTGAAAGTTTTCCTGTTCCCTAAGCAAAATTCTTTTCATGCATGTCCCTTTGTTTTTTTCTTTATTTATATTACTATATATATCATATTTTGTGCATTTAAATGTGGTTTAGTTGCAGTAAGAAACTTTATTAAAACATGAAAACAAATAATACATTGATTGAAAACTAACCTCTATATGTGTATACGTTGCAGGAAGATTAGATTCCAGCACAAAACAGACTGGACAAATTCTAATCAATGGTCGAAGACAGCCTTTGGCTTATGGGACTTCGGTATGGATATATTATATTATATATACCTTTTCTTTTTAAGCCTTCAACTAAAGTTTGATTTCTCAAGCTTAGGATGAAACTTTTTTTCAAAAGCAATAATATATACACTATAAAAATAAGAAAAGTTTTAGATTTTTATTACATGAGCAAGACAAAACCTAAATCCAACTCATTGAATCAAGAAAATTTGGCAAATGCATTAATTATAGGGTATTGATATGTATTAATTATAGTTGTTTTGATGTTAAAAATGTAGGCATATGTGGCCCAAGATGATGTAATAACATGGACATTAACAGTAAGAGAAGCTGTATACTACTCAGCTGAACTTCAGCTTCCAAAATCCATGTCATTAGCGGAGAAAAGAGAGATAGCAGAGATGACAATAAAAGAAATGGGATTACAAGATTCAATGGATACAAGAATTGGAGGGTGGGGATGCAAAGGCCTTAGCAGTGGCCAAAAGAGGAGAGTAAGCATTTGCATAGAGATTTTAACAAGGCCTAAGCTTCTTTTTCTTGATGAACCAACAACTGGACTTGATAGTGCTGCTTCATATTTTGTTATCAAAAAAATTTTTAATCTTGCTATGCAACATCGAATGACAATTTTAGCATCCATCCATCAACCTAGCAATCAAGTCTTTCACCTCTTTCACAATCTTTGCCTTCTTTCCTCTGGACAAACCGTATATTTTGGACCCTCTTGCGCAGCAAATAAGGTATCCATTTAACATTATCTTTTCTTGTGTGCAAAATTGAACTGAAACCAAAAATTAAATAATCGAAACTGAGTACCAAAGAACTGTTCAGTCAGTTCGGCTCGGTTTGGTTTCCCTTTACATGTTCGATTAGCTTGGTTTTAATTAATGGAAACTTCAGTTTGTTTGGTTTAATCAATTTTCAAACCGAACTGACACTAGCAGAATGTTCTCCCCTGCTTAATCTGTGTTTTCATATATACCCGTTCAATGATAATTGTCAAGTAATTTTTAGTTGTTACAAGTACTCCTTTATATTACATGTAGTTTTTTGAAACAAATGGTTTCCCTTGCCCGAGTCATCAAATTCAATCCGATCATTACCTAAGAACTATAAATACAGATTTTGATGAGGTATGTTTCAAACTGCTGATGGTTACATTTAACTTCTTTTATTTTTCATTTATATACTTATGCAATTCTTTAAGCTACTAATTAAGAGAATGCTTCATTGCTCAATTTTTTAGGACATAGAACAAGGTTATAATGGTGGAAACAAAAGCAGAGAAGATGTAATTAACTTGCTTGTAAGATCTTATAAATCATCTAATACTTGCAAGCAAATCCGATGCCGAATAGCAGAAATACGCAGAGAAGTAAGCAAAACTTGTAAGATCTTTCGTATAGTTTTCTTTAGGTCTTAACTAACTAATGTTGAATATGATATTGTGTTTATTTTAGAAGAGGGCAGAATTAAATAAAGGAAGCCAAGCTAATTTCACCACTCAGTGTCTAGTTCTATCAACAAGATCATTCGTCAATATGTACCGTGATCTAGGCTACTATTGGCTTCGTCTCGCAATATATATCATGTTGGGTTTGGGTTTGGGTTCTGTTTTCTACAATATCGGTTTGGGTCACAGTTCAATCCAAGTAAGTATATCTGCTTAAATAATACCAATATTATTATGGTGTAGAAAGCCTAACAGCAACAAGCTTTTGGATCTATTTGGTTGAATTTTTTATTATTGAATTCGGTCTATTCGGTGTGTGGTTTGGTTTTTATTAAAAAAAAAAACCAATATAACTAAAACACCAAGAAAAACCAATAAAATTAAACCGACTAAACTTTTGATAAAATAACTTTTTAATTTATTTTATTTATTTATATATATAAAAATATAAGGACCCAATATAAGTATTATTATATTAGTTCGGTTTAATTTTTTCTTACACGTCCAGCAGTTTAATTTTTTTTTATTGGAAACTTTAGTTTGGTCAATTTTTAGATCAAATTGACGAATGCTCACCCATAAATTTTAGCTTAATAGTGTAAGATTATTATTATTTTTGAAAAAGAAGTTATTTTTCAAGGTTGATTTTGATTGTTTGATGTGATTGATTTAGGCAAGAGGTTCATTGCTAATGTTCATAGCTTCACTATTGACCATAATGGCAATTGGAGGGTTTCCTTCATTTGTGGAGGACATGAAGGTTTTTCAAAGGGAGAGATTAAATGGGCATTACAAATCAGTTACATTTGTTATAAGCAACACACTTTCTTCAACACCATACTTACTTCTAATATCCATAATACCAGGAGCCATCACTTACTATCTTGTTGGTCTCCAACAACAAACTTCACACTTCATCTACTTCACATTCACACTCTTTGCTTGCATGATGTTAGTAGAGAGCCTGATGCTTGTCGTTGCTAGTATCGTCCCCAATTTCCTCATGGGATTGATCACAGGTGCAGGAATTCAAGGCCTAATGATGTTAGGCGGCGGGTTTTTTCGACTACCCGATGATCTTCCATTAATCTTCTGGAGATATCCTTTGTACTATATTGCCTTTCATAAGTATGCATATCAAGGACTTTACAAAAATGAGTTTGAAGGCTTAATTTTTCCCAGTTATGATGGTGGGTCTCCTAATATAAATGGTGAAGAAATCTTGAAGAACATATGGCAAGTTGAAATGGGGTACTCAAAGTGGATAGATCTTAGTATATTGCTAGGTATGGTGGTGATTTATAGGATTTTGTTGCTATTTGTACTTGAAATTGTTGAAAAGCTTAAGCCTTTACTTAGAGAAATTAAGTTTACTTATCTTGGAAAAACAAAGCGGGTTTTAGCTAATCCATATTCTAAACCTGTGGACGAAGGTAGGTAGATACTGATTTATGTTTAAAAATTAAGGGATATGAAGACCTTTTTTGCCTTTGAACTATCTCATGTCAATATAACATACAATGAAAATATATATATTCTCAAATTAAAGTTTTAGATTTGTACCAAATTAAAGTTAACAGTTCAATTCAATATATATATATATACACACACACACACTTGAGAAAATAGAGTTTCAGGCTCATGAAGTTTTCGTCTTTTAATTTGTGGTTTAAACTCTTAATACTTCTATTTTTTTTCTTTTTCAATTTAGTTTTGTGTTCTTATAAATAATTTTCTACAAGACTTCATTACTTTTTTTTTTTTTTTTACTTTTTACTAGGTGAATTCTGATAGATGCATGGGATTTGGAAAACTGGTAATGCGATGTTCTAAGTGAGCAATCCTTAATAGAATGTTATTCTTGATCAAGGCTACTGAAATATGTAACAACTAAAAATACAATACAACTTTTCTAAGCCCATAATAAAATACTCCATAAAATTTATGGGGTGGACTGGACAAGCCGAACAGAACGGGTACCCGGCTACGTGCCCAGGCATAAATACAGTCATTGAGGGACCGAATAGTACACATATACATGGAGAGGATTCACACCGTTGGCTGCCATTTTAGACTTTTTGATGTTTTCTATTGTAATAAATCTTGGATTTGTTGAAATTTATAAGATTGGTATATTTAAAATTCAATTAAAAATTAATTTACTTATAATAAAGTGAAAGCGAAGTTGAGCCATCACCCACATGAAAAACTATTAAGCTATTTTTCTTGGGCAATAAATGAAGAAAACGTGGAATTTCCTTCGTCCTTTTTCTTAAACATGGTTCATGATTTGGTGTTGATTGCAAAAATTATTTGAACTTTCTAAGCCACCCAGCTTTAAATGTGCTACTTTACTTTTCTACAAAGCAACAGCCAGATTTTGATGTTTTTGTTTCATCAAATATGTATTATAGTGTCGTCAGGGGTGCTAAATTAGGACAGATTTTGATGTTTTTGTTTCATCAAATATGTATTATAGTGTCGTCAAGGCTGCTAAATTAGGAGTGGTCCATATGCACAAGCACCACATGAATTCAAACCGAATCTCAACTCTTAAATTAAGATATAGAGTTAACAAAAATAAAATTCTAGAAATTCAATTTTATGTAGGTTCATTTGGCTTAACTTGGTATAGCTGAATCATTTGATTAATATTAAATTGTTGCTCTATTGTGAATATGAATATAATTTTTTAATGTAATAATATTTGTTTATACATACTACTAACAAACAAAATAAACAATAGCCTAAAATAAAATTGCTCAAGCAAACATATTCATATCAAATCAAGCAGTTATCAATAAAGAACATATTAGTACTCTTCATAAACAGAAGCCTTCCATTATCTTTAAAAATAAATTATGAAAGGTTATAATGGCCTATTTTGGGAAAAAGAAAATGGATAGATAAATTAAAAAGCAACAAATGAGAAGAAAGCAACTCAATTTTTATATGTTCCAAATAAATACTTTCCAACAGCAATTCCATTTCCTAAGACGCATATCAAAAGAAACAAAGCATCCATATCCATAGCTATAAACAGTAGCGTGGTAAGAAATTTAGGCCCCGTTTTGTTTGTGGTAAGACTCGATTCATTAATGTACAGTATGGTATAGTACAATATAATTATAACAATATGATATTTGAGAAAACTGTATAATATTATGTAATTTTATAATATTTTATATTTTATTTAACTGTATAGTATTGTACAATTTTATTATAAAAATAACTTAACTGCCCTTCAGTTTATAACTTATTTCTATAATTTTTAATATTTTAAGATGATATTAATATTTTTAAAATAATTAAATAAATATTTATTTTAGTATAATATATATTAATTAAAAAATTAATGACTAGTAGGTAAATAATTAATGTGAGACGTGAAAAAATTAATTTGATAGATGATTAATTAATATTAGTTGTTAAAAAATTAAATAATGTGGTAAAAAGTAAAAGTTATAAGGTTAAAACTAGGGGTGAGCAAAACAACCGATGGACTCGGTTAACCGAAAAAAATTCGAAACCGAACCGATAGACTGGTTAACCGATTGTAATGGACTGGTTAATGGTTAGTGTTTTGAAAAAACCGATATTAATGGACTGGTTAATGATTTTTGACTCATGTGACTGGTTAACCGAACCGAAACAGAATTTTTAGTTAATTTATTAATTTTTTAATAATTTATAACAATTTATCCTAATTAAAGGTGATCATGTACTTTTTTTTCATTATACTAATTATTTTAAAATTTTTAAATTTTTTTAATTGGCTATTAGTAAGTATAACAATTTATTTAATTAAAAATAATTATGGACCGATTAATATATTTACTTATTAAATATTAATTTTTAAAAACAAATTTGCTTATATCCACCAAATATTTTATTTTAACAACAATAATGTTATATTATAGTGAAAAAATTTTAATTTTTAAGTATCTTGAATATTTTAATTTTATTTATGAATATATTTATAATTATAATGGTTAACCGAAAAATATTGGGTAACCGATCCGAAAATTCGAAACCGATGGACTGGTTAACCGATAGTAATGGACTGGTTAATTAACTGAAATTTCAAAAAACCGATATTAATGGATTGGTTAATATATTGGGGCTCATGGACCGGTTAACCGACCATTCTCACCCCTAGTTAAAACAGAAAGTAGTTTCAAAGAATCATGGAGAATCACCGAATTAGTGATTCTCAAAATAAGCTATTTCTATGATTTAAAAATTATGGATAAAAATCATACAGTACGATATAAAAGATAGAATCATCAAAACAAATATCGTAGTGCAGACAACAATATATTAATTAATCAAACCATACCACAAACCAAACAGGACCTTAGTTCAATAGTGTTAATGATTAATAAAAAAATTATTTAAATAAAGTATAAGGAAGTCATTTGAATATTTTAATAGGATCAATAAATAATTAAAATTATAAGTGTATTTTTTTAATTTTTTTTAATTGAGTAACGTCAATTTTTTTTTTTAAAAAAAATTGTAAATCCATAAGATTTTTTTTTTAATTTTTTTAATTGAGTGGGATCAAATAGTTACAAAATTGTCATTTTTTGAAAAAAAAAAATTATCCAACTAAATTAGTCCCTCCATTCCTTTATAAATATTCATTTTGAGTTTTATTTTTATTTCTAAATAAGTATCGATTTATAAAAATAAGTTATAATTACAAATTATCTTTCTATATTAATCTTGTTTTAATAAATAATTATTGGTGTATTAAATAAATACAATATTTTATAGGAAACTAATTTAGTAAATCACTAAATGAATTAATCATTTTTTAATCTTGATGAAAAACTTAAAATGAACACATAAAAAGAGAATGGAGGGAATATCACTTTAATGGATTTAAGATAACAATTAATGCATATTTTTCGACGGTACTCTTTATAATTTCAGCAAAATATTTAATAACTCAATTAATGTTTTTTTTTTATCTATACACTTTACTATAATAACCTAATATAAGAGCAAAATTTTACTCTATTTAATATAATTTTTCATAAAAATTAATAAAATTATCTTAATATTGATAATTTGAGTAAAAAGTGACAATTTAATGAAAAAAAGAGTACTATTTAATAAACCAATGCAAAGCCAGTTAATTGTTTTACGCTAATCCATATGTTGAGTTGAAATAGTCATAAATAAGTTGGTCCAAAAAATTAAATCGAATTAATACTCAAATAATAAAATATTTAGTGATCCAATAGAAGAAAAAAAGAAGAAAAAAAAAATTAAAGAACCTGATGAGTCATGATAGATTTAGACGAATTTGCATGAAGTATGAACAGGAATGTCTAAACTTAGATGCAATCCTCCATGGCTTTGATTTTGATACATTTAATTATTATTGGTAGGATCTTTATTTTTTTGTTACGCAGACATCCTCAGCCTCACAAATATATGTCGTGCTTCACTGATGCAGCACAAAACTTCGGTTATTTTTTAATGATTTAGTTATTTTTTATTTTTACATTTTTTTAAATGGAGTCTTTCTTTCTTCTTTTTATATGGAATCAAAATAATAAAAAAATTAGTATTTCTATACGAATTTCTGAACTAAATATTGGGACTGAGAAAAATCGATTGATTCGGTTAAATATGAACAGGAATGTCTAAACTTAGATGCAACTGTCCATGGCTTTGATTTTGATACATTTAATTATTATTGGTAGGATCTTTATTTTCTTGTTACGCAGACATCCTCAGCCTCACAAATATATGTCGTTACACAATGATATTTAACCTTATTGTTCAACTTACTTAATACAGTTTTAAAATAATTTATTTTTTTTAAATCACTGATTTATCTGAATATTCTCTTATCGAAATTTCACAAATACTTATCTCGTTGCAAGCAATCATTGTATTAGATATAATTAACTGCATTTACTAAAAAAACTTATCCCCTATTTTACCTAAACTATTAATTTATATTCATATAAAATTTGAATCAAAATAAGATATTTGATCAATTAATAATATTATATTATAAATAAATAAAAAAAGTCAAAAGAAGCTAGTGAAGGATCAGGTCCATGAAGGTGAGAAATGACCTTTTTCTAGATTCTTCTCCGCTCTGTCTTCACTGTTCCTACTAATCTTTTTAGTTTATTGCTTAATTATTTGGCTAAACTTTCTTCTGACAGAACCAACCAACCAACCAACTTTGATTACTTTACAAAATCAGAAGCAAAGTTTTATTGATTAAATGTTTTGTAATTTATTAGAAATGTTAAGTTGACAGCTATTGATGGAGTAACCATGATCTAAAAATGATGTAAAAAAATTAAAATTTTTAATAAATATAAAAATAATATGTATCAAGTTAAAAAAAATAAAAAAATAATTATTAGCATGGATGAATTTATTTAATAATTTTATGTTTTTTAAGTATTTTTGCTGTACTTATTTTTTTCATTATTCCAATTATTTTGAAATTTTTAATTTTTTTTAATTGGTAATTAATAAATGTAACAATTTACCTAATTAAGCGTGATATTGGACCTATTAATTCATTTACTTATTAAAGTTTTGATTCTTAAAAATAAAGTTGCTTATTTTCACAACTTTTATTTTAACAACAATAATGTTATATTATAGTGAGAAATTTTAATTTTTAAGTAACTTGAACAATTTAAATTTATTTCTGGATACATCTTATAATTGTAGTAGTTAACCGAAAAATATTGATTAACGGGTCCGAAAAATCGAAAACGATAAACTGGTTAACCGATTGTAACGAACTGATTAATAGTTAGTATTTTTAAAAAATCGATATTAATTGAATTTTTTTTTTATTCATGGACCGATTAACCCATCTCTGATTATCCATGCTAAACACCACCTTTTACCTTTAAATATTTGATTTGTTAAATGAATCAAATTGTTTGAATTTGATTAATTTTGAATTGTTTTTTATTCGGACCATTAATTTTAGGTCAATTACGAAGTGCGCCACTTTGAATTTGGAATTGGGTTGGACATATTATTTAGGGGTGTGCAAAACTCAACCCAATTAACCCGAACAATATGACTTGAAATATCAATTTGGATAGGGTTGTTCGGTGAATTCGAGTCAGGTCAAATTAAAACTATATATAGAAAAGACTATATATAGTCTTTTTTTCCCCTTTCTTTCTGATTCCCTTCTCCCCCTTCCCTTCCCCTTATCTCTCTCTGTCTCTCCTTCTTCCTCCTCCTCCGACGATCTCTCTCTCCCTGTCTCTCCTTCTTCCTCCTCCTCCGACGATCTCTCTTTCTCTCTGTATCTCTTCCTCCTCTTCCGACGATCTCTCTCTCTCTCTCTGTCTTTCCTCCTCTTTCGACGATCTCTCTCTGTCTCTCCTTCGACGACAATCTCTTTCTCTCTCTTTTTGTCTCTCCTTCCTCCTCCTTTTCCTCCTATGATCTCTCTCTCTCTTTGGTTCAAAGTTTTTTTTTTGCTAGGATTTGTGTTTTTCGTGTGATAAATCTGGGTTTAATTTTGTTAATTGCAAATTTATTTATATTTTGTTTTACAGATTTGGGTTGGTGGTTAGGAATGGATGTTGATAGGATCTATTGTTGAAAAATCACAGAATTATTTTTCAGATCAATAGATTGGTTATGAATTTTGGGTTAGTTGAGTTAATCGGGTCGGGCCCCAAAATTTTTCGGGTTGTTCGAATCGAGTCCCTACTAATATTTAGGGTCGGTTGGGATTGGGATTTAGGCCACATTTTAGGTGTCAAGTTATTCGGGTTCGGTTCGGATTGACTCGAACCCGACCGATACACACCTCTAATATTCTTGGATAAAGTTTATAATCATTTTTTTTGCATCATAAAAATTTTTCAAATTAGTGATTTATTTTTTTTTTAATTTTTCTTGAATATCATTATATCACTTGTAATAATTTATACAAATTCTATAAAATAACTTTTTTTAAAAAAAAATAATATTTTTCTCAAGGGATAGAGAGATGGCCAATAAGTGCAGTTAGTGAAATAGAAATTTCAATTCATTTTTTTTAAAGAGAATGAATTAAAATCTTTGTCGGCATGCATAGTGAATAATAACAACAACACCACCATATTTATATTAACATAACGTAATAATCTTTCCTCTTGGAGTGTTTTTTTGTCTTTTCTTCTGAGAAGTGTTATAGGTTTTCTTAAATGTTTAATTCCATTTGATTGTTTTCCTGTTTTTGGCTTATGTTTTCATCTTTTGAGAAAGGGAAGGAGGTTGTGGATTTATATTCTCAGTTAAAGTTAGTGGATGATGAAGAGGAGAGGATAGAATTAGGGGATGAGCTTGTAACCAAATAAGAAGGGTAGAAGAAGTTCTTTGTCGTAGGGTGCTTTCTTAATAGTAAACCTGTGCATTTCGACTCTACAAGACATACCCTAGCATCAATTTGGCGACCAGTTGAGGAGATTATTGTTACGAAAACGGACTGCAATGGTCGTTATCTTTTTCAATTCTATCATGAGTTGGACATGGAGAGAGTGTTGACCCCTGGACTTTTAACCAAAATGTCATGATATTATTAAGCAATTAGAAGAGCATGAACAGGTGACTAAAGTGGATTTACATTCTCTGTTAATTTGGGTTAAAGTGGCCGATCTTCCCATTAGCTTCTAGACGGAGGAAACGTATGGAGCTAAAAGGAACCATATGGGCATTTTTATTGCAGTCGATCCTAGAAACTTTGCAGGCTCACACCTTAGCTATATGAGGATTAAGGTCGCTATTGATGTTAGGAAACTACTGAAAAGGGGATAGAAGCTAAGACAGAGTGAGGGAGAATGGATCTGGGTGGATTTTTGATATGAATGACTCCCATCTTTTTGCTTCTTCTGTGGCATTATTGGCCACTCAAACAAGTTTTACAACTTGTTGTTTGATTAAAAGGAGCATCCAATAGAAATAATGTATGAAAGTTTCCTGTGTGCAATGATAAACCGCCCTTCTGCACAAATCGGGAAGGCCTGGCTTTGAGATCCGGCAGTGGAGGAAGAAGGTGCATAGGGAGAATAGGGAATGCCAAACATGGAAGTTGAGGAAATTAGTGGCCAGACCCATGATCTAAGGGAAATATCCATGCAGCGTGATTTACGTGAAAGTTTTAAAGGTGGCTTCCATGCATAGGACTCGTGGATTTGTGGGAGTTAATTCAGATTTTGTAATAGGGAAAGAAGATAGGCTGGTCCTGGATCCTAAGAGGCATCGTACACCGAGATCCATAAAACAAACCAAATGAACTTCTTGAAACACTGGGTATGACTGTCCAAATAAACGGCTCTCCTGGCCTGACTGGAGGATTGTCCTCTTGGGTAGAATAATACAGAACACAAAGAATCATTTCATGGACCAAGATGTTTTAATAGCAGGATCCCTGACTAAAGAATAAGAGTATTCTCATGAAAGAGAGAAGAGAAGATTAGAACTTCATGATAAAAGAGGAGAGAAGATTGAAGAGAGAAGATTTCTTATTTCTTAGAAACCACTTGATCCTAAAAAGAATCAAGGATACATATTTATAAAGCCAAAGGCTTGTAGCTTACATCACTGCTTACGTAAGCAAACATTAATTACAAGATAAGGAGGAATCTCCTTTATAAAAGCTACTTTTACAAAAGTATAAGAAAACAAAGATACAAAAGGTACTTTATTAAAGCTAGAATCTTAAAAGCTACTTTAATCTTTATTGCCAGGCTGGATAGGTTCATGTGAGAGTGACATATTCATGTCTTCAGGATCTTGATCATATTCTGCTATCCAGTCGAAATCATCAAGTTTATCTTTTCCTTTATCAAGATGAGAGAGGAATTCACGAGTAGGATTTGCACTGGTGCTGGCTACTTGATTGTCCTTATCTTTGTCCTTATCTTCTATGGCCAAGTCTTCATAAGGATCTTGGGAATCTTTGAAAAGTTCATCAAGATAATTGGGACGGAGAGATGATTCTGCTATGTCTAGCACAGGAGGATGTAATGCAGAGTACTCAATATTATTGAGTTCACAAAGCATAGCATGCAGAGCTTTAGTGATGGCAGGAATTTCTAGATCTTTGCTTGAATCAAAAGTTTCCCAATAAATTGCTTGAGGTTGATCCCATATGGTATCCTGAGTAGGGTTCCAGAAATAAGGTCTATGAAAGAAATAGACAATAACATGTTCTCTGGCAAATGATTCTTTCATGTTCCAGACTCTAAGATCTTAAATCTTTTTAAGCAACTGCTTTCTCCACCATGATAGAGGGGCATACCATTGGAGAAATTGCCAATGGAAAGAGCCTTGCTTATCAGGATTGGTAAGAATTTCAAAGAGGCCAATGAGTGGGAACAAAACAGCATGAGTGTATAGGGTTGACAAGCACCATAAGAACCAAAGTTTTTCTTCAAAGTAAGGAGAATCATGAAAATATTTAAAAAGGATGGACTGAGGCTGGTCAGCTACAAAATAGTTTTCATGTGAGGGTATATCTCTTTTCTGAGTGAAAAGGTGAAGATAATGAAACATGTGACGGGTTGCAAATGTTTTGATGGCTGCAGGAGAGGTGCGAGGACAATTTGGTGGTATGGAGTCTGTTTTTATGGCAGGAAGGTTTAAGTAGGGTGGTTCACTTTTCCTGAGGCAAGGATGAGGTTTAAAATGTTCAAAAGCCATAGGGTAAATGAGAGAGGAAGAGGGAAGAGGTTTAAGAATAGGAGGCTTTGGTTTGGAAAGTCTTGAGAGATAATCTGGAACTAAGTTCTTATCTTCTTTTATATGCACAACTTCAAAGTTATACTTGCTGAACCATTCTGCCCATCGAAGAAGTTGATGATGTAGCACAGACTTCCCTTTGAAGGAAAGAATCTTTGGAAAAGAAGAGCAATCCATTATGACTGTGAATTGGTAGCCAATCAAGAGAAATTCGAATCTTTTAATGCCATACTTTACAACTAAGATCTCCTTAAAAGTTGAGTGGTAGTGGCATTCTGATTCTTTAAAGTGACCACTGGCATATCCACAGATCTGTCGAACATTGTTTTTTTCTTCTAAGAACACTGCACCCCAATTTTCATCACTTGCATATGTTTGGAGAAATCTTTTTTCAGTGGATGGGATATGGAGAGGTGGCAAAGCCTGAGTGATAGCTTTGAGATTTTGGATTGATTGGGAGTGGATTTCTGACCAAGGAGGTGGATTCTTTCTTAAAAGTTGTGTAAGAGGTGTTGACAGGTGGCTGAAATGTGGGACAAATTGTCGTATGTAATTTGCAATACCAAGACATTGTTGGACCTGCTTTTTAGAAAGGTGATGATCTGGAAAGTTGAGTAGTTCCTTAGCAAGGTGTGGCTGTGATAGATAGGCTTGGTTGACAAAGTGCATTCTTAGAAAATCAATCTCCTTTTGTGCCAATATCATTTTTGAAGGGGAAAGCATTATCCCATGTTCCTTTGTGAGTTCAAAGAACTGAATCAAGTGTTGTTGATGAGTAGGAACATCTGGTGAAAAGATAAGCACATCATCTATATAGATAAGAGCAAAGGAAAGGATTGATTTATAAACCCGTATCATAGACTGTTGAAAAATGGATAGTGCTGTTTTGAGGCCAAATGGCATCACAGTCCATTGGTAGTGGAAATTAGGAATACAAAAAACAGTTTTTGGTCTATCTTCAGGGATGATACCAAGTTGCCAGAATCCTGCCTTAAGATCAAACTTTGAAAATATTTGGGCATTGTGGAGGTATGGGAAAAGTGACGATATGTTTGGTAAGGGGTATTTATTATCCTTTAGAAAAGGGTTAAGGGGTGTATAGTCAATAACTAGGCGTTTTTTCCCATGAATTTGTTCAGAGTGTTTGTTGACATAAAAGGCTTGGCAAGCCCAGTCAGATTGGGTTGGCTCAATTAACTTTTGGGCTAGTAACTGAGAGCATTCATCTTGGGCCAGAGAGAAATCTTCAGGAGACATTCTTGGGTGAGTGGCTTTTGTGGGATTAATATCTTCTGACTTTTTGAATGGAAGGGCGATAAAGAATTCAGGCCTAGTCCACAAAGGGTTTGGGTGTTTGGCTAGAAAGTCAATGTGAGAGGTGGCACAACAATGGGCTTTAAGCTGGTGTAGACACCGGGTCCCGAGTCCGGCATAAAATGAAAATGGTGATTTTTTATCCTTGATTATTCCCTCCGAAAAAAATAAAAAAAAATATATAAATAAAAAATAAAATAAAAAATAAAAAATAAAAAAAAAATAAATATAAATATGTGTGTGTAAAATTAGGTAATTAATTAGTTGATGTTGTTAGTTAATTAAGTGGTTAATATTATCGTGTTAATTAAAATGCATGTAAAATTAAAGTTGTAATTAATTAGATAAAATAAATATATGTATGATAATTTAAATGGATTAATTAGTGTAATGTTTAATTAATAGAGAGTTTAATTAATATGTATAATTAATTAATGTATGTGTTATTTGAATTAAGTTAAATTAATTTAAAGAAAATGAGGGAAATAATTAAGTGGAGGAAATGACCATTATGCCCATTAGCCCTAATTTGAGGGTGTATAAAAAGAAAAGAATGAGCAAAGAATAAGGGGCTCTCTCTCGGCTGGGATTAGAAACAAGCAAATGAAAAATTGAAAGAAAAATAAGGAAAGAGAGAGCAGGGGGTCGGCTGGAACAAGGAAATGAAGAACACACAAATGAAACAAAAGAAAAAAGAAAACAAAGAAAAGAGAATACAGAGAGAGCAAGAAGAGAAGACACCGGAGCTGAGGGCCAAATAGAAAGAAAATAGAGAACAATAGAGAGCAAGAAGAGGGTAAGAAAAATACCAAAGAACTAAATCAAAGGAAATAAGGAAAAGAAATAAATGAGGGAAGAGAGGAGAGTGGCCAACGGAGACCAAGAAACCAAACCAGACCGCCGGACCAGGGAGAAAGAAAGAAAAAGAAGAAAAAAGAGGGGAGAGAGGCGGAGGCTCCGCCGCCCAACCGCGGTCACCGGCGATGACACGCACCCCACCGCCGGCATCAGCACCCCCAGACGCTTCCGATGGCACCGGCCGATCGTCTAACGGACCCAGGTAGGCGGCGCGTGTAGGCGATCTCCGGCGAGGCATCATTCACGGTTTTTGGCGATTTCCGGCTCCGTCAAACCCCCTTCCGGCGCGTGGACCAGTCCGCCGTCTTCCCCGGGCGACGATCCATCCGACGGCGTTGGTGTTGTCGACCACCCCCCTCCGACGGCGGCTCCGGCGAGGTAAGTCCCTATTATTATTATTATTATTATTATTATTATTATATATTTAATTAATTTCTGTTATTATTATTATTATTATTATTATTATTATTATTATATATTTAATTAATTTCTGTTATTATTATTGTTATTAATTTCTGTATTATTATTATTATTATTATTATTATTATTATTATTTATTTATTTTCTGTTTTTATATTTGTTGTTATTATTATTATTATTATCATTATTATTTGTTATTATTATATATTTATGCATTTTATGTATATTATTATTAATATTATTATACTTATTTATTATTAATTATTATTAATTATTATTCTGTGTTCATCTTATTACTATTATTATTTTATTATTATTATTATTATTATTATTATTATTACTTATTCATTATTATTAATATTCCGTTGTTATTATTATTATTATTATTATTATTATTATTATTATTATTATTTGTAATTATTTAACATTCTGTTTATTTTTATTATTTTTATTATTATTATTATTATTATATGTTTATTAGTATTATTATTATTCTGTTTTTACCATTATTAGTATTATATGTTTATTTTATGTTTGTTGATGTCATATTGTTGTTATTATTGTTATTATTATTATTATTATTATTATTATTATTATTGTGGTTAGTTATTATTATTTTAATGTCATTATTATTATTATTAGGATTGTGTTAATATTATTACTATGTTTATTATTGTTGATGTTATTATTTTATTGCTTTAATTAATATTGTCATGGTCATTATTATTATATTATTTTACAGCATTATTATTATTATTATTATATTATATCATTTCTATTAATATCATTAGTTATTTTATATTATTATTATTATTTTACCTATCTATTATTGTCATTTTATGTTTATTTATTATTTATTATTATCATTATTATCATTTTATGGTATTATTATTAGCATCATCATTTTTATTGCATTTGATCATTATAATTGCCATTGTGTTTTACATTGATTAATCCTCTCAATTTGTTTGATTCAATTAATTATTTATTTGTTTATTTATTTGTTCAATTATTTATTCATTATTAACCAATATTGTTTTCTGTCTTTACCGCGATGCGAGTGGCATGTGACTCGCTCACGGAGTTAGGCGGAGCACGGTCGAGGTGAGTAGATTAGGATTTATTTATTATTATGAAATATGTAATTATTATTTTGTTTTATTTTATTCGCTTGTGGTCTGTAATAACAAATGATTTTTCGACCGCATTAAAAAGAATCACCACACAAATGTTTTCTACAAAATGAAATTTGTCAATAAAACTGGACCAATGTCCACGTTTTCATTCCAAAACCAAAAAATTTAAATTGATTCAAGAATTTTATACTTTTCATAAAAAGTAATTGGGAATCAACGTTCCCGCCTAAAAGGATAACCCGATTTATGTATGTATTCTTATTATTATATCTTCCTTTTATGATTTCATACTTATTTCTGGATAACTGTAAATATATTTTATTTATCGCTTTATTTGTTATTTTATTATTTTTTACTTGTTTGAATGCGCTTTAATTTATGGCATAACTCGTGTGAGAAGAGAGATAAAATAATTGATCCCAAAAACCCTTTTACATAATATTAACCAAAGGTATGAATAAGAGTGAGGTCCCGAACTCTCTCTGGTTTTGGCCTCATAAGGTTAGATTTATTTCCCGATGTTCTATCGGGTGGCGACTCCGTGATCCTGCCTTATGATAACCCAATAGACGCTCTCGTAAGTTGATTGCCAACAATGGGTTTGGATATATTTTTGTCCATTGCGAAGCGATCAGCTTTCACGAGTTTTAATGAACCTCCATCCGGTCTCGGGTCCTAAAAGCGGATTTCCGAGGGCTATCCGGATCGCGAGCGGGGTTCGGGCGCGTCACAGTGGCGACTCCGCTGGGGACGTATTTGAGACTTCGATTCGAAAGTACCTTGATTAAAATTTATAATTGAGTTTTAGTTTATGAAATTCGCTTTTTCTCAAAATTGCATTGCATATCATTAGAGCTTTAGAATACGCTAGTTTGGTCCCTTTATCAGCCCCGGTGCGTTCCTGAAGCACGACCCCATTTTCACTCAATTTGGGGAAGTGATAAGGATAATCACCAGTCCAAGTCTCGTGCCATCAAATGGTATATAAAATGGTGACCCGATCGGTCGTTATGCTCGTGATGAGCTAGACCCGTCGGCAGGGATCATGCTTGGGTAGCCTCAAAGTAACACCACCTTTTGACCAAAGCTCATGTAATGGCAATAGAAATCTCCCCTAGGTGACATGTACCATGATATCGTGCTTGCTATTTGGGCTGTCATATACTGAACAAAATCAATTGAATCAGATGATTTTCATCAAAGGCTTTCATGCCCCGATGGGCTTATGTTGATTTAATCGAATTGTTTATATATATAATGGCCAAACATCCATGCGCATGTGCTTTAAATTGAGAGTTGTTATGCTGCCGGTTTTTTACCGCGCACTATACGCGTTCATTGGGTTCCCTGTTAACCCTTGGATAAATCCCACCTAGGAAACAGATCGCACGACCTCGTGTGTGGGAGAAATAAGGTTGGAAGGTTCTATCTGCTTGCATGTGGCTGTGAATGCTGCATAACATGCACATACATCACATGTCATTCATGTCAAAAAAAAATCAATCAAAAATAAAAAATATATAAAATATAAAAAAATATATATATAAAAAATACATTTCATATTGTGTATATACCCTTTTGCCCACATTATTTTTCATGTGCACATACCATCATGTATATAATTTTTTCATGCACTGCATCGCATAATTACAATTTATTGATTTTTTCACTCCATCTGCACGATTCACGATCATGCATTGTATACTGTCATATACGCATCATTCTAACAATTTAAATTTTTAGCCATTATAGATTCTTCCAAGTGGATTAGAGGTCCCGACGGTCGATTAGTACGAACAGACTCGCCCTTTGGATTGTTGGAATTAGTGCTCGATTGGGATCCTGAGCCACTCTCAGCATCTAGTACCCCATCCTCCATGGCGGACGAAACTGGAAACCCATCCACTCAAGACCTCGCCCGGAGGTTGGATGAATTTGAACGGCGAATGCTAGACATGATGGGCGCTATGGTCGAAAGAATTGCCCATCCCCCTGCTGTACAAGCACCCCCTATTCTGCAGCCGCCTATTGCTCAACAAGTGCCAGTAGTCCCTCCTCGGGGGCAAGTTGAACCGCCTGCTGGTGGGGAGGCTCCCTTCGCTGGAGTGGCTGCTCGTCAACCCATTAATGTGAATGAAGCTGCACCTGTTGAGCCAAGAAGGGCAAGGGTTGATAATCCCGAGGAAGACTTTGTGGAAGAAGATGAGATGGAGGAAGTAGTTGCCCACCAAGCTGTGAGGGGTAGAGCACCCAAGGTGGAAGATGAGACTCTGAGGGCAATGAGACAGCAGATTGAGGCCATCACCCGGATGTTGTCAGCTGGAAAAGGGGTCAACCCCGAAGATAGAAATTTGGGAGATGAAGAATTGCTGCCCCAGAGATTTAAAATGCCTGAGCTGCCAAAGTTTAACGGTACTTCAGATCCTTCCGCACATATCAAGCAGTACACTTTAGTGATGAAGGGTACGGGACTGAGCAAAAAGCAAAAGGTGGAGTATTTTTGCCTCAGCCTGTCGGGTCCTGCAGTGGATTGGTACCATGGGCTGGATAGGAGGTGTAAAGAAGACTGGGACCTGCTGACTGATGAATTTATGAAACAGTACGATTGCAGTACTAGAATGGAGGTCACCCTGAAAGACCTTGAACTTTTACAGCAAAAGCCCGATGAATCGTTCCACGAGTACCTCACAAGGTGGAGGAACAGGGTCATGGAGATGAAACGAAAGCCTGACACAGCTGATCAGATTAGGCTATTTATCAGAAACTCCTGTCCTTACCTGAGGGATTTGCTGAGCTTCAAAGGGCTTAGAGATTGGGAATCATTGAAAGACATTGCTGTAGAAGCTGAGGGGGCCTACCTGGCAAAGAAGGCGAGTCAGAATAGCTTTCCTGGGAGAAACTTTGGAAATCAATCGGGCAACAGATCAGGCGGAGCTGGAAGCAGCAACAACAGAAGTGGCAAGGCAGCTGAAGTTTCAGCTACCGGAATGGGGCAAAGTCAAAGGCATTTTTCAAATTTGGGCCGTCCTTTGTCCTGGGTATTAGAAAGACTGATAAAAGAAGGAAAGTTGCAGCCCCTGCCTCCTAAGCCAGCCAGAACCCAAGGGCAACCGGGTCATAGAGATGATGAGTATTGTACTTTCCACCAGCACACGGGGCATATGACAGACCGTTGTGCGAGGCTAAGACATGAAATTCAGGATCTCATCGACACGAAGCAGATAACGGACCCTGAGAAGAGGGGGAAAGAGAAGAAGCCGGGCTACAATGCAGTCCCTCCACCGAACATGTGATTGGATCCAGTCCACCAGGGTGGCATTTTTGCAAGAACTACCTGGAGATATTATGTTATATGTCTCTGTATTTTGAGAACTCTTTATGACATTTTGGTTATGTTAATTTGATGAACAATATTTTGCGTACTTATATATTATTTCTAATGATTTCATTTCCTATGATTATGATACATTCATTCATTTTGACATTGATTCAATTAATACTACTGCATTTAATCTTGGAACTTTGGAAAATCCAAATAAAATCTTGATGGCATCTGATATAACTCCTGAAGAGAGAGAGAGTCAGAGAGAATAAAAACAAGAAAGAAAAAACTAGTTGCAATTAGGAGATTGGATGAAAACTCACTAAGAGCACTAGAACCTTTCTGATTACCCGTCGAAGCGATCTCTGGATAAGACAGAACCTGGAAAATGATTTAGGCACTATTTCTTTGTATAGCTCTCTAAATGACTATTTCCTACCCTTATTCTGCAATCGTTTGCTAGCCCGTTGAGCCTTTATACTGGTATGCTGAATGCGTACCAATTTTGTTGTTACACACATTAAAACTATCCCCTCGCCTAAAATGATTTTGGCTTCCCCTCAGAAGAGTGGCCGCTCTAAAACTGATGGATGTACATTTGAACAATTCTTTGGACTATTAAAAAATTGCCTTGATAAGAGCAAGTTCAGGCTTTGAAAAGAGGGTTTAGTCATGCATGAAAGGCATGAGCTCAAAAAAAAAAAAAAGAGAAAAGTGAAAGCAAAAAGAAGAAAAAGAAAAATGAAAGAAAAAATGAATGAAAAATGAAAGAAAAAGAAGCAAAAAAAGAAAAAAGAAGAATAAAAAAGAAAGCTCAAAATGGTGACCAATTGACTAGTTTCAAAGATTGCCCTTCTGATCTCAAGGAGCTAGAATATTATCGAGTCCAAATTCAAGAATACTTCTGAGCCGAGAACGGTTCATCCATCAGTCGAGAAAATATCGCGGCCATTCTTCTCTAGCGACCTGATCTTTTTTTTGGCAGCCATCTACCCAAGCCTGACATTACAACCAAAGTAAGACCTTTTGATTCTGGGTTCAGTCTTATCCAATTAGCGGAGATGACCTTCTAAGAAGGTTTGGTACGTAAGAAGAGGCCTATGGTGTTTCTTGAGCTTCAAGCGAGAAGCCATGAGTGCATTCATGCATTCGAGTTAAGTCTCGTCTCCGACGTTGCTGCTAGAATTTGCATTCAAAAGATTAAATGAGAGCAGAGAGAAAATATTCAATCATGAGAATAAAAAAGAGAGCAGATTGATAACAGGAGTTTGATGCTTTCAAGATCCATCCCGAGATTGGATGAGGTTTTGTATCTTGAGATTAATGCCAAATAATGATCATATATTATGAAATCAAATTGAAATATATGCATTTATGCAAAGATGTATTGGCATAACCAGGGCAGTTCATCTTGCACACTCAAAGTTGTCTGAGTCTGATATAAAACCAGCACATTATTATCATCTACCCTCTACCATTCTCGCTACTCAGGCACTTCAGCCAACTCATCTTGCTACCTGCTGTGAAGCCAATCCTACAGCACCTTCTCGATAAAGAACCAAGCTCATACAACCAATATCTGAGACATAAGCACATGCTAATCATATCCGAAAGACATTTCGCGACAACTTCAACTTCTCTCGCAAAAAAAAAAAAAAAAAAAAAAAAAAAAAAAAGCCGTTAGAGATGAAAACCGTGACTGGCGCTCTAAGCAAAAGTTAGGCCAAAGGGCAGGGTGAAAACCTGGCAACAGGCAGTCTGCCCTACAAAAAATAAAATAAATAAAAGCCGCTGGATTGGGTTGGGTCCATTCCAGGCAAAAAATAAGGCACAGGGTTATGTGAAAATCCGACAAGGACGCATCTCCCGCTTAGAAAAGCTAGTGTGAAAATCCACGAGGGACGCACTATCTTCAAAGAGGGCTACAGGTATCAGAAGAGAACCTCATAATCCCCAAAAGCATGAAATTCAAAAGCAATTCCAGAGGGCGTCGATCCTACCGAAGACTACGGCCAAACCGGCCGTCATCTCCAAATCCACATAGATGAATTCTCATCCCGCATTCTTGCATACATATGCATCTCACGTGCATGCTCACCGCTTTTTCTTGCATATTTTGTTTTCTAAGTCTTGCAGAAAGAAAGAATCAAATGCCAACACCAGCGAAGGGGCAAGTGACAACATCAGCACAAATATCAATCCAAACAAACCACCAAAACAACATCAATCCAGACATCAGTTCAATAATCAATCCAAGCATTAATCAAAGCCCTCTCAAGAGGCAAATCTCTAAATCCTCTTAAGAGGCAATTCTCAAGTCCTCTGAAGAGGCAATTCACCAACCATCCCAAGACCTCTCAGGGGGCAACCAACCAAAGACTTCTCAGGGAGCATTAACCAAAGACTTCTCAGGGAGCATCAGCCAAAGACCTCTCAGGGGGCAATCAACCAAAGACCTCTCAGGGGGCAATCAACCAAAGACCTCTCAGGGGGCAATCAGCCAAAGACCTCTCAGGGGGTAATCAACCAAAGACTTCTCAGGGAGCAGCAGCCAAAGACCTCTCAGGGGGCAATCAACCAAAGACTTCTCAGGGAGCAGCAGCCAAAGACCTCTCAGGGGGCAATCAGCCAAAGACCTCTCAGGGGGCAATCAGCCAAAGACCTCTCAGGGGGCAATCAGCCAAAGACCTCTCAGGGAGCAGCAGCCAAAGACCTCTCAGGGGACAATCAGCCAAAGACCTCTCAGGGGGCAATCAGCCAAAGACCTCTCAGGGGGTAATCAACCAAAGACTTCTCAGGGAGCAGCAGCCAAAGACCTCTCAGGGGGCAACCAACCAAAGACTTCTCAGGGAGCAGCAGCCAAAGACCTATCAGGGGGTAGATTTCAACCAAAGACCTCTCAGGGGGCACACAATCAAATTCCAAGTCCTCTGAGGAGGCAAAATCTCAAAATCTCAAAGCCCTCTGAGGAGGCAAAATCCGAAAGTCCTCTGAGGAGGCAAAATCTCAAGTCCTCTGAGGAGGCAAAACCTCAAAGTCCTCTGAGGAGGCAAATTCTCCAAGCCCTCTCAAGAAGCAAATCTGAAAGTCCTCTCAAAAGGCAAAATCTCAAGTCCTCTGAGGAGGCATCTCTTTATCAAAACACCGAAGGGTTTGCACGCTGCCGGTACTACCATTCTACGAAAGGTTTGCACGACAACGGTACTACCACTTCAAAACAGTTTGCACGAGGACGGTACTACTGCTCCACGGAGGGTTTGCACGATCTCGGTACTACTGCTTCAAAAGGTTTGCACGCTGTCGGTACTACTATTCTACGGAAGGTTTGCACGACAACGGTACTACCACTCCAAAAACAGTTTGCACGAGGACGGTACTACTACTCCAAGGAGGGTTTGCACGATCTCGGTACTACTGCTTCAAAAGGTTTGCACGCTGTCGGTACTACTATTCTACAGAAGGTTTGCACGACAACGGTACTACCACTCCAAAAACAGTTTGCACGAGGACGGTACTACTATTCTACGGAAGGTTTGCACGATCTCGGTACTACTGCTTCAAAGGGTTTGCACGCTGCCGGTACTACCATTCTACGGAAGGTTTGCACGACAACGGTACTGCCAATTCAGAACAATTTGCGCTATGACGATACTACCATTCTAAGGAGGGTTAGCACGACGACCACGACACTACCACTTCAAAACTCCGAAGCCCTCTGAGGAGGTAAAATATCAAAGTCAAAAAACAGAAGGGTTAGCACGACGTCGGCACACGGCCTCGGCACTACCATTTCAAATCAACAAAAGGGTTAGCACAACGTCGGCACACGACCTCGGCACTACCACTTCGGAACATCTCAAGCCCTCTGAGGAGGCAAAACATCAAAGCCCTCTGAGGAGGCAAAATATCAAAGTCAAAAAAAAAAATAAAAGGGTTAGCACGACGTCGGCACATGGCCTCGGCACTACCACTTCAAATCAACAGAAGAGTTAGCACGACGTCGGCACACGACCTCGGCACCACCACTTCAAAATCTCAAGCCCTCTGAGGAGGCAAATCCCAAAGCCCTCTGAGCAGGCATCTCTTTATCCGACTCCCGGTAAAAAGGCAAGGTCTCCGCCACAGGTATGTAATCCCTTCTCTCTTTCTCTTTGAATTTTGGCTCACCCAGGTGTCTATGCACTAGCTTCTCCAAAATTGGGGGCAACTGTAGACACCGGGTCCCGAGTCCGGCATAAAATGAAAATGGTGATTTTTTATCCTTGATTATTCCCTCCGAAAAAAATAAAAAAAAATATATAAATAAAAAATAAAATAAAAAATAAAAAATAAAAAAAAAATAAATATAAATATGTGTGTGTAAAATTAGGTAATTAATTAGTTGATGTTGTTAGTTAATTAAGTGGTTAATATTATCGTGTTAATTAAAATGCATGTAAAATTAAAGTTGTAATTAATTAGATAAAATAAATATATGTATGATAATTTAAATGGATTAATTAGTGTAATGTTTAATTAATAGAGAGTTTAATTAATATGTATAATTAATTAATGTATGTGTTATTTGAATTAAGTTAAATTAATTTAAAGAAAATGAGGGAAATAATTAAGTGGAGGAAATGACCATTATGCCCATTAGCCCTAATTTGAGGGTGTATAAAAAGAAAAGAATGAGCAAAGAATAAGGGGCTCTCTCTCGGCTGGGATTAGAAACAAGCAAATGAAAAATTGAAAGAAAAATAAGGAAAGAGAGAGCAGGGGGTCGGCTGGAACAAGGAAATGAAGAACACACAAATGAAACAAAAGAAAAAAGAAAACAAAGAAAAGAGAATACAGAGAGAGCAAGAAGAGAAGACACCGGAGCTGAGGGCCAAATAGAAAGAAAATAGAGAACAATAGAGAGCAAGAAGAGGGTAAGAAAAATACCAAAGAACTAAATCAAAGGAAATAAGGAAAAGAAATAAATGAGGGAAGAGAGGAGAGTGGCCAACGGAGACCAAGAAACCAAACCAGACCGCCGGACCAGGGAGAAAGAAAGAAAAAGAAGAAAAAAGAGGGGAGAGAGGCGGAGGCTCCGCCGCCCAACCGCGGTCACCGGCGATGACACGCACCCCACCGCCGGCATCAGCACCCCCAGACGCTTCCGATGGCACCGGCCGATCGTCTAACGGACCCAGGTAGGCGGCGCGTGTAGGCGATCTCCGGCGAGGCATCATTCACGGTTTTTGGCGATTTCCGGCTCCGTCAAACCCCCTTCCGGCGCGTGGACCAGTCCGCCGTCTTCCCCGGGCGACGATCCATCCGACGGCGTTGGTGTTGTCGACCACCCCCCTCCGACGGCGGCTCCGGCGAGGTAAGTCCCTATTATTATTATTATTATTATTATTATTATTATTATATATTTAATTAATTTCTGTTATTATTATTATTATTATTATTATTATTATTATTATATATTTAATTAATTTCTGTTATTATTATTGTTATTAATTTCTGTATTATTATTATTATTATTATTATTATTATTATTATTTATTTATTTTCTGTTTTTATATTTGTTGTTATTATTATTATTATTATCATTATTATTTGTTATTATTATATATTTATGCATTTTATGTATATTATTATTAATATTATTATACTTATTTATTATTAATTATTATTAATTATTATTCTGTGTTCATCTTATTACTATTATTATTTTATTATTATTATTATTATTATTATTATTATTACTTATTCATTATTATTAATATTCCGTTGTTATTATTATTATTATTATTATTATTATTATTATTATTATTATTTGTAATTATTTAACATTCTGTTTATTTTTATTATTTTTATTATTATTATTATTATTATATGTTTATTAGTATTATTATTATTCTGTTTTTACCATTATTAGTATTATATGTTTATTTTATGTTTGTTGATGTCATATTGTTGTTATTATTGTTATTATTATTATTATTATTATTATTATTATTATTGTGGTTAGTTATTATTATTTTAATGTCATTATTATTATTATTAGGATTGTGTTAATATTATTACTATGTTTATTATTGTTGATGTTATTATTTTATTGCTTTAATTAATATTGTCATGGTCATTATTATTATATTATTTTACAGCATTATTATTATTATTATTATATTATATCATTTCTATTAATATCATTAGTTATTTTATATTATTATTATTATTTTACCTATCTATTATTGTCATTTTATGTTTATTTATTATTTATTATTATCATTATTATCATTTTATGGTATTATTATTAGCATCATCATTTTTATTGCATTTGATCATTATAATTGCCATTGTGTTTTACATTGATTAATCCTCTCAATTTGTTTGATTCAATTAATTATTTATTTGTTTATTTATTTGTTCAATTATTTATTCATTATTAACCAATATTGTTTTCTGTCTTTACCGCGATGCGAGTGGCATGTGACTCGCTCACGGAGTTAGGCGGAGCACGGTCGAGGTGAGTAGATTAGGATTTATTTATTATTATGAAATATGTAATTATTATTTTGTTTTATTTTATTCGCTTGTGGTCTGTAATAACAAATGATTTTTCGACCGCATTAAAAAGAATCACCACACAAATGTTTTCTACAAAATGAAATTTGTCAATAAAACTGGACCAATGTCCACGTTTTCATTCCAAAACCAAAAAATTTAAATTGATTCAAGAATTTTATACTTTTCATAAAAAGTAATTGGGAATCAACGTTCCCGCCTAAAAGGATAACCCGATTTATGTATGTATTCTTATTATTATATCTTCCTTTTATGATTTCATACTTATTTCTGGATAACTGTAAATATATTTTATTTATCGCTTTATTTGTTATTTTATTATTTTTTACTTGTTTGAATGCGCTTTAATTTATGGCATAACTCGTGTGAGAAGAGAGATAAAATAATTGATCCCAAAAACCCTTTTACATAATATTAACCAAAGGTATGAATAAGAGTGAGGTCCCGAACTCTCTCTGGTTTTGGCCTCATAAGGTTAGATTTATTTCCCGATGTTCTATCGGGTGGCGACTCCGTGATCCTGCCTTATGATAACCCAATAGACGCTCTCGTAAGTTGATTGCCAACAATGGGTTTGGATATATTTTTGTCCATTGCGAAGCGATCAGCTTTCACGAGTTTTAATGAACCTCCATCCGGTCTCGGGTCCTAAAAGCGGATTTCCGAGGGCTATCCGGATCGCGAGCGGGGTTCGGGCGCGTCACAGCTGGGCTTTTATATTTTGTAATGGATCTGGGCTGGAAATAGAGAATAGAGAATGGGTTGTGGTGTAAGGTTGGAAACGTTTCTTATATTTCAGGCCATTGGGTTTAATCCGAAGGTGAGGTAACTGGAAGAGAGCACCAAAACCAAATACAAGATATTTTCCTTGAAGTTCGGATCCAAAGACATGGGTCCAAAGGAAACAATCAGGGAAAAGCTGAATCTTTATGGGTTGTTTGGTTTTTAGCTTAATTGTAAGAACTACTTGGTTTGCGGCTTGAAAATGTTGAGTGTATGATTTCCAGTAAGATGGAGGGAGTATTTTTAGATTGAGGATGGTATTATGGGCTCCAGTATCAATGAAGGCAATTATGCTAATAGGATTAGCAAATTTATCTGGGAAGATTTTTGCTGGAACAAGGGGAATAGGATGGGTGGATAAGATGGAGTTTGGTGAAGGAGTTGGGAAAAGGGTAAATGGTTTAATGGTAGAAATATGGGAGATGGTTTCTTCAGAATCCTGGTCAGACTGTTCAGACTCAGAATCAGTATACTCAATAGCAAAGAGAGTATATGGATCTGGTTCTTCATCCTCTGAGAAGAGTGATTCAATGTCATCATTTTGGATATTAATGGGAGAATTCTGCTGGATTTGTTATAGCAGATGTTGAGATATTTTCTTCTTAGGACAATTTTTTGCAAAATGACCTTTCTGTCCACACACAAAGCATCGATCTCCTTTGGGCTTAAATCTCTTTCGTCTGTAAAACCGAATCTTTTTACGACGGTAAGGAAGACGGTGTTTTCCCCATTTTTCTTTGAACTTCTTTTTTCGGTACTTCTTGTAGGGATAACAAGAGCAATCATCTTTAGACAAGCATTTGATTTGCAAGTCTGGTCGTCGACATGCTTCTTTCAAATGTGGATCTTTTCCTTTTTGAAAGATATCTTTAATCATTTGTTGTGAAGCACAGAGTTTGTCAAGCGCCATTAAAACTCTTTGATAAATTTATCAAAGAGTTTTAATGGCGCTTGACAAACTCTGTGCTTCACAACAAATGATTAAAGATATCTTTCAAAAAGGAAAAGATCCACATTTGAAAGAAGCATGTCGACGACCAGACTTGCAAATCAAATGCTCGTCTAAAGATGATTGCTCTTGTTATCCCTACAAGAAGTACTGAAAAAAGAAGTTCAAAGAAAAATGGGGAAAACACCGTCTTCCTTACCGTCGTAAAAAGATTCGGTTTTACAGACGAAAGAGATTTAAGCCCAAAGGAGATCGATGCTTTGTGTGTGGACAGAAAGGTCATTTTGCAAAAAATTGTCCTAAGAAGAAAAGATCTCAACATCTGCTACAACAAATCCAGCAGAATTCTCCCATTAATATCCAAAATGATGACATTGAATCACTCTTCTCAGAGGATGAAGAACCAGATCCATATACTCTCTTTGCTATTGAGTATACTGATTCTGAGTCTGAACAGTCTGACCAGGATTCTGAAGAAACCATCTCCCATATTTCTACCATTGAACCATTTACCCTTTTCCCAATTCCTTCACCAAACTCCATCTTATCCACCCATCCTATTCCCCTTGTTCCAGCAAAAATCTTCCCAGATAAATTTGCTAATCCTATTAGCATAATTGCCTTCATTAATACTGGAGCCCATAATACCATCCTCAATCCAAAAATACTCCCTCCATCTTACTGGAAACCATACACTCAACATTTCCAAGCCGCAAACCAAGGAGTTCTTACAATTAAGCTAAAAACCAAACAACCCATAAAGATTCAGCTTTTCCCTGATTGTTTTCTTTGGACCCATGTCTTTGGATCCGAACTTCCAGGAAAAGTTCTTGTATTTGGTTTTGATGCTCTCTTCCAGTTACCTCACCTTCGGATTTAACCCAATGGCCTGAAACATAAGAAACGTTTCCAACCTTACACCACAACCCATTCTCTATTCTCTATTTCCAGCCCAGATCCATTCCAAAATATAAAAGTCCAGCTTGAAGCCCATTATTGTGCCACCTCTCACATTGACTTTCTAGCCAAACACCCAAACCCTTTGTGGACTAGGCCTGAATTCTTTATCACCTTTCCATTCAAAAAGTCAGAAGATATTAATCCCACAAAAGCCACTCACCCAGGAATGTCTCATAAAGATTTCTCTCTGGCCCAAAATGAATGCTCTCAGTTACTAGCCCAAAAGTTAATTGAGCCAACCCAATCTAACTGGGCTTTCCAAGCCTTTTATGTCAACAAACACTCTGAACAAATTCGTGGGAAAAAATGCCTAGTTATTGACTATACACCCCTTAACCCTTTTCTAAAGGATAATAAATACTCCTTACCAAACATATCTTCACTTTTCCCATACCTCCACAATGCCCAAATATTTTCAAAGTTTGATCTCAAGGCAGGATTCTGGCAACTTGGTATCGTCCCTGAAGATAGACCAAAAACTGCTTTTTGTATTCCTAATTTCCACTACCAATGGACTGTGATGCCATTTGGCCTCAAAACAGCACTATCCATTTTTCAACAGTTTATGATACGGGTTTATAAATCAATCATTTCCTTTGCTCTTATCCATATAGATGATGTGCTTATCTTTTCACCAGATGTTCCTACTCATCAACAACACTTAATTCAGTTCTTTGAACTCACAAAGGAACATGGGATAATGCTTTCCCCTTCAAAAATGATATTGGCACAAAAGGAGATTGATTTTCTAGGAATGCACTTTGCCAACCAAGCCTATCTACCACAGCCACACCTTGCTAAGGAACTGCTCAACTTTCCAGATCATCACCTTTCTAAAAACAGGTCCAACAATTTCTTGGTATTGCAAATTACATACGACAATTTGTCCCACATTTCAGCCACCTGTCAACACCTCTTACACAACTTTTAAGAAAGAATCCACCGCCTTGGTCAGAAATCCACTCCCAATCAATCCAAAATCTCAAAGCTATCACTCAGGCTTTGCCACCTCTCCATATCCCATCCACTGGAAAAAGATTTCTCCAAACAGATGCAAGTGATGAAAATTGGGGTGCAGTGTTCTTATAAGAAAAGAACAATGTTCGACAGATCTGTGGATATGCCAGTGGTCACTTTAAAGAATCAGAATGCCACTACCACTCAACTTTTAAGGAGATCTTAGCTGTAAAGTATGGCATTAAAAGATTCAAATTTCACTTGATTGGCTACCAATTCACGGTCATAATGGATTGCTCTTCTTTTCCAAAGATTCTTTCCTTCAAAGGGAAGTCTGTGTCACATCATCAACTTTTTCGATGGGCAGAATGGTTCAGCAAGTATAACTTTGAAGTTGTGCATATAAAAGGAGATAAGAACTTAGTTCCAGATTATCTCTCAAGACTTTCCAAACCAAAGCCTCCCATTCCTAAACCTCTTCCCTCTTCCTCTCTCATTTACCCTATGGCTTTTGAACATTTCAAACCTCATCCTTTCCTCAAGAAAAGTGAACCACCCTACTTAAACCTTCCTGCCACAAAAATAGACTCCATACCACCAAATTGTCCTCGCACCTCTCCTGCAGCCATCAAAACATTTGCAACCCGTCACATGTTTCATTATCTTCACCTTTTCACTCAGAAAAGAGATATACCCTCACATGAAAACTATTTTGTAGTTGACCAGCCTCGGTCCATCCTTTTTAAATGTTTTCATGATTCTCCTTACTTTGAAGAAGAACTTTGGTTCTTATGGTGCTTGTCAACCCTATACACTCATGCTGTTCTGTTCCCACTCATTGGCCTCTTTGAAATTCTTACCAATCCTGATAAGCAAGGCTCTTTCCATTGGCAATTTCTCCAATGGTATGCCCCTCTATCATGGTAGAGAAAGCAGTTGCTTAAAAAGATTCAAGATCTTAGAGTCTGGAACATGAAAGAATCATTTGCCAGAGAACATGTTATTGTCTATTTCTTTCATAGACCTTATTTCTGGAACCCTACTCAGCAGTGGCGAAGCCAGGATTTGCAATCAAGGGGGGCAATGTGTGCACTATTAGGACATCCAATGTGTTATTCTAGTTTTGATTTTTTCTTCCAGTTACTAAAACCTTCCAAGACAAATGCATCACAACTATTCGCCACTGCCACTCTCTAAAAGAATTAAATGTGGCAAAATGTCCTAAACTGAAAATATTTGGATTAGAAAGAAGAGGAAGAGAGCAAGAAAGCATTGAAGCACAAAATAAACATATTTTTTCCAGTAAAGAGGTATGTATTTGCTTTATATTGACATTGAATTTAATTCATTCTTAAAAATTGCAAATCAGATTGCTTGTTATTATATTATTGCTTGGCATATAATTTAAATGGTTTCTGAGGCAACCAGTAGTACTTTTTGTTCATATATAAAATATTTTAATCCACCCATAATCTCAACAAGTCTTCTATGGTGTGCTTTCAATCAAGAATAACAAATTTTAACAAAATAATAGATTTTAACAAAATAACATATTTCAATCAAGAATAACAGGTTTTAAGCAAAAACTTAAAATTGTAAAAACTAAATTATTAACTTTTAAGAGATATAAAATATATAAAAGCAAAAAAAAATTATAAAATTAAATTACTAACCTTAAATTAAAGATAAATCTTTGCAATAATTCTTAGTTTCTTCTCAAATTTATCAGATTTTTCTTTAAAAATTTCAAGAGATAAAGAAGAGAATTTTGTATTTTTTGTTTGAATAGAAGTGGGAATACAGAACGTTGTTTGATTGAAAACTTAAGAAATAAGTTAAGGAGAGATGGGTAAAAGTAAAATTTTAAGGGGGGGCAAAATGGTAATTTTAATATATATGTATATAAATATATATACATAATTAATTTTTTCTCAAAAATTAAGGGGGGCAATTGCCCCCCTTCTCTTTCATGTGGCTACGCCACTGCTACTCAGGATACCATATGGGATCAACCTCAAGCAATTTATTGGGAAACTTTTGATTCAAGCAAAGATCTAGAAATTCATGCCATCACTAAAGCTCTGCATGCTATGCTTTGTGAACTCAATAATATTGAGTACTCTGCATTACATCCTCCTGTGCTAGATACGGCAGAATCATCTCTTCGTCCCAATTATCTTGATGAACTTTTCAAAGATTCCCAAGATCTTTATGAAGACTTGGCCATAGAAGATAAGGACAAAGATAAGGACAATCAAGGAGCCAGCACCAGTGCAAATCCTACTCGTGACTTCCTCTCTCATCTTGATAAAGGAAAAGATAAGCTTGATGATTTCGACTGGATAACAGAATATGATCAAGATCCTGAAGACATGAATATGTCACCCTCACATGAACCTATCCAGCCTGTCAATAAAGATTAAAGTAGCTTTTAAGATTCCAGCTTTAATAAAGTACCTTTTGTATCTTTGTTTTCTTATACTTTTGTAAAAGTAGCTTTTATAAAGGAGATTCCTCCTTATCTTGTAATTAATGTCTGCTTAGGTAAGCAGTGATGTAAGCTACGAGCCTTTGGCTCTATAAATATGTATCCTTGATTCTTTTGAGGATCAAGTGGTTTCTAAGAAATAAGAAATCTTCTCTCTTCAATCTTCTCTCCTCTTTTATCATGAAGTTATAATCTTCTCTTCTCTCTTTCATGAGAATACTCTTATTCTTTAGTCAGGGATCCTGCTATTAAAATATCTTGGTCCATGAAATGATTCTTTGTGTTCTGTATTGTTCTACCCAAGAGGACAGTCCTTCAGTCAGGCCAGAAGAGCAGTTTATTTGGACAGTCATACCCGGTGTTTCAAGAAGTTCATTATGGATAGTGGGTTACAGTCAAAAAATGCTTTTTCAGGGGGACCTGGAGCCCACGCCCTCTAAGGCCAATGAGCCTATTAAGCTGAAACAGCCGTAGATTAGGCAACCCATGGACATTTAATGTGTTAAAGGATTTTATTTCCTTATATAAGCCCATTATTGTTTTCTTAATGGAAATAATGATTAAAAAGGAGAAAGTGGAGAGAGTTGGTAAAAAGATAGGCTTTGACTTTTGTGTGGCTATGGATGGAGTGGGACATGGTGGCGGGATTGCTTTGCTTTGGAAAAAGGAAGTGCAGGTGAGTGTTATTTGTTCTTCAGTAAACTTCATTGATGCCTAAATTTCTTTGCGCCATCTGATTTCTTTTTGGAAAAAGGAAGTGCAGGTGAGTGTTATTTCTTCTTCAGTAAACTTCATTGATGCCTAAATTTCTTTGCGCCATCTGATTTCTTGAAGACTTATGGGGTTTTATGGTTTTCCAAAGAGGCATGGACGTCGACAGTCTTGGGATTTACTTAGGTCTTTGGCAAATGGCTCAAGTATTCCGTGGTGCTGTATAGATATTTAAACACCAGGTATTTCCATTCTAATGCTTCAGCTAGGAAAAAATTGAATAATGTGTCTCGTATGAAAAACTCAACAGGAAATTGGTGTGAGTGGGGAACAGGTTTGGAATAATCAATTCAAGGTTATTTTCAGGATATTTTTAAGAGTAATGGTTCAGGGAGACAGAAATTTTTTCACTAATCCAACAAAAATTTCTTTAATCTAGAATGTAGCACTTACTGCAAAGTTCACAGAAGCTGAGGTAAAAGAGGCCTGCTTTACAATGCATCCAGATAAGAGTCCGAGACCAGATGGTTTGAATTCAACATTTCTGGAGTATAGTTAGGGGGGGTGTCAGTAAAGCTTATTTGTCAATTCTGGATACTTGCGAGATGCCTACCAACCTAAATAACACGTTAATTGTTCTTATTTAAAAACGTGATAATGCTGAAGTGATTACAGATATGAGACCAATTTCTCTGTGCAATGTGCTCTTCAAAATTATTTCCAAAATGCTAGTTAACAGACCAAAAAAGCTATTTCCTTCTATTATTTTTGAGTCTCAGAGTGCTTTTATTTCAGGTCGTTTGATCACAGATAATATTATAGTGGACTATGAGGTGTTGCATAATTTGAAATGTAAAAGACAAAGAAGAAGAGGGGCTGCACTGAAAGTGGACATGAATAAGGCATATGACCGTGTTGAGTGGCCTTATTTAAGACAGATGTTAACAAGTATGGGTTTTAGTAACACTTGGATTAAGTGGATTAGCCTTTGTGTAGAGACAGTTTTGTATAAAATTACACATGAAGGGAGGGAGCTAGGGTAATTGCATGGTTATCGTGTAGCTCCTACAATGCCGATTATCTCTTATCTATTTTTTGTAGATGATAGTAACCTTTTTTTCAGAGCTGATCTTGAAGAGGCAGTTTGTGTACAAGCTTGCTTAAGGAATTATGAACTAGTTTCAGGCCAATGTGTAAATTTCTAAAAGTTCACCATCTTTTTCAATCCCAATACTTGTGAGCGGGTTAGTGGGGATAAGCCAGGTGCATCAAGTCAGGAAAGTGGATGATTTGGGTTTCTATTTAGGTGCTCCTGTGTCGGTGGGGAGGAGAAAAAAATTTACTTTTGGGTTCTTGAAGGAGCAGATCTGGCGGCAAATCAATGATTGGAAAGAATTTTTTTTTCTCTCTCAAGTAGGAAATGAGGTCCTTATAAAATCTGTGCTAGAAGCTATCCTAACATACATGTTTTTTTTTCAATTGCCAATTCAATTTTGTGATGATGTGAATAGGATTTTAAATAAGTTTTGGTGGCACTCAAATGGGAGTCTTTCTTCAGGAATATGTTGGCAGAGATGGGCGAAACTTTGCGTTCCTAAGCAGTTTGGTGGGATGGGCTTCAGAAGTCTACATGAATTTAACCTTGCAATACTAGCTAAACAGGGTTGGCAAATTCTCCAACATCCGGATTCACTTGTGGCTTCTATTTTATAGGCAAGGTACTTTCGTAATTATGATTTTTTTATGCTCAAGTGGGGCATAACCCATCCTATATTTGGAGGAGCATTTTGGCAAGTTGTGATCTTCTTAAAAAAGGTTTGATTTGAAAGATTAGGGATGGAAAACCTATTCAAATTTGGGAGAGTCCCTAGCTAGTTACCTGACCCTAAAAATCCCATAATTTCCAGTGATGTTATTGATGATGGTTCGTTGACTTTGGTGAGTGATTTAATGGACTCCAGTGGGTGCTGGAATATCTCTTTAATTGAGTCCACTTTTAAGGAAAGGGATATAACCCTTATTCTCTCAATCCCACGATGGAGGAACAACACCCAAGATAGATGGCAATGGTTCTTGGATAGAAAAGGCAACTATTCAGTTAGAAGGGGTTATCTAGTTGCTATGGGTTCGATGATTTCTAGTATACAAATTCAGGCAACAGTTAGGTGGGAGAAATTATGGGCATTAAAGGTTCCAATTAAGGTTAAGAACTGTGTGTGGAGGGCTCTTTCATCTTGCTTGCGCACGTTGAAAAATCTTTCCTATCACAGAGTTTCGATTTCTGAGATCTATCTAGTTTTCTAGATAAGCGAGGAGGACGAGTCTCATGTGTTTGTCCATTGTAGCTTTGCGCAATAGGTTTGGTCCTTATTTTTTGGAGATCTTCAAATGGAGGGTGTGTATGATTTTTTGTGTTGGTTTGTTTGTTTATTGAATTCTTTACAGGGGGAAACAATGGAGGAAATTATTATCTTAATTTGGAGTCTGTGGTCGAATAGAAATCGAGTTTTATGTGATAACAAAAGGGACTCTCCTACTCATGTATTGAGTGCAGCCAAGTCTGTTTTATCTCAATGGAAACTGGCCAGAAATAAGAATGGTGTGGTTTCTAGTATGGAACCAAGGTTGGGAAAGTGACAAAAACCAAGAGAGGGGTGGTTGTCTTGTAGTGTGGATGCGGGCGTCTTCGATAGAGAAGGCTACTACTCTTTTGGTTTTTTAATTTGAAATTCTATGGGTACTTGTTTAGCTGCTAAACGTGCCGCTTTTAATGGCTGTTATGCACCCCACATTGCAGAAGCTTTGGCAATCAGGAAAGCTTTAAGCTAGCTAAAAAGTGGGAGTTTGTCCAAGGTACAGGTACAAATTGATTGTTTGTTAGTTTCTAAAGCCTTGCAAGTCGAAATCTGTTTGTGAAAAGTGGGCATGTCTGACTCCTCCTTTATCTGATATTTTATCTGGTGATATCCATTAATGAAAGGTTTATTTTAAAAAAAAATACTTTTTGTCGGTAGAAAATAGGGGTTAATTTCACTAACGGTCACTCAACTTATCACTTATCGCGCAAAAATAACCGACTTTTTTTTTTTTACTTAAATGTCACTGAACTTTTAACATTTTTGCAAAAAAGTTATGTTAACCGGAATCCGGTAAAAACTATCGCCGGATTGATGACATGGCATGCCATGTCAGAAACTACATGCTGTTTAACAATATTTTCAACAAATGTTACATCTAAATCAATTTCACTTACGGTCACTAAACTTATCATTTATAGCGCAAAAGTAACCAATTTTCTTTTTTTCCAACTTTTTTTTTTGAAACTATTTTCCAACTTAAATGTTACTGAATTTCTAACATTTTTGCAAAAAAGTCATATATTTACTATTTGTTGCCACGTGTCATATGCCATGTCATCAATCCGACAAGAGTTCTCGCTGAATTCCGGTCAACGTGACTTTTTTAAAAAAATATTAGAAGTTTAGTGACATTTAAGATAAAAAAAAAAGTCAGTTATTTTTGTATGATAAGTAATAAGTTGAGTGATCATGAGTGAAATTGACCACAGAAAATAGCTCATCAGAGAAAAATTTTCGATTTCACAACAGTTTAAAGAAAAATACCATTTAAGCACCAAAATTAGTAGATTTCGGTGGCCAATAGTTGATGTGATAGAAAAAGAAAATGTTGAGAGAGAAAATTGAAAGGAAAATTAGGATTATCGATTTTTACATAGGCTTCAAAGTGGAAGTTTTTAATTTTATTTTATTATTATTTTATATTGTATATTTTATATATATTATTTATTTTATTTCATATAAATTATATTATATATATTAAAATATAAATAAATATATTTATATATAAAAAAGGGTCATCTGGATTAGGTTTGGGTTGGTTCTCACTCAATCCTTAAATTTTCAACATGTACATTTTTTGGATAGGGTTTGGACGGGACCCTCATATTTAGGTCAAATTGACCGGTTTAGATATATATTTTAAATATTCATAGGTCGATATTCACGGTTTCATAGGTCGAGCACGTGTTTCTCGAATCGCAACGTGTGAAAACATATCAAGTCATTTAATTTTCTTTGACATTTTAGTACACAAGGGTGTGTACTGTGTTCAGTAATTACAAATTAATAAAAAAAAGAACTAAGAATTGCAATTATAAATAAGCACTCTCTTCCTTCTAATTCCCTAACTCCTCAACAGAAAACTAACCATGGCATCTCTACATGCATATGATGACAAAAGAAATACAATAGACATAGAATTGGAAACCGTTAATCCACCACCGTCGAGGCGAGGCGGAGATGGCGGTGGTTGTAGTGAAATAGAAGGTGTTTTCTTGAGTTGGGAGGATTTATGGGTGACAGTCTCGAGTGGAAAAAAAGGCAGCAAATATATCCTTCAAGCCCTAACTGGCTATGCTCAGCCTGGAGAGATGTTAGCCATAATGGGTCCTTCAGGTTGTGGAAAGTCTACTCTTCTTGAGGCATTAGCAGGTGTAGCATCCAACCTTTTTTTTTTTTCATAATGACATTGTAAATATCGCTGCAAAGAATTTAAATCCAAAATTTTCTGCATTTTTAATCAAATATTGGCCATCATATCAGTTTTTGACTGTTAGAAAATTAGCTAATAATTTTAGGTTATATAATTCCGATTATTTTCTTTCTCTTTTTTTTTTTATAAATTTTTATATTTTTGTCCGTTAATAATAAGAAAATGAGCTTTTGGAAATTAGAACTGTGGTTTGCAAAAACAATCTCTTCAAGTAGCCTACTTGATCCAATCTCATCTAAAAATAACTAAATTAAGTGCACTAACCTATAGATTTTTGTTTTCAATACATGAGGTTTTAGGGGGTCAATTTCACTCATGGTCACTCAACTTATCACTTATCGCGTAAAAGTAACCGACTTTTTTTTTCTTACTTAAATGTCACTGAACTTTTAACATTATTGCACAAAAGTCATGTTGACCGGAATCCGGTGACGACCCTTACCGGATTGATGATTTTTTTGCAAAAATATTAAAAGTTCAGTAACATTTAAGTTGAAAAAAAATAAGTTAATTACTTTTTCGAGATAAATTATAAGTCTAGTGACCGTGAGTGAAATTAATTTAAATGTAGTATTTGTTAAACTTATCAATCCGGCAAGAGTCGTCGCCGGATTCCGGTCAACATGACTTTTGTGCAATAATGTTAAAAGTTCAGTGACATTTAAGTAAGAAAAAAAAAGTCGGTTACTTTTGCGCGATAAGTGATAAGTTGAGTGACCATGGGTGAAATCAACCCGGTTTTAGGTGAATTTGATGTGCGCATATATTATAGTGCACACTTTTTTTTCACATGTAAATAAAAAATTTAATGTTATTTTATTTTGATCTAATGGTCCAAAAGTGGTGTACACCAAATACATTCAAGAAACTTATCGCAACTGGAGGATTTCTATATTTTTTGATGCTATTGCTATATTTTAACAATTTAATCAAGTAACTGGAATATAAATCTAATTAATAGAAGGAAGAACTATCAATTTGTGCATGTACAGTTAAGGGACAATATTGACTTTTCAGAAAAACTTGAGGAGTAAATTTGTTAGATCAAGTAAACTACACGACCATGCATGATGCATGTCAATAAATTCTATGCGACATGACATGCGACCGAAGCATAGCGTCTTGTATTGCTACACGTAAGGTGTCATCTGTTTAAGTACATAGGACATACTATGATTACAGCTGAGAATTAAATTAATAATATCGTTTTGACAAACATAACACATTTTATTATTTTCTTTCATTTATAAGTGAATGTGAGATGAATGAGAGAGAGCCTAAAGTAATTTAAAATATAACCATTTTATTTATTTTTATTTACTTTCAGGGAGACCGAGTTCAAATACAAGGCAAACTGGAGATATTCTAATAAATGGTCACAAACAAAGTCTGGCCTACGGTACATCAGTAAGAAAATTTTCATTTTAAGAAAAAAAAAACGTATTGAATTATTGAGAAATTATTCGGTACGTTGAAATTATGATACGTAGCATATTTGTACAATTCAATCAATGTATCAGTACGTGTCTGAGGTATTAAAGAAATACTCCAAAGAATTCATCTGTCCACTTAAATTACAATAAATGCAAGTCTCTTTTCATGGAAACAAGACAGTGCAAAGCGGAACTGAAGTTGAAAATCAAATTAATCAAAATGTAGATAATTTTGTCTGTTCGATTTGGTTTCTTCAATTTTAGTTTAATCAATTTGATTTTAAATTTAATATTTAATTTATTCAATTTTCATAAGCATTTAATTGAAAGACAGAATCGAGTTAAAGACTGAATTTTTGAAAATAATATCATTTTAGGCTTATTATATATTATATATATTTATAGATATATTTTAATATATATAAATTATATTATATAAATTAAAAAAATTAATTGAACCAAATCGAACCGACCGAATATAATTTAGTTTGGTAGCTAAAATTTTGGAAATTTAAATTGATTTTTGATTCTTTCGGTTGGGCACAGCCCTACTTAGAAGCATTAGCAAGCTAGTAATTAATAACAAACAGGTATTAATTAATTATTTAAGAATTAATTTGTGCTAAAAGCCTAAATTTCTTTCTTGCATGTTATGAACTTATTTACAGGCATATGTGACTCAAGATGACACATTGATCAGAACACTAACGGTGAAAGAAGCTGCATACTATTCAGCTCAGCTTCAATTACCAGACTCAATGTCAAGATCAGAAAAGAAAGAAAGAGCAGAAGTAACAATAAGAGAAATGGGATTAAAAGATGCAATGAACACAAGAATTGGAGGATGGGGAGATAAAGGGCTAAGTGGTGGACAAAAGAGGAGACTGAGCATTTGCATTGAAATCCTAACAAGGCCTAAACTTCTTTTTCTTGATGAACCCACTAGTGGCCTTGATAGTGCAGCTTCTTACTATGTTATGAACACAATTTCAACTTTGAATCAAAAAGATGGAACGAGAAGGACTATAATTGCATCCATTCATCAACCTAGCATTGAAGTTTTTCAGCTTTTTGATAGCCTTTGTCTCCTTTCTGCTGGTAAAACTGTGTATTTTGGTCCTACTTCTGCTGCCAGTGAGGTATGTAAATTCTGTGAAAGTTACCATTTCTGTTCAGTAACTTGGGAAAAAATTATTAAAACTAATCCTTGTTCATTTCTGGTATTAAATCTCTACAGTTTTTCGCTTTGAGTGGCTTCCCTTGCCCAACTCTTCAGAATCCATCGGATCACTTCCTGAAAACTATAAATACGGATTTTGAAAAGGTACTTATGATATTCAATTAAAATAATAATAATAATAATTTTAGCATCTTTAATAGAACGGTTCTATTATAGAACCTTTTTTTTTCTTTTAATAAAAACTATATGGTATCCGAATCCTACTTGATCTATATGTTTTTTCATGTGGTTTTAAATAGTTAAATGAAAACGATAAATCGACTGTAACTTTTTACTTAATTAGGCTTATAGATAGTAGGAAATAACACTGTATTACTGCCTTAAAGATTCTGACTGTGTTCCTCATGTTATTAACAGGACCTTGAGCAAGGTTTAGGTGAAGCAATGACCCCAGAGGAAGCAATTACTACTCTTATAAGTTCATACAAATCCTCTGACTATTTTGAACAAGTTCGAAGAAAAGTTGCTGAAATAAGTAAACATGTCAGCATCCATTACACTAGATTTTGTTACAATTTATAGTTAATTACAATTTTATGCTAACTAGCACTAGCAAATTAACAATGATAATAAAAATGGGTTCAGGATTTCGGAGCAATGTTGGAGAAGGAAAGAAAGCATGCCAGCTTCCTCACTCAATGTATCATCCTCACAAAAAGATCATTTGTGAACATGTTTCGAGATCTTGGTTATTATTGGTTGCGTCTAGTTATTTACGTTGTTGTGGCTACAGGCCTTGCTGCATTATTTTCCAACCTTGGATCTAAATATGAGTCCAATAAGGTAAGATTTAAATTTAAACTTAAATGTTCTAAAGAAAATTTAAATTTATTGCACCAAATCTATACTATCACAATGCCCTGATTAACTGTGGTTTATTTTTTTTTTATAAACTGAAATTTATTGAAACTTTAAAAATTATGAGTACAACAACAGCTCAAGATATTATTATTATTATTATTATTTTAAACCATGAATCAATCATTGGAGTGTTAAGGTGATAAGTCATGTCTGCTTGTAATAGTCCAAAAAATTTCATATGGCATTTTCTGAATTATTACGAATTGACATGATTTGATATATAAATGTTCTGATACTCAATTCATGATTTTTCGACAAAAATAATTTTAATTATAATATTTAAAGAGTTGAAATATAAATTTAATGATCATGCATAAAATTAATCCTAGTGGTGATTCAATAATTTCAGGATAGAGGCTCTTTAATAATGTTCGTAACTTCTTTCTTGACGTTCATGACCATTGGTGGATTCCCTTCTTTTGTGGAGGAAATGAAGGTACATTTACATGAATCTTGTTGTCTTTTATATAAAATTTTATTATACGTGTTCTAAATGGTTTTCTTTATTAGATTAACAGTTCAAATATTTGAATGTTTGTCAAGGCTAAAATTTATATACAGTCTAAATTCGAATCTTAGACTAAGTGCTTTTTACAGTGACAAATAATCTCCATAAGATAGTTTTTGATGTTAGATTGTTTGGTCCACTTTAATAAAGTCCCAAAGTCACACCAAGTGTTGATATTTGTCAGGTCACATTATTTGTATATATGTGCAAAACATGGGCTGAATATATAAATAAAATGCTTATTATAGTAATTTGAATAATGATAATTTTTGATGTTAAGTTAGATTGTTTGTTCCACTTTAATAAAGTCCCAAAGTCACACCAATTGTTGATATTTTTCAGGTCACATTATTTGTATACATGTGCAAAACATGGGCTGAATAAATAAATAAAATGCTTATTATAGTAATTTGAATAATGATAGTTTTTGATGTTAAGTTAGATTGTTTGGTCCAACTTTAATAAAGTCCCAAAGTCACCAATTGTTGATATTTGTCAGGTCACATATTTGGGCTGAATATATAACTAAAATGCTTATTATAGTAATTTGAATAATGATAGTTTTTGATGTTAAGTTAAATTGTTTGGTCCACTTTAATAAAGTCCCAAAGTCACACCAATTGTTGATATTTGTCAACTCACATTATTTGAATATATGTGCAAAACATGGGCTGGATATATAAATAAAATGCTTATTATAGTAATTTGAATAATTTATGTTACCAACCTCGCTGTTTAGACAGATTTAAGTTTGTTAGTTCATTTGCATCGGAGAAAATAGCACGTTAAAATTTAAAAGAAATTAAAGGTTTATAATTTTGATTAAGCTAGTTTCATAATGGTTGAGATAATTTTGCAAACAATAATAAATCCACAATTATCAAACTCAATTCTTAAACTTCAAGAAAACTTTAAAAGTTGGAACTATAATAAATAATTCTTTCTCATTTGTAAGTGTATTTCTAAACATACTTTTATACAACTCTAGGGTCATAAGTATAAAAGAAAAGAAGTCACAATAAAGGAATGAATCCTAAAAGAAAAGTAAGTCATAAATGGAATAATTACAAATAATAACATAATCCTAGCTAGAAATATTCCTGAATAGGTAGATAATAACAAAATCGGAGCATTACAGTTCAATAAAAACGGAACAGTTGACTAGAACGAACAAAATAACTGATTATAACAGTCAAAATATATAGAACAATCGTATTCTAACGAATAGTTATATTCTATCAGGAACACTCTTTAACGTGTTTATAAATGCAGGTGTTTCAACGAGAAAGATTAAATGGGCATTATGGTGCATCAGCATTTGTGATAAGCAACATATTATCAGCAGTACCATATATGCTATTAATATCAATAATTCCTGGTGCTATAACATACTATCTTCCTGGACTTCAAAAGGGAATTGGCCACTTCATATACTTTATTCTTGTGTTATATGCCTGCATGACGCTAGTTGAAAGCTTAATGATGGCTGTTGCAAGTATTGTACCCAACTTCTTGATGGGCATAATTACAGGAGCTGGAATTCAAGGACTAATGATTTTAGGTGCTGGATTCTTCAGGATGCCAAATGATCTTCCTTCAATATTCTGGAAATACCCAATGTACTATATTGCTTTCCATAGGTATGCTTATCAAGGCATGTTCAAGAATGAGCTGCGAGGGCTAACATTTCCTCATAAAGAAGCTGGAGGAGAACCCGTTAGTGGTGAAGAACTTCTGAAAGATGTGTGGCAAGTGGAAATGGATCATTCTAAATGGATTGATCTTGGTGTTCTGTTTGGAATGGTTGTTATATATAGGCTTCTTTTCTTGATCATAATCAAGATTAAAGAGAAGGTTAAGCCTGTGATTATTGCTCTCATTTCTGGGCCTGCTAATCAACCGACACAAGTAGCTCCACGCCTTTGCATGGCAAACATATAAGTAGGTATCTGCCCCATGTATGACGACTGAGACACATATATCTATTTTATATGCAAGGTAACAAATTACTTATATGATATTATAAGAAAAATGGTACTTGTACTCTTCCTAATTGAGAGATCATCTTATCAAGTAGTGTCTTACACTGAATTCGTTTTTATTTTCATTTCAATTATCTGTTTCAAGCTTATCTTGATCATTAGTAACTTTAAAAATTGTCTAGAACTTTTCTCGAGTTTTTTATAAATTAAACTAATAGTGTATTGACCCATAAAATTATTAACCAACTAACTTTTTTATTGTACGCCAGGGCGTAGTCAGAAATTCAGTTTAGTAAGATAAAAATTATAAAAAATTCATTTGTATAAAAATATAAATAAATGCAAATTTTTTTTTTCAAAAAATTGAAATCAGTACAAAGTTTTTATTTAAATTTATTTTTTTAATGTGCTATAATATTAAAAATTATATATATTTACTTTTACGAGAGCAAATATGAACATTTTTATTGATGGCTAATATGAAAATATGATTCACATTTATCTCAAATTATTGAAATGGTTCACATTTGCCCTTCAAAATATTGAATGAGAGCAAATTTGTACCATTTTAATATTTTGAGAGGCTTTTTAAAAAAAAATAAATTTTAAGGGCAAATATTTACTATTTTTAATAATTTAACGGCAAATTTAAGCTTTATCATTAAAAAATAAGAAACTCATTTAAATATTTTAATGGGTTCAATTTAAAAAAAATAAATTTATAGAGTGATTTTTAATTTTTTCATGATTAAGTGGGGTCATGTTTTCTAAAAAATATTGAAATTACAAAGATCATTTTAAAATTTTTTATAATTGAGTGAGATCCGTTGGTACCACCTAATATGCGGTAGCTGCACCCATGATTGTACAGGACATTTTTTTCTATTGGCTTTATCTATAACTTTTTTCATGAACTACATCTAAATAAGTATTTTTCAAATTGGATATGATTGATTAATTACATCTACAATTGTAAACAATTATCATTATGCACTCTTAAATGCTAGTTTAATGTTTGGTGGCTCGCACGATGGTTTTGGCATGAAAGTACATAGTCTGTGGTATGAAATTAGTCTAATGGTATAGGTCAAATTACGATCGCGTGAATGTTAGAAGAATGTGGGCCTTTATCCACATTTAATTAGCGATATTTAACTTAAATATGGGATTGATTTTATTTACGGTCATTAAACTTATCACTTATTGCGCAAAAATAATCGATTTTTTTTCTGACTTAAATGTGACTAAACTTTTAACATTTTTGCAAAAAGTCATGTTAACCGGAATCCAGCGAGAATTCTCGTCAGATTGATGACATGGCATGCCATATCAGAAACTACATGTCGTTTAACAATATTTACAACAAATGCTACATCTAAATCAATTTCACTAATGGTAACTAAACTTATCTTTTATCGCGCAAAAATAACCAACTTTTTTTTTTCCAACTTAAATGTTACTGAATTTCTAACATTTTTGCAAAAAAATCATGTATTTACTATTCGTCGCCACGTGTCATATGCCATCTCATCAATCCAGCAAGAATTCTCGCCGCATTCCAGTTTACATGACTTTTTTGGAAAAAAATTAGAAATTCAATAACATTTAAGTCAGAAAAAAAAAGTCGTTTATTTCTGTGCGATAAGTGATAAGTTGAGTGATTATGAGTGAAATTGACCTCTTAAATATGGCAATATTTTATTTAAAGAAAAATAGAAAATGAAGACTCGAATTTGATGTTGTATTAAGATTTAAAAAGAAAAAGAAAGGAAAAGAAAAAAAAAAGTCAAAAAGAAGATGAAGTCAAAAATATGAGGAAGTAAAACTTGGTAGCCAATGAAGTCAATAATGAAGGCATTAAAACAGCAAATGCTTGGTTGGCCATTTGATGGAAATTGTTGACAATTTCCAGCAAATAAAATCAACAAAGGAGGCGTGCCAGCAAATGTTTGGCTGGCAACGCGGTTTCTCCTGCCTATATAAAGCAGGAGATTGTTCTTCGATAGATATGGAATTAAAGGAAAACAATTCCAGTGAAAACTTGTTCTAAGCTTTGAAATCTAGAGAATTTGTGGGAAATTCTCTTGGGTTTGTATCCATTTATTGGGTGTGTGAGAAAATATTAGAGTGAGTGAATGTAAAAATTGTTCAAACACTTAATGAAATTTTCTTGGTTGTTTTCGGACAACAAGTGATTTTTCTCCGGTTTTGGAGTTTCCACTATAATTTCTTGTGTTGTGAGTTTTTCCTGATTTATTCCGCATATTAGAAGGGTCATTTTTCCCAACATTTGAAATAATTTAATAGATTGAAATCAGTTTTATTATTGGAATATGTCCAAGCGACAAGTACGTTCTTTCTTCTATTTTTCTCTTTTTAAACTTGAAAGTACATAAGAAATATTTCTTATGTAAAGTTATGGAATTGGTATGAAATGCCTTTTAAATATTAATTAGGCTCCGAAATATTAATTAGGATGGAGTGTTTTGCTTCTATGGACCAACTCAATGCAAATCCAAATTAATAGGAACAAATAGTTTCATTTACAATATGATTTATAATAATAAAATTTATGAGCATGAAAAATTATGGACAATGTAGGTGGCCGAAAGCTGTGGGTTTGGCTGGAAGTTGTGGGTCTCGAGAAGAAGATTTTTTATTATTTTTAAATTTTTCATGTCTTTCATGTCATCAAGTGACTTGCCATGTGTCAACTACTTGAATTTGATGTGGCGGTTTTTTATTGCTTACTTTCTATTATTTTGCCAAGTCACATTTCCATTCCAAAAAAGAGTCAATGTGTACATTTTTTGGTAGTTTAAGGGCAAATTAAGGCTAAAAAAAGTTTAAGGGTAAATCCACCCAATATTTAATAGTTTAAAAGCAAAAATACCCCTTATCTTTTAATTCATGTTTCTATAATGCAATTGTCAATGATATACTATGCATGATAACAAGTTATGCAATTTTCTAATTACGCGATATCTGTGGTGGGACCAAATATTGATACAGATAACAAATTACTCAAAACAAAGTTTGATACATATAAATATTGTGTGTCGGTTTGAAAATAAAATCTCAATAACATATCATATAGATAAATTCAATTATAATTTTGTAAAAAAATACATCTTCATCAAAACCTTCAAGAGTAAAAGAATTCAATAATACTCAAATAACCATAAGCAAAACATGCATTATTAAAAATGGATAATAAATGAGATAGAAATAAAAGAGCCAGTTGTAGGTCCCAAAGACACACAAGAGAGGGGTGAATTGAGTGTCTCAAAATTTTCTGGCTGTTTTTTTAAGCGAACAGAATTGTTGAGTAATACAGAATTCTGACTTTAAATATAGAAATACAATGCAAGCAAAAATCAGATTTTTGCAAATTCTTTTATAATCACAAACTCAAAAGTAATTTTAGAAATGTGTGTGAGAAATCTGTTATGACAATTTCAGAATATTTTCTAAGAGATAATTTTGAATTCACAACTATCAGAATTTTAAAAGCAAAGTTGTAGAAATGCAAAATATCAGAAAAGATAGTAGAAAAGCTGACACACAGAAATTATATAGTGGTTCGGTCAATTTGCCTACATTCACTCCTCAAGATTCACTTCTTGAGCTTCTCTCCACTCTTAACTCTTTTAAGGGCAAGAGCTAAAGCCAATATACAATCCTAGATTTGTATATCTACCCACAATCTTTTTTCCAAAGTAAAAAATTAAAACACTTACTAAAATTCTTCCTAAGTTTCTAGCCAACCCAACTCACAATCTTTTACAATAGAATTTCCTCACACAAAGATTATAACAAAAAGCTATAACCAAATTGAGAACAGTAAATAAAGAGCGAAGTGCAAAGATGTGGAAAGTGAGATGAAAAATTAAGCTTTTTCCTTAAGAGATAGAAATTCTTTCCAACTTTTTTTAACATTCTAATGAAAGAAAAAACATGTATTTATACTTAAAAATCAGTTTTGATCATTTGAAAAACAAACTAGCCGTTTATAGCTGTTGGAGAGCAAATCAGAAAAGACAGACTCTAACTAGCCGTTATTTTGTCCTGTAGTGCAATTCTAGATTTTGCCCAGAATTCTGATACGATCAGAAATTCAGTTAGAAAATTGATGCAATCAGAAATTCATTTTCTAAAGAACCATTTTCTGACGAAAACCAGTTTTGATCAAAGTTCAATTTTTAACTTGAAAACATTTTTGTGCAAACTTAAAGCTAATGTGTATGCATGAGTGAGAATAATTTGCCTCAATTTGATTTTACATTTTAATAACCTGATTCCTAACAACTAAGGCAATTTACAAGTTTACAACTTAAATCCATGCTTGCTGTAGCTTGATCTCCAAAAATTGTTGATATGCATCAGACAAGTAAATAGAAAAGTTCCTGCAGAAATGTGTTAGAAAAGAATTCACAATAGAGTTTATTTAAGGTTTGATTATCATCAAAATTAGGATGTGGCCTTGAGCCAACAATCTCCCCCTTTTTGATGATGACAAAATCTTAATAAACTCCACTTAAAAGTCTATCTAGGTTAGTCTAAAAAACTCCCCCTAAATATATGCATGGGGGGTATTTACAAAAAAAATTATAAAGCCCCTATATTAAATTAAAAGCAGACTGATTAAAGTTCCAAACATTCAATAAAGTTCTAATATTAGAGTCATACTTCTCTCCCTTTTTGTCATCAAGCAAAAAGGAAGGGGGACCGGCAATAGCCATAAACAAGTAGCAAACAACAATATAAGCCAAAATACCAAAATCCCAAGAACAAAAGAGTTTAATAGCAAATAAAGATACTAGGAGTCAATAGCCATAGGCCGAGAACTGCTGCCAGGCTGTCCTGGTTTTGGAGGATTCTTGACTCTCAGGATAGTACGAGCAGATTTGGGTCTAGCAGGAAGAGGCAGAGAAGGCTGTTCTTGAACATCAGCAGCAGGAACAAAGGGAACAGGGGAAGAGATAGTAGGCACAGCGGGGTCAACAGAAGAAAACAAACCTGGAATAATATCAGCCAACTTGCCAAAAACAATGGCCAAATCATGAAATAAATCAGAGGCTGATCGAACTTCAGAGGCAAACTTATGGAACTCAGAATGGTTGACAGTAGGCACAGTTTGTCTTGATTCTTCAACTGGGGGGTCAGCAGATTTAATAGGCGACTGGGTACTTGAGTATTTCTCAACTACTGAGGTAGGAGGACTTGCGGGAACTGGTTTGGCAAAAGGGGATCTAGATTTTGATGCTGGTAAACTGCTAGAAGAACTTGCAGACTTTTGGCCTTTACTCTGACCGGATTTCTCATCAGATTTCTGAGATGATTTCTGTCCAGAGTGCTCAGTAGATTTCTGATCAGAATCTTAAGAAGAATTCTGTGTAGATTTCTCAGAAGACTCTTTTGCAGACTGGGAAGCAGAATGATCAGTAAAAATATCATTAGATTCAGAAATCTTACCAGATTTTGTATCAGCTCCGCTGGATATGGGAACCGATTCCTCAGATTTAGATTTCTTGCTGTTACTGACTTCCTTAGGCTCTTAGATAGTAATACCTGCAGGTGATTTCGTCCAAGCAAGGAACTCCAAATAACTGGTTTTTACATGGTCATCTAAATTCATAAATCCAATATCAAGCAATTCTTTGCCTTTACCAGATGAGCTCTGAGAGACAGACTTCACAATTGGTTCCTCAGCAAACTTTTTCTTACCAGTTTGGCTTCTCTTACCGGTATCTTTATAAAAAACAAAATTAACCTTTTCAATTTTGAGAGGATCACCAACAGTAGCATCAGTTACAAGCTTCCAGTGCTCAAAGAACTTGGTCAGGATTAACCCATAGGGCTTTTTATCATCAACAGAACGGGTGGCCATGTGATTAAAAATCAAATAGGGCAAATTTAAGGATGTCCCCGTATGATAATGCCATAAGAAAACAATTTCAAAATCAGATAAATATGACATACTCCCAGCCCTAGGAGTGATATTGTAGCGCCCTATACCCGTATGTGATACAGATACTGGATGCTACAACACTGAACTGACTTATACTCTAATACTGTAATATCCAATTAAATAACTGTTCATTTTAATCCGGTTAACCTAAATAACTATTCAGGTTATTAAATATACAATTAATCAAAGTCGGTAAATTTTTTTTTTGAATAGTACTATATACATGAATAGTACCGTATACGAGAATAGTATCGTATACGAGAATAGTATCGTATGTACGGACAGTACCGTATATATAATACTGTATGAATAGTACTATATGAATAGTCAACTAAGTCTATTAATACTTATTAATTAATTATCAAACTTAATATTTACTATTTTTAATTTACTATTAACTATGTCGATTGACCTATAACTGTCTAAATTACTATTCATTTAGCCAATTTTCTTTTAAAGCGGAAATCTATATTTTACTTCATCAATTGTATTAACTTAATTTCTACCAATTATTAGGTTTGCCCAACACACATACTAGTGACAGATATAATAGTCTATTACAGACCAAAACCCAAATCAATACTATAAGTCATATACATGCCAAACTTCTTAACATACTTAATATTCTAAATAATATCTTCCATACCACTTCCAACGTGTGAGGTATGCTCTGCTCCCAAAATCCTTACGGAGTACCTACACGTAGTCAAATAAAATTACGTGCTGAGCATTAAATAAGACCAGTGGTGATTGCAATTCCATAAATTTTCACTTAATTTAATTTTTCATGCATAATAATATTCATATAAATAATATCATTTAATATTCATAAATAAATGTATTTAATTTAATTCCCAACTAGGCATGCAATATTACATGTAATTATTTTTCAATTTCATAATTGGGTAATTAAACAATTAATTCACATAAATAATCTTATTACCATTTTACTCTTAACTTATGGTAATAATTTATTTATACCCTTAAACTTTTTCAAAATAACAAAAATGCCATTAGTTCAATTATACTTCACCAAAATTACATTTATGCCATTAGTTCATTTTAATTTCATTATATTACCATTATGCCACTAGTTCAATTATTTTTACTAAAATTACAATTTTGCCACTATTTTAATTAATTTCACTAACATTACAATTTTATCATTAACTTATATGCCAATTTACAGTTTTACCCTCCAATTATTATTTTCATGCCAAATTACATTTTTACCGATATAAAGTGGCCAATTTTCATATTTAACCATTTATTTATATTTTTACCCTTATTAATTATTCTTAACACACATATGTACAAAATTACAATTTTGCCCTCAAAGTTTTTATATAATAATATTTATGTCCTTTTTCCACATAAATATTATTTTAATCACATTTTAACCATTTTAATCTTATTTTTACAATTATGCCCCTGTAACACACTGGCAGACTCTGAATACAGGATAAACGAGATGTGAACTCCAAAAGTTCACACAGAAATACCAGCGGAGTCCTGTGGGACCACCACTGTCTTTTAATATAGAACAGTATACTTCAGATATTCAGATATTCAGATACAGAAGTAGGACCATCATTGGCCTACGCCATGCTTACACCCGCGGTCTTATGTCCCTATGGCATGCCAACATATCTTAAACTAGACTTGACTACCAGATTACTACACAGGGCAATATTATTTTATTTTTCACCTTATTAATATAATATACTTATTTTTTTATTTTTCTTTTCATGGTATATCATCATAATATATTATTCTTTTTCATACCATTTCATCTTTTCACATGTGATTATCATCATTACATCATCACATGTCATGTAAACTTATTATTTCATCATGGTAAACATGCCTACATTCATACATACATGCATACGGTCCACATACCAATTTATTCACATTAATTATTTTTATCAATTTTATCATTTATTTAGGCCAATTTCATGATGTATAACATCACCATACCATCAATTACCATGAAAACACATCAAAATCATGACTTTACACATGATATACATTCGGCCATACATACATCACATACCATATGATGTTTTCACATGCTCCAACACATACCATTCATTATTTCACATGCCAAATACCATAGATCCATCATAATTATACATAAAACATCATGTAAACACATAAAATTCACATGAATACCATTCGGCCAAAAAAGGAACTTTTCACACAAAATTTATTTCTTCAATTTAATCATCCATGCCATCATTTTTAACATTCCTAAGCATGAATATCATGTTAATTTTAATTAAACATGCATAAATCACATACTTTCTTCACAAACATAACCTAAATTCATGCTTTTACCATGGAATTAAATGGAATTTGCAATCACAAACCTCAAATCCGTGTGTTATACTTCTCAATTAACCTTTTGCTTTCCCTTAGCTTGCTTAGAAGTTCCTTCACCTATTGGACATAATTATGTCCAAACACAAAAATTAAGATTTAATCAAATTCAAGGTTCCTTTCAAAAATCAAACTTCATAAACGTCTTATTAACATCCTAGAGTACCCTTAGGAACCTTAAAACCAAATTAAAATCACTTACCTCAATTTTACACCTAAACTTCAAGTCTAGATTTCACCCAAATTTAATTCTCCAAACGAAATTCTGAGACCACCAATGGATTCTAGAGGGGCTTTATTATGTTAGAGAGGTTTGATCTTGAGGTGAGATGAAGAAAAATTGAAAGAAAAATGATGAGAAAGAGAGGAAAAACCATTCGGCCAAGAGAGGAAGAAGAGGGAGCTGAAAAAAATGGAATCCAAGGGGAATTTCCAGATTTTTTAAGGTTTTTATATGGGTTCGATTGGACCCAACCAGGTCCAACCAAAGTGGTTGAGCCAATTTGGTCCGATTTTCACTTTTCGGGTCATTTTCCACTGTTTTAATGAAATTTAATGTTTCCGAATTCATTTTTACTCCAAAACACTTCCATAATTCTTATAATATTAAAATTAGTCTCCCTATAAAATTTTAGCTCAATCGGAGTCCGTTTGGGGTCCGGTTCACTTAAACCAGTCTAATTCGGTTCAATCCGATACTGCCGTAAAATACAATTCTAATACTGTCAAAAATTTCTAAAAATTATTTTAAGCCTTTTATTCTCTTATAGTAGACCATTTTATCCACTCTAACTATTTATAAAAATTCGGTCAAAGTTCAGTCAAACCTTGGTTCAATTGAACCGAACCAGAGAAACTTCAGACTGAATTTCGGAAGCCTAATTGATTTCGTTTTTACACCAAAATTACACCATTATACTACATTTTTCATTCTCTTTCTGATGGTAAAAAAAATATTTTCGGGTACTATTTATCCCGGAGTCACTATTTTATGGGCCCCACAGTTACTATTCACGGACCCACAGTTACTATTCAAAAACCAGTCAAAGATGCTATCACTATTTAATGGGACCCAGTTAATGATGATGTTCCTAACCAAATGATTATGTTTCAAACCAAATGATGATGTTCCACTTTAAGGGACATAGTTACTATTCATCATCATGACATTGCTGATGTTATCGCCGATATCATCATGGTCCCACATTTACTATTCAGTGGATCCCACCTGAGCCCACTTTTACTATTCAATGGGCCCCACCTGGATCCACTTTTACCGTTTAGTGGGTCCCACCTGGGCCCACTTTTCACTGAAATAAATACTTTTGCTTACTATTTTGGCCATTCCGGACTCGTTTGATCTCCGATTGACACGAAATTTTTGCCTACAGACTCGTATTGACGAGCTCTATCTAATGGTCTAATAAAATATTTTTCGATTCCGGAAAGTACTATTCACCCCGAAAATACTATTCACTCTAGAAAAATATTATTTACGACTAACCCGATATTGGGACTATTACAGATATACTGACTGATGCATTTGTATAAAACCCGGAACTGAGGTAGCAAATTGGAAGCCAAAGGACATTTTATAGCACCACTGCCATCACTTGAGATACTGCTCAAAAATTTATCCTTATCTAAAGCATCAAACTCAAGTAGCTTACTGTCAATGCAAGTACACATAGACCCTTCAAGATTCATTGAAAAAAGTTTTGCAATAAGAGCAGGTGTGACAGTATAGATGGAATTATTAAGAGTTACCTTGAAGCTCTCAATAGATATTTTAGATTTGGTGAAGTAAAACTCATGAACTAAAGAGGGAAAAAATTTGCTCCTTCGGAATGAGAGAAATCTCTTCCATTTTTGCTTCTCCACATACTGAACGACACCCGAAGCGGCCTTAAGAAGGTCTTCCCAAACGATTATCTTAGATGGTAGCAATACTGGCTTTTTTGTAACAGGAGCGGTGGATTTTGACGAGTGGGTTTCAGTTGCAATTGGTTTGTTTGAGGGGATTTTTGGATTCATTTTTTCGTGTCGAGATGAGGTAGGAGGAGGTGAATGGCGCTGGGCATTTTTCTTAGCTGCTGTTTTGAATCTACCCATTGAGCGGCGCTAGGTTTTGCGATTTTGAGAGAGGATGAAGACAAAAGGAAATAAAAGCAATAGGATATAGGAAGTTGAAAGGATATAAAAGACTGAGTGCTCAGGGGGTTATCATAAATAGGAAAACTGCAACTTTGCAGTTACCAAGAAGCGGGAACAGGAGAAGTCAATGAAAAGACAAAGTTGCCCCTAGATCTTTTAAACCACCACAAATAGATAGTAGGAGCCGTTAAGACAAATCAAACAAATATGTTAACTGCAATACGCAAAATATCACATCATATTTACATATTATCAGAAAAAAAAATCACACACAGTTTGAGAAAGATGTAATACATAGATCTAAATTTCAACATGCTTCGTAACATGGATTTGTTTTCATATTTTGAAACTAACTAGCAGATTTTCTTATTAGAATTTAGTTAGAAAACATACCTTAACAGAATTTTAACTTTCTGACGTACCCATTCCTAACTTTCTACTTAGCTGACAGAATCTATCTTCTTTAAGAGGCTTAGTGAACATATCAGCTATCTGATTTTCAGTAGGGACAAATTCTAACAAAATATCTCCTCTTTCGACATGATCTCGAATAAAGTGATGTCTAATTTCAATGTGTTTTGTTCTTGAATGTAGAATGGAATTCTTGGTCAAGTTAATAACACTTGTATTATCACAAAATATTGGAATATTGTCAAATTGTATCCCGTAATCTTTCAATTGCTGTCTAATCCATAGAATTTGAGCCACACATCCACCAGCTGCTAATGCCACAGAATTTTGTTTTCTGCTTGACCACGTGATTAGCGAGTTTCCCAGAAAATGATAAGCACCTGAAGTACTTTTTCTGTCAATTCTACAACCAGCATAATCAGAATCTGAATATCCAATAAGATCAAATGATGTGTTCTTTGGATACCAAATTCCCAATTCTTAAGTTCCATGTAGATATCTCAGAATTCTTTTAACTGCAGACAAGTGTGATTCCTTTGGAGCTGCTTGAAATCGTGCACAAAGGCATACACTGAAATGAATGTCAGGCCTGCTTGCTGCCAAATATAACAGTGACCCAATCATGCCCCGATACATCTTTTCTTCAACAATTTTGCCTTTTTCATCCTTATCAATCTTTATAGTTGAGCTCATAGGAGTGCTGGCAGATTTTGCATCGGACATCTTAAACTTCTTTAGCAATTCCTTAGTATACTTCGACTGACTTATGAATATACCATTTGTACATTGCTTAATTTGGAGTCCCAAAAAGAATCTTAACTCACCCATCATGCTCATTTCAAATTCCTTGTTCATAATAGCTTCAAATTCTTTACACAAGGAAACGTTAGTAGAACCAAAAACAATATCATCTACATAAATTTGAACAATTAGAATATGAGATGATTTATGCTTTATAAAGAGAGCAGTGTCTACTTTTCCTCTATTAAAACCATGAGCAAGCAAAAAACAACTTAATCTTTCATACCAAGCTCTAAGAGCTTGTTTCAAACAATATAAAGCTTTTTTAAGTTTATAAACAAAATCTGGATGTTCAGAATTTTCAAAACCTAGAGGCTGTTCAACATAAACTTCCTCATTTAATAAACCATTTAGAAAAGCACTTTTAACATCCATTTGATATAATCTGAAATCTTTGAAATATGCAAATGCATGCAAAATTCTAATTGCTTCTAATCTAGCAACAGGTGCAAAAGTTTCATCGAAATCTATACCTTCCTCTTGATTGTAACCTTGAGCCACCAATCTGGCCTTATTTCTGACAACATTACCTTGCTCATCCAACTTATTTCTAAATACCCATTTTGTTCCAATAACAGAACAACTTGGGGGTCTAAGAACTAAATTCCAGACTCTATTTTTTTCAAACTGACTTAGCTCCTCTTGCATAGCAATAATCCAATTCTCATCATTTTGAGCATCAGGATAACTTTTAGGTTCAAGTTGAGAGACAAAGGCAACATTACCACAATATTCATGGAAGGCTCTTCTTGTCATCATTTTCTGAGAGGGATCAATTAATAGATTATCCTTTGGGTGGTACTTATGGAATCTCCAATCTTTAGGCAATTCAGCTGGTTGTTCAGATTGCTGTTCTGTTTGATCTTCTTGTTCATTTTCCATCCGAACTTCTGAGTCATTTTCAGCATCTTCATTTTGTTCCAGAGTTCTGTCATCAGAATCTATTTGTTGATCTTGTGATTTCTCTGTTTCAGCACTTTGTTGTTCATTATCTTCTTCTTTGTCAAGACCTGTTTCATCATCAGAAAAACTCCTTTCTCCAGAATTTTCGTTAGTAAAATCAAATTTAACATTTATTGATTCCTCTACTTTACGTGCTCTTCTATTAAAGACTATGTAAGCTTTAGAATTTAAAGAATATCCTAAAAATATACCTTCATCAGACTTTGCATCAAATTTAGCTAAATTACTTTTATCATTAAAAATGAAACACTTACAGCCAAAAGGTTGAAAGTAGCTGATGTTGGGTTTTCTACCTTTCCATAGCTCATATGAAGTCTTTTCCAACACTGATCAGATTAGAATTCTATTTAAAATATAGCAAGCAGTGTTGATTGCCTCAGCCCAGAAATGCTTAGGTAGATTATTCTTGTTCAGCATAGTTCTGGCCATTTCTTGAAGAGTTCTATTATTCCTTTCTACTATACCATTCTGCTGAGGTGTTCTTGGAGCAGAAAATGTGTGATTGATTCTAGAATAGCTACAGAATTCTTCAAATTTCTTATTCTCAAATTCTCTACCATGATCACTTCTTATACTTGTGATCTTGTATCCCTTTTCATTTTGAATTTTCTTACTTAATTTCTTGAATGCCTCAAATGCATCATCCTTATGAGTAAGAAATAATACCCACGTGTATCTCGTGTAGTCATCCACCACATTTAATACATATGATTTTTCACCAATACTGGAAGGATTAATTGGACCAAATAAATCCATATGGAGAAGTTCCAAAGAAGAAAAATTTATGTAATTAATCATGTAATTGTTTGTAAAATTTAATGTGATGTGTTAGATTATGTTTATTTGTATCAGTTGAGTTTTTATGTTGATTATCTGTGTTTTTGGGTGAAGAAATGAAGAGAAGAGTAAATAGAACGAGCAAGTCACGAGAGAGGAGCAGGTCACGCCACACACAAGGAGTCACGCGACGTGACTGGAGAAGAGAAAGAAGAGAAAGAAGAAAAAGAGAAAGAAAAGAAGAAAAGAAGCTGACAGAGAAGCGTCACGCGACGTGAGCGTAGGTGGCGACTCGTGATGCGTGAGAGAGGCCAGGAAAGAAGGGAAAGAGAGAAGAAGAGAAGAGAAAGGAGACGACGAGGCGAGACGTGAGCGCCAGTCACGCCAAGCACACGCGAAGAGTCACGCCGTGATGGGAGGTAACGTCCCGTGACTGGCTAGAGAGGGAAGAGAAAGCGAAAGAAAGAAAGAAGGAAGAAAATGTGCAAGCGTGTTCTGTCGCGATCGCGACACTGTTGCGAGCGCGACAGAGACGACCGTTGGGCAGTTTTGAGCCAAAAGTCACATGAAAAGTCACATTATTTCACCAAACTTTGCAACCATTCTCAAGGGACATCTTTTAAGGGACACAATCTTTAAATTATTATCTATAAATAGGTAGTTTAACTGTAATTTTAAAATAATGATTTTTTTTTAGTTAAGTAATTTTTCTGTATTTTGTAAGAGAGATTTTTCTTAATTAAATTTCTATTTAGTTTTATGATTTGAAGAAGAAGATCAAGGAGGAGGAAAATTTATTTCAAGAGATTGAGAAAAGGGTTGAAAGGCTTCTATCTTATTCTCTTATTTTTAATTCTTCTCCAATATTTTTATGAATATCATTTCAATGAATTTGCATATTATTATTTTTTATATTTCCATCTACTTTCATAGTCTTTCATTGTAGATTCTCTATTAATATCTTTTGCATGATTTTTACAAGTTAAAGTAATTCGAGAGTTTGCTTTATCTGACATTTAATAGAGTTTCATTATTAAGATATATTTGAGAGATCGGTATATTGAGATAATTGCTATAGGTTAGTGTTTATTCTTAAAATATGTAATTAGAAACCTCTAATTCATTAATAAAAATTGTGAGTTAGAATTTTAATTGTATGTTTTAGGCATTTTAATTCATGTCGAGAGAGTGAGTTAAAAGTTTATTCTAACTTAGCTTGCATAACAAGATGAAATATGTTATTCAAATTGATGGAATCAAGTTCATTGTCTTTAATTCTTCATGATTTATTTTATCTTCTTTTGACTATCATTAACTAGGTATATTTAGTTTACATGTTAGAGTAGTTTAAAATCCACTCTACCATTAATTAATCATTGTAAACAAGATTAAAATCAATTAGTAATAGTGTGTAAAAACGTTCCTCGTGGGATCGACATCTTAAGTACTATTGCGGTACACCGTATACTTGCGGTATAATTAGCATCTATAGAAAATGCTCAACAAGTTTTTGGCGCCGTTGCCGGGGAACGGCTGTTTGCCATTATAAAAATTAATTTATGATTTTGGATTACAATATTTTGTTTGTTTTAATTTGTTTGTGTGTTTAAATTAATTTTGTGTTTTGTTTTTTGGTTTTACAGGATTTTGAAAGTTCATGCCTAGTACAAGGAGTTCTTTAGAAGAGCTTGAGCCTTTAAATCCTGAAATTGAAAGATTCTTGTCAAGTAACCGGAAGTCAAATAGAAAGAAGAATAAAAATAGGAGATCATTTATCATGGCTGACGAAAATCCACCAAGATTGATGGACTTTGCCACACCTGCTTTGAGTGGTGCTCAACAAGGAGTGGTAAGACCAATGGTAAATGCCAATCAATTTGAGATTAAGCTTTCATTATTACAAATGATTCAAAATAGTGTTCAATTCTATGGTTTGGCAAATGAGGATCCAAATGCTCATTTAGCCAACTTCCTTGAAATATGTGATACCTTTAAGATCAATGGGGTTTCGGCTGATGCAATCAAGCTTAGGCTTTTTCCATTCACATTGAAGGATAAAGCAAATGCTTGGTTGAATTCCCTAACAAGGGGATCTATAACTACTTGGGACCAATTGACCCAAGCATTCTTATCAAAATATTTTTCATTGGCCAAAATTGCAAAAATCATAAAGGATATTACTACATTTGTTCAAAATGAAAATGAATCATTATATGAGGCTTGGGAAAAATTCAAGGAATTACAAAGGATGTGTCCACACCATAACTTGCCAAGAGAGTTGTTGATGCAAACATTTTATAATGGAGTAAATCCTACTACAAGGGGGACTATTGATGCTGCTGCTGGTGGATCTTTAATGAGAAAAACAATTGATGCAGCATATGAGCTATTGGAAGAGATGGCAATGAATAACTGTATGTGGCCTCCTGAAAGAGTAAGGGAGTATAATAATTCTAATACTAGGGGGGTACATTCAGTAGATTCTATGGTTGCATTACAAGCCCAAATTGAAGCATTAAATCATAGAGTTAATAGTCTAAGTTTGGGTGGTAATTCATTAAATGCATGCAATGTGTGTGGTCAACAAGGACATAAGAGTGATAATTGCAATTTAGGCATGGTTAATAAGGAAGAACAAGTTAATTTTCTTCAAGGTCAAGGTCGTGGTAATCCTTATTCTAACACTTATAATGCTGGTTGGAGAAATCATCCTAACCTTTCATGGAGGAATAATAATATTAACAACCAAAATAGAGGTGTAGGATACCAACAACCACAAGATAGGTTTGGTGCCTTTGAGATTAAAATTTATAAGTTTATTGAAGAAATTAATTGTAAGATGCATTCTCAAGATGAAAGTCAAAAGAAACTTGAACAAAAATTTGATCAAATTGCTAAAAATCATGCTGCCACTATTCATAATCTTGAGGTTCAAATAGGACAACTTGCTAATTCTTTACCTTCTAGAAATCTAGGATGCCTTCCAAATAATACTGAGGAGAATCCTAGGGAGCACATTAAGCCATGATTTGTCTAATTTTTTTTATTTAGGTTACTTAGTTATATTGTTTTTATTTATGTTTTGTACTTTGTTCTAAATTTGTTTATATAATTTTATTTTTTTATAATTTAGATTTTAATGCTAATAACACAATTGTTTTTAAATTTTTAACCAATTTAGTAAGATTAGATTTGTTTAATAAATATATAAAAAAATTAAATAGAAAAATAAATAATATAAAAAAAAATGTGTGTTTTGCAGACGTTGCTTCTGTCGCGATCGCGGCGAGTATTGCGATCGCGACAGAACGCGATTTTGGCAGGGATTGCGTCTCGTGACGTTGCTTCACGCGACGTGACGGTCTGAAGATTTCGTTTTGATGGACTTCGCCCAGGTAAGTGAAGAGCGTCACGAGTCGTGACGTTGCTTCACGCGACGTGACGCCTTATATGGAGAATAGGTACGTTTTAAATGTTTTCTTTTCTTTTATTTTCTGATTTTACTTATTTTTCTATTATTTGGTTTTGTTTTGTTTTCTTTTCTGATTTAGATGATTTAAATTCAATTATATTAACTTAATTTTACCATTTAAGCATTAAAACACATAAAAAGAAGAATTAAAAGCGGGACATTTAAATTTCAAAACCCTAACGTCGTGACCTTTCATTTTCTACTTCATTTCTCTGTTAGTTTTATTTTGCCCAGGGCAGGTCACGAGTACAAGACCCTCATAAGCCATTTTTATTCTTCATTTTCTTCTTCCCTTCTACAGAGACTTTCGAACTACCATACCCTGTTTTCCTCGCGTTTTTCTAGTTCTTCATTTTAGCATTCCATTTCTCTTCTCTTTTCTTCAATAGACTTAGGGTTTACGGGATTTTCATTCTCCATTCAGGTTTGTCATTTTATTTTCATTTTTTCTTTTTCATTTCTTCTTTCCCTTAACACATTTAATTTCGGCATTTTTCATGCATAACAAAGCCACATTTCATTTGTAGTTTGTTATCTGTTTCTATTTCTTTTTCTTTTATCTTTTCAGTTTTCCTTTCATGCTTTTTGATTTGTTAATTTATTCCATTGTATTAGAAATCTGTATTTGGTTCTTTCATTTTCATTTTCTTTGTTCTTTGTTGAATTCGGCAGATTTTTTTTCCTCTCTTTTTCATTCTCTGTTTACCCAACATACAAATATAGTGAGAACAAAGAATCCCTCTGTTTCCCAAATTGAACAAGAAGAGCAGGAGGTTGAAGAGGTGAATATTGCTGCTCATTATGGTGCATTATTTCCCATTTTTTCTGTAGATGAAGGCAGTAGGTTTTTAACTCTTCGTGGTAGGCCTTTAATGCAATGTAAGTATTTTCCTGACTCTTTGCTTAATCAAATTGGCATGCTAGATGTAGTGAATGAAATGTTAAGATTTTGTGGGTTATTTAAATTTGCATCTATGCATGAAGAAGTTCGTCCTGATTTGGTTTTAGAATTTTACACCACCTTAAAAAAGAACGATAATAATGAGAATTGGTTAGATTTTAGGATGGCTGGTAAATTTTATACTTTAACCTATTTTATGATGAATAGGATGTTTAGATTTTCTCAAACTGGTTTAACTGAGCCACCTAAATCTTTTAAGCCACATGAATTTTGGACCTTTTTGACTGATTTGCAAACACGTTATAGGGCTAGGGATGCTAAATCCATGTTTATTAAAGATTTGAGATATTGGATTTTGCATAGGATTTTAGCTTCTTTGGTTTTTAATAGGTCTGAATTCAATAGAGTTTCATATAATGAGTTGTTTTTGATGTGGTGTGTACATAAACGCAAGGACTTATGTTGGCCTTTTTGGATAGTAAGTCAATTATTGCAATGTGTAAATAAACATGATTCACCTTTAACACATGGGCATGTTATTTCTAGTATTGCCAGCAATCTAAATGTGGATCTTGATGCCTATTATAGAGTTTTTCCTTGCCATTATTTTAATAAGAATATGTTAGTTCGTGGAGAGGTTGTTGGTAATAATTTTCAGGAAATTCCGGCACGTGCTCGATCATGTTGGAGGGATATTGCTGGAATTTCTGAGCCACCGGTAGAGGCCCAAGAAGAAGAAGGTGAGGAGGAGGCAAGTGACGATGATGTGATGCCTGATATTCCAGCTACTGTAGGTGCTGCTCCTGATATTGGCTCATCCAGCCATAACATCCCATCCATGTTATCTAATATGCAAGAGCAATTATCTTCCATTGAACGACGTCAAAGGAGGCTGGAGTATAAGTTTGATAATTTCATGATCCAATCGGGTTTTGTGGTTCCATCACCTCCATCTTCACCATGATAGGGGAGTTTTCTTTCTTTTCATTTTATTTGTTTCTTTTACTTGTTTTTGTGTGTCATTCCTCCACATTGAGGACAATGTTGGTTTTAAGTGTGGGGGAGTGACTGTGTTGTGTGTTGTGATATTTGTGACTGTGTTTGTGAGTTTGTGTAGGTATTATGTATGTAAATTGCATGATTGTTTTTGTTTGTGTGTTTTTATATTTCAATTAGGCTTTTAAGTAAACTTTATTATAAAGCATTGTTTATTTGGTATATGATATAGGTTGTTAAGTTCATTATCTTTTATGCTCATTTTTATCAGTTTTTCAAAAATTTTTGGGATGTGTTTTAAGTTTTTCAAGTTATTTGGTTTTACTTATTTCAACATTATAGATTATTTAGTCTCTTCACCTACCATGTTTTTAAAGTTAGAATTTGCTCATTTTGTTTAAAATTTTAAGTTTCTAGTTGCTTATGGAAACTATAGCCATAATACTTGCCCTTATTTCTTTTCAATAATGGATGAGGACTCAAAAAGAAAAGAAAAATAAAGATAAGTGGGAAGGATCATAAAATGCACCCACTAATTTCAACAATAAATAGCAAGATGTATATTCAAAATTGCAAAAATATGGGATGGAGCGTAAAACGCACCCATATTAACTTCTCTTGCTATGCATGGAATTAAATGAAAAATATATATATCCATGTAAAAAAAAAAAAAAAAAAAAAAAAAGAGTCTAAAAATGCCATGAGATTTGATTAAGAGTAAGTGAGCTTCAATTGTCCTAAAAGGTGACTAGCAATCTTAGATTTTTAACTTTTATGATCAATTTTCTTTCTTTGATTCATGTTTAGTTTTTGAGACTTTATATTCTTTATGTTGGAAGTAGTAAAGTTAGGAAACTTGATGAATTTTCAATGCATAATTTGAATTTTAATTTACTGATATGTGTGAGTGTTTGAGATAGTTGAGCTTTACAATTTTAGTATACATAGCTAAATGAACAGTATTTTGTAATGATATTTACTGACTATTGAATTTGTTTATTTCTTTTCTCTTGCTTGAGGACAAGCAAGAGTTTAGTGTGGGGGAATTTGATATGAGCTAAATTGAAATATAATTTAGTATTTATTTTGTGTGAATTTATGTAATTAATCATGTAATTGTTTGTAAAATTTAATGTGATGTGTTAGATTATGTTTATTTGTATCAGTTGAGTTTTAATGTTGATTATCTGTGTTTTTAGGTGAAGAAATGAAGAGAAGAGTAAATAGAACGAGCAAGTCACGAGAGAGGAGCAGGTCACGCCACACACAAGGAGTCACGCGACGTGACCGTAGGTAACGAGACGTGACTGGAGAAGAGAAAGAAGAGAAAGAAGAAAAAGAGAAAGAAAAGAAGAAAAGAAGCTAAGAGAGAAGCGTCACGCGACGTGAGCGTAGGTGGCGACTCGTGACGCGTGAGAGAGGCCAGGAAAGAAGGGAAAGAGAGAAGAAGAGAAGAGAAAGGAGACGACGAGGCGAGATGTGAGCGCCAGTCACGCCAAGCACACGCGAAGAGTCACACCGTGATGGGAGGTAACGTCCCGTGACTGGCCAGAGAGGGAAGAGAAAGCGAAAGAAAGAAAGAAGGAAGAAAATGTGCAAGCGTGTTCTGTCGCGATCGCGACACTGTTGCGAGCGCGACAGAGACGACCGTTGGGCAGTTTTGAGCCAAAAGTCACATGAAAAGTCACATTATTTCACCAAACTTTGCAACCATTCTCAAGGGACATCTTTTAAGGGACACAATCTTTAAATTATTATCTATAAATAGGTAGTTTAACTGTAATTTTAAAATAATGAATTTTTTTTTAGTTAAGTAATTTTTCTGTATTTTGTAAGAGAGATTTTTCTTAATTAAATTTCTATTTAGTTTTATGATTTGAAGAAGAAGATCAAGGAGGAGGAAAATTTATTTCAAGAGATTGAGAAAAGGGTTGAAAAGCTTCTATCTTATTCTCTTATTTTTAATTCTTCTCCAATATTTTTATGAATATCATTTCAATGAATTTGCATATTATTATTTTTTATATTTCCATCTACTTTCATAGTCTTTCATTGTAGATTCTCTATTAATATCTTTTGCATGATTTTTACAAGTTAAAGTAATTCGAGAGTTTGCTTTATCTGACATTTAATAGAGTTTCATTATTAAGATATATTTGAAAGATCGGTATATTGAGATAATTGCTATAGGTTAGTGTTTATTCTTAAAATATGTAATTAGAAACCTCTAATTCATTAATGAAAATTGTGAGTTAGAATTTTAATTGTATGTTTTAGGCATTTTAATTCATGTCGAGAGAGTGAGTTAAAAGTTTATTCTAACTTAGCTTGCATAACAAGATGAAATATGTTATTCAAATTGATGGAATCAAGTTCATTGTCTTTAATTTTTCATGATTTATTTTATCTTCTTTTGACTATCATTAACTAGGTATATTTAGTTTACATGTTAGAGTAGTTTAAAATCCACTCTACCATTAATTAATCATTGTAAACAAGATTAAAATCAATTAGTAATAGTGTGTAAAAACGTTCCTCGTGGGATCGACATCTTAAGTACTATTACGGTACACCGTATACTTGCGGTATAATTAGCATCTATAGAAAATGCTCAACAGTAGACACGCCAGACTTGGATTTATGGGAATTTCTGGTTTGCTTCCCAAATTGGCACGCTTTGCACACATGATCTTTATCAATCTTCATCTCTGGCATTCCCCTTACCAAATCTTTTCTGACTAGCTTCTCTATTGCATGAAATCTAGCATGCCCCAATTTTCTATGCCATAAGATACTCAAATCTTCCTTTGAAATCAGACATTTAGCCTCACTTTTCTTGATGTCTTCTAGGCTAACTAAATAAATATTCCCTGATCTTTGACCCTTTAAAACAGATTTTTCTGTTTCAACGTCTTCAACTCTACAATGATCTACTTCAAAAATTACTCTTCTTTTTTTATTACACAATTGACTGATACTTAATAAATTATATTTCAGACCTTCAGCAAGTGATACATCTTCAATAACTGGATTAGTACCAATGGATTCAGTTCCAATAATTTTTCCTTTTCTATTGTCACCAAAGCTGACAGAACCACCAACAGACTTTACCAATTTTGAAAACTTGGCCTTTTTTCACGTCATATGCCTAGAGCAGCCACTATCCATATATCACTTTTCTGTTTTGGCGATCCTTAGGCAAACCTGCAATGAATTCAAGTATTTTTAGGTACCCAAACTTTCTTGGATCCTTCATGGTTAGTAATAACTGTTCTAATATTTTTAATCACCCATTTTTGTTTGACAGAATTAGCATTCTTCTTGTAAAAACAGAATTTTAATACATGCCCTTTTTATAGCAGTAAAAGCATGTAGCAGAAAAATTGATTGCTAATTTATCATAAGATACAACTTTGTCAACCTTTTTCTTGATGAAATTTTTCTTATAAAAAATGTTCGATGAACTTGCATGATCCGATTTTATATTTTCAACAGCATTATCACTACACACACAAATCTGTTTTCCTTTACATTTTTCATGTAACGATGCATATTTCCTTTCGAAATCAGAATAATCATTTTTCAATTTAATTTCTGATTGCTTAACACTATCATGTTCTAAACTCAATACATCAAAGTTCTTTTTCATTTCAAGATGCTTCTTTTTAAGCATGCAATATTTATGATGCAACTCTTCAAAACAATCAAGCATTTTTTCATATTCATTACCATCAGAATCAGAGTCAGAATTACTTACTTCAGATTTCTCTGAATCATTAGCTGAAGATTTTAGCTCATCATCAGAAGATGAATTCTGCTCTTCATGATCAGAAATTGCCATCAGACCAATTTTATCAGAATTTGCAGATTCTGCTTCACTGGTGCTTGATTCTTCACTGTCGCTCCATGTAGCCTTCATAGCTTTCTTTTTAAATCTTTTCTCCTTTCTTTTCAAATTTGGGCACTTGGACTTGATGTGACCTGGTTTATTGCATTCGTAGCAGATAACTTCTCCAGCGAATTTTGAGGGATTTTCTGCCTTGTGATGAGGAAATTTTTTATGCTATTTTCTATAGGATTTCTTTCCTTTTCTGTATAGCTTTCTGAATTTCTTGGTGATTAATGCCATTTCATCATCACTTGTGGAATAATCACTTCCAAATTCTGCTTTGAGAGCAATAGCCTTCAATTTTCTGTTTTTTTCTTTTTCTGCATCTTGAGACTTAATATAAAGCTCATGTGAAATAAGGGATCTACATACATTATCAAAATTAAGTGTGCTAAGATCCTTATCTAACAAAATTGAGGCTTTTGATTCCCACTGAGGAGTGAGACCTCTAACAAGCTTTGCTAGTTTATCATGCTCATCTAAATTTTTACCCAGTGCTTTAATATCATTGGTTAATTTTACATACCTATTTATTACCTGTAGACACCGGGTCTTGAAATAGCCCAGACCGAAGTTACCCAATGATGAAAATGATGCTTGTTCATGGGTAAGAGCCAGATGGAAGTGATGGTTTCCTTGAAAAATATGTTTTTCGCTTTTATTTAAAAAAGAAAAAAAAAGATTTTTTTAGTGGGCCGTTTCTTGGGGGCCTGGGTAGTGAGGCCCATCTCACTAAGTGAGATGGCAGCCTCACTAACGTGAAGGCCATCTCACTAGATGAGGCCTCACGTTAGTGAGGCCCATCTCACAGGTGAGATGAAAGTCTCACCTGCCTTTTCCATTCAGCAGGTCCCTCTTCCGGTTTTTTAGTGGGAGTTGGTTTTGAAAGGATGGGTTGATGTGTGGTTTGGTGAGAAATCGCAGGAGGATGTCTGAGAGATGAGATTGAAAGGAGAAAAATGACGAGGAGTGGATTGAAAAAAGCAAATGAAGAAGGGAAAGAGCAGGGAGAGAAGAAAGTTTTGAGACCAGAAAACATTTTTGGTTTTTAAAAGCATTCTCAAGCAAACCAAAGAGGAAACCAGAGCTTATTCATCTGTTGATCTGAATTCAATATCTGAGGGTAAATACTGGGTTCATTTCTCCTTCCTTTTTTCTTTTCTTTCTCTTTCTCGTTTGGTTTTACCAGTTGAATCTGTGCCTTGTACATATTGTATATATTTGTTGTTTGATTTATTTAATCTGTTCATCGCATGTACATCGTCATTATGATTAAATAAGTGTGTATATTGCTTCGTTATGCATGTTGGATCACCTGATATCGTGTTTTTGTTCTGTCAGTTTAGTTCCTCTGTTCACCTCTGTTTTCCTGGTTCTTTGAGCTGTGATTTTATTTTTGTTTGATTTGTGGTTTTCGATCAAATTTTGCTCTTGTTCTTGCTTGAGTTGTGTTGCCCCGATCGGATTTCACGTTTTTCGATCGGGTAATACCGTCATTTCCTCTCCCGATCGGCTGTGTCGTAAAGAAAAATAGTTCTCCGATCGGACTGCATGACTCGTGAAATACATTCACGAGTCGTGAATGCACTGCACGACTCGTGCAGTGCATTCACGAGTCGTGAATGTCATGCATGACTCGTGCACGACATTCACGAGTCGTGCATTGATGCTCCCATTTCCATTTGCTTTTTTCTTTCTTTCCATTTGCATTTTCTCAACTTTGGGCCAATCTTTTGTCCTTTAGCCTTCCTTTCCACGTGATTCAATTATTCAATTATTAATTATTTTATTTTATTTCATTCTATTATGGATCTTTATTTAGCCTAATTGTTATCATTATTTTATATTAATATGTTTTTAAAGATTATTATTATTAATATTTTATTAATGTATTTCTTATTGTTATTATTGTTAAATCATATTTATTGTATTGTCAATTGTTTATTTATATTTTATTTGTATACTTTTAGTTTTTACTCTATTAATAATTATTAATGCTATTGTTATATTATTTGTCAAGTTTTAATTATTTTTATTGGTGTACTTAATTAGTTTATTTATTAGTTTTTATTTAATTGTTTGTTCATATATTATTCATTTAATTACTTTACTAACATTTATTTATTTTTGTTTTGCTGTCTCAAAATTGTTTATCTTTGCAAGTTACGCTCGCGTTCGGGTCGGAGGATCGGAGAATTTGAGACTTTCAAATTTAGGGTTTGCATTTTTTTTAATTGTTGTATTTCTTTTTATTATTATTATTTTTTATGTGTTGTATGTAAAAATATATTTTAGATTCATCCGCATTATAAAAAATCATGTTTTTTACAATAATTAATAATTTGGAAATTTCTATTAATAAATTGGACCAATGTCATATTTTAACCAATAAAATCTCACTTTCAAATGGATATCTAAATTTTCATAAAATGGGATCACTCATCCCGGTTTTCTCAATTAAAGCCAAAAAATGGTTCTCTAATTTTTAAGTAAATAAAAAGGAACCAATATTCCTAAAATTCATGACCCGATTTATGTATGTTGCATTTTAATTTCTTGTATGCGTTTATTTATTTGTTTGTTTATATTTTCTTATTTTGGGGGATTGTTCTGTCCCACTTTCTTTTATTTATTATTTATTTTAGGGGATTGTTCTGTCCCAATTTTTATTTTGTAATTTATTTATTTACTGCTTTATTTATCGCTTTCATATGTGAATGAATGCTTTTTAAATTTATTGCATTAACGCGTGAGATGAGAGATGGAATTTAGATTTCTTAACAACTCATTTATTAACTTAACTCATTAATAAGAGTGAAGTTCCAGACACCATCTCTGATTTAGACCAATAGAGGTTAGAGACCTTTTCCAGTTTCTTGTAAACTAGGTGGCGACTCCAAAATACCTCAAAGGTGCCTAAAGGCATTATGAGTCTAGATTATCATTTCTAATGTTCTATTGGGAAGGAGGCATCCAAGATGACTCATGATGCTCAAGATTAAAAAGACGTGAACTAATCCCTCGAGCCCCAAAAGGCGAGCTCAATGAGGGCCTTGCTGGTCTGGCACGCGTCATAGTGGCCACTCCGCTGGGGACTTTGATCGAAACTTCGCTTCGAAAGTGACTTAAGTTAAAATTATAATTGAGTTAGTAAGAATCAAAAATTTTATTTCTAATCGAAATTGCATTACATCCATTAGAGCCTTAGAATTATGTTAGTTGGTCCCCTATCTATCCCGGTGCATTCTTAAAACACGACCCTACTTTCACTCATTGTAGGGAAGTGCTCGGGACAATCACCAGCCCAAGCCTCGTACTATCAAATAGTATATCAAATGGAGACCCGATCGGTCGCTATGCTCATGATGAGTTAGACCCGTTGGCAGGGACCATGCTTGGGTAGACCTAAAGTAACATCACCTTTGACCGAAGCCCATGTAATGGCAATCGATACTTTCACTAGGTGAAATGCACCGTAATACCGCGCTTGTTATTTGGGCCATCATATATTGAACAAAATCAATTAAATTAAATGGTCTTCATCAAAGGCTTTCATGCCCCAGTGGGCCCATCTCAATTTAATTGAATTGTTTACATACATAATGGCCAAACACCCATGCGTATGTACATTAGGCAAGAGTTGTGATGCTGCCGATTTTTACCATGCACTATACGTATCCAATGGGTTCCCTGTTCACCTTTGGATAAAGCCCACCTAGGAAAGAGACCGCACGACCCCGTGTGTGGGAGAAATAAGGTTGGAAGGATGTATCTGCTTGCATGTAGTTGTGGATGCTGCACAGCATGCTTGTGCATCACATGTCATTCATGCATGTCGAAAAAAATAAAAATAATAAAAAATAAAATAAACAAATATGTGTATATATATGAATAATAATATATGTTGCGTATCCTTTCGTCTGCATATTATTTTTCACATGTACATATCATCTTGCATATAATTTCTTCCATGCATCACATTGTAATCTATTGATCTTTCACTCATCGAGAACCATCTGCATAGCACAACCATGCATTGCATTTCAATCATGCATCATTCTAACAATCTGAGTTTTTCAGACATCATAGATTTATCCAAGTGGATTAGAGGCTCTGACGGTCGACTGGTTAAAACAGACTCACCTTTTGGATTGCTAGAATTAGTGCTTATTTGTGATTCTGAGTCGCTCTCAACAACTAGTGAATCATCTTCGATGGCAGAAGAGAGGTTCTAACCACTCAAGATCTTGCCAGGAGACTAGAGGATTTCAAGTGGAGGATGTTGGAAATGATAGGCGCTATGGCCGAAAGGATTGCTCCTCCTCCCGCCGCACAGCCACTAGTTGTTCAATAACCACCAGTAATCCCTCCTCGGGGGCAAGTTGAATCGCCTGTTGGTGAAGGGATTCCCATTATAGGTAATGCTGATCGCCAACCTAACGATGAGCTTAAACCTGCTGATGTGCCCGCTGAGCCAAGAAGGGTAAGGGTCCCTAATCCTGATGAAGATTTTGTGATGGAAAAAGAGGTTGAGGAGATAGCAGCCCGTCAAGCTGTGAGGGGTAGAGCGCCCAGGGTAGAAGATGAGACCATGAAAGGAATGAGACAGTAGATTGAGGCTATCACACGTATGTTATCAGCTGAAAAAGGTATCAACCCCGAGGATAGAGATTTGGGGGATGAAGAGCTACTGCCCTAGAGATTTAAGATGCTTGAGTTACCGAAATTCGATGGTACTTCGGACCCATCCGCACATATTAAGCAGTACACCCTAGTGATGAAGGGCACGGGGCTGACTAAGAGGTAAAAAATGGAATATTTCTGCCTCAGTCTAGTAGGTCCGGCGGTAGATTGGTACCATGGGCTGGATAGGAGATCCAAAGAGGACTGGAACCTTTTGACTGATGCGTTCATGAATCAGTACGACTGCAGCACTAGAATGGAGGTCACCCTGAAGGACCTCGAGCTTTTACAGTAGAAGAGTGATGAGTCATTCCACGAATACCTCACTAGGTGGAGAAACAGGGTCATGAAGATAAAGCGAAAACCTGACACTGCTGATCAGATTAGGCTATTCATCAGGAACTCCTATCCTTACTTGAGGGATTTGTTCAGTTTTAAGGGGCTCAGAGATTGGGAGTCACTTAAAGACATTGCTGTAGAGGCTGAGGGGGCATACTTGGCGAAGAAAGCGAATCAAAATAACTTTCCTAGGAAGAACTTTGGGAACCAGTCTGGATACAGATCATGTGGGGCTGAAAGCAGTAATAGAAATGGAAAGACAGCCGAGGTAGCAGCTACAGAGGTCAGATAGGGTCAGAGGTGCTACTCTAACTTAGGCCGCTCTCTATCCTGGGTATTGGAGAGACTAATGAAGGAAGGCAAGCTACAACCTTTAATGTCTAGGCCAGCCATGAATCAGGGACAGCCGAGACATAGAGATGATCAGTATTGTGCTTACCATCAGCACATTGGGCACCTGACGGATTACTGCCGAACTCTGAGGAATAAGGTCCAGGATCTCATTGACACCAAGCAGATCACTGATCCCAAGAAAAGAGAGAAGAAGAAGAAGACAGGTTATAATGCCGTCCCTCCACCAAATATGTGATCGGGTTTGGTCCACCTGAGTGGCATATTTTGCAAGAGCAACATGAAGCAACTATATTTTTTAGATGCTTTATTACTTTTTATTTTAAGAACTCCTTGTGATAGCTTGGTTATGTTAATATGATGAATAATTTTTGCTTATTTGTATGGTGTTTCTACTGATTTCATTTTTTATGATCACGATGCATTCATTCATTTTGACATTAACCCAATTAATATGACTTCATTTAATCTTGGAACTTTGGGGAATCCAAACAAAATCTTGATAGCATCTGATATAACTCCTGAAGAGAGGATAATTTTGAGAGATAATGTAAAAAAAAAAGAGGAAAAAATGAGCCTTTGCCTGGACCTGGGATGATATGCTGACAATTGACAAGGACATTGTTGAGACAACGTTACTTTCACATGTGCCAACATGACGCCAAATAGAATTTCGAAAGCCATTCCTGTGTATCCACAACATTTGGGTTGCATATGGTGCTGCCAAATAAGTTCAAATTCCGAGAGTTACATCAGAAGTTGGATGAATAAAACTCAGGAGGTTCTGTTGAGAAACATCTAACTCAACAGTATGACCCTTTTCATCCCAATCATTTGAAATGTGTACCACAAAACCAATTAACCATCCGGGACACTCGTAGCCAAATTCAAAAGGAGAGCCCATTACCTCTACCCGAAAGAAAACAAACCCACAAGCGAAGAAAAAAAAAAGAAAAAGAAAGAAAGAAAGAAAGAAAGAAAGAAAGAAAGAAGAAATAATAATAAGAAAAAAAAACCCTCAATTTTGCCCTAAACCATATGAGCCTAACCTAAAAGCCAATATCAACCACTAAAACCTAACTTGTGACCCAATCTCAGCCATTAAAAGTCATTTCAGAAATTGAACCACCAAAGCCGACAAAAGAAAGGTGTGAAATTTCATATTCAAGTCCCAAATAAGGAACCCGTTGTCTCAGCCAGTTTGCACGAGAGCTAAGAACAAGACTTTGATGCTAAAAAGAACCACTCTTAGAAGGAGCAGCTTCCCCTGTTAGCGAAGACGAAGGCAAATTCAATCAACACCGATGGACTAGAGGGTTCATGACAAAGGCTAAAAAAAAAATAGATAAATAAATAATAATAAAAGGAGAGAAAATATCCAATCATGAAAATCCGAGAGGGCTGATTGATAACATGAGTTTGATACTTTCAGAATCTATTTCGAGATTAGATGAGGTATCTTATTTTTCGAGTTAATGCCAAATAGTGATCATGTGTTATGAAATCAAGTTGAAATACGTGCATTTATGCAATGATATATTGATGTGACTAGAGCAGTTCATCTTGCATACTCAAAGTTGTCTGGGTCCGGTGTAGAATCAACGCATTGGTACTATATACTCCCCGATGCTCTATCCAATCGAACACTTCAGTCAACTCATCCAGGGTGAAAAAATGAAATGAATAAAAGCTGCTGGATTGGATTGGGTCAATTCCAGGCAAAAAATAAAGCACAAGGTTATGTGAAAATCCGAAAGGACACATTTCCCGCTAAGAAAATCTAGTGTGAAAATCTACAAGGGACGCACTACCTTAAAAGAATGACTACAGGTATTAGAGGAGAATCTCGTAGCCCCTAAAGGCATGAAATTCAAAAGCAATTTCAGAGGGCATCGATCCTACTGCAAATTGTGACCAAACCGGCTGTCGTATACAAATCCACTAAGATGAATTCTTATCCTGCATTCCTGCATGACGCATGCATTTTACTTGCATGCTCACCAATTTTTTCCTTGCATGTTCGGTTTTCCAGTTTTGCAGTAAGAAAGATTCGATGCGGACACCGACAAAGGCGAGTGACGACATCAATCCAAACATCAAATCCAAACAATCAACCAAAGACCTCTCAGGGGGCAGTCAACCAAAGACCTCTCAAGGGGCAACAAACCAAAGACCTCTCAGGGGGCAGTCAACCAAAGACCTCAAGGGGCAATCAACCAAAGATCTCCCAGGGGGCAATCAACCAAAGGGCTCATAGACAGCACCACTTCACAATGACGGCATTACCACTCCACGGAGGGTTAGAACGATCACGACACTACCGCTTCACAACTCAGAAGGGTTAGTACGATGGTGTCACTACCATTCTACGGTAGGTTAGCACGACCACGACACTACTATTTCATAAAAGTTTGTACGATGGCGGCACTACCGCTCCACGGAGGGTTTGCACGATCACGACACTACCGCATCAACAAAGCATAACACGCCGATAACAGGGCGACAACCACCACAACAACAACATCACCCAGTTCAAGAAGACAGCTGCCTCAGGTACGTGTCTTTTCTTTCTTTATTTGAGTTTTGGCTCACTTAGGCACCTAGACATTACATTTTCCAAAACTGGGGACAACTGTAGACACCGGGTCCTGAGGTAGTCCAGACCGAAGTTAACCAATGATGAAAATAATGCCTGTTCATGGGTAAGATCCAGATGGAAGTGATGGTTTTCTTGAAAAATATGTTTTCCGCTTTTATTTAAAAAAGAAAAAAAAAGAAAAAGAAAAAGAAAAAGATTTTTTTAATGGGCCGTTTCCTGGGGGCATGGGTAGTGAGGCCAATCTCACTAAGTGAGATGGCAACCTCACTAATGTGAAGCCCATCTCACTAACGTGAGATGAGGCCTCACGTTAGTGAAGCCCATCTCACATGTGAGATGAAAGTCTCACCTGCCTGATGAAAGTCTCACCTGCCTTTTCCCTCTAGTAGGTCCCTCTTCCGATTTTTCAGCGGGAGTTGGTTTTGAAAGGATGGGTTGATGTGTGGTTTGGTGAGAAATCACAGGAGGATGTCTGAGAGATAAGAAGATTGAGAGGAGAAAAATGAGGAGGAGATTGAAAAAAGAAAACGAAGAAGGGAAAGAGCAGGGAGAAGAAAGTTTTGAGACCAGAAAACATTTTTGGTTTTTAAAAGCATTCTCAAGCAAACTAAAGAGGAAACCAGAGCTTATTCATCTGTTGATCTGAATTCAATATCTGATGGTAAATACTTGGTTCATTTCTCCTTCCTTTTTTCTTTTTTTTTTCTCTTTCTCGTTTGGTTTTACCAGTTGAATCTGTGCCTTGTACATATTGTATATATTTGTTGTTTGATTTATTTAATCTGTTCATCGCATGTACATCGTCATTATGATTAAATAAGTGTGTATATTGCTTCGTTATGCATGTTGGATCACCTGATATCGTGTTTTTGGTCTGTCAGTTTAGTTCCTCTGTTCACCTCTGTTTTCCTGGTTCTTTGAGCTGTGATTTTGTTTTTGTTTGATTTGTGGTTTCCGATCAGATTTTGCTCTTGTTCTTGCTTGAGTTGTGTTGCCCCGATCGGATTTCACGTTTCCCGATCGGGTAGTGCCGTTATTTCCTCTCCCAATCGGCTGTGTCGTAAAGAAAAACAGTTTCCCGATCGGACTGCACGACTCGTGAAATACATTCACGAGTCGTGAATGTCGTGCACGACATTCACGAGTCGTGCATTGATGCTCCCATTTCCATTTGCTTTTTTCTTTCTTTCCATTTGCATTTTCTCAACTTTGGGCCAATCTTTTGTCCTTTAGCCTTCCTTTCCACGTGATTCAATTATTCAATTATTGATTATTTTATTTTATTTCATGTTATTATGGTTATCTTTATTTAGGGGTTGATTTCACTCACGGTCACTCAACTTATCACTTATCGCGCAAAAGTAACCGACTTTTTTTTCTTACTTAAATGTCACTGAACTTTTAATATTTTTGCAAAAAAGTCATTTTGACCGGAATTCAGCGAGGACCCTCTCCAGATTGATGACATGGCATGCCATGTCAGAAACTACATGTCGTTTAACAATATCTACAATAAATGCTACACCTAAATCAATTTCACTTACAGTCACTAAACTTATCATTTATAGCACAAAAGTAACCAATTTTCTTTTTTTCCAACTTAAATGTTACTGAACTTCTAACATTTTTTCAAAAAAGTCATATATTTACTATTCGTTGCCACGTGTCATATGCCATGTCATCAATCCGGTAAAAGTTCTCGCCGGATTCCGGTCAACATGACTTTTTTGCAAAAATGTTAGAAATTCAGGGACATTTAAGTAAGAAAAAAAAATCAGTTATTTTTGTGCGATAAGTGATAAGTTGAATGACCATGAGTGAAATTGACTCCTTTATTTAGCCTAATTGTTATCATTATTTTATATTAAAATGTTTTCAAAGATTATTATTATTAATATTTTATTAATGTATTTCTTATTATTATTATTATTATTATTATTATTATTATTAAATCATATTTATTGTATTGTCAATTGTTTATTTATAATTTATTTGTATACTTTTAGTTTTTACTCTATTAATAATTATAATGCTATTGCTATATTATTTGTCAAGTTTTAATTAATTTTATTGGTTTACTTAATTAGTTTATTTATTAGTTTTTATTTAATTGTTTGTTCATATATTATTCATTTAATTACTTTACTAACATTTATTTATTTTTGTTTTGCTGTCTCAAAATTGTTTATCTTTGCGAGTTACGCTCGCGCTCGGGTCGGAGGATCGGAGAATTGGAGACTTTCAAATTTAGGGGTTTGAATTTTTTTTAATTGTTGTATTTCTTTTTATTATTATTATTTTTTATGTGTTGTATGTAAAAATATATTTTAGATTCATTCGCATTATAGAAAATCATGTTTTTTACAATAATTAATAACTTGGAAATTTCTATTAATAAATTGGACCAATGTCCTATTTTAACCAATAAAATCTCACTTTCAAATGGAGAACTAAATTTTCATAAAATGAAATCACTCATCCCGGTTTTCTCAATCAAAGCCAAAAAATGATTCTCTAATTTTTAAGTAAATAATTCCTAAAATTCATGACCCGATTTATATATGTTGCATTTTAATTTCTTGTATGCGTTTATTTATTTATTTGTTTATATTTTCTTATTTTGGGGGATTATTCTGTCCCATTTTCTTTTATTTATTATTTATTTTAGGGGATTGTTCTGTCCCAATTTCTATTTTGTAATTTATTTATTTACTGCTTTATTTATCGCTTTAATATGTGAATGAATGCGTTTTAAATTTATTGCATTAACGTGTGAGATGAGAGATGGAATTTAGATTTCTTAACAACTCATTTATTAACTTAAGTCATTAATAAAAGTGAAGTTCCGGACACCATCTCTGGTTTAGACCAATAGAGGTTAGAAACTTTTCCCAATTTCTTGTAAACTGGGTGGCGACTCCAAAACACTTCAAAGGTGCCTAAAGGCGTTATGAGTCTAGATAATCATTTCTAATGTTCTATTGGGAATGAGGCATCCAATATGACTCATGATATCCAAGATCAAAAAGACGTGAACCAATCCCTCGAGTCCCAAAAGGCGGGCTCAATGAGAGCCTTGCTAGACCGGCGCGCGTCACATTACCTCAGACATTGATTCCTCTGGTTTCATTTTGAAGCTTTCATAATCAACCATGAGAATATGAAGCCTGGTGTCTTTAACTTGATTTCTGCCTTCATATGTTGCTTGTAGTTTGTCCCATATCTCTTTAGCTGTGTCACATCCAGAGACTCTGTTAAACTCATTAGTTTGTAATGAGAAAAATAGAATACTCATTACTTTAGAGTTCAGCTGCACTAATTTCTTCTTAGTTTCAATAAATTTCTTTCTAGTTTTTAACACAGTGGCAGCGTCAGAAGCTCCTGCTTCAGTTGATGGCTTTTTGGGAGGCTCGTATCCATCTTTAATAATATCCCAGCAATCCATTTCTTGCGATTGAATGAAATGCCTCATTACAACTTTCCAGAATGGATAGTTTTCACCCCTGAACATAGGAGGACAATGAACGGAATGCCCTTCGTTGAATGGAGTTGCTACTGGAGTATCAGCCATTTATAGGATCACTCAAGGATGTTAAGCCTTAGGGATATTGAGTACTGCTCTGATACCAAATGTAGGTTCCAAAGACACACAAGAGGGGAGGTGAATTGAGTGTCTCGAAATTTTCTGGTTATTTTTCTAAGGGAACAGAATTGTTGAGTAATACAGAATTTTGACTTTAAATACAGAAATACAATGCAAGCAAAAATCAGATTTTTGCAAATTCTTTTGCAATCACAAACTCAAAAGTAATTTTAGAAATGTGTGTGAGAAATCTGTTATGACAATTTTAGAATACTTTCTAAGAGATAATTTTGAATTCACAACTATCAGAATTTAAAAAGCAGAGTTGTATAAATGCAGAATATCAGAAAAGAGAGTAGAAAAGCTGACACATATAAATTATAGTGTTTCGGCCAATTTGCTTACATCCACTCCTCAAGATTCACTTCTTGAGCTTTTCTCCACTCTTAACTCTTTTAAGGGCAAGAGTTAAAGCCAATATACAATTCTAGATTTATATATCTACCCACAATCTTTTTTTCAAAGTGAAAGATTAAAACAGTTACTAGAATTCTTTCAAGGTTTTTAGCCAACCCAACTCACAATCTTTTACAATAGAATTTCCTCACGCAAAGATTACAACAAAAAACTATAACCAAATTGAGGAGAGTAAATAAAGAGTGAAGTGCAAAAATGTGGAAAGTGAGATGAAAAATTAAGTTTTTCTCTTAAAAGATAAAATTTTTTTCCAACTTTTTCTAAACTTCTAATGAAAGAAAAAACATGTATTTATACTTAAAAATCAGTTTTGATCATTTGAAACACAAACTAGCCGTTTATAGCTGTTGGAGAGCAAATCAGAAAAGACAGACTCTAACTAGCCGTTATTTTATCCTGTAGTGCAATTCTGGGTTTTGCCCAAAATTCTGACACGATCAAAAATTCAGTTAGAAAATTGATGCGGTTAGAAATTTATTTTCTAAAGAACCATTTTCTGACGAAAAACAGTTTTGATCAAAATTTCAATTTTTAACTTGAAAACATTTTTGTGCAAACTTAAAGCTAATGTATATGCATGAGTGAGAATAATTTGTCTCAATTTGATTTTATATTTTAATAACTTGATTCCTAACAACTAAGGCAGTTTACAAGTTTACAACTTAAATCCATGCTTACTGTAACTTGATTTTCAGTGTTGGACTTCTTCTGTCATATGGGAAGGGAGTCCAAAATATTGACTATTTTTGTATTAGGTAGCATATTACAGATGTGTAGTTTTTTGAATATGTGTGTGAAATAAAGAAAAAAAGAAAAAAAAGAATAGAGTTGGCAGAGGTAGAGAGAGTTGAAGAAAAAAGAAGAAGAAAAATCTGATTTTTCTTACACAAAACCAGTCCCACGATTTTTCCGTTTGCCGAAGATTCAGCCGTTGGATCGGACTGAAATTTTAAGAGAAGCTTACTCACACGTCGATCTTCATTATCAATGGTGGAGATCAGATTCTAATGTCCAAAAGTTATTTCGTGGTGGAGACAACAGAACTTTCTTCTACAACAGACCAGTCTGATGAATCATCTATTTTCTGGAGATTGAACCGTTAGATTGAGCTGTATTTTTGATAGCTTTTTACTTACATCTTGATCTTCATTATCAACGGTAAAGATCAGATTCTGACATCCGGAGGTTAGTTTGTCGCTGAAACAGAATTCAGTTTCTGGGTATTAACTCTCTTGCTTTTGTCTTTGATTTATTCCATATATCTTGATGTTCATTCCAAGATTATGATGATGATGATGATGATGATGATGATGATGATGATGATATGCCTCTAGTTCAGTATAGAGAAGATTTGCTGTAATAGACAGAATATATGTTGTATTTGCCCATTAATTGATAGTGAAAGATTTAAGCGGCTTAAGGGTCCCGTGGTTTTTACTCCTTACATCGAGGAGGTTTTTCACGTAAAAATTTTGTGTGTTCTTGTGTTGTTTGTGGGTGTAGAGTTCAGATTTTGTTGCTGGATTATTTGCTTTGGATATTGCTCTATTTGTTAGTTTACCTAAAAGGTTCATTCAAGTAAGGAAAGATAAACAACGAAGATTCATTCCGCAAATTAAGTGTTTCCGTTGTTGGTCATTTTTCCCATCAGATTGGTATCAGAGCATTTGGTTGTTATTGTTGTTGTTAAACTTGTTTGAATAATGGAAGCTAATACAAGTAGAATGGTTAATTTAAATGGTTCAAATTACCATGTCTGGAAAGGCAAAATGGAGGATCTTCTTTATGTGAAGGATTATTATCTACCGGTGTTTATGGAAAATATGCTTGATGATAAGAAAGAGGCAGAATGGACTATTTTGCATCGACAGGTTTGTGGGTATATGCGGTAATGGGTGGATGATAATGTTTGGAACCATATCAGTGGTGAGATAGATGCACGTAAGTTATGGAATAAACTTGAGCAGTTGTATGCTCGAAAGACAGGGAATAATAAGTTGTTCTTGATTATGCAAATGATGAATTTGAAGTACCGAGATGGAACTCCTATGGGAGATCACTTAAATGCCTTTCAAGGAATTATAAATCAGCTTGAAGGAATGGGGATCAAGTTTGAAGATGAGATACAGGCTTTGTGGGTTCTTGGTACATTACCGGACTCTTGGGAGACATTTAGAACGTCATTATCTAACTCTGCGCCAGATGGGGTTATTACCATGGAATTGGCTAAGGGCAGTGTCTTGAATGAAGAGATTAGAAGAAAGTCACAAGGTTCCTCCTCACATTCAAAAGTCTTAGTCACAGAAAGGCGGGGGAGAAGTAAGAGTAGAGGTCCGAATAGAGGAAATCAGCGCAGCAGTTCTAAGGGTAAGCTTGCTGATATTGAGTGTTTTCATTGTGGTAAAAAGGGGCACACTAAAAGGTTCTGCAGAAAGCTGAAGAGAGAGAACAAACAACATGCTGATAACAGACAACGGGCTGACAACAATCAGAAGAATACTGACAGTGGTAATGAAAATGCTATGGTTAATGCTACTACTGATAACTATCTTGTTTGTTGTGATTGTGATATTGTTAACCTTGCACATGATGAGTCGAGTTGGGTAATTGACAGTGGTGCTACGTGTCATGTTGCATCACGAAGGGATTATTTTTCAGCTTACACTCCAGGTGACTTTGGTGATGTACAGATGGGTAATGATGGGATATCAAAGGCTATTGGTATTGGAGAAGTCTGTTTGAAATTTGACACTGGGATGGAGTTGGTTTTGCATAATGTGAAACATGTTCCAGATATGAGATTGAATTTGATTTCTACAGGCTTGCTTGATGATGATGGCTATTACAACAGTCTTGGTAATGGACAATGGAAGCTCACTCGAGGTTCTTTAATTGTGGCAAGAGGTAGCAAACATTCAAAGTTGTACACGGTGCATCCAAAGATCTCCAAAAGCTTTGTTAATGTAGTGGAGAATACTGATGTGATTGATTTATGGCATAAGAGACTTGCCCATATGAGTGAAAAGGGTATGTCTATGTTGTCAAAGAAGAAATTGCTATCTGGTGTGCAGGATATTCACTTGAAGAAATGTTCTGACTGCTTGACAGGTAAACAGACAAGAGTTTCTTTTAAGAGTCACCCTCCTTCCAGGAAGGAGAAAATACTTGATTTGGTGCATTCCGATGTTTGTGGTCCTATGTCTACAAGGACACTTGGTGGCTCTCTTTATTTTGTTACATTCGTCGATGATTATTCGAGAAAGATTTGGGTTTATACCTTGAAGTCTAAAGATCAAGTATTAGATGCATTCAAACAGTTTCAAGCTCTAGTTGAGAGACAGACTGGGAAGAAGCTCAAGTGTATCCGGACAGATAATGGAGGGGAATACATAGGCCCTTTCGATGCATATTGCAGACAACAAGGTATTCGACACCAAAAGACTCCTCCAAAGACCCCGCAGCTGAATGGTTTAGCAGAGAGGACAAACAGGACATTGGTTGAGCGAGTCAGATGTGTGCTATCACATGCAGGATTGCCTAGATCATTTTGGGGTGAGGCTTTGAGTACTGTGGTACATGTTTTAAATCTAACACCATGCGTTCCTTTGCATTTTGATGTTCCTGACAGGGTTTGGAGTGGCAAAGATGTTTCTTATGATCACTTGCGCGTTTTTGGATGTAAGGCTTTTGTGCACATTCCAAAAGATGAGAGATCTAAGCTTGATGTAAAGACTAGGCAATGTGTGTTCATTGGCTATGGACAAGATGAGATGGGTTACAAGTTGTATGATCCAAATACGAAGAAAATTGTGAGAAGCCGAGATGTTATCTTTATGGAAGATCAGACTTTGAAAGATATTGAGAAGGCAGAGACAGTTCCTCAGCGTACTGATGATCTTATTGATTTGGATCCAGTTCCTCCTCAGCATGCTGATATGCAGACTGGAGATGATGATCAGAATGCTGACCAGCAGGGTACTGATGATGTTGATGCTCCACAACAAGTTGATATGGATGAGATTATCCATGAAGAGTTACCAGTACCAGATGCACCACCATTTGTTCCACTTAGGCGGTCTGTTAGAGATTGTCATTCTTCTACACGTTATTCTGCTGATGAGTATGTGTTGTTGACTGATGGGGGAGAGCCTGAAAGTTATGCAGAAGCTATGGAAGATGAGCACAAGAAGAAGTGGATTGATGCCATGCAAGATGAAATGAAGTCCTTGTATGAGAATAACACCTTTGAGTTGGTGGAGTTACCTAAAGGCAAAAAAGCTTTGAAGAACAAGTGGGTGTACAAAGTGAAGCAAGATGAGAACTCTTCACAGCCACGGTACAAAGCTAGATTGGTGGTCAAAGGATTTAGCCAGAAGAAAGGTATTGATTTTGATGAGATCTTTTCTCCAGTTGTGAAAATGGCATCTATTCGTGTTGTTCTTGGTTTAGCAGCTAGCCTTGATTTGGAGGTTGAGCAGATGGATGTCAAGACTGCTTTTCTTCATGGTGACTTGGATAAGGAGATTTACATGGAGCAGCCAGAAGGGTTTCAGATGAAAGGCAAAGAGAGGTATGCGTGTAGACTTCAGAAAAGTCTATATGGTTTGAAGCAAGCACCAAGGCAGTGGTACAAAAAGTTTGAGTCTGTTATAGGGGAGCAAGGCTATCGGAAGACTACTTCAGATCACTGCGTATTTGTTCAAAGGTTTGGTAGTGATGATTTTATGATTTTATTGCTATATGTTGATGATATGTTAATTGTTGGAAAGAATACTGGAAGGATTGCCCAGTTGAAGCAACAGTTGAGTAAGTCTTTTGCTATGAAGGACTTAGGGCCAGCAAAACAAATTCTTGGCATTAAAATTACTCGAGATAGGGCTGCCAAGAAATTGCATATGTCACAAGAAAAGTACATTGAAAAGGTGCTTTGCAGGTTCAACATGGATAAAGCTAAAGTGGTTAGTTCTCCTCTTACAACCAACTTTAAGCCTCTTACAACCAACTTTAAGCTAACTGAAAAAGATTGCCCTTCTACTGAGGAAGAGAGGGAAGAGATGGATAGAGTTCCATATGCCTCAGCTGTAGGAAGTTTGATGTATGCTATGGTGTGTACACGGCCTGATATAGCTCATGCAGTAGGTGTTGTTAGTCGTTTTCTGTCAAATCCGGGTAGGAAGCATTGGGAAGCAGTTAAGTGAATATTTAGATATCTTCGAGGTACTTCCAAATTGGGTCTTATATTTGGAAATGGAAAGCCAGTGCTAGCTGGGTATACAGATTCTGATATGGCAGGAGACAGGAGACAAGGATAGTCACAAATCAACTTCTGGGTATTTGATGACTTTTGCAGGGGGAGCTGTGTCATGGCAATCAAGACTGCAAAAGTGTGTTGCACTTTCTACTACAGAGGCCGAGTATATAGCAGCAACGGAAGCAGGTAAGGAGATGTTATGGTTGAAGAGGTTTGTGCAAGAGTTAGGCTTCAAGCAACAACGCTATGTGGTGTTTTGTGATAATCAAAGCGCGATTCATATTGCTAAAAACTCGACTTACCACAAGAAAACAAAACATATTGATGTGAGGTATCATTGGATTAGAGATGCTCTTGAAGAGAAGCTGTTTGAACTTGATAAGGTTCATACCGATGATAATGGTTCCGATATGTTGACAAAAGCTTTAGCTAATAAGAAGCTAAAAGTGTGTTGCTCTATCGCCGGGATGGCAGACTCTTCCTCATAGACAGAAAGGGGGAGATTTGTTGGACTTCTTCTGTCATATGGGAAGGGAGTCCAAAATATTTACTATTTTTGTATTAGGTAGCATATTACAGATGTGTAGTTTTTTGAATATGTGTGTGAAATAAATAAAAAAAGAAAAAAAAAAAGAATAGAGTTGGCAGAGGTAGAGAGAGTTGAAGAAAGAAGAAGAAGAAAAATCTGATTTTTCTTACACAAAATCAGTCCCACGATTTTTCCGTTTGCCGGAGATTCAGCCGTTGGATCGAACTTAAATTTTAAGAGAAGCTTACTCACACGTCGATCTTCATTATCAACGGTGGAGATCAGATTCTGATGTCCAAAAGTTATTTCGTGGTGGAGACAACAAAACTTTCTTCTACAACAGACCAGTCTGACGAATCATCTATTTTCTGGAGATTGAACCGTTGGATTGAGCTGTATTTTTGACAGCTTGTTACTTACATCTTGATCTTCATTATCAACGGTGGAGATCAGATTCTGACATCCGGAGGTCAGTTCGTCGCTGAAACAGAATTCAGTTTCTTGGTATTAACTCTCTTACTTTTGTCTTTGATTTATTCCATATATCTTGATGTTCATTCCAAAATTATGATGATGATGATGATGATGATATGCCTCTAGTTCAGTATAGAGAAGATTTGCTGTAATAGACAGAATATATGTTGTATTTGCCCATTAATTGATAGTGGAAGATTTAAGCGGCCTAAGGGTCCCGTGGTTTTTACTCCTTACATCGAGTAGGTTTTCCACGTAAAAATTTTGTGTGTTCTTGTGTTGTTTGTGGGTGTAGAGTTCAGATTTTGTTACTGGATTATTTGCTTTGGATATTGCTCTATTTGTTAGTTTACCTAAAAGGTTCATTCAAGTAGGGAAAGATAAACAACGAAGATTCATTCCGCAAATTAAGTGTTTCCGTTGTTGGTCATTTTTCTCATCATTCAGAAATTGTTGATATGCATCAGACAAGTAGATAGAAAAGTTCCTGCAGAAATGTATTAGAAAAAAATTCACAATAAAGTTTATTTAAGATTTGATTATCATTAAAATTAGGATATGGGCTTTAGCCAACACCAGTTCCCAGCTCTAAGTAGATAATATTAATCACAATTAAATTTGAATGACAAAATAAATAACTAAATAACTAATTCAATTCATTAAACAAACAATAAAAGAAACAATCGGAAAAAGAAAAAAAATTCCAACAGACAAAAGAATAATAAAAGCTAGAAAACAATTTTAATCAAGTAAAATTTTTTTATGTCAAAATTGAAAACAATGACTATAAAACAATTGGGTACCATAGTCACAACTCACCTGCAATCTTCAAAAGAAGCCAGGTCGAAGGCTCAGAACGGAAAGAGTATTGAGATTTCCTAATCACAATGAAAAATTATACTGATAATTCTAGTTACTATCTTAATGACGTCCAAGAAAACTAAACTCTTCTATTTTATCCAGTCCTCCATAAACTTATTTAATCAAAACGGATGAAACTGATATTAAAAAAACATATTTAATTCCTTAAAAAAAACATATTTAAAGTTCTAATAATGATGATGATGATGTGGACAAGAGCATGGCAATAAAAGGTTTGGCACTGAACAGTTTGATTGTTTTTTTTTTTTTAATAATAGTAATAATAATAGAAACAATAGTAGTACCAACAACATATTGGTTCAAGTTTGCTTTTATAATAATAATAATAATGAACTTTGGCAACAGAAAGACTTGACAGTGGCATATCATAATAATAATCAAGGGTTGAAACACTATTTTTCTCCAAACCGTTTACTAGATTATTTTTTTAAATTAATTAAATAACATATTAATTATCTTATTAAATTTGTTAAAAATGCACATTACTCCTTATGATAAAATGTGGCATATCATAAAAAGCGCATGAAAAATAAGCGTATTTAATGCATAAATAATGACAAAAGGATAATATTATATTCTACTAATCAAATTTATAGGGATAATATTACATTTTTAATAGTATAAGGGTATAATGATATTCTAATAATCAATTTATTCATATTATAATATGCTAAATGCTGATAGTTTGAAGAATAACCAGTGTCGGTCTGATTGGGAAAACTAAAAACTGAATCTTGGTCCTGTCCAAATATGTTATAAAATCCTTTCAAAAAAAACCAAACTGTACATTACCCTTAAAACTGACCGGTTGAACCATAAACCGGTTCTCTTCGGTCCAATTTTCACGACATTGGTTTGGTTACCTTCTTTATATGCCTTTTAATTTGCTCTTCTCTGACACCCAAATAGCTTTTAGGTCCCATCAATTTTTTTTTAACAATAGTTTTGTTTTTTAAATACAAATTAAACTTTCATTAATAAGATAAAAAATATATATTTGAACTATAAATAAAATTATAAAATCTTAAAGTATATAAAACGTACAAAACTAATGAAGTTATTAAAATAAAATTTTGAAAATTTTCGACGAAAATAATGAATAATGATAACATGTCGTATGCAATCTGATTTTCAGCAAAAAAAGCTCAGTTTATCTATTCTCTATAAAAAAAAAACTGCCGAATCACCTTCCTGACGAGAAAGACTCATTTTATTTAAGAAAGACGAAAACTTTCATAGAAAAAAATAACAACCTCTATATTAGGAGGATAAACTTGCATGACAAAAATTTAAATTGCATTCAATATTAGGTAAACGAAACAGATCTACAAAAATACAAATAAGAGGGCAAATATGAAAATCAAACCTAAAATCAAAAATTTCGGATCTGAGTTTATTGAAATAAAAGCACAAAAAAATCAAAACACAAATAAAAAATAACGAAAAAAATTAAAAATTCAGATTTATACCAATCTGAAATTATAGAGACTTGAAAAAGAAAACACACAAAAAATTAAAAAAACACAAAAACTAAATTTAATAAAAGAGAAAGATGAAAGAGGATGGAGAAAAGGGGTTGTCACAAGTAAATAAACTCACAGCAGTCCTAAATTTAAATAAAGAAGATTAAAGATTTTAAATCCAGAATAGTTTTATATTTTAATTGGTACCTAATTTAAAAAATAAGAAAAATCTAAACTTTTATTATTTTGAAATTTTATTCTTCTAAAGTTAACAAATATTAAATTTTAGTTTATAATATTAAAAAATATTACACTTTGTCCATTTGGATTTTAAGTTTATCATATTTAGTTAATTAAATTCTAATATTGTATTTTATTAATTATATCATATCCATTTAAATTCAATTTGACTTTGATTTTTAACTCTTTCTATAAATTTTGACATGGTGATAAATATATTTATAATTAGTTACCGAAAATATTTACAATAATACTAAAACTTCTAATAGAAAATTGAATTATAATTTAGATATTATTATATTTAAATTGTCTTTTTTTCTATTTAAATATGATTATTATATTAATATGGACATTATTATGATGAATATTAGTATTTTGAATATTTTATTATGAAAGTTATTATTTGAGACATGTGTAAATAATATATATTAATTATTTTTCAATTTCAGTTCAACCCCCAGTTAAACTTTTAATCACGGAGTACTCTCTACTCTTTTCGATTTTATATCTAATCCGGGTTGGACAACTTTTATATAACAGCAGTAGAAACCATGAATTTTGACGAACGGGAGGAGATGTGCAACTTTTAAAGTAACCAATGAATTATATAATTGAAACAAAAGTGATTTGTTGAATAAAAAGAAAGAGAAGCAAAACACGTTACTGACCATTAGATAACAACATAAAAGATAAACAAAATTAATTCTATCGCTAACATAGGCGAAAAATCTCTGACATTTCTTGTGCAATAATTTCTTGGCACTGACTGCAGAAATAAAATCATATGTGGCCATAGTACGATATCTTTGAAAAACAAAACTGTTCCTCTCGAGGACTTAAAAGCAACAAATTTGTTTTAAGAGTCACTATAGCATGATAATATGCTAATGAGTCCATTTCTAGAATTACATAAAAGACAAACCTCTCCAACGACACAAGGTCAACCAATTGCTCCCTACCCTCAATCTGTACCTTTCCATTCTTATAAACCAAATCTTCATCTAAAACATCCCTCATAAGTGTTGCCACAAACAAAGATTAGGTGTTTTACTAAATAAACTTCATAAATAGATATAGGGAATTGAACAAAATAGGGGTTGAGCCCGTATCAAACAGAACCTTGGCATCAAATGAGAAAATAAAAGTTGTACTTGTCACCATATTGTTAGATGCCTGGGCATCTTGTTGTGTCATGGCATATACCCTGGCTTAACCTCGTCTAGTAGTCATCTGAATTTAAGATGCAGTAGAACCTCCTCATCCAAACCTCCACTACCTTGATCGCGATCTCTACCGCCATGCTGAGCAACTATCTGAGTTCCACTGGGAAGAGTTGGAGATGTACTTTGAGTCGTGTTATTAGTAGGTCAATCCTTTCGGTGTTGTCCAATCTGCCCACATCTAAAGCAAGCTCAAGTGGCTCGTGTAGGAAACCCTAGAATTTATCTAGGCTATAATAATCATGGTAAATCATCAAGAAAATAAAATCTGTAGCGGAAGCGTAACTGAATTCATGATTTCGGTTGAGAATACTAAAGTTTCGCGGCCTATGATCTTCCAAATTGATAGGTGGGATGAAAACTGTTTTCTGCAGATGGGAATTCAGAAAACGATATCTCTATACCTATAATTTGGGGACCATAACCCTTTTATCTGTAAAAGTTTTCATTTTCCTTTATTTCTAATTTAACCCATCATAAAATTAGAAATTATAAAAGAGTATTTATACATTTAACCCATACTTATAATATTATTATTATGGCCCACTTCAATTTCAATTAAATTAGATCACTTTAATACTTAGGCCAAGTCTTTTAAATGATAGTTATGACATATAATTATTATAATCTAAATATATATAATGTATTTGTCCATAAATCCTAACAATCTCCCACTTGGACTATACATATATATATATATATATATATATATATATATATATATATAAGCATATTACCTTATAATTATATGTCAACTATATGAGCTCTAAACTTTACTATCATAACCAAAGACATTTATGAACAATCTCGTCCATCGATCATGCATACATAGAACCAAGGCGACTTTTGTTACTTATATGTTGTAACTAAATCCATCCCTGATCACATATGTAAACACAACCAAATGACACAGATCAAGTATGGATGTATAGCATGAAAATTACATGTAATGTGATCTAAACATGTCTATTTTCAACTGGTCCATTTTATGAACTTAGTGAGATCAATCCATAGCTGAATCAAAGTGTGAATAACTCAACTTCATTTCTGCAGAAAGTATAGATAAACCAAAACCAAAAATGTGTCTATAATAAGAAAGCAAGATTACAAACTCCCACTAAAATTAAATATCCTCAAAAGACATAACACCCATATGAGCAGTATGCTCTTTAAAGACCTTGGGTGGCAATCCTTTAGTAAGCGGATCTGCAACCATGGAGTTTATACCAATATGCTCAATAGACATCTGTCCACTTTGAACTCTTTCTTTAACAACCAAGAATTTAATGTCTATATGCTTTGACTTGCTCGAACTCTTGTTGTTATTGGAATATAAGACTGCTGACTTATTGTCACAAAAAATCTTAAGTGGTCTTTCAATTCCATTAACAATTCGCAGCCCAATGACAAAATTTCGCAGCCATATTGCTTGATTTGATGCCTCATAGCATGATATGAATTCTGCTGCCATGGTAGAAGAGGCTATAAGAGATTGCTTAGCACTCTTCCAAGAGATAGCTCCTTCAGCAAGCAAAAAAATATAGCCTGATGTAGATTTCATGCTATCTTGGCACCCAGCAAAATCAGAATCTGAATACCCAATGATCTCTAACTTATCCGATCTCCTGTAAGTGAGTATGAAATGTTTTGTTCTTTGAAGATATCGCATGACTCGTTTGGCTGCTTTCCAATGAACCATTCCTGGATTGCTTAAATATCTTCCCAACACTCCAACTATGTACGCAATATCCGGACGCGTACAAACTTGAGCATACATTAGACTTCCTATTGCTGATGCATAAGGAATCTTTTGCATTTCTGTTTCCTCGAAAGCATTTTTGGGCCACTGTTGAAGACTAAACTTGTCTCCTTTAGCCACAGGGGTATCTCCTGGTTTACAATCTTGCATGCCATATCTCTTAAGAACCTTTTCGATATAAGCCTTTTGTGATAATCCAAGAGTACCTCGAGAGCGATCTCGATGTATTTGGATCCCTAATACAAAATTTGCATCTCCAAGATCTTTCAACTCAAAATTCATAGCTAGAAATCTCTTGGTTTCATGCAATAAGCCTATATCGTTGCTGGCAAGCAATATGTCATCAACATATAAAACCAAAAAAATATGCTTACTCCCACTAAATTTGTGATATACACAATCATCAACCAAATTCATCTCAAAACCATAAGAGATAATAATCTGGTGAAATTTGTAATACCACTGACGAGACGCTTGCTTAAGCCCATAGATGGTTTTCTTCAATTTGCAAACCATTGACTTTGCATCTTCTGATACATAGTTTTCTGGTTGCACCATGTAAATTGTTTCATCAATGTCACCATTGAAAAACGCTGTCTTGACATCCATCTGATGTAGCTCAAGATCAAAATGTGCTACTAATGCCATTATAATCCTAAAAGAATCTTTCGATGAAACTGGAGAGAAAGTCTCTTTATAATCGATGCCTTCTTTCTGTGTAAAGCCTTTCGCGACAAGACGTGCTTTGTACCTTTCCACATTACCCTTTGAATCCCTTTTGGTTTTAAAAATCCATTTACAACCAATAGGTTTTGTACCTTCAGGCAATGGAACAAGATCCCATACGTCATTGTCTTTTATAGATTTAATCTCCTCATTCATGGCATCTCTCCACTTTTGAGAATTAGAACTTTCCATTGCTTGATGAAAATTGACTGGATCATTTTCCATCACTCCAATATCAACATCATGTTCATGAAGAAACACAACATAATCATCTGAAATTGCATTTCTTCTTTCTCTAGTGGATCTCCTTAATGGCAATGGTTCTTGAGGCTGTAGAGTTTGTTCTTCAGGAACATCTCCTTGAGCCTGAATAGGAGGATCAATGACATTGTCTTGATCTAAAATTGCATCATGAACAATATCTGGTATAATAATCTGTTCCTGATTATTGTCCATAGCAATTAAAGGAATATCAACATATTCCTCTTCAAAGACAAAGTCCTTAAATCTTTCTCCCCCCCGCAAACTCAATATCCTTAAAAAACCTAGCATTACCTGTCTCAAAAATAGACTTACTTGTGGGATCATAAAATTTGTAACCCCTAGAGCGTTCAGAGTATCTAATAAAATAACAATTGATAGTCCTAGAGTCCAGTTTCTTTTCATTTGGCCTATAAGGCCTTGCCTCAGCTGGACATCCCCAAATATGAAGATGCTTTAGACTAGGCTTCTTACCTGTCCAAAGTTCATAAGGGGTTTTACCAGTTGCCTTTGTTGGTACCCTGTTGAGTATATAAGCTGCAGTCTTTAATGCCTCTCCCCAGAGTGACTCAGGTAAGGTAGAGTGACTGATCATACTTCTTACCATGTCTAAAAGCGTTCTATTTCGTCTTTCAGTAACACCATTCATATTGGGTGAACCCGGCATGGTGTACTGTGGTACGATACCGCTTTCCTCTAGAAATTTAGCAAATGGACCTGGACGTTGTTCACTTGAACCGTCATATCTGCCATAGTATTCACCACCACGGTCAGATCTAACGCTTTTAATACCTTTATTTAGTTGATTTTCAACTTCAGTTTTAAAACTTTTGAACATGTCCAGTGACTGAGATTTCTCATGAATGAGATAAAGATAGCCATATCGACTGAAATCGTCTATGAACGTTATGAAATATGTTTGGCCATTCCAAGAAGCCATAGGGAATGGCCCACAAATATCTGTGTGTATTAGTTCTAACACATCTGTTTTCTTATTGGCATCAAATCTCTTAACCTTTGTTTGTTTCCCCTTAATACAATTCACACACATGTCAAAGTCTGTAAAATCAAGGGGATCGAGAATACCGTCAGACACAAGTCTCTCAATTCTCTTTTTAGAGATATGACCTAATCTCTTGTGCCATAATGAAGCAGAATTCTCAATAGTTAATTTGCGCTTTTTACCTATTGAATAAACATGCAAGGATTCATTAAATGAAGCAATTGTATCAACTAAATATAAATTATCATAACTTGATAAAGAACCAGATCCAACCAAACTTGAATTTTGATAAAGACTAAATTTTCCATTTCCAAATGAACAACAATAACCAAATTTGTCCAATGCTGAAACAAAAATCAAATTCCGCCTAAAAGACGGTACAACAAAAGTCTCAAACAAATCCAAATAGAAACCAGTTCTTAATAATAATCTAAAAGTTCCAATTGCTTCAACTTCCACTGATTTGCCATCACCAAAATAGATGTATCTCTCACCATCATTAGGCTTTCGGTAATTCAGGCAACCCTGCATGGACACACTAATGTGAGTTGTGGCACCTGAATCAATCCACCAAGTGTGTCTAGGTACTGAAACCAAATTAACCTCAGAACAAACAAAGTTAAGAAGCATACCTTTCTTAGCACGCCAAGCGTGATAATTGGTACACTGCTTCTTCTGGTGTCCTGTAGCTCCACAAAAGAAGCAACCATCTTTATTTTGTGCAATATCAATTAAATCAGATACAAGCCCATCAAGCAAACAGCACGCTGATAAATCATCCAAAACACAATTCCAAAAGTCATGCCAATTGATTTTATCCAATAAAACAAAAGAGATGCTGAAATCATGATTTATTCAACATAAACATCAATAAATGGTAATACTATGGCCACGTAAACAAGGCTTTGCAAACTCAACCAATATATATATATATATATATATATATATATATATATATATATATATATATATATATATCCAAAATAGAAAAGCCCCAGCCACAAAATGCCAAAAAACCATAAGAACAAACCCAAAATCATTATATATAGTGAGAACAAAACCCAAGTAGCCATGTTAATATCAATAACAATTAATAGAAGCAAAATCGTGATTGATGGCCACTGCATAAAGGACAAAATCATGAAACCCAAAAGTAAAAATAAGCAAATTGGCCAAACCGCAAATGCCAGATAAAAAAGAATTTAGCAAATGCCAATAACAGTAAACGAAGCCCAACCCGTGAATGAACATAGTACCGCATAAAACCGAAAAATATCGCAACACAAATGGCAACAATTCAATTGCGCCGAAGAAAACCATCAACACAGATACAACCGAAATTAAATGAAATTTCGATTAAAAACTTTAATAAATTTAAAAGAATCATTAACCCTAAAAATCAATTCTCAACGATTCAACATGAAATTTAGGCTCTGATACCAAATGTAGGAAACCCTAGAATTTATTTAGGCTATAATAATCATGTTAAATCATCAAGAAAATAAAATCTGTAGCGGAAGCGTATCTGAATTCATGATTTCGGTTGAGAATGCTGAAGTTTCGCAGCCTATGATCTTCCAAATTGATAGGTAGGATGAAAACTGTATTCTGCAGATGGGAATTCAGAAAACGATATCTCTATACCTATAATTTGGGGACCATAACCCTTTTATCTGTAAAAGTTTTCATTTTCCTTTATTTCTAATTTAACCCATCATAAAATTAGAAATTATAAAAGAGTATCTATACATTTAACCCATACTTATAATATTATTATTATGGCCCACTTCAATTTCAATTAAATTAGATCACTTTAATACTTAGGCCAAGTCTTTTAAATGATAGTTATGACATATAATTATTATAATCTAAATATATATAATGTATTTGTCCATAAATCCTAACAGCTCGATGACAAAAACGACCACCACGATTCTTATAATAATGCTGATAATTGAAAGGAAAAGGTGTTGAGCTATATTCTGCCTGGTGGGAGCTATAGATGTCTATATCTTTTGACCTTATGTTTGTCCTGTCTTGTGCTACCCCTCAGTACCCAACTATCAATTGGGACCTGTATTTCCCATGCTATCCCTGGTTGACTTGCCCTTCTCTATTTTGATTACCATTCTATGATTCAACCCTTGGCTTGTTATGTTGCTTTCAAGCCCTATTCTTCTTATCAAACAACAACATCTCTCCATCTTTCTAGTGTAAAATTTTCCAAATTAAAATCATTCATCATCATTATACATCATTTAATATCCATTCAAATCTTGAATATAATAATAATCAAATAGAGAAAAGAATATATCATTTATCTTGAGCGGAATTTGACATAATGAAGAGACAATTTTATTAATTACGAACCTTGTAAACTAGTTTCTCTCCCTTAACCCGTTTTATGCAGCAGATACTTGATGAAAAATCAAAACACGATCCTTATGTATTTTGTTTTATTTGCAAATCTTAATTAGGGTAGAGAGAGGACTAATTTATATACCCTTTTAACTTTAGATCTAGTACGTCCATCAAATACTAATTTAACGGTTAAGATTTAATATACTATTAAATAAAAGGAAAATCCTAATTCTAACTTAATATGAGTTTAATGTAAAAAGAAGAATAGACCAACTATAATTCTTATCCGGCCACACTTCTTACATTCTCCCACTTGGCCGGATGTTTCATAATTATATTTAATAGCACAACATAAGGCTAACAAAATTAAATCTTATGAACCAATAACATCATAAACGCCTTAACACAACAAATTACATAATGCGGGTTATGGCGGTCATATATAGTATAGTCAAATACTCCCTTTCATATATCACTACATTAAGAAATTATTATGTTAGATTTATAAGTTGTATATAAACAACATACAGTCCACATACTTGTTATGAAAATACATACAAATTTTTTATTCAAACAATCATATATACATAAGCACAATGAATAAGAAATATAAAATTCAGAAATATGTCATTATTGAGCTCAAGAGTGTTAAGCATTATTATCAACCATCAATACAACCAAGACCCATCCTAAGCACATGTTCTTTAAATGTCTTTGGTTGTAAACCTTTAGTTAGAGCATCTGCAATCATGAGATCCGTCCTAATATGTTCTATACACACTTTTTGTTTTCGAATCTCCTCTTTAACAATAAAATACTTTAATTGCATGTGTTTTGCACCTGTAGAATATTTGTTGTTATTAGAGAAGAAAGCTGCTGCAGAATTATTACAATAAATTTTCAGCGGCTTGCTTATGGTGTCGACAATTTCAAGTCCTGAAATAAAGTTTCGCAGCCATAATACATGAATTGTAACCTCATAACACTATGAACAAATAGCCAAACGTTGACTTTCTACTATCAATACACCCAGCAAAACCTGAATCTAAATATTCAATCATATCTAAATGATCAGACCTCTTATAAGTGAGCATGTAATCCTTTGTTCCTTGAACGCATCTTAATACTTTCTTTGCAGCTTTCCAATGATCAATACCAGATTACTTTGATATCTACCCAGCATCCCTACTGCAAAACTGATGTCAGGTCTAGTACAGGTCTGTAGGTACATCAAACGGCCCACAACAGAAGCATATGGAATTATTTCCATTTCCTTACGTTCTACATCATTCTTTGGATATTGCATAAGACTAAATTTATCTCCCTTTTGAATAGAGACAACACTTGCTGAGCACTTGCCCATGTTAAATTTCTCAAGAATTTTCTCGATATAGACTTTCTGAGACAGTCCTAATAAACCTTATGATCTCCTACGAAATATTAAAATTCCAATTACATAGGATGCCTCTCCCATATCTTTCATTTCAAAACTTTTAGAAAGAAATTCTTTAGTCTTGTGCAATATACCTAAGTCATTAGCAACAAGCAAAATGTCATCAACATATAGAACTAGAAATATAAACTTACTCCCACTGATCTTCTAGTAAATACACCGATCAACAGTGATTTCTTCAAAATTGAAAGAAGTAATGGTATCATTGAACTTAATATACCATTGTCTGGAAGCTTGTTTAAGTCCATATATTGACTTCTTCAATTTACACACCATACTTTCTTTAACTTCTACGGAAAAACTTTCAGGTTGATCCATATAAACTTACTCCTCAAGATCCCCATTCAGAAAAACTGTTTTCACATCCATTTGATGTAACTCTAAATCAAAATGAGCTACTAATGCCAAAATTATTCTCAAATAATCTTTCTTTGAGACGAGTGAAAAGGTCTCCTTATAATCAATGCCATCTTTCTAAGTATAACTTTTAACAACAAGTCTAACTTTATATCTTTCAACATTGCCATTTAAGTCGCGTTTGGTCTTAAAGAACCATTTATAGCCAATCATTTTAGAACCTTCTGGCAAGTCTACAAGACCCCAGACATTATTTTGAGCCATTGATTCTAACTCTTCTTTCATAGTATCAATCCACCTTTCAGACTTATCACTATCTATGGCTTGTAAAAATGAAACAGGATCATTATCAATGCCACAATCAAAATTTGACTCTTATAAATAAACCATATATAACCCTTATAGGTTTATTTAAGGCTATACCAACTAGTTCATTTGTATGAGCGGGTGATAAGTTAGATTCTTTATGGGATGCTTCTTCGTTATCCAAATGTTATTCTTGATTATTTTGCTCTTCCAAAACAGGAAAAACATTTGTTGTGATTGTAGATTTAAGAATATTTATGGGTAATGGAACATCAATCCTTATTTCATTAATATCCATAACTCAATTTTCAGCACTCCTACTCACTACAAGAAATCTGAGAAATAGAGACGGAAAATAGAGACCAAATTTCGTCTCTAATTGAAAATAGAGACGGAAATTTTTCGTCTCTATTTCGTCGGTCTCTAAAAATTAGAGACCAAAATGTTCCGTCTCTATTTTTAGAGACGGAACAACTTATTCTGTCTCTATTTTTAGAGACGGAAGGAGCGTTTCGATCTCTAAAAATAGAGACGGAAAGAACGATTCCGTCTCTATTTTTAGAGACGGAAACTCAATTCTGTCTCTAAAAATAGAGATGGAAAAAGTTTTTCCGTCTCTATTTTTAGAGACGGAAAATCAATTCCGTCTCTATTTTTTTTGGAATTTTTTTTAATATATTAAAATAAATAATATTAAATTTAAATATTCCTTAATTTTATATAATGAATTTTCGTCTCTATTTTATTGAATTTTTTTTATATATTAAAAATAAATAATATTAAATTTAAATTATTCTTAATTTTATATAATGAAAAAAAATTAAATAAACAATAAATAATTATGAAAATATTATATTCTTGAATGTATTAATATATAAAAAGTGTAGTGAGATTACAAATAAAAAAAGATAAAAATTCTAAAAATAATAACTAAGATGGAGGAGAATGTGGACGATCAGCAGACGGTGTTTGCGGGTCAGCAGGTAATCTACGGCTAATGAAGTCCTCCAGCATATTGATACGGTCCATTAGTACGCCGACCGTACCGTGTAGCTCAATGACCTCATTAGTACGCCGACCGTCTCCAACTTCTGTCCATATTACTCATTAATATTAAACTGCTTAGAAAAAATAATAAGGTCGAAGTTAGTATTTAATTTGAACTCAATTCTCTAGCCTACTATTATGGTTTAATCCCTAATTAGTTTTACATAATGATTCATTTCCCTAAATTAAAATCATAAATATTTTGTAAAAAAACGGACAGAGTTGCCCCTATACGGGTCCCTATCCCCCTGTCAAACATTAGCAATTTTAACATTTCGGTAAAATATCAACCAATCGCAACTCCACAACAAACTCATTGTAATAAGAAATTTACCCATTCACATCAAACATCTAAATTTAACGGATAAAATCACCAACAGTTGTAAATTTATCCCTTAAAGTGATATTCCATTAATACAGTATCGTTAATAATAGCTATTCCCAATATTCGAATTTCTCAACAAAAGATACTAGACCACAATATATTCAAGATCAATTCATTACCGTAAACTAATATTTATGAATCCAAGCCAATTAACAAGTCATCTAACAATAAAAGGCCTTTTTATTCATATTAACAATCAATTAACATTCAAGGCAATAAAATAAATTCTCTTGAGCCAAAAACTGCAAATAGTGTGACAGCATTTAATAGTCTCAATTAGCTTGAAATCATTTTTGAAACCAAAAACTGTCACTTTTAAACTAATGCTTTAATGTTATTCTCAAGAAACATAATTTGAATAATATATAGCTCTTCTATGTCCATCAACCAAACCAATATAAGGCACTAAACATTAAAACAAGAAAAGCAACTCCTTCAAGCATACTAGTCAAAATAATAATAAGAAAAGAAACTCAAAGAAACTAAACTTTGAAGACATGGAATTGCTTTAAATGATATTTGTTCATCTTCTGAAAACCAAACATAGCCATATTCTTAGTTTTATTAATAAAATGAAATAAAATAAGAAAAACAACCACAATAGTAGGCAAAAATAAGACCATTTGCATACCTAAAAACAACCAATGCAAATCTGATTCTCTAAGATTGATATATAGTTTTCAAACTAGCCATGGGCATAAAAATAACATTAGTAAAATAGAATTCCATTAATGTAAACTAATTACTCAATTAATGTGGCCAAATTTATCATTTAATTTAGCAACTATAACAACACTGCAAAAAATCCAACAAAAATCCACAAACATATAGTTCACATCCTGTGTTCAGTAAAAATCATTCTTAATATATATATTTTTTATGAGAAAAATCACTTAGAAAAGTAATTTTGGTGGCCACATACCGGTTTTTTTTGCACATTTTGGGTGTTTTCGCGGTCGCCGGAGATTCGCCGGAGCTCCACCGGAGTCACCAAGACCATCGGAAGGAAGCTCGACGCCTCGGGGTTCCTTTTTCGGTGATCACGCGCCGAAAACGCCCTCCATTTCGCCGAAATCGTCGTCGGTAGGTTTGGTTTTCTCCCTCTCGATCTGCTCGTCGCCGGCGATTGAGGGGGATCCACGGCCACCGGAAGCTTCGCCTTGCCGCCGTGAGTCCAGTCGCACCGCTCGTGTTGCCTCTCGTCGTCGAAGCTCACCGGAAAACGCAAGAGAAGCCTCGGTTCCTCTCTCGCTCTCCTGGAACGGCGTTGCGGTGAATCGGAGGAGAACGCTACGGGAACGGTGCGGCTGCGTGTGTCGGTCCGATCGCCACCCCAGTCGCCGGCAGTGGTCACCGGCAGCCTTCCGCCGCTCCCTCTCCCTCTCTCTCCAATTTCTTTCTCTTTCGGTGTCCCTCTCTTCCGTGTTCTGCCTCCCCCTTTCTATTTATTTTTTCTTCTGTTATTTTATTTTCACATGTCTAATTATTTAGACCATAAGGAATTATATTTAGAGACGGAAATTAATTACCGTCTCTATTTTTAGAGACGGAATAATTTTTACGGTCTCTATTTAGAGACCGCAAATATTACTCCGTCTCTAAATAGAGACCGAAAACTTTTCGTCTCTATTTAGAGACAAAATTTATTTTCCGTCTCTAAACTTAGAGACGGAAACTAATTCCATCTCTAAATTTAGAGACGGAAATTGCTTTCCGTCTCTAAATTTAGAGACCGAAATATTTTTCCGTCTCTATGTTTCGGTCTCTATTTAGAGACGAAAATATATTTTTTGTCTCTATTTAGAGACGGAAAAAATTTCTATCTCTATTTTCTGTCTCAAATTTTGGAGGGAATCGATCCCGCCATAAATAGAGACGAAAAATAGATACGAAAATTTTTCCGTTTCTAAATAGAGAAGGAAAATATTTTCCGTCTCTATTTAGAGACGGAAAACTGATTTCCGTCTCTAAATAAAGACAGAAAAATTTTCGTCTCTATTTTTCAGTTTTCTTATAGTGACTAACCTCACCATTCTCTAAAAATTTAGCATTGGCTGTTTCAACAATTTTAGAACTATGGTTTGGACAGTAAAACCTATACCCTTTGGATTTCTCTAGGTAACCAATAAAATAACCACTAACTGTTCCAGAATCCAAATTTCTTTCATGTGAATTATAAATTCTTGCTCCTGCTGGACAACCACAAACATGCAAGTGTCTTAAACTAGGTTTTTTTTTAGTCCATAACTAGAAAGGAATTTTAGGAACTATCTTGCTAGGAATTCTATTTAACAAATATACAACAGTTCTTAATACATACATCCACAAATTTTTTGGTAATGAGGTATTACTTATCATACTCCTAACTATATCTATTAATGTTCTATTTTGCCTTTCTGCCACACTATTTTGTTGCGGTGTGCTTGGCATAGTATGCTGTACACATATGCCATGACTTTCGAGAAACTTAGTAAATGGACCAGGATGCTGTCTAGATTTATCATACTTTCCATAATACTCACCACCTCTATCTGATCTTATATCTGATCTAATAATTTTCACTTTTCTATCTAACTGCCTCTCAACCTTCTTTACAAACACCTCAATGGCATTTACAGCTTGAGATTTTTCATGATGCAAATAGATATATCAATACCGTGAAAAATCATCTATAAAGGTGATGAAATATTTTTCTCCATTAAAGGACGAAGTGTCAAAAGGTCCACAAATATCGGTGTGTATTATTTCAAGAAGCTGACTGCTTCTTGTGGCTCCTTTCTTGCCATGTTTTGTTTGCTTGCCTTTAATGCATTCCACACATAAGCTAAGATTAGTAAAATCTAGATTTCGTAGAATCTCATTCTTTACTAATATTTCTAATCTTTCTTTGGATATATGACCCAAACGTTTATACCACAAGTATGCAGAATGTTCATTCGCCAAATTACGTTTCATTCCAATATTACGATTAACATTAAATAGGGATTCAGAAAAAAATCATCAACTTTCAATTTATATAAACCATCCATAAGAATTTCATAGCCGATAAAGGAATTATTCTTTTACAAATTGAAACAACCATGTCCATCCTTAAAGGTATATCCATTAACATCAAGTTTAGAAATAGAAATTAAATTTCTAGAAATCGAAGGTATATAGAGAGTGTTCATTAGATCTAAGTGATGTTCAGTATTTAATGTCAATCTGTAAGTCCCTACACCTTCAATTGGGGCCTTCATTTGGTTCCCCATAAATAGAAAGTTGCTAGTTGGGCTTATAGTTTAGATTGAAAGGAATCCCTGCATAATATTAGAAACATGAGTAGTGGCACCAGAATCAAACCACCAAGTATTAGAAGGAACTTTAGATAAATTTGATTTAAAGCATACAGAAACATAATGTATACCTTTCTTTTCGAACCAAGCTTTACGTTTTAAGCAATCTTTCTGATAATGTCCTTCCTTCTTGCAGAAGTGACATTTATCAAATTTTTGTCTCTTCTTTTCATCATTAGCAACCAGTGGAACTTTAGTAGGTTCATTTTTCTTAAAATTCTTGGTCTTTGGTTTGAGTTTCTTTCCAGCTTCTTGACCCACTAGGTTAATGGAATGAACTCGCTGTTTCTTTAATCTCGCTTCCTCCTGAATGAGCTTACTGGACAGTTCATCAATGTTTTACTTATTCTTTAATGTATTATAATTGATGTGGAACTGTCCATATTTAGCAACAAGTGAGTTCAAGATAAACTGCACTAAGAAAGAGTCTTCCACAGTCATACCTAGTGTCTTAAGTTTTGCTGCAATATTGGTCATTTCAAGGATATGTTGTTGCATACTCTTTAACCCATCAAACGTCATGGTCGTGAGTTCAGCCATAAGTGTCCCTGCAAGTACCTTATCAGCATAACGATACTTATCTTCCACTAGCTTAAGAAAATCTTTAGCATTATGATTTTCAGTGCTAAGAAGAGTAGACTTAATTTTGTTGGCAATTGTCATTCGCATAAAGTTCAAGCATAATCTATTAAACCTTATCCATGCCTTATGATGTGCCTTTTCAGTCTCTGTGCTATTATTATTAATGTCAGCAGGCTTAGCCTCTAATAGCGCCAAATCAAGATCCAAAGCACCTAAATAGAAAGTGACTTGCTTGCTCCATTCAGAAAAATTCACACCAGTTAACAAGGTAACAGAAGAATTTTGAGAGTGAAGGCTAATAGCTGCAAATATATAAACGCTCACTTATTAACAGATTCATATATGAAGCATATACATTAAACATATATTGCAGGTTTTCTTTGGGTAAACTCAACAATACATATCATTACTATCATTAGAATGTTATTTAAACTTTATGAGAAGATTAAATAAACTTTACCAAATATATATAGCATCTTTGGATAACTATATATATGTGACAATAGTATATTAATTTTCTCCTTAATATTTATTAGTTATAGAACATTGATTTACCTTTGGATAAATTCCTTAATTTCTATCAACCAATATTTTTTTTTATAATAGCATTTGATAAAATACATAAATTATATGACTACACATTCAAATTAATTTGGCCACTTTGGTGACTTAAAAATTAATTTTAATCATAATGTCATACAATTAAACAAGTATAATACTAATATATTTATATATATAGTAACACATCATAATAAGCTAAAGGATGAAATTAGATGAAATTTATTTATTTATTTTAGTCAAAATATCATTAATATGACTAAAATGTAAGAAAATAAAATTTTAAAAAATCAGTTAATCCATTATAAAACTTTATGGATCAAATTGCTAATTTACCATAAATAACAATTTCAAACAAATCTAAATAAAATAATCATAATTTGATACAACTTCCTACATTAATAGATATACATTATGGCAGCAACATAATATAACTATTAAAACATAATTTGCTGCATACATTAGCTGCTGCTTGGACAGCAAATAAACTTCATCCATTAGTTGCATGATGGCGGCGACATCATCCTACTTTAATTTTTTTTTTAATAAAAAATTACGTGTTGCCCTTAAATAGCAAACTAGGTATAGCCCTAAATCCATATTGCTGCAAGTTTCATTATGCCATAACAATTACTATATTTTTTTTTGATAAGCCACAAAATTTCATTAATATAGAATATCGTACATATGGTCAAGAAAGAGCCAAGAGAGATACAAAAACATAGACCATCAGGTGCCAAAGATGAAAATCCAAAAACAGAGAAAGAAGCAAAGAAAGGGAGCACCGAAAAAAAGATGTTAGAGGATTTATAAAAAAGCAGCAAAGTCCTTCATAGAATGGCCCAATAAAACAGCAGCTCCTCTTGTAAAGCAAAGTTACTCAAATAATCATAAGCCTCCCCACTATGCACTGTCCAAACCCTCATCACTATCATCAAAAAGAGCAGAAAGGGAACTCATCAGGTCCCAGAAGTGTCGACAACATACTCCCCAGCAACTGATGAGACCAGTCCAAGTATCCACGGAACAAATTGCCATCACAGCCATGTTATTCAAAACAGAGTGCCTAAAAGCTCCTTCAAAATCTTAAGCTTTACAAGGCCTAGATAGATTGCTTCAGAAATCAACCTCTTTCTAGATTTTTACTGGAAAGAAAACTGTATGAGGGGAAACACCAAGGCCTGCAGTCTTTAATCTTTGATAACCAATGGACCAAAATTAACAAATCAGTGGTTCTGATAATCTAGAAAGAACAAAAAGATAAAGGATCAAGCACAAAGACAAGAGGTTGCCAGCTGTCTACAGCTACTAAGTCCAAACAGGCCAAAGAGGGTAATGACCAGAAATGCACAAAGCCACACACACAGAGGCAATCAAGAAACACACCGAACTATAGGGATAGAAAAGGGATTGAAAAAACATACACTTGAGCCTATAAAGCTCGCAATAAAACTACAGGCCACATTATCCAAGCAAAAACTCTGTAGAATCATTCCAGCAACCAGGAAAAAGAAGTACTCCAGAGACGCAGATCCACAACACACATAATGCTCCCCCATCCCTAAATCAAGAAGACTTCCGCAAAACAATGAAAGACAAAGCCCATAACAGATATCAAAATAGAGAAGCCAAAGAACCCAGAAATAGCATGGACAGAGAGCATGGGTCAAAAGCACGTGCTGGCCTGAGAGCATCCCCGTCTATTGCCAAAATCAGAGATCAGACACAAAGAGAGCAGAACTGGTGAGAAGAGAAGGGCTTCCCAGACTTTTAACAATCCAAATGCAGAAGAAAAATAAAGCCAGCCAGAGAATCACATCAATCCCTTAGCCAAATTATAAAATAGAATCTGCAGATGAATTATATAAGCCAGGCAGAAAAGTTTGAAATTTTTGAAGCTCCCTGCTTAGCAAGACAATCCGCAACTGCATTACTCTCTCTTGCCTTGTGATGGAAAAACACATAATCTAGAGAGGACATATAGTTATCAATTCTATTAAAAATATCAGAATATTTCCAGGGCCTTTGATGCACACTTGTGATCAACCAGCTGAAAACTACCAATGAGTCCATTTCAAAGATAACGCTTGAGCTAGAGACCTTATCCGGTAATTGCTCTACAGAGATTTTTAAAGCCCTTTCAACAGCTAAAAGTTCAGCCAAGGAGGAGTCTGCAAAACCCACAGAAAAGGAGAATAAGAACAAGAACTGACCTCTATGATTTCTTAACACTCCACCAATCCCGACTGGGCCCGGATTTCCAAGAGAGGATCCATCTGTATTCCACTTAAGGGAAGATACCTCTGGTGGACACCAAAAAACATGAGGCCTGATTTTTTTAGAATTACTACTGTGCTTAATGGCATCATTAGCAAGATAAAAATTTTGACCTTTAAGAAAGGCAAGCTCAGTAACATTGTTAATCCAAAATGAAGATCTGGCCAAAATGACATGAAAGAGCGAATCTTTATTAGATCTTCTACCCTCAAAAACTAATGCATTTCTTTCAAGCCAGATAGTCCAAATAGAGGCTAGAAAAATCATCAACCAAACTTTCTTTTGGATTTTACCCCATACCAGATTCATCCATTGGATAGCAAAATTGCTGAAAGAGCAAGGCAGATAGAAAGAGATACCCCACCATTTAGCGATTCTATACCAAATATAAGAGGAAAAGGGATAAAGCAGCAGTAAATGGTCAACAGACTCCACCCCACTAAGGCAAAAAGGACAGGACAATGCACTAGCAGAAAGGATACCCAGCTTGAATAGAAAATCTTTAGTGCATAACCTGTTGAGAAGTGCTCTCCAAAAAAATAGATCGACTTTAGGGGGGACAAGGTTTCTCCAAAGGAGAGAAGAGTGTAGCGGAAGGAGGTGGGAACAAACCTGGAGCTCTTGAGATTTATAGCATGCCGACTTTACTGAAAATGAGCCTTTAGAATCATAGATCCATACCCTTCTATCACTTCGAACTTTAGAGATAGATACCGACTCCAGAAAGTTAAGACGAGCCACTTCAATTTCAATTTCCCAGTCCCGCAGTTGTCTTCTCCACTTCAAAATCCAAACCCACGCCCCAGACTGCCAAGACCCGAATTCATGAACAAGTGATTCTTTGTTGGTAGATAATGCAAACAAGCGTGGGAACTGAGATTTCAGAGTGGAATCACCTATCCAAATATCCAACCAAAATCTGCATAAATCCCCTTTACCAACAATAATTTTGATCCCATTAGAGAAAGGTGGACAAGATGACACTTTGAAAATACCCTCCCACACTTTAGAGAACTTAGCTGAGGATGAGCGCTCAAAAGGGTTAATAGACAAACCCAAACCGTATTTCTTTCGCACAATAACTTGCCAAAGGGCAGAATTTGAATGGTCAAGACGCCACAACCATTTAAAAAGAAGACCTTTATTTCTTAGACCAATAGAGCCTAGTCCGAGTCCCCCAAATATTTTAGCTCTTTGCACCAGGTCCCAACTCACAGCACAGAGCTTCCTTTATCCGCAGACCCTCCCCAGAGGAAATTTCGCATTAAAGTACCAATAGCTTTCAGAACAACAACAGGGACCTTGAAGAGAGACATGAAATATAACGGAAGGTTAGAGATTGAGGCTTTTAGGAGAGTGATCCTCCCCGCCATAGACAATAAATTACCTTTCCATCCAGCTAGTTTGGATTTGAGTTTCTCAATAACTGGGTTACAAGTGGCTAATCTGTTGGGATTTGCACCTAAAGGTAGTCCCAGGTAGGAGAAAGGGAGATTCTGTATACGACATCTTACCAAGTTTGAACACATTCGAAGCCGAGAATGCTCCATATTAATACCAGTTAAAGAACTCTTGAGGAAGTTAATTTCCAGACCAGAAGACAGAGCAAAGATTCTCAAGACTCTTTTAACATTCAAGAGCATATTCGCTTCAGCTTTTAGCAAAATGAGAGTATCATCCGCAAATTGCAAGTGGGACAAAAAGAGAGGCCGATGTGACTCCTTTAAGCAATTTACTCTAGTAAAAAGGCCGAGATCAGAGGCTTTACACAGCTACCTGGATAAACCTTCGGCTGCAATGATAAATAAAAAGGGAGAAAGGGGATCCCCTTGTCTCAGTCCTCTAGACAAAGTGATTTCCTCAGAAGGGCAGCCATTGATAAGAACAGAAACTCTAGCAGTGGACACACACTCCTTGATCCAGAATCTCCAGGTAACACCAAACCCCATTTGGTCCATAACTGAATCCAAATAGTCCCATGAGACCGAGTCGAAAACCTTATAAAAATCAATCTTAAACATTATTCCGCTGCTTTTGGAGCTCTGAAGAGAATGAATAATCTCATTCGCAACCATAACACTATTAAGAATATTGCGACCTTTGACGAAAGCACATTGTTCTTCAGAGATGATTTCACTAAGGACCTCTTTCAAACGATTTGCAAGGAGCTTTGCAACTATCTTGTACAAGCAGCCAATTAGACTAATTGGACGAAAGTCCTTTACCAATGCAGCTCCAGGAGTTTTAGGAATGAGAGTAATAAAGGAGGAGTTAATCCCCTTAGGTAACTTACCAGAAAATCCGAAATCTTGAACCATGTCGAAGATATCTGGTCCAATTACATGCCAGGCGGCCTTAATATCATAATTTTTCATAAACATCATAATTGAAACAATCATCAAAATCATCAAATCCTAAATATAAAGATTATTATTTATTCAAAATCACAGGTTCTGATACCACATGTAAAATTTTCAACATTCAAATCATTCATCATCATTACATCATTTAATACCTATTCAGATCTTAAATATAATAATAACCATATTGAAAAAATAATAGATCACTTAACTTGAGCGAAATTTGACAAAATGAATAGACAATTTCGTTAATCATGAACCTTGTAAACTAGTTTCTCTCACTTAACCATTTTTATGCGGCAGATACTTGATAAAAAGGCAAAATACGATCTTTATGTATTTTATTTTATTTGCAAATATTAATTCGGGTACTTTTAACTTCAGATCTAATACGTTCATCAAATACTAATTTAGCGGTTAAAATTTAATATACTATTGAATAAAAGGAAAAATCTAATACTAACTTAATATGGGTTTAATCTAAATAGAAGTATAAACCAACTATAATTTTTATCCGGCCACACTTCTTACATCTAGCTCAGTCAATAACAACATCAAAAGGAGTAAGTTGCAAAAGAGCTCATGGTCAACCAATATATCTTGAAGTCCTCTTTTGAAAGTCATGGCCTTCTTCTCCTCATCAGAAATTAAGTGCTTCCCAAAGCGAGCTAATCGACTAAATTTCATCTCAAACTACCTTGCCTCAACGTCTCAAAATCTTTAGCCTTAGCCTCTTGCAGACTAGGAGAGATGAACCTCTACATGAACAAAGTCCAAAACTGAGGCCACATAATCCTATTTTTAGCCTTTTATGCCTTCTTTGCTTGGTACCAATTGTGTGCCACTCTTTGCAATTGATTAGCTGTTAGTGTCACCATCTTGGAGCTCACACATGCTAATACTTCATAGCAACAATCAATGGCCTCAAAAAAGTCCATAGGATCAACAATTTAATAAACTCGCTGGTATATATCTTAAAATTGAGCTCTATCCAGAGAAAGTAGCATTAGCCAGCACATCTCCTTGTTGCCTGTGTTTTACAATAACACCCCTTGTAAGTGAGAAGTTAAATTTGCCTTAGCCGGACTTACGATAGAAGGTTGAGAAGGATGAGATATTTGTATTGTAGGCTGTGATGATGACTCTTCTAGAGATTGAAATTAAGATTGCTCAATGGTAACCCCACGATTATTAGTAACTTGGTCTTAACCCTGCCTTTTCTTTCCATCTAGGGGTCATTTGCTACCTAACATAAGGCAGAATTATGAACAATGAACAAATAAGAGATTAGCTAATGAGGAAACGATTTATATTACACATATATCTAGAAGAAAGAACATAAACAAAGACAAAATGGGACCTAACACTGCAAGTTTATAGGATTCTAAACTGTGTTCTAATACTAGTTTTGTCACAATCCAAACTCGATCACTTTATATATATATATATATTGTTGTAAATAAAGAAAGACAGAGAAAGTAAAGGCAAATAAAATATGAGTAGAATTGGGAGGAATAATAGAGTCCAATAGTCATCCATCTACTTAATATTTCACACAATATATATATATATATATATATATATATATATATATATATATATATATATAATAATAATAATAATAATTTGGTGTAGTACACGATGCATACCGTTTAATCAGGTGAAAAATTAAAATATTTTATGTGAACAAACGGTACGCATCATGAAATACATTATTAATTGGCGCACCCGATTAATACACGTATAAGAAAAATATTACATGCCTCTGTATGACTAATAAAAAAAAAAAAGATGCTGTGAATTTCATTTATATATGAGCAACTCTCAACAGCATCCATAATATATCTCTTTCTACAAATTTTCTCACTCCACGACAGAAAAACTGACAATGGTATCATTGCAAGATGACCGACATAATACGACACCCTTGCTGGAAGCCATTCATCCACCACCGCCGGGCAGAGGAGGTCGCGGTGGTTGTATTGAAACTGATGGTGTTTTCTTGAGTTGGGAGGATCTATGGGTGACTGTCTCAAGTCGAAAAAAAGGCACCAAAACTATCCTTGAAGACTTAACAGGCTATGCTCAGTCTGGAGAGATGTTGGCCATAATGGGTCCTTCAGGTTCTGGCAAGTCTACTCTTCTTGATGCATTAGCAGGTACTTATTTAATGCTTCGATTTCTCTCATTTTATCATCAACAATTTATACATAAAAAACAAATTAATATATATTTTCTTCCATATTTTGTAGAAATTTAATTTTTTATATTATTGTCCATTAAACATATCAAACATATTAATTATCTCTTCGACAGAAGTCGCCAAATTGATCTATTCATATACAGCAAACATATCAAATTTCATTTTTATATTATCAAAAATTTAATAGAATAACAGGAAAATCATAACCGATGCTAGGTTGCTCTTGCCCTTCCCTATATACATGCAAATTATAGCACTTATTTTATATATTACCATTTTATTATAATAAATTTTAGAGGTCCATATAATTTTTTGGTTTAATTGTTATCACAAACTTGACTTCAGAAATGTCAGATTTCCTTTCTCAAAAAATGAAACCATGGGGAGATATCTTAAATAAATTTTCTGTTTTACAGATTTTTTTTTTTTGCTATGTAACAATTACAATATTTTTACTATATTTTACAGTAATTTTCTATAGTTGTTATTGGTTATATTTGTGGTAGTGCAAAAACTCTCCTCAAATTTTTTAAAAAAATAATATTATTGGTGCATTTTACAGACTTTTTATAGAAAAAAGAATATATAAACTCCCACTTCCGTGTATCATCGATATATATATGGACTCATGACAAGAAAGTAAAAAAAGAAAAGAAAAAGGAAGATGTTGACACTTAATCAGAAGAATGTATTATTTTCATAAAGATGACTATCAATTATCAAAGGAGATTTTTTTTTTTCTTTTTATATGATTACTTGGCTGATTAATTTAGACTCATTTACTTTTAAATATTACTTTAATTTCAAAACCTTTTATCGTTGTATCTCATTCATTAAAGCTATTGTCAAATGAATATTAGTTTAGTGAAAAGTTACATGGAGATCCAATAGCTAGCTTCCAGTCCCACTAGGTTGAATTTGTTATGTTTTTATTTTTCAGTACATTTTCTCCATATTAATTTAATAACTTTATAAGTATTTCAATAATCTTTTTTAAAAATATACTTTTAATTATTACTAAAATATTTTAGTATTTCTTTATTATACAATATTTAATAGCGTAATTAAATAAAGAGATAGAATTAGAAATAAATTGTTTTCCTAAAAAACACATTAATTTATCAAAAAGAATTTCTTTTTAAAACTCGGTTTCAAAAACTAAAAAATAAAAACACTTGTTTTGAGGTAGATGGAGTACCCAAGTAAGAATGCTCGCCTTTTTCTTTATAATTATATGTTTAGGGCAGGTGGAAATTGAAATCTTCATGAATTGAAAAAAAAAAACAAATTGCCATATTATTAACCTTTTAAATTATAGTTGATTCTCATGAATGCTCACATTTAATTCAAGTTTCTCATTACTTTACTACTAAATTATTGACTGTCATGCAAGAGATCTTATTTCCTCATATTTAAATTATGACTAAATTATTTTAAATTATTGTACCAAACAACCTATTTTATAATTGGGAATTATAATCTCCATAAGCAAAACACTTACTGATATACGTCCATGAATAAATTAATACCAAACCAATAAAAAAAATACCACGTAGGATAAAAAAAAGTTGAAAAGTTGTAGATGGATGGTTATTAATTCTATATGACAATATTAGGGGTGATCATGAACCTGTTAATCAGTTCATAAATCCCAAAAAAAAAAAATCAGTTTATTAACTATCAGTTTTTAAAAATCACTAAGCATAATCAGTCTGTTACTATCGGTTAACCAATCCATCAGTTTCGAATTTTCGGATCGGTTAATTAAATATTATTTCGGTTAACCACTATAATTATAAAATGTATTCATAAAAAAAAATAAAATGTTCATGTTACTTAAAAATAAAAATTAAAAATCAAATATAATTTAATATAATTTTCAAATTATAAATATAAACTAAAAATATTGCGTCAATATGCATGCATAGGATAGAAAAATGTAATAAATGGAAAAATTATAATTTATTAATTTTATTAAATATTAATTATTAATTGCAACGAAATTTTTTATTTTTAAAGCGAAATATATTTAATTCGAATTGCAAGTATTAAATATTACCTATAAAAATATTAAAACTAACATTTCACATTTTAATTGAATGTTATTTATCATATTAAATTTTAATAATTTTAATATAAAATATTTTAATTAAAGAGTTAAAATTATTAAATTAATTACAATTAGGAATTAATTACATATATTAAAAAGTTTGAAAGGTAAAAATTTTTGTGTATGTGAAAATAAAATTTTATCACATATATAACTTTTCATTAATATATTAATGTTATATAACTTTTCGAATATATTATGATTTTTATTATTGAAAAATTGATAAATCAATAAATAATAATAAATACTAAATATTAACATATCGAATAATTAATAAATTAACTAAAAATTCGGTTATCAGTTCGGTTAACTGGTTACATGAGTCAAAACCATTGACCAGTCTATTAATATCGATTTTTTTTAAAATCCCAACCATTAATCATTCAATTATAATCGGTTAACCAGTTTATTAGTTCGGTTTCGGACCGGTCTACCGGTTAACCGCATCAACCGATTTTTTTTTAACACCTATCCAATATACTATTGGCTTGATAAATGAAAAATTAATGGATTGAATTTAGACAAGTTATAGTACCAAACAGCCTATTTTAGAATTGAAAATTACATACTCCACCTCGGAAACACTTACTTAAATTAGGTCCGTGAATAAAGTCATAGGCTAAATTAACAGAAAAATGCCACATAGAATAAAAAAAGTTGAAAAGTGGTGAATAGATAGATGATTAATAATCCTATATGTCAATACACTATTAGTTTAATTTATTAAAAACTTATGGATTCATGAACCAAATTTAGATAAGAATTTTCTCTAGATTTTCACAAATATGGCCTTTTTAAATATTTCTCGATTTAAAGTGAAGGCAAATAAATAAATTGAGATTGTGGGAGTATATATATAATTAAGGATAATTTTCTTTCTTTTGTTCTTTCAGGGAGACTGAGTTCAAATATGAGGCAAACAGGAGATATTCTAATAAATGGTCGCAAACAAAGTCTAGCCTATGGCACATCGGTAAGAAAACCTTCTGTTCAATCATTTTTTTTAACTCTAATCTGATCTCATATTAATAAAGAATCATTATTCTTAAGTCGTTTCAATATCTCAAAAGCTCATTAATCATAATTTATTAGCTCGATTAAAAACTAAAATAATTAATACATGAATCCATAAAAAGCACTAGGGTTTATAATTAATTATTGTTTATATAATCATTCAGTATTCAAAATTTAGTAACCGAACTAATTTAGCTAGATTCATGCACAGTGTTACGGTGGTAAATCTTGGCTGACTAATTGTGGCGCCTAAGCTTACGCAAAGTCTAGGCCAGCCTTTTCACTTCAAATGAGTATGTTTCATACCAACAAGCCACCGAGAGTATGGACTTAAATTCTACATAGCACAGAATCCCAGTATTGGAGTAAATTCTAAATGGAGATAATAACAAATAATAGGAGAATAATAAACCTATATAGTAATTGGAGAAGTGATTGAACCCAAGGCTTTGTAACTAATTATTGATATATAGTAATTAACTGCTTAAGATTTATATTGTACTTAAGCATCACTTTTGGAGGTTCTTTTTTTTTTTTTTTTTTTTCATGATTCGCTTAAGTATCGATATTGATGCTTCGAAACCAATGAAAAGATCTCATCTATAGGTGGTATTCAAATTTTAAAGCATAGCATGCTTATCGTTCTTGAAATTTATTAACTTCATCTCAGGCATATGTGACTCAAGATGACACGTTGATCACAACACTAACGGTGAAAGAAGCTGTATACTATTCAGCTCAGCTTCAATTACCAGACTCAATGTCAAGATCAGAAAAGAAAGAAAGAGCAGAAATAACAATAAGAGAAATGGGATTAAAAGACTCAATGGACACAAGAATTGGAGGGTTGGGAGATAATGGGCTAAGTGGTAGTGAAAGGAGGAGGCTTAGCATTTGCATAGAAATCCTAACAAGGCCTAAACTTCTTTTTCTTGATGAACCCACTAGTGGCCTTGATAGTGCAGCTTCTTATTATGTTATGCACTCGATTTCAACTTTGGATCTTAAAGATGGGATTAGAAGAACTATAATTGCATCCATTCATCAACCTAGCGCTGAAGTTTTTCAGCTATTTAAGAGTCTTTGTCTCCTTTCTGCTGGTAAAACTGTGTATTTTGGTCCTACTTCTGCTGCCAATGAGGTATGTAAATTCTGTGAAAATTCTGTTCAATTCTGGGATAAAAAATAAAATAACAGAACTAATCCTTGTTTCATTTCTGATATTAAATCTCTACAGTTTTTCGCTTTGAATGGCTTCCCTTGCCCAACTCTTCAGAGTCCACCGGATCACTTCCTGAAAACTATAAATAAGGATTTTGAAAAGGTATTACAATATTCAATTAAAAAAATTAGTTAACTTTAAGATTTTTAATACTATGTGAAGTCCAATTTTATAATATTTTTATTTTATAATTTTATTATGGTTTGAAATAGTTAAATGAAAATGATAACTGACCCGTATTTTTTGAATAAGGCTTATAGATAATTATATTATACTGCCTTAAAAATTCTGATTATGTTCCTCATGTTATTGACAGGACCTCGAACAAGATTTAGGTGAACCAATGAGCACAGGGGAAGCAATTACTACTCTTATAAACTCATACAAATCATCTAACAATTTTCAAGAAGTTCGAAGAAAAGTTGCAGAAATAAGAAAACAAGTCAGCACCCATTACATTATACTTAGTTATAATTTATAGTTAATTATAATTTATGCTAATTAACAATAATAATCAAAATGGGTTCAGGGTTTTGGAGCAATGGAGAAGGAAAGAAAGCATGCTAGCTTCCTCACTCAATGTCTCGTCCTCACAAAAAGATCATCTGTGAACATGTTTCGAGATCTTGGTTATTATTGGTCTCGTTTTGTGATTTATGTTGCTGTGGCTGTAGGCCTTGCTACATTGTTTTCCAACCTTGGATATAGTTATCATTCCGTTAAGGTAAAGATTAGAAAGGATATTTAAATTTATTGCAGTAAATCTATGGTCTGATTAACTGTTTGGGTTCAACTATTTCAGGATAGAGGCTCTCTTATAATGTTCGTAGCTTCTTTCTTAACATTCATGACCATTGGTGGATTCCCTTCTTTTGTGGAGGAAATGAAGGTACTTCTTATATTGCTCTTGTAATCTTTATGTAATTTTTTTTTTTAAATTAACTAAGGTGTTGTTTAGATAAGATTGGTCATGATGAGGTATGATATGGAATAATATTCATGATTTTTCGATTAAAATAATTTTAGTTGCAATATTTAAATAGTTGAGATATTCATGTTAGACAAATTTTTTATAACTGAATGATTATTAGAATATAAGTTTAGTGATATTACATGAAATTAACAAATATATATTTGTAAATGCAGGTATTTGAACGAGAAAGATTGAATGGTCATTATGGAGCTGCAGCATTTGTGATAGGCAACATAATTTCAGCAGTACCATATTTGCTATTAATATCTATAATTCCCGGTGCTATAGCCTACTATCTTCCTGGACTTCAAAAGGGAAGTGAACACTTCTTATACTTTGTTCTTGTGTTATATGCCTGCATGACGCTAGTTGAAAGCTTAATGATGGTTGTTGCAAGTATTGTACCCAATTTCTTAATGGGCATAATTACAGGAGCTGGAATTCAAGCAATAATGATTTTAGGAGCTGGATCCTTCAGGATGCCAAATGATCTTCCTAAAATATTCTGGAAATACCCAATGTACTATATTGCTTTCCAGAGGTATGCTTATCAAGGCATGTTCAAGAATGAGATGCGAGGGCTAACATTTCCTAATAAAGAAGCTGGAGGAGAACCCGTTAGTGGTGAAGAACTTCTGAAAGATGTGTGGCAAGTGGAAATGGATCATTCTAAATGGGTTGATCTTGGTGTTTTGCTTGGAATGGTTTTTATATATAGGCTTCTTTTCTTGGTTATAATCAAGATTAAAGAGAAGGTTAATTAAGCATGTGATTGTTGCTATCATTTCTGTGCCTGCTAATCAAACGGCACAAGTAATTGCGAATCCTATTTCCACACCTTTGCACGGCCAAAATATGAGCAGGTATCTGCCCCATGTATGAAGACTGAAATACATATATCTATTTTATATGTAACGTAACAAATTATTTATATGTTATTGTAAGAAAAATGGTACTTATACTATATTCCTATTGTGAGATCATCTTATCAACTAGTGTCTTTCAATGAATTCGTTATTTTTTAAAAAAATTTATCTATTCCAAGCTTAAAGATGTTCACGAGATCAATTAATGACTTAATTGATCAATTGTAACTTTAATGAATTTCCTAGATCTGTACATGATTTTTTCGGACTAATTAAGTCAACACTGTATTGATCTAGCCACATACCTATCACGTTTTCAACTTCTTTATTTTGTAAGGCATTCTTCTATTGACTTGGTCAATGCATTTGTTCATAAACCCCATCTAGATAAGTATTTTTCCAAACCGGAAATAGTTGATTAATTGCATTTACCATTGTAAACAATTGTCATTATGCGCTCTTCAAATCCTAGTTTGAATTATTTTATTTTCAATAAACAGTGATCAAATGTGCCTTTAAAATATGTAAAATAATATAAATTTACGTTTTAACCATGTTTTGATTCAAAAGTGCTCCCACTATTACTAATTTTGACTCACATTTGTTTTTATTATTGTTTAACCAATATAAGTCATTTAAAAATCGCAAAGAAATTAAAAAAAAAAAAGTCAAAAACATATATGTATGATTTCACATAATTTAGAAGAAAATTTGACCTCCATCTCTATTTTCAAATCTAAATTCACTATTAGTCTACTACGCATCTTTACTTTGTCACAATAAAATTTGATCGTAAATTGTAAAATTTGTATGAGATTTAAGAGTTGTACGTTTGATTAAATGATATATAATTCATTGTCGGCTAATAATAGCTCTAAAATTATATAATTATTTTGAGGTTAATTTAACTACGTACAATTATAAACTCTTTTTTTTTTTTTTAACCGGCAGACTTGAAATTCTCTCAAATATATTGCACATAAAAGTATTACCGTGTCACGGTACAAACTTGGTTATAGTTGATGCCTAAGTTAATAACGTCCTGCCATACTGAACTATTACCGTTATATAAAACATTCAGTAAACATATTTTCAAAAGAAAAATGAACTAAATGAATCGACAGAATGGTATCCTCTCGTCTCCAACCCTCTTCCTCAACCCCATACTTCCCTTGCCCTGCCCCAAGCTCAAAGCATCACCAGGTCCAACCGCTGGCTCCATTAGCTGAGCACAAAAGGTCGGACTATGGAAGACCTGGAAAGGATCCACTATCTGGTGTTGAGCCTTTCAAATATAGGTCTGATATTCAGAATATTTTTGTTGACAATCTTCCAAAAGAATGGCCTCACTTTGGACTCAGAAAGATTTTCTCGTGGTATGGGACAGTGGTCAGAGTCTTTGTATCAAAGAAACCGAGTAAAAGAGGATCCATTTTTGGTTTTGTAGCACTTTCAGGAGTACGCGACATTGATAGGATGATCAACAGACTAAATGGCTCTTAGCTGGGGAACAATAAAATTCAAGTAAATATTGCAAAATACACTAGAAATAATGCCTTTGAATCTGCCGACACAAGGAAGTGGAAGAGAAGCGGAGTGATCGAGACAGAGGCAATAACCAAGTCTGCAAAAGTCATACGGTCCAACTACAGGGATGACAGATCCTATGCTAAAGTGACAAAATTTGGGCTGTCAAGCAAGGATGGTTCTAGAAAAGACACGTACGTTAATATGAGAGCAGGGGCGGTAAATTTCCAGTATGAGGTAGTGAAGGAGGATCGGGAGTGGTTGAACAGGAGTCTAGTGGGTTGGCTTTATGATGCTAAAAATATAGTAAACATACAGGAAATCATGTTAGCTCAAGGATATTTTTCATGTGTATGTACGCCCATGGGAGGTAATCTGGTTCTTCTCACTTTCCCATCTTGTGAAGAAAAGGAGGTGATGCTGGAAAAGGGCATAGGTTGGTTGAGTGAGTGGTTTGAGCATGTTAAGCCATGGGAGCCGAAGGATATATGTAGGAAGAGGTTTGTCTGGATCCGATGCGAGGGTTTCCCTCTCCATGCCTGGAACTCTGCCTTTTTCTCAACTATTGCAGCTCTTTATGGTAACTTCATTTGTATTGACGAAAACACCAGGAAGAAAAGTTGCCTAGATGTAGCTAGAATCCTGATTGCTACTTTATCTACAAATACCATCAATGAAATTCTTAGAACTAGGATAGATGGGGTTATTTACCCCTTCAGAATCCAAGAAGAGCCATCTAATTACTGCCCAGCACTTTTCAGTAAGGATAAAAGGATCAACAATGGTGTTAACCATGCCAACCAAGAATTCCGGCAGCCGGTGACGCCGGAAGGTGAAGGGTCGCAAACCCCATATCTCGAGAAATCTTATTCGCTGTCTTCACAGGATTCTATGGTGGCGCATTCTCCACATATTGATTCCATGCAACCTTGTCCCCATACGTCTGACGTGGAAGAGGAATGTAATTTCAAGAGGAGCGTTGATAATCGGGAAGCACCAAAATACAATTTCAACTTTCCTGCAGATCAAGTGGCTGAGTCGGTATATGGGCTAGGCCAAGATTCTCTCCCTGAGTATGTGGAAGATGGTACCTTAAATGGGCTCGATCTAATTCCATATAAGGGCCCAATGGAATGTGACCAGATTAAATATTTGCCCAATCTCAACGAAAGCCTCATTCAAATATCTACAAATGGTAAAACTGCTGCTGAGTTCAAAAACAATATGAGAAAAGCTAAGAAGATTCGTTCATGTTATGTCCTCGACAATGTCAGATCTTCGCTTCAATTCCCCAATCTTAAGCAAAAGAGGACGAAAGGGGAAAACCAAGAGAAAGGAAGCTCCTATTAATGAAGTGGTACAGCAAGAGGCCAGTTTGGGATCACCACAAATCGCAGACGATTCCATCTCTGATGGGTGTATCCACAATGTCAATAATCGAATTAGAAATGAAGAGGAGCATGAAAACATATCCCCTTCAACTGAAGCTTTAAAGACTCTAGAAGTGGCAGAGCTAATGGGCATTGTTAAAATAGATGACAGAGAAAAATTCTTGGCTTCTCTTATGGAATCTGAAGTCAGGGAAAGGAAGCTATGGACGAAGATGAATGAAAATCATTAAGCACTTAAAGATATCAAATTTTTAAATTGGGGGTCTGTTACCTGGCTAATTCTATGAATTTTTTATCTTAGAATATCAGAGGACTAAATTCCTTTATTAAGCAAAGGGCAGTGGTGGATTGTATCAACAAAAATCGGATCGGGATGGCTATGTTGCAGGAAACTAAAATGAGGGGAATCGAGTCTAAAACTATTAGAGCATTATGGGGTAACTTAGATATGGATTGGATTTCTCTTGATGCTGAAGGCAATAGTGGGGGTATTCTGATTTCTTGGGGGGCCAACTTCTTTCAGAGGAAAAATGTGCAGCTTGGATTAGGATATATAATGGTGGATGGGACGTTAATGGATATTGGTATGGATTGTAGGATTTTTGCAGTGTATGCACCAACCACTGATGCAGAGCAAGATGAACTATGGCACTATCTCGAAAATTTACTTGTGACAGACTTCCCTATTCTTATAGGTGGAGATTTTAATGCAGTAATTAACATGGCTGATAGATGGAAGAGTAATCTGGGCAGGAAAGATAAAAAAATTCAAAATTTTGTATTCAGATCGGAACTCATAGACATTCCGCTACTGGGAAAAAAATTCACCTAGGTTAATTTTAGAAGCAGAAGCAGGATTGACAGGTTTCTTGTGAATAAGGATTGGTTACTGAAAATCAAAGACTTTTCCCAATCTGCACTCCCCAGGCTCCTTTCATATCACTCGCCCATTGTGTTACAGTGTTCATCCTTTAATTGGGGTCCTAAGGCTTTCAGGTTTATTGATGCTTGGCTGGAGGATGCTAATTTTCTTAATAATGTCAAACTATGGTGGTCAAATCTTAGCTCTTCTCATGGCAAAAATATTCAGCTCAAACTCAAGCTGATTAAAAAATTCCTAGCGGAATGGAATACCTCATGTTATGGAAACATTGATCAGGCTATTTCTCGGCTTGAACGTGATATTGATCTCTTGGATACTGATCTAGAATGTGATCATATTCATGAAGTTATCAGGAAATTCATGATGGCAAAAAGGGCTTCTCTTATTAATCTCTTAGGGGGGAAATTGAAGGCGAGAGAATCAATTTGGAGACAAAAATCTAGAATCAGATGGCTCAGGGAAGGTGACCACAACTCAAGATTCTTTCATCTCTCAGCTTCAATCAGAGGCTGCCGTAATCGTATTAGCAAGCTTGCCACCCCATCTGGGGTCATACAAGAACCTAACTCAATTAAGTGGGAGGTGTTTAATTTCTTCAAATGTCTTTATGAGGAAAGCTCTCAGTATAGACCCCATTTTACAGGTAACTGCTTCAAAAAGCTTTCCCCGGACTCAGCCAAATTCTTGGAAATTCCTTTCACGATGGAAGAAGTTAAATCAGCAACTTGGAGCTGTGACAACTCCAAAGCCCCTGGCCTTGATGGGTTCAATTTCGCCTTCATAAAAAGTGCTTGGGATACGATCAGGATGGACATCTTTTGTATGGCTGAAAATTTCTTTGCAAATGGAACAATTCCAAGTGGGGCTTCTTCTTCTTTTATTACACTCATTCCGAAAATTGAAGGAGCTGTTAAGTTAGCTGATTTTCGGCCTATTAGCTTAATTGGCTGCATGTATAAGATCATTGCCAAACTTTTGGCAAACAGGTTGAAGAAAGCATTAGGGGAGGTGATTTCAGAAGAACAGTGTGCCTTTATCAAAGGCAGACAGATTCTAGACGGAGTTCTAGTTGCAAATGAAGTAATCCATACGCTTAAAGTCAAAGGTAAAAGTGGAATTCTCTTCAAAGCTGACTTCCATAAAGCTTTTGACTCTGTTAATTGGGATTATCTTGATCATGTTATGAAGTCAATGAACTTTGGGGATAAATGGAGGAATTGGATAAAGAAGTGCATCAGCTCAGCTAAGGTGTCAATCTTAGTTAATGGATCCCCCATGCCAGAAATACAGCTCTCCAGGGGACTGAGACAAGGTGATCCACTCTCTCCTTTTCTTTTTCTTATAGCTGCAGAAGGCTTGTCAGTGCTTATCAAGAAAGCAAGTGAGTTCAGTCTCCTCAAGGGCATATGCCCTCTCCTTGACAATGCGAAAGATCTAACTGTCTCTCATATACAATATGCTGATGATACGATCATTTTTTTAGAGCCAAATCTGGATTACATAATTCATATGACAAGAATATTGAAAGTCTTTGCTTCAATTTCGGGTTTAACAGTGAACTTCCACAAAAGTCATCTAATAGGAATCAATGTGGATGATGAATGGTTGAGAGCCTGTGCTAATTTAGTCAGATGTAAAACCCAGAGTCTTCCTTGTACATACCTGGGCCTTCCGCTTGGAGCCACCCCAAGGGACAAGAATGTCTGGAAACCATTAATAGAAATTTCAAGCGCAAATTGGCTGGATGGAAAGGGAAGCACTTATCTTTAGCTGGAAGATTGACTCTTATCAAATCCACCTTAATGAGCCTTCCGATTTACTACATGTCTATCTTTAAGATGCCAAGGTGTATAGCTCTTTCCTTGCAGGCCATCATGAGAAACTTTTTGTGGGGCGGGACTGATAGTAAAAGAGCTATGTGCAAAATTAGATGGGATGTGATCGAGAAGCTTAAGCAATTGGGGGGTCTGGGTGTGGGGTCCATTACCCATAGAAATCAATGCCTGTTATACAAGTGGTTTTGGAAGCTTAACCCCAACTGTGAGTCCCTCTGGCAAGTGCTATTGTTTAACAAGTATAAAATCAGTAAATGCCTTATCCCGGAGGTCATCTCAAATAAGAAATCCTCTTGCATCTGGAGAGATATTGACAAGGTAAGATCCTTACCTTCATTTTCTAACTGTCTGGCTGTGGATGTTGGATGTGGAAACGCTTGTTTATTTTGGCATGATGCATGGATTCTAGAAGTCCCTTTGAAGACCAAGTTTCCAAGGCTTTTTAGGGTCTCTCTTGCAAGTAATGCGGTGGTGAGGGAGTGTGGGTTTTGGAATGAAAATGGTTGGGTATGGCAACTTAAGTGGCGAAGAACTTTGATGCAGTGGGAACTAGATCAGCTCAAGGAGCTCATGGATATTCTCAATACGGTTTCTCTTTGCCAGAACATTCTAGACAGAAAAGTGTGGACCCATAGCCCAAGTGGTAAATTTTCAGTAAAAGAAGCATCTCTATTGCTGTCTAAAGAGACTGGCCTGACCCCATTAAATCTAAAAGCTTGTTCCCCTTTTCTCTGGAAGAACCTGGCACCCCCAAAAGTGGAAATCTTCATGTGGCTGAGTCTATGGGGTAGAATAAACACAAAAACAAATTTAGCTAAGCAGGGTATTATACCTCCTAATGACATTCTTTGCCCTTTGTGTATTAAAGATCCTGAGCTTGTAGACCACCTTCTTGTTCAGTGCCCCCTTTCGATGGAGTTATGGTATAAATTAATCAGTTGGTGGGGAAGCTCCTTCTGTATTCCTAATTCCCTCTCTGATCTCTCAGTCCAGTGGAGTAATCTAGCCAAGGGCAAATTCAACAGAAAATATGGAATATTATCTTTTTAGCTTGTATTTGGACAATCTGGTTGGAAAGGAATGCCATTGTCTTCTCTGGCAAAAAGCTGATAGCCTCATCTCTTTTCATCTTTGCCTTGCTAGAGCCTCATTCTGGATAAAAGCTCACAAAGATTTAGAGACTCTTAAGGGTTAAGAATTCCTTCTAGCTGCTGATGGCATTAAAAAACTTAGCTTGCCCCGTGCCTCTAAAGCTAAGCTGGTATGGCTTCCGCCCCCTGTTGGTTTTCTCAAATGGAACACTGATGGCTCATCATTTGGAAATCCTGGTCCTTCTAGAATTGGAGGCGTGTTGAGGAATGCGAGTGGTTTGATCTTATGTTTATTCTCGTGTAACATTGGGATTGGTAACTCTATTTCTGCAGAAATTAGGGGAGTTCATAAAGCCCTTCAGATCTCTGCTGAGTTCCTAGCTAATGTGGACCTGGAAATTCAGTTTGAGCCGGACTCAAAAACAGTTGTCTCTTGGTTGAATGGTGGGGAAGATAGCAGGCCATGGAAGCTGGGGAATATTATTAATGAGGTTAATAATTACCTCACCAATCTTAACAAAGTATCTTTCATTCACACTCAGAGGGAAGGAAATTGCTTCGCAGATACGTTAGCCAAACAAGGTGCATATAGAGATTCTGACTTGGTAGCTTGGTTGACTTAATTTGGCTGGGAGCTGGAGTTGTCTTAGATCAGATTATTGGGGACGTTTAGCTTCTGTTAACTCCTCAATTGGGTTGTTAATTTGCCATGGCAAACTGCTCTTGTTGGATGGACAAGATACCTTCACTGATGCTTTTACAGAGTTGGGTCATCTAGTATTTAGATTTTTTTAGGAGATGTGCTCTGCTTCGAAGGTGTGGACTGTCTCTGATTCTGGTTATTGGCTGTTCTGCTCAGTTCAGATCTGGTTTGTCCTAATGTCTCGTAGGGTATAATCTTGTTCTATTTGTCACGTGCAGCTAGTTTCTTTGGTTTCCTTGGTTCATGTAGCCTTCTTACGTTTCCTTCTTTATTAATAATACATCAGCTGCTTATCAAACTACATAGGTCAAAAATTAAATCTTATATTCCAAATAAATGTCCAATTTAAACTGCGAATTAAGTCTCTATCAAATACAAAGAATTTATTAGAAATTCAAATGTTCAATAAGCACACTACGGGGAAAATAGGATATCGGTTATCTCAAGTCCAACATCACGTGAAAAAGAGGTTTTTGTCTACAGTAAGATAAGAGTTTGGACCAGTTTAAATTTGTATAGGATAATGGGTTCAATTATAGGTATAGATTTATTTTGGTTTGTGTTTTTTATGGTAATTTGAGAAGTATTTTCAGCCGTAGAAACATAAGTATTTAATTCAAAAAATATGGAATTGTCACTTAAAGGTACAACCAGACTTTTTGAATTTTTAAGTTCTAATATTATGATGAAAATAAGATGGGTTGATTTTACCCATGGTCACTCAACTTATCACTTTTCGCGCAAAAGTAACCGACTTTTTTTTTCTTACTTAAATGTCACTGAACTTTTAACATTATTGCACAAAAGTCATGTTGAGCGGAATCCGGCGACGACTCTTGCCGGATTGATAAGTTCAACAAATGCTACATTTAAATTAATTTCACTCACGGTCACTAGACTTATCATTTATCTCGCAAAAGTAATTAACTTTTTTTTTCAATTTAAATGTTACTGAACTTTTAACATTTTTGCAAAAATATCATCAATCCGGCAAGGGTCGTCGCCGGATTCCGGTCAACATGACTTTTGTGCAATAATGTTAAAAGTTCAGTGACATTTAAGTAAGAAAAAAAAAGTCGGTTACTTTTGCGCGATAAGTGATAAGTTGAGTGACCATGAGTGAAATTGACCCAAATAAGATTATGAAAGAATAATATTTAAGAAAAGAATTAGAGTAGAAGAGTACTATATTTTTTATATAATTAACATATCAGAATACAACTTTAAATATATAAGGAATTCTAAAAAAAAAAGGAAAGAAAATAACTGTTACGGCATATAAGGAATGTGATTGTCAAGGAATGTTGATCTAATTTACAGATCTATTGTGATATGATCTACATATATTTTTCTTAATATGAATTTTATTTTAATCTGCTGTTGTGATCTGATCAGCAAATATTTTTCTTAATCTGAATTGTATCCTTTAATGCAGATCACAACATATCTGCATATCAAATCAGATCAATATTCCTTAACAAATCACATTCCTTATATGTAATAGTTATTTTCTTTCCTTTTTTTTTAGAATTCTTGTATATTTATAGTTGTATTCTGGTCTGTTAGTTATATAGAAAATATAGCACTCTTCTACTCCAATCTTTTTCTAAGTATTATTCTTTCATAATCTTATTTTCATCAAAATTATCTGTTAATCTTCAAAACAAAAACAAGTAGCGCACATGATTTTAGTACAGTAGTAAATGATAACCACAACATACAACAGATTAAAGTAAATAGCTCAAATAATTTAGCCAAATAAATTTAATAAAAAAACACTAAAATCAACCTTACAATAACTAAATTATTCTCAAAAGCTCAAATTAGTAATTCGAATCCCATGGTACAGCACAATAGAGTGATGATACTCTATTCACTGAAGGCTACATAATAGATGAGCTCATCTTGCATACTTCTATAATGCAGATGTCAATATATAATATATAATGCATGGTGACAAGTTATGCAATTTTCTGAACATGCAATATTTGTAGCGAGACCAAATAGTCGTATAACAACTTACTCTATGATAATGGTTGTTTATCGGTTTGAAAATAAAATTTCAATAACATGTTCATAAAAAAATACCATCATTCAAAACTTTCAGGAATAAAAGAATTCAATAATACTCAAAATGATCATATCAGATAAGCAAACCATATATTATTCAAAATTGAGAGTAAATGAGATAGAAATAAAGGAACTTCTAAGTAGATAATATTAATCACCATTAAATTTAATTGATAAAATAAATAACTAAATAACTAGTTCAATTAATTAAACAAACAATGGAACTTGCATAAAACAACATTTGAAAATAAACAATCGGAAAAAGAAAAAAAGAATCCAATTGACAAAAGAACAATAAAAGCTAGGAGTAATTTTATGTCAAAATTGGAAACGATGATTTTATAAAATAATTGCATACCGTACTTACCACTCACATGCAATATTCAAAAGAAGCCAAATACAGACTAGGAAGGCGAGCTAATCACTCTACGGAAATTATATCAAGATTTCCTAATAACAATGAAGAAATATGTATTAATCACTCCAATTACTATCTTAATGACAGAGAACTAAGTGGGTGTTTAATTTAACTTTTAGAATGGATTGTTAGCATTTTTTTATCTCAACAGCTCCATTCAAGTTTTTGGTTAATTTTTGAAATAAAGGCGGGTAACTATTTCTCATTTAAACAACTACATTTTCAAAAAAAAAATACCATTTTGGAGCTTTTTCATGATCTATTACCAATTTATTTAATACAGACAAAATTACTAACTTCTATTTATAAAATATGTTTAAAAAATACATAAATTTATATTACACGTATTTATGAAATTTTATATTTATAAATTAACATATTTTCCTGCAATAACTTATTTATTTAAGCAATTTATAAATTTTTATATTATACTATTATTTATTTTATTTATTTATGATAAAAAATATATTTTCACATTAAAAAATATGTCAATTTTGATAATTATACTGATGGATAAATTATACACATATAATTAAATACGGAGGTAACATTAAAAATGGTACCTACCTCTTGTAGCGCAGAATCTCATTGTGAAAGCGTCTACAAGGATCTCATTTGTTTTTTGGTCACCGGTCTGGCTTTTACCCACTCGGGATAAGAGCAATGTCACACCCCATAAGTGGCCTAATTGGAATTAGTGATTTTAATTGGACAATTAAGATTAATTGGGTAATTTATTCAAGGAAGGAGGATTTAATTGTTAGAAGGGATTTAATTAGAATGCAGATTTTATTTAAGTGAGTAAAGAGAAATTGTGAGGACCTATTAATACATTTGGAGGATTAATTGGTTAAATGGATTAAGTGAAGTGTGTAACTGTGCATGTGTGCCAGGTGGATGAGGTGAGTGTATGGGCACGTGGGTGAGGGAAAAAGAGAGGTTTGAATGTTTTGGTTACTGGAAACTAAACATATGAGTTTTTCTCTCTTTTGCTCTCTCTCACGTTGGCCATCTCCTTCCTCTCCATTTTCTGTTATTTTCCCCATTGCATGTGTATGATCATCTGTTTAGAGAGCTTGGGTTTTAGGTTTTGAAGCTTCAGAAGGTAAGTGGCTTGTGATTTCATGTGGTTCTTCTTGTCGTTTGGGTTTATGGAGATTCTGTTGTTGGATTTTTTACTGTGGTTTTAATCTGTTTGCAAAGCTCCTGAGGATAAAAGGAAGGAGAAGGGAAAGGATAAGGTGGTGGACTGAGAGTTACAGTGGACTTCATTTCCAGGTTTGGGAGTGTTTCCATTTTCTCATGTTTGGATCCTGTTTGCTGTGATATGAATGCATTTACATGTGTGTATATGAAATGTTAAAGTCATGTGTTATAGTAGATATATTTACAGTAGAAATCGAATGATACGAATATGCAATAAGATGAATGTGCTTGAATTTGAATGCAAAATACTGGGATAGTGACTCTCTCTGTTTTTATTGATTGACTGTGTAAGAATGTGATTGAGTTGAGTATAAGTGCTGTAAATGTGCTCAGAAGACTATAAGGTATGTGTTAGTATGATTATTGCATGAAAATGGTTTTAAGCAAGAAGGGGTTTTGAATTTAGGAAGTACTCTGTTTTTGCAATCTTCTGGTTTTCACGTTTTCTGGGTTTGGATTTCTGAAAGATTAGTTTTGGGAAGATGAAGGAGAAAGAATTTCTGTGAGAGGAAGATCACGTGACGTGATGGGGCGTCACGCCGTGACCTCCCTCCCTTTGGGAAGTCGCGACGTGATGGAGCATCACGCCGCGCGATCTCGCCTTCCTTCCTGCGTGTTTTCCCCTCTCCTCTCAGGCGTCACGTGACGTGACTCATGGTCACGGCGTGACTGCCTTGTGGTTTTGCTTGGCGCTCGCGTGAGGCCTGCGTCACGAGACGTGACTGGAGGTCACGCCGTGACCGGCCTTCCTTGCTGCCTGTTCTTGCTTGCTTTGCGTCACGAGACGTGACCAGTGGTCACGACGTGACCGGCTTCTGTTTTCCAAAACAGGATTTTAACTTCTGTTTTAAAGGTTTTTTTTTTCAACACCTATTAAATGTATGGGTTTTTAAGATTGAAATTGCATTTTAATAATTGTTTATTGTTGAATTGTATACATGATTAATAATTAGTGTACATGATTTACACATTGTATAATTTATTTAACATAGATTAATTCAATATGAGCTATATGTCCTCATTACCTTCAATATTGATATTTATATATTTAAATATTCTGAACGTGATCAGTATTTAAGTATACATGAATTATAAGCTAATATAATATATGATTTAATACATGAATTATTGAGTTGTGTCATATAAGCCTGTATAAGTCATAGTAGTGGATAAGTAAGCGCTTACTTAGGTCAGAGTGTGTGTGCAGCTGCTATATGAACAGAATATTATATGCGGGTCCGTTTGGATCCTTGTCTCGACCATGTTTGGTCTATATGAAAATAAAGCGAGACCTCGGTCTCTATATGAAAATACATGTTTGAGACTCATGTCTCTATATGCTTGGGATATTGTGTCCTATCAGTATCCAAATGACCGTATCCACTTCTTAGGTTTATACCAGACTAATCAGGCTACGTGTTTATATGTGTATATGTATTGTATATGTTAAGATGTTTATTGACATGATTAAAGGTATATGTTGCACATGAATTCGTGAATATTCTGTATCGGTGTAATCAGAAAAGTATGTGTGTATTTGTTAATTGCTTATATTGTAAATATATTAATGTGATGAGATACTATATTGTATTAGTATATTGTTATTTTGTTTTGTTCCTCCCCACTAAGCGTTATCGCTTAGCACGGGCTCTTTTCCCGTGCAGGTGGCGAGTGCAGTTCAGAGTCGGATATCTGCAGGTCGGCCACTAGGAGTCTTTTTGGGATGAAGTTGTTATATTCTTGAAGTCTTCCGCTGTGTTATTTTGTATATGGCTTGTATTTAGCAAAGTAAATTTTTGTAAAGGAACAAGTATTCTTTTTGTATATGTATTTGCTTACGAGCCCTTTTTGTAAAACGATACTGATATGTATATATATATGTTACAGGTTTTTCTTTAAACGATTTAAAAGTTTCTTTACATATTATCTTTTGTTTTATTTTATTAGCATGTATTTGGATTGGTTTATATGTTTGCCCGCGTGGCACTCCGATATCCTTCCAACGGGGATGGCGGGGTGTTACAAGCAACTTGTTCACAATCTAAATGCCTCTGAAAGATAAGACAGAAAACTGTGAGTGGCAACGAGCAGCCTTGCGGCATGTACGTTTTCTCGTTACCAAATTATGAGGACTTCACCTCTATTTATAGAGGTCCTAATGGCTAGAGACCTAACTCTAGTTTAACTCAGACTCTTCTTGAGATAATATTTGGTAATTTAATTTAGATTAAATAACTCAATTTAATCTTGATAGGAACTCAATCCTTTATAGAGTCATGGGCGTATCCCAACTCTATCATCTCCCACTCGCACATGACAGAACGCATTCCAGTCTTAATCTTCAGTTATACTGGCAAATAGATTGTGTGACCAGCATACCTCGAGAGCACTAGTGTTATACACCTGTTAGGGATATATAGCGTCTCGGAAAACAAGATCCTCTTCTTCATGTATGCCTAACCCTAGATTGCCTTCTCACATTCACTGTTTTAACTCATGATCTCATAAAACAATTTTCGTATTCACTATTATGTTTCTACTCATAGAAACTATAATAGGCTAGCCAGTGAACCACGAAACTTTATGAAAGTGATCAAAAGGCTATCTTCCCCTCTTACTATATGCCATCCATCATGATTCAACTTGCTTTTCTAGTTAGATCCGCCAGGCCTAAATTTTTCCCGGACCTCTTGGAGACTAACTAAGCTAGCCACATTGAACCATACTTCAGGGATAAGTTAAGGGTTCTAAGGGTCGAAATATAAATAGGGTCTAACAATAGGGAAAGTTGAGATCAGTAATATTATTAAATTCCCATCCCTGTGGTCACATAAGCACACACTGTATAAAACATGTGTTATGGTGTTCTTTCCTTCCCTTAAAGGAGCGCATGTCTCACATTTTGATAATGTGTATATTCAACACCATACATAAGCGTAAGGTTGCGATGCACCGAAGCACCCAACTTTAGTCCGCTTATTTAAGGACTACTTCTGGCTTTTTAGACAGAATATGGTAGTTACATATAACTTACCATCGGATTCCATACAAACCTTATTTTGGATCTCAATCCAAAGCATACAACTTTATGTATGTCTTTATCTCGCACCTTAACAAGACTCATCTTGTAATTTCTGCAAGACGGCACTTTTATTTTTGAACAGGCTCTCGAGCATTCTCATATGTTCAAAAATCGCCTCATCTTAGTCTTTGCCAACTCATTGACAAAACTAAGGTAAACACCCTTGTGAGTGGGCTACTTCTCTGTCCGACATGCTCAATCTCATATCAATAACAGTAAATGTTTACACATAAACATTCACACTCATGTATTGCCAACAATGAACTTTAGTTATTATTCGCAAATAATAACGTTAAGGGATTATATAAAGTATAACAGTACCAATTAAATTCTACGCAAACCTCGAGATCCAATGTGTCTCTCAAAACACATCTCTCGTCATAGGTTTACTCAACGGATCTGCGTGCGTAGAAACGTACTGTAAGTTCACATCTTTCATTGTGCAACAATATCTCTCGCGTATTGATACTTAATATCGATATGCTTAGCTCCACTATAAGCTATCAACGACTGACTGTCACTATAGACTGTCACTAATACCTTTAAGACAGTTACTCTTAAATGGCTCAAAAACCATTTCAGCCAAACTGTCTCCTGTACTGCAATTGAGGAAGTGACTAATTCAACTTCCACTATTGATGGGGCTACACGGGTTTAATTCTTGTTACTCCACGAGATGACACTCTTGCCAAACAATAATATAAACTTAAGGCGGATTTCCTCTCATCCTTTCCTCCTACCCAATCAACATCTCTGTATTCTCTCAATGCAGATCATTTTCTTAATAATAGAGAGAATAGGCTGCAGTACCTCTAAGGTATATAAGTATTCTTTCAATTGTTTCCTGTAGACACCGGGTCCCGAGCTCAGTATAAAAATGTCAATGATAATTTTGGATCCTTGATAATTCCCTCCGAAAAAAATAATATATGTGATAATATATAAATATGTGTGTGTAAAATTTAATTAGTTAATGTTGTTTGTTAATTAATTAGTTAATTGGTTAGTTAATTAGTTAATATTATTGTATTAATTAAGATGCATGTAAAATTAAAGACTAATTAGTTAATTAATTAGTTAAAATGTAGAATGTTTAATTAATTAGATAAATTATATATTAAGTAGATTAATTAATGTATGTAATGTTTAATTATATTAAGATGTAATTAATATGTAATGTTTAATTAAATTAGTATGTGTGTGTATTAGTTTTAATTAAGTGAGATTAATTAACAAAAGAAGAAAAGGAGGGAATTATGGAGGAGATGACCATTGTGCCCTTTAGCCCTAATTTTAGGGAATAAAAAGAAGAAGATGAGCAAAATTGAAGGGGGGCTCGGCAGATCAAGAGAAGAGGGAAAGAAAAAGAAAAGAAAAAGAAAGGAAAAGAAAAGAAAGAGGGAAGGGAGGAGCAGACCGGACCAGCCAAGGGAGGAGCAGACCGGACCAGCCAAGGGAAAAAGACGCCGAAACCAAGGGAAAGAGGAAGAAAAGAGAGAGGAGGAGGCGAGGCCTCCGCCGGCCAGCTCCGGCCACCGATCGCCGCACGCGCCCCGCCACGGTGGAGAGCAGACCCCGGCGCACCGAAAGACGGTCTCCGATTAGCCATCAGCGCCGGCGTGGAGGAGATCGGCGAGGAAGAACCGCGCGGCTTCAAGGCGAGCTCCGGCCTCCTCCGGCGACACTCTGGCGCGTGACCACCGGCGCGAGACTCCCGGCGCTCCGATCTACCATCCGGTGCTGGCGGTGCCCCCAACGGCCGCTCCGACGACTCTCCGGCGAGAGATATCCGGTAAGCCCATTATTTATTTATTTATTTTAATATATTATTAATTAATATTAATTAATATTATTTATTTATTTATTTATTATTATTATTATTAATATTTATTTATAATTCTGTTTTTATTATTTTTACTATTATTATATATTTTCTATTATTATTATTATTATTATTATTATTATTGTCTAATTTGTTATTATTAGTGTTTATTATTAATATTTTATATTATTGTTATAGTTATTTAGTATTATTTGTTTATTATTAATATTGAGATTATATTATTATTATTGTTAATATTATAATTATTATATTTATTTATTCTCATTTAATTTCTGTTTTTATAATTATTATTTATTTATATTATTATATATTTATTTAATTTCTGTTTTAATTAATATTAATTATTATTATTATTATTATTATTATTGAGTTCTATGGTTATTTAATTTTATTGATTTGTGATTATGATTTAATTTTATATATTATTATTATCATTTGTTATTATTATTATTATTAATTGTTCATATTCTAATTGTTATTGATATTATTATTGTTGTGTGATTATTATTATTATTATTATTATTGATAATAGCAATATTAATATTGCTATTTGTTTATGCAATTATTTATGTATTCATTTATTTATTTATTTAGAAATATGTAATTACTATTCTATCATTTATTTGTGGTTTGTAATAATAAATGATTTTTCGACCGTGTTAAAAAGAACCACCATACAAATGTTTTATACCAAAATGAAATGTTTACTAAATAAAATTGGACCAATGTCCTATTTTTACCCAATAAAATAATCACACAAAAAAAAATTGTTTTCTATAATAAATGCATGCGAGGACCAATGTCCTTATTGTTAATGAATAACCCGTTTTACGCATGTACATTTACCAATGAGGGTTGTATTCCGCTCCTAGTATTATTGTAAATTTATTTCATGCTTTAATGCTATTTTATTTTATGCTCTTAAATGGATGAATGCGCTTTAATTTGAATTGTACCGTGTGGAGAGAGAGCGAATCAATGACAATTAAAATTTGATCATAAATTAATCGAGGTAGAAATAGATGAGAAATCCCGAACCCAGCTCTGGTCTTTGGGCTCGAGAGGCTAGAGGTTACCCTCCAAGACACCTCTTGGGTCACGAGGCTTTAGCGTTAATCCTAGGCTCCTCAGGGCGAGAGGTTTACCTTCCAAGACCCCTTTGGCTGGCCCAAAATGGATACTAAGCGCAGTCTTAGGCTCTCCGAGGCGAGAGAAACTTTCCCAATGTTCTATTGGGTGGCGACTTCATGAAACCTCCTTGTTGCCCAACATAGACGCACTTGCGATTTATTGCAAGCTGTCAACGGACCCGCAAATGCTCCGATCGCCCACGTTGCGGGCGGTCCGAAAGCGCGGCGCATCGGGATCCGGCGCGCGTCACACTTCCTATGTGCTTTGCCTGGGTTAATTTGATATTTATTTACCATGCTCACTGCATAGCATATATCATGTCTTGTATACAACACTGCATACAAAAGACTACCCACGACACTGGCATATTGAACGTTCCTCATATGTTCATTTCTTCTGGCATCATAGGACACAGATCTTTGCTAAGAAACTGATTCTTGGCAATGGAGTATTCTATGAGTTTGCAGTTTTGCATATTAAATCGCTCAAGGTCTTTGTTGATATATTTCTCTCAAAAAATAGACAACAATCTTCTTGAATGATCTCTTGAAATCTTAACTTCAAGAATGTAATATGCACGACTCATATCCTTTGTCTCAAAGTTGGACGATAACCAATCTTTAATTTCATTTACGTACCATTTATCATTTTCAGCTTTAAGTATGTCGTCTACATACAATGCCAAAATGACAAATTCACTTTCAGAGCTTTTACTATAAACACAATGATCTTTATCAATCATGCTGAACACATTCGACATGATTATATGATGAAGTCTCAAGCTCCATTGTGTTGAAGACTGTTTAAGGCAATAGATTGAACACATCAATCAGTAAACCTTATGTTCGCTGCCTTTTCTGATGAAACCTAAAGGTTGTTCCATCCATTTCTCCATTGAGAAAATCAGTCTTTTCATCCATTTGATGAAGCTCTACGTTCAAAGTCGCCACTGTGGCTAGAATGAACCTTATGGACGTAAATTTTACAACAGATGAGAAAGTCTACTCATAGTCAATCTCTTTCTATTGTATGAACCCCTTAGCGAATAGCCGAGTCTTATATCTTTCGATACCTCTTTCAGCCTTTCGCTTTACTTTGAGAATACATTTATTCTCAATTTTGTGTCCTTCCAATAGATCAACTAGTTCACAAACATGATTTGATCTCATGAATGCCATTTCTTTTTCCACTGCTTTAGTCCATTTTTCTCTTATATGGGCATGAAAAAGCTTTTTGAATATTATTATGCTCTTTCTTGTCATGTGGGATAACTAAAAGGGCTTCATTCCAGCTTTCGATTTTAAATCGTCGGCATGAAACACTTATCCTTTTAGATTTTTACAGTTTTGAATCTTGATGAACATGTCTCATATATTCATCGTGATTCATAATGCTCCCACTGGGACTATGTTCCATACTCCCACTGGAGTCAGGAATACCGTATTCTTTCCTCCCACTGGAGTCAAGAATACTCCCATTCATATCAGGTCTTGAACATCCGGATCGTTTGGAGGATGAAGGTCTTAACCTTTTTCCTCTAACTCCCTCCCACTCGGATGGAGTGATCCTGATGGTCTCTTCCTGAAATTATTATAAAGTGAAATCTCAATTCACTTCGCCCAACTTAGAAAATGCATTCTCTTTAGAATGTGACGTCTAGTGATTTAAATTTTATCATTATGCCATTTTCTTACTGACCCATGAAAATGTATCTTTTTGATACTTCAGAATATCTCACATAGATACTCTTCTGCCTCTTGGTCTCAAATTTACCAAATTGAGGTATCATGGACGTAAGCATTATAACCCAAAAGTTATAAATGGCTTAGGTCAACTTGTCGACTATTTCACAACTCATAAGTTGTGGTAATGACAGATTTGGAGGGCATACAGTTCAGAACATATGTGGCAGTCAACAAAGCATCTCCCCAATAGGAGATAGGCAAATTTGCCTCTGCCATCATAGATCTAACCATATATATAGGAGAGTCTTATTTCTCCTTTCCTCAACACCGTTTTGTTGTGGATTTCAAGGAATGAACAACTGATATTCAATCCTTTTTCATCACATGAAACTTTAAGTTTATCTTGTAAGATATTACTGACCTCTGTCAGTTCTTAAAGTTTTGATCTTTTTATCTAATTGATTCTCAGCTATACTCATATAAGTCATGAAGCAACACAATGCTTCTGACTTGTGAAAAATCAAATAGAAATGACCATACCTAGTATAGTCATATATATGTGACGAAATAATAGGCCCCATGCCTTACCCTCACATTCATTTGATCACACTCGTCAGAATGGACTAACTGCAATGGAAACTTAGCTTTAGTATCTTTACCGAATGATTTTCTAACTAGTTTTTCCTTTTAGGCAATGCTCACAGTAGGCAATTCAAACTTATTTAAATCACTTATTAAACCTTCTTTGATTAACCAACTCATTCGGTTTTGTCTAATATGGTTTAATTTAGCATGCCATAATTTCACATTGTCCTCATAACTATGTGAAGAGTAAGAATCAATTAAAGGAAAAATTAGTTTTACTTAAATAGTTATGGTCCACATCCATAACAATAAAATCATTTAAGCATAAGCGTACACTGTTATTCTCAAAATGTATATTGAAAATAAATTTCAATAAAGAAAGAATAGAACCTAAATTTCATAACAAAGGTATCTCGATCCCTTGTTACATAGTCCATTGGTTCTAAATCTATCACCCACAAAGGATGAAATTTAGAACTAGATACATAAATTTTACTCACTCTTGAGTCAAAATAGTGTATCTTTATAGGCATAATGCAGTCTCTTTGCATAATGTCATTTCTATAGGCAATTGAAACATTTCACTCCTGAAAAGTTTACCTCCCATTTGCCTTTGGACCTTTTGTGATTCTATTCCTTTTGCTTTTCAGGCTCTCAAGCCTTTTCTTTACCCTATTGATGAGGCTTATTATCTTATTCTAATGAGAACTCATTCTATTAGAACATGACTATGCCATATGACATTGACTTTAATCACTGTCAGACGGCCTCTTTTAAGCTTCAAATAACAAGTGACATCCTCAAATGTCTTTTGCTTATCTATGTGAGTTAGTTGCATCCTCACATGCTACCAACTCTTGGATAAAGAACTGATAACAGTTTGGACCTTCTGCTTATCAGTCACTTATGACTAAGTTCACTAAGCTCACTTTTCCTTTTTCATCTCTCTTAGATGTTTTCGCATCGAATAATCAGACTTTTTCTGATATATATCAAATTTGATCGTCAATGATCGGAGCTTATTCAGAGTCACATCTCTGAATTTCTCCTGCAAACCGATCCACAGATCTATTGCATTTTGATACTTGCGAAATTGCTTAGTGATGTGATGCAACATAGGCATCTTGGTCCTGCTTATGCTGCGTTATAGTGTCGTCCTCAGGTTCAGCCATAACCGAACTTGAGGGTTCAAGAGCCTCTTGCTCTTCAAGCACATACTGGATCTTTGTATTCCAGATTTCATAATTATAACTTGGAAGCAGCATCCATTAAAATCCTCTGATCTCAAATGGAAAAATGTCGCACATATTTAAAAGAGATAAAGCAATACATGCAATTTACTATACACCTGAAATAATAACCTAATAAAGTTTTCTATTAGACTCAAATTCGAAAAGTATACTTAGAGTACCAATTACCTTCTAAGTTCTAATGTCCAACTTTATAGGTTAAGATTTCATGTATAACAAATCTGAATTATTGGATTATCAAGTTCTCAAACTTATGAGGGGATCTTTATTAAGCCTTTACTTAATAAGCATGCAATAATTTTACTCATAAAATATCGCAAGGCAATTAACAATTAAAATAAACTCATTTATTATAAAGTTAAATGCCATCATGATAAGTAAATAAACACATTTATTTAACCAAAAAATCCAATAATTGCAAAATAAGACACTCATGTCAAATATTAATAAGAAACATAAATCCTATTTAATAAAAATAAACGCTAACTCAAATTGACACTTATGTCAACTATTTTAGAAGTCCAGATTTCATAAAATCTTTCTTGATAATGGGATTATTTCTTTGACCAATTTCATCAATTCATCAGACAACTCATATGTCCATTGATGAAGCCATGGACGATGCGCACTCCGTCCATTTCTCAATACCATCACAGAATTTTTAGTGTTGCTTTTCAACACTTCTCTTTTGGTAACTCGAACCAAAATTTTATTTTCATACTCAGACCACCAGTTCAAATGCACTCTTGCATTTGTTCTCACACATGTAATTTATGATGCACTGTTGCATCAATGTCATCAGCCCAAAACTTCCTTCGCATTTTCATGTTACTTATTGATTGCACCCTTGCAATTCATAAAATAACCTATGCGTTTCATAAGGAAGTACCAGTGCCCTTATTTAACTTTTTTGTAACATATTACAGGTAAAATTTATACACTCATGTATAAATACACATAATTGAAACGCATTTCAATCAATAAATAAGGACAGCATCTCAAAAAAAAATTTCAAAATATTTTCAAAAATTAATCGAATGCAGAAAACACATTTTCTACAATTTTTAATATTTTATTTTGAAATTATACACATTTAAATTTCAAAAATTACAAAGTATATTTTCCGGTCATTAAAAAATTTTGAAAACATAACCAAAAAATCAGAAAAAATTTTTAAAAATTATTTGACAAAAATCGGAGCTGAAATGGTGGTCGAAAAACACCGCACGCGCCCACACGCGCCGACCAGAGGGAGATAGACGCGCCCACGCGCGGCCTCCCATTCGACCAGACACGTGTCACAATCACAGTGTGCCACGTGTCTTCATCCAGTCACGCCACGTGTCTGAAAGCTATTGGTCCAACTGGTGCCACGTGGCATGACACGTCAGCATTGCCACGTGGCAGACCTCGGTCTGACACGTGGCGACCCCTGATTGGGCCACGTGTCATTGATGCCACGTCATCAATAACACATGGCATGACACGTGGCACCGCCTCATTGGTCCACGTGTCACTCCTTGGTTGGGCCGCGTGTCAACTGTATGACACGTCATCATGACACGTGGCTTGAGCTCGTTCAGCCACGTGTCGTCCTCTGATTTGCCCACGTGTCCGCCCCACGTTGTGCCACGTGGCGCTCGGCCATTGGGCCACGTGTCAGCAGTGACGCAATACTGCTGACACGTGGCGACGCGCGTGTGGGCCACCGCCCACGCGCACGCGCCGAACGTAATGCGGCGCGTGTAGTCCACGCGCCGCCTTTCCGATCGATTTTCGTCCTCCGATTCCGGCCGGTGGGGGGTTTTCAGGGTCTGTGAATCCAATGGTGAGGTCAGAAATAAAAAATTCCGACTTTTAGTTAGCCGTTTAGAACACTCATGTTCGTCCCCTCGGGTTTCTGTGTACACATACACGAAATCGAGCCGAAATATACACGCATATATATTTTTGACACAAAAAACAAATTTTTGTTGTGTTGTATGCATCCCAGATCTAATAATTTTACACATAAAATTTTAGATCTGTTTAGCCACATGCCAGGACGCAAAAACGCGGCTCTGATACCAATGATGGATAAATTATACACATATAATTAAATGCGGAGGTAACATTAAAAATGGTACCTACCTCTTGTAGCACATAATCTCATTGCGGAAGCGTCTACAAGGATCTCATTTGTTTTTTGGTCACCGGTCTGGCTTTTACCCACTCGGGATAAGAGCAACTTGTTCACAATCTAAATGCCCCTGAAAGATAAGACATAAAACTGTGAGTGGGAACGAGCAGCCTTGCGGCATGTACGTTTTCTCGTTACCAAATTATGAGGACCTCACCTCTATTTATAGAGGTCCTAATGGCTAGAGACCTAACTCTAGTTTAACTCAGACTCTTCTTGAGATAATATTTGGTAATTTAATTTAGATTAAATAACTCAATTTAATCTTGATAGGAACTCAATCCTTTATAGAGTAATGGGCGTATCCCAACTCTATCATATACCATCAAATAGCAATAATTATATATAAGTTTACCAAATACTTAAGTATTAATTAACAATTAGCTATCGGCAACAGTTATCTGCTATCCGCTACACTCATTAGCTAAACCAAACGGAGCCTAAACTCTTTTATTTCACCTAGTCCTCCATAAACTTATTTAAACGGGGGAAAATAATATTAAAAAAATATTCAAAGTTTTAATATTAATAGTAATAACAGCTGTGTTTAGTTTGTTTGCTTTGGACTCCAGTAAAGGGAAAAAATAAATAACAGCTGTAGCAATTAAAGTTTTTTTTTTAAAGTCTCAATAATAATAATAATAATAATAATAATAATAATAATAGTGGACAACAACATGGCAATAAAAGGTTTGCACTGAACAGTTCGAGAGTTTTCAATAATAATAATAATAATAATAATAAACAATATATTGAAGTTCGAATTTTTACATTCCATTTTCTTATATCGAAAATAGTAACAAAAAGTAATTACAAAACAATTATAATCCATTTTGATTCTTTTTAACAATCCAGTGCGTTCGGGGAGGTTTTTGTTTTCGGTTTTTTGTTTTTTTTTTTAAATAAAAAAAAAAAATTCGTTCGGCAAATTTTTTTCGTTTCGGTTTTTTCAAAAATTTAAAGAAGTGATTTTCACATCTAAAACAGAAACTAAAAATTTTTAAAATGTAGTTTTTTGAATTTTGCTAATTTATTCTTATTATCGTCGCCGTCACCGCCGCCGTCGCCATCATTGCCGCCTTTACTGCCACCACCAGGCCTCTGCCTCCGCCTCCGCCACCACTGCTGCCACCACCGCTGCCGCTGTTGCCACCACCACGCCGCCGCCATTGCCGCCACCGCCGCCGCTACCACCACCACGCCTCCGCCAACACCGCTGCCACCACCACGCCACTACTGCCGCTACCACCACAACCACACCGCCTCCGCCAGCACAACCACACCGCTTCCACCACAATTACACTGCTACCGCCGCCGCAGCCATCATACCGCTGCCGTCTCCACCACCACCACCAGCCACTGCCACTACCACCACACTGCTGCCATCTCTACCACCACCACCACCACCACACTGCCGCCGCTACCACCACAACCACACCGCCGTTACCTCGACCACTACCACACCACCGTCGCCACCACACTGCTTCTGCTGCCACCGCCACTACCAAAATTATTATTATTATAATATACATAAATAATTAAAAAAAATATGATAAAATTTTTAAATATATAAAACAGTTTCTAAAAAATAAATAACAAAAACTAAAAATAGTTTTTAGATTTTAAAAATAAAAAACTAAAAAGCTGCAACTTTACCGAACACACAGTTTATCATTTTATCTGTTTTAACTTTTTTACCTTTAGCCACAACTTTTCATCACTTTTTGATCTATTATCTTTTTTTTTTCCCCTTCTTTTTGGGCCTCACATCTTTTATTTATAGAAACCGCAATCATGTGCCACAACAAATGAATGAAGTATTAACAATAAATCAGAATAAAAGAAGAAAAAGAAAATCAATTTAATATGTAGGAATGCTTACAATTGAATGTGTTGGGGTTACAAACCCAAATCCCACATCGGAAAATCAAGGGAGAAATACCTTGAATATAAGGAATTTACCTAACTCCATTAGTATGAGGCCTTTTGGGAGGAGCCCAAAAACAAATCCGTGCGGGCTTGGCCCAGAGCGGACAATATCATACTAATGCGGAGTTAAGGTGAGGTTTGGCAGTCCTAACAAGTGGTATCAGAGCCGTGGTTTGGAGACGATCCGGAATAGTGGACTGCGTTGTGTGGGAGGCTCCCCCAGTACGATCCCGAGACGATTAGAGATTCGTGTTTAGTGCCTTGTGTCGAAAGTCTTCCTGATATTGTGGTGGTCAGGCGGCGTGTCCCGTTGGTTGATAACGGCGGTGCAAGATGATTGACGAATCAAATGGATTATCGCTCGAGGGGAGGACATAGTAATGTGGTCCTTGGTTTGAGGGGAGGATTGTTGGGGTTACAAACCCAAATCCCACATCGGAAAATTAAGGGAGAAATACCTTGAATATAAGGAATTTACCTAACTCCATTAGTATGAGGCCTTTTGGGAGGAGCCCAAAAACAAATCCGTGCGGGCTTGGCCCAGAGCGGACAATATCATACTAATGCGGAGTTAAGGTGAGGTTTGGCAGTCCTAACAGAATGGAAGAGCAACCAAAAACAAGAAGACACAGAGATTGAATGCATTATATAAGGGTAATAATGTAGTGTGTTATAATTTCATAATGCTCACCGTTCGGTTGGTTAAAAAAGAAAAAATAAATAATTTCACATTATCGAACGATTAAAAAAAAAAAAGAAGACTGTGAATTTCATTTATATATAATTAAGCACCTCTCAACAACATCCATAATATATCTCTTTCTACAAATTTTCTCACTCCACAACAGAAAAACTCACAATGGTATCTTTGCAAGATGACCGACATAATACGACACCCTTACTGGAAGCCATTCATCCACCACCGCCCGGCAGAGGAGGTCGCGGTGGTTGTAGTGAAACTGATGGTGTTTTCTTGAGTTGGGAGGATCTATGGTTGACTGTCTCAAGTGGAAAAAAAGGCACCAAAACTATCCTTGAAGGCTTAACAGGCTATGCTCAGCCTGGAGAGATGTTGGCCATAATGGGTCCTTCAGGTTCTGGCAAGTCTACTCTTCTTGATGCATTAGCAGGTACTTTTTTAATGCTTAATTGATATATATTTTCTTCCATATTATGTAGAAATTTAATTTTTTATATTATTGTCCATTAAACATATCAAATATATATATATTAATTATCTTTCGACAGAAGTCGCCTAATTGATCTATTCATATGCATCAAACATGTCAAATTTCATTTTTATATTATTAATAATTTAATAGAAAAACAGGAAAATCATAACCGATGCTAGGTTGCTCTTGCCCTTCCATATATGCATGCAAATTATAACACTTATATATTAGCTTTTCTTTTTTAATAAATTTTGGAGGTCCATATAATTTTTAGGTTTAATTGTTATCACAAACTTCACTTCAGAAAGGTCAGATTTCCTTTCTCAAAAAATGAAACCATGGGTAGATATCTTAAATAAATTTTCTGTTTTATAGAATTTTTTGCTGTAGAACAATTACAACATTTTTACTATATTTTATATTAATTATCGATTGTTTTTAATGGTCATATTTATGGTAGTGCAAAAATTTTTCTCAAATTTTTTTAAAAAATATATTATTGGTGCATTCTACAGACTTTTATAGAAAAAAGAATATATAAACTCTCATTTCCGTGTATCATGGATATGAACACATGGCAAGAAAGTAAAAGAAAAATAAGATGTTGACACTTAGCCAGAAAAATGTATTATTTTCACAAAGATGACTATCAAATATCAAAGGAGATTTTTTTTCTTTTTATCCGATCACTTGGTTGATTAATTTAGACTCTATAATCAACACTTACTTTTAAATATTAAAAGATTTCTAGAATTTAAATTCAAAACCTTTCATCGTAATATCTCAATCAGTAAAGCTACTGTCAAATGAGACATTAGTTTATTGAAAAGTTACATGGAGACCAATAGCTAGCTTCCAGTCACACTAGGTTCAGTTTGATATGTTTTTATTTTTTCAGTACATTTTCTCCATATTAATTAAATAGGTTTATAAGTATTTGAATAATCTTTTTTTTTAAAAAATACTTTTAATTATTTCTAAAATATTTTAGTATTTCTTTATTATACAATATTTAATAGCGTAATTAAATAAAGAGATAAATTAGAAATAAAATGTTTTCCTAAAAAAACATATTAATTTAGCAAAAAGAATTTCTTTTTGAAACTCAGTTTCAAAAATAAAAACACTTGTTTAGAAGTAGATGGAGTACCCAAGTATGAATGCTCACCTTTTTCTTTATAATTATCTATTTAGGGCAGGTGGAAATTGAATCTTCATGAATTGAAAAAAACAGGGCATATTCTTAACCTTTTAAATTATTGTTGATTCTCATGAATGCTCACATTTAATTAATTCAAGATATGTTATTTTCTCATTACATTCTAACTAAATTATTACAAATTATTGACTGTCCTGCAAGAGATCTTATTTCCTCATATTTACATTATGACTAAATTATTACAAATCATTGTACCAGACAACCTATTTTATAATTGGGAATTATAATCTCCATAACCAACAGACTTACTGAGACCTCCATGAATAAATTAATACCAAACCAATAAAAATACTACGTCGGATAAAAAAAGTTGAAAAGTGGTAGATACTATTGCATTGATACATGAAAAAATTATTGACTGCATTTAGACAAGTTATAGTACTAGACAACCTATTTTAGAATTGTAAATTACATCATTCACCTCAAAAATACTTACTTAAATTGGGCCTGGGAATAAATTCATAGGCCAAACCAATAGAAAAATGTCACATAAAAAAAAATAAAAGTTGAAATGTGATGGATGGGTGATTAATAATTTTATATGTCAAGTTTGGTTTATTAAAAAGTAATGGATTCATGAATAGAGTTTAGACAATAATTTTACGTAAATTTTCACAGATATGGCCTTTTTTAATATTTCTCTATTTAAAGTGAAGGGAAATAAATAAAAGAGCATCTCTATTTAAAGTGAAGGGAAATAAATAAAAGAGCATGTGGGGTGAGCATGGTCGGTTAACCGGTCCATGAGCGACATTCCATTAACCAGTCCATTAATATCGGTTTTTTGAAATTCCAATCCATTAACCAGTCCATCGGTTTCGAATTTTCGGATCGGTTACCCAATATTTTTCGGTTAACCATTATAATTATAAATATATTCATAAATAAAATTAAAATATTCAAGATACTTAAAAATTAAAATTTTTTCACTATAATATAACATTATTGTTGTTAAAATAAAAATATTTGGTGGATATAAGCCAATTTGTTTTTAAAAATTAATATTTAATAAGTAAATATATTAACCGGTCCATAATTGTTTTTAATTAGATAAATTGTTATATTTACTAATAGCCAATTAAAAAAACTTAAAAACTTTAAAATAATTAGTATAATGAAAAAAAAGTACATGATCACCTTTAATTAGGATAAATTGTTATATAAATTGTTATAAATTATTAAAAAATTAATAAATTAACTAAAAATTCGGTTTCGGTTCGGTTAACCAGTCACATGAGTCAAAAATCATTAACCAGTCCATTAATATCGGTTTTTTCAAAACACTAACCATTAACTAGTCCATTACAATCGGTTAACCAGTCCATCGGTTCGGTTTCGAATTTTTTTTTCGGTTAACCGAGTCCATCATTTTTTTTCTCACCCCTAGGGAGTATATATATAATTAAGAATAATTTTCTTTCTTTTGTTCTTTCAGGGAGACTGAAATCAAATATGAGGCAAACAGGAGATATTCTAATAAATGGTCGCAGACAAAGTCTAGCCTATGGCACATCGGTAAAAAAATCCTTCTGTTCAATATATGTATATTTTTTTTTAACTCTAATCATTCTTAATTTGTTTCAATATCTCAAAAGTTCGTTAATCATATATAATTTATTAGCTCAATTAAAAATTAAAATAATAAGTGAATCCATAAAAAGCAATAGGGTTTATAACTAATTATTTTTAGTATAATCATTCGGTTTTCAAAATTTATTAACCCGACTATTTAAATTCATGCTTAGTGTTAAGAAGCTATATCTTGGCTAACCAACTCTTGCGCCTAAGCCTACGCAAAGTCTAGGCCAGCCTTTTCACTTCAATTGAGTATTTTTCATAACATAAAATTTCACCAAGCCACCGAGAGTATGGACGGACCAAGCTAATACTTAATTTTCAATCCTCTATAGCACATCGCAAGAGTAAGTACCATATTCCCCCCTTTAAAGAGTTCATTTAAGGAGCATTTAATTTAACTTTTCATCACATAGAAGGCATCAATCTATTCCACCCACCACACCCTCCTACCCTATTGCATAATTATATATGAAAGTGTCCGCCAATCCAAACCTTAGTTGCATCCCTAAACTTGTACATTAGTCTATCGCCTTACTAATTGGCCAACTGTCGGTGTTGGCCTCCTTACACATGATAGCCCTCAAAAAGACAAAATGTTCATTTTTAAATATTTAAAGATATTCTATATTTTAAGTTTCAATTCGAAAAAGATCCATAGATCAATGAGACCACTTACAACTATGATACAATGTGAAATAATTGAATAATCTCATAAATATTTTATTCACATAATATGCATTCATATAATCTTAGAGTTACAACCATTATTTTGAAAATCGGACCGGACTCGCCGGTCGAATCGGGAACCAGCAAAAGGTCCGGTTTTGAAAACATATAAAAATGGGACTAGATAAAAATTGGATTGAGCAGGAAAAAACCGGCCAACTATTGAACCGGGAAGAACCCGGTTTTGTCCCAAAACTGTGGAAAAAAAAAAAGAAGAAAAAACTAATTAAAAATTAATCGAACCAATTTTTTGATTAACTAAACCAATTTTTTCAGTTAATGGTTAGTAATTTTTAACTAAACCAATCCCCTATTTTTATTTATAGACAATTGTTTTATCTTTTATTTCTTTTGTTCAATGTGGGATTCACATTTTTTTCTTATTTATAGACAATTGCTTTGATTCCCTAATTTCTTTTTTTCAATGTGGGATTCACATCATTTTCTTATTTATATACAATTATTTTGCCTCCCTTAGTTCTTTTTTTCAATGTAGGATTCACATCATTTTATTACTTCTTCTTATTTATAAATAATTGTTTTTTCTCCTTAATTTCTTTCTTTTCATATGGAATTCATCTCCCTTTATTAATTCCCTTTCATTTGCCAATATTAAATTTTATACAAGTTTAAAGATTGCCTTTATTTTGCCTAACTTTTTCACCTGTTTCTTTGAATTCAAAAATTTTATATTTTTTATTTGAATTTGTATGAACAATAGATTTTTTTTTATGTTTGAACACCTTATTTAATTTTTATATTTGTAAACTTGGTTGGATTTTAAATTACTATTTTTATATTAATTTTTGATAATTAATAGGTTGTTTGAATGTGTTTATTATATACCATATTTTTAATTTTTTATAAATAATTAAATTTAAAAAAAAAATAAAAACTCTGAATTAACTCGATCCAACCAGTTAACTCCTGATCCAGTTGGTAGGTCGATTCGATATCCGGTCCGGTTTTAAAAATATTGGTTACAACTATAATAGTAAGTAACTTTACATATAAAAGAGCTACAACAAAGGAATGAATACTACACACGAAAGAATCCCAATATGGGAGTAAAGAGAATAATAAACCTATATGGTAATTGAAGAAGTGATTGAACCCAAGGCTTTGTAACTAATTATTGATATATAGTAATTAACTGCTTAAGCTTTATATTGTACTTAAGCATCAGTTTAGGAGTTTATATATATATATATGTGTGTGTGTGTGTGTGTCGATATTGATGCTTCGAAACCAATGAAAGATCTCAAGAATAGATCGTATTCAAATTTTAAAGCATAGCATGCTCATCGTTCTTGAATTTTATGAACTTTATTACAGGCATATGTGACTCAAGATGACACGTTGATCACAACATTAACGGTGAAAGAAGCTGTATACTATTCAGCTCAGCTTCAATTACCAGACTCAATGTCAAGATCAGAAAAGAAAGAAAGAGCAGAAATAACAATAAGAGAAATGGGATTAAAAGATGCAATGGACACAAGAATTGGAGGATGGGGAGATAAAGGGATAAGTGGTGGTGAAAAGAGGAGACTTAGCATTTGCATAGAAATCCTAACAAGGCCTAAACTTCTCTTTCTTGATGAACCCACTAGTGGCCTTGATAGTGCAGCTTCTTATTATGTTATGGACACAATTTCAACTTTGGATCAAAAAGATGGGATTAGAAGAACTATTATTGCATCCATTCATCAACCTAGCACTGAAGTTCTTGAGCTTTTTAATAGTCTTTGTCTCCTTTCGGCTGGTAAAACTGTGCATTTTGGTCCTACTTCTGCTGCCAGTGAGGTATGTAAATTCTGTGAAAGTTACCATTTCTGTTCAATTCCGGGGAAAAAAAAATAGAACTAATCTTTTTTCATTTCTGGTATTAAATCTCTACAGTTTTTCGCTGTGAATGGCTTCCCTTGCCCAACTCTTCAGAGTCCATCGGATCACTTCCTGAAAATTTTAAATAACGATTTTGAAGAGGTACATACGATATTCAATTAAAAATAAATAAATTTGAGATTTTTTTATAATAAGTTTAAGATTTTTAATACTATGAGAATTCCAATTTTTATAATATTTTTATTTTATAATTTTAATATGGTTTGAAATAGTTAAATGAAAATGATAATTGACCCGTATTTTTTGAATAAGGCTTATAGATAATTATATTACTGCCTTAAAAATTCTGATTATGTTCCTCATGTTATTAACAGGACGTTGAACAAGATTTAGGTGAAGCAATGACCACAGAGGAAGCAATTACTACTCTTATAAACTCATACAAATCATCTAACAGTTTTCAACAAGTTCGGAGAAAAGTTGCTGAAATAAGAAAACAAGTCAGCACCCATTACATTGTATTTAATTATCATTTATAGTTAATTATAATTTTATGGTAACTAGCACAAGCAAATTAACAATAATAGTGAAAATGGGTTCAGGGTTTTGCAGCAACGGAGAAGGGAAGAAAGCATGCTAGCTTCCTCACTCAATGTGTGATCCTCACAAAAAGATCATCTGTGAACATGTTTCGAGATCTTGGTTATTATTGGTTGCGTCTTGTGATTTACATTGGTGTGGCTATAGGCCTTGGTACACTTTTTTTCGACCTTGGATCTGGATATAATTCTGTTCAGGTAAGAATTAGAAAGGATATTTAAATTTATTGCAGTAAATCTATGGTCTGATTAACTGTTTGGATTCAACTATTTCAGGATAGGGGCTCTCTTATAATGTTCGTAGCTTCTTTCTTAACATTCATGACCATTGGTGGATTCCCTTCTTTTGTGGAGGAAATGAAGGTACTTTTTATATTAATCTTATAGTTTTTATGTATAATTTTTATTAAGTAAGAGTGCTAAATGGTTTTCTGTATTAGATTAATAGTTCATGAGAGGTTTCATACTGGTTGAAATCTTTTTGAAATAATAATTAAACTACAAAAACTTTAAAGTCTAACACACTTTAATATCTAGATTAATTATATTCACGGGTTACATATACACTAATAATAATTTGATCATAAAAAATATTTTCTAAAAAAATATATTAATTTTTTAAATATTTTAATTAAAATTATTTTATATAGAAAATTATAAATTTGACACCAAAGTGCTTGTATTGAAAGTATTATTTAATAAGAAGTTTTAGGTTTATAGAAGCTTATAGCTAATATAAGAATATGCTTTATACTGCTTCCAAAATTGTATTTCGTATTATGTTAGTTCTCTTGTATAAATACCCATCAATGTGATTAATAATATTTGAATAAAGATTTGTATCATGGTATAAAGATGCAAGTGGTTTAAACGCTTTATTTTGACCCATTAATATCATTAATAGTATTTGTGGCTGACGTAAAACTTTCCAAAACATTTCATGTACAATGTTCCAAACTGATGTGGTAATTGTAGATTACTCCATTAGTATTTTGACACCATATTCATAATTTTCCATGAAAAAAGGCATTATTTTAATTGCAATATTTAAAAAGTTAAGATATTTTGTGAGACAAAATTTTTTTTTTTTATAACCGAATTATTGTTAAAGTATAATTTCAATGATGATAATCCAAGTATTTGTAAATATAGGTATTTGAACGAGAAAGATTAAATGGTCATTATGGAACAGTAGCATTTGTGATAGGCAACATAATTTCATCAGTACCATATTTGCTATTAACATCAACAATTCCTGGAGCTATAGCCTACTATCTTCCTGGACTTCAAAAGGAAAGTGAACACTTCTTATACTTTATTCTGGTGTTATATGCCTGCATGATGCTAGTTGAAAGCTTAATGATGGCAGTTGCAAGTATTGTACCCAATTTCCTGATGGGCATAATTACAGGAGCTGGAATTCAGGCAATAATGATTTTAGGTGCTGGATTTTTCCGGCTGCCAAATGATCTTCCTTCAATATTCTGGAAATACCCAATGTACTATATTGCTTTCCATAGGTATGCTTATCAGGGCATGTTCAAGAATGAGTTGCGAGGCCTAACATTTCCTAATGATCAAGCTGGAGGACAACCCATTAGTGGTGAAGAACTTCTGAAAGATGCGTGGCAAGTGGACATGGGTCATTCTAAGTGGGTTGATCTTGGTGTTTTGTTTGGAATGGTTGGTATATATAGGCTTCTTTTCATAGTTATAATCAAGGTTAAAGAGAAGGTGAAGCCTGTGGTTATTGCTCTCGTTTCTGTGCCTTCATGATCTAATCAAACAACATAACTCGTGGTTTGAATCCTATATTTATATTAGTTTTTTTTTTTTATGTAATTAAGATATAAATGGTCCTTTTGCTATTGCTAATGGTGACATCATATTATTAAGTATTTCGTTTTTTGTTTATTTTGTTTTTAATAATATAATCCAAGCTTGTAGCTGAGCACTGGCTATGTCAATTAATCACCATTACTAGTTGGGATGGTTGATTTATTGCATCACAAACAGGGGCGGAGCTACCTGTAATTGATGTGCACACCCTCAATTTTAATTTTTTTTTTAAATATGTATATATAAATTAAAATTGTGATTCCCCTCAAAATTTTTAAGTGTCCCCTCTCAAATTTTGCCCCTAATATTTTGGACACGCAAATAAAATTAAAATTTTTTTTATAAGGAAGTATATTTGTACGTAACACCATTATTCAAATAATGCGGATAAAAAATCTAATATTTATGGGCATATAAAAAAACACTACAAAAAATCAACGATTTAGAGACTAACGAAATGTCGTTGCTAAATTGCGACTAAATTAGAATTCAGTCGTGAAATCATTTTTTTTTATATGAATATCAATTTAGAGATTAAATAGCGACTGAATATAAAAATTAGTCGCTAAAAATTGGTGCTAAAAAATCGCGCATTTTTTTGCGACTAAATTAGCGACAGAAAATTTAATCGCTAAACATAACTAAAAACATTGTGACTAAATAGCGACTGAAAATGCTGTCAGCAATTTTTCAAAGTATTTTAGCGACAATATTAGCGACTGAATGCATATATTTGGCAACTAAATTTATTTTTTCAATCTGGTGGCAATTTAATTAAATATAGCGACAGTAATTTGAGAGTCGCTAAATTTGTTGCTATTTGAAAAAAATTAAAATTAATTCATAAACCCTAAGTCAATCACCTTTTCTCCTCTGTCTCTCACTCTTTGTCTTTGTCGACATTTTCCCCATCTCAGCCTCTCTCTCACTCTCACTCTTTGTTGACCTCGCTCTCCGTTGCCTGGCTGCCAGCATCTCTCTCTCTCTCTCTCCGTCAACGGCACCTCCTCGGCGTCCTCTCTCGCTCGCCCTCCTCGCAATCGCTAAAGCAATAGCCACCTAGCAGCTGCCCTGTCTATCTCTGCCTCACTCACCCCCGTTCTTCTTCAAGGTGCGTTCTCTTCTACTTCTTTCATAGATATGCTATTTTTTGTTCTATTTTTAGGAAATGCAGAGAAATAATCAACAACAATCTGCTTAAATTAGTCATTATAGCTAGAATGGCCTAGATTAAGGGTGTGCAAAAACCGAACCAATCCGAATAAGCCGAACCAAAATATAAATTCGGGTAAAGTTATTCGGATAATTCGGTTCGGTTCGGGTGTGAGAATTTGTAAAATTTCGGGTTCGGGTCAGGTCGGGTGAAAATCAATAAAAAAATCGAACCACCCGAACCGAACCAAATTTGTTGTAATATTTGGACATTTCAAGATGGTGAACATGTTAATTAGGTATTTTTCATATTATATGGTTACTATGTTATATGTTAATTAGGTAGTTATATGTTAATTAGGTATTTAATTATGTATTTTTCATGTTATATTATGTTATATGTTAATTAGGTATTTAATTATGTATTTTTCATGTTATATGGTGACTATGTTAATTATGTATTTAATAGTTTTCATAATATTGTTTAATTAGGTTTAATTAAAAAAAATAAAATAAAATTCGGGTAATTAGGGTTATTCGGTTCGGGGCCCGAAATATTTCGGGTTATTTGGTTCGGGACCCTACAAAGAGTTAGGGTCGGTTCGGGTGTTAAATTTCTTACAAATTTGGGTTATTCGGGTCGGGTTGACTCGAACCCGATCGATGCACAGGGCTAGCCTAGATGGCACGGCCTCAAAAAATAAAATTCAGGTTGTAATGAGAAAGCAACCACCGGACGAAATGCAGGAAGAAAGAAAGAACGGTTGCTCAGCTACTGTTATTCTAATCTTCAGTTCTTTAATCTCCGTTTGTGGTTCATATGTTTTTGGAGCCACTGTAAGCTAATTGGGGTCTCAGTCACTACTATTTATTATTGGTTAGTTTAATTTTATAGAAAAAGAACTTTTTAATTTGTAGCTTGGATATTCTTCACCGGTTGAATCCGGAATCAAGCATGATCTTGGTCTTTCTCTATCCCAGGTTAGTCATATAATATAATAAAGTAATGTTTATTCTATTAGCTTAATTTTAGTGACACATTGATAATTCTGCTAACATTAAATCAGTTCTCAGTTCTCGATGTTTGGTTCAATTATGGCAATTGGAGCAATGTTTGGAGCAGTAATCAGTGGGAAAATTGCTGATATTATTTATGGTCGAAGAAGTGTATGTTTCTTAAGCTGTGTCCATTACAAGACAATTTTGAGCTTAATTTTCGATCTTATAACAATAATACTAATAATTCTGATGATGCAGGCAATGGGGATTTCAGAAATATGTTAGGTCCCTGCAACAACACCACAACAACACAGCAGAAAAGCAGGACAGTAGAATAGAGAATAGCAGTGAAATAACCAGGAAGTCTGGTTATGATGTATTATGCATATCAAAAACAGAATAACAGCAGAGGAGGAATTCGAGAGCCCCTCTTCTCTCCTTTACTCAATACAAATCTTTTCCTACCTCGATACTCACTCCTCACACCCTTTTTGTGCTATCCAAAAGACTAACTAACTTTAACAGATTTGCTAATTCCTAATTGTCAGTTGTACCCTTATTCCCCATTCTGCCCTTGCGCCTACTATATGTCTGCTGAATTGGGGGCCTAACAGTACCCGCGGCTGTAGACACCGGGTCTTGAGTCCGACATAAAATAAAAATTGTGATTTTTATCCTTGATTATTCCCTCCAAAAAAAAAAATAATATATATATATATATAATAAATATATAAATATGTGTATGTGTAAAATTAATTAGTTAATGTTATTAGTTAATTAATTAGTCAATATTATTGCATTAATTAAAATGCATGTAAAATTAAAGATTAATTAGTTAATTAATTAGTTAAAATGCAGAATGTTTAATTAATTAGATAAATTATATATTAAGTAGATTAATGAATTAATGTGTTAATATGTAATGTTTAAATTAATTATGTAATTGTTTAATTAAATTAGTATGTGTGTGTATTAGTTTTAATTAAATTATATTAACAAAAGAAGAAAAGGAGGGAAATGGAGGAAATTATTCTTGTGCCCTTAGCCCTAATTAAGGGTGTATAAAAAGAAAAGAATGAGAAAAGAGTAAGGGGGTCGGCAGATCAAAGAGAGAAAAAGCCAAGCAAAAGAAAGAAAAAAGAAATAGAAAGAGCAAGGAGAGAGCAGGAGAGTGAACTGAAGAAATCGAAAAATCAAAAGAAAATCAAAAGAATTAAAAGAAGAAGAGAGGAGCAACAAACAAAAGGACCAAAGAAACCAAACCAGACCGCCGGACCGGGGAGAAAGAAAGAAAAAGAAGAAAAAAAAGAGGGGAGAGAGGCGGAGGCTCCGCCGCCCAACCGCGGTCACCGGAGACGACACGCACCCCACCGCCGGCATCAGCACCCCCAGACGCTTCCGACGGCACCGGCCGATCCTCTAACGGACCCCGGTAGGCGGCGCGTGTAGGCGATCTCCGGCTAGGCATCATTCACGGTTTTTGGCGATTTCCGGCTCCGGCGAACCCCCTTGCGGCGCGTGGACCAGTCCGCCGTCTTCCCCGGGCGACGATCCATCAGACGGCGTTGGTGTTGCAGGCCGTCTCCCCTCCGGCGACCCTCCGGCGCCGGTAAACCCCTTTTCTGATTTTTGTATTATTATTATTATTATTATTATTATTATTTCTGTTATTATTATTATTATTATTATTATTATTATTTACTCTATTTTCTGTTTTTGTATTATTTAGTCTTTTTATTATTATTATTATTATTATTATTATTATTATTTACTCTATTTTCTGTTTTTGTATTATTTAGTCTTATTATTATTATTATTATTATTATTATTATTATTATTATTATTATTAATGTTACATTTTCTGTTTTTATATTAATGTTATCAGTGGCGGAGCCAGGACCTACGGTCAGCGGGGTCCCGACGCATTAAAAATTTATTATAAAAAATTAAAATTTAAAAACACATATAAAAAGACGTTAAAAAACTGACGATATTGAATGACGACAAGAAAAAAGATAGAGATATGTAAATGAGGGAGGTTTAAATTGAAAAATATCATGAGAGAAAAAAAAAGAAAAAAGAAGTGGAATGGCCAAAATGACATTGTTTTAGCCGTTAAGCGTATTAAAATGATATTATAGTATCTTTTTACTTACTTTTAAAGCCTCAATTTTAATTTTTTTAATACTATATTTTTATTTCATAAAAATTTTAAAGATAATTTATATATTCAAAAATATTGGAACATTCAAAATTTAAGAGGGGCCACTTAAAATAAATTAGGGGGTTCCTATTATAATTTATATATATATATATATATATATATATATATTCCAAAAAAAAGTAAAATTGAGGGTGTGCCTGTGCACACCCTCACCATAGTGTGGCTCCGCCACTGAATGTTATTATTATTATTATTATTATTATTATTATTATTATTATTATTATTATTATTAATGTTACATTTTCTGTTTTTATATTAATGTTGTTATTATTATTATTATTATTATTATTATTATTATTATTATTAATGTTACATTTTCTGTTTTTATATTAATGTTATTATTATTATTATTATTATTATCATTTCTCTTTTCCTATTATTATTATTATTATTAATGTTACATTTTCTGTTTTTTATATTATTATTTTCTGTTCTTATATTATTATTATTGTTATTATTATTATTATTTGTGCTTTTATTATTATTATTATTATTATTATTATTATTATTGTTATTATTATTATCATTGCTGTCATTATTTGTTTGTCATCATAATATTATTGTTGTTACCATCATGCATTATTTTTATTATGTTTTGCATCTATTTGATCGATCCGATTAGAATATTCACTAATATTTTTGATATTATTTTTTGTATGAGTTCAATTTGGAGTTGGATTTTGTGAGCGCCCCGCGGCTCCCCGGATGAGTCGCGACGCGTGGAGTGTCGTCTTGCTCGGTGAGATCTTTCTTAAATTCCTTCTTTTACGTGTTATGTGTTTATTTGTACATAAATATTTTATTTTCATACGCGATTGATAAAAAAGTCACAAAAATATTTTTATAATTAAATTGGATTTTTGTTAATAAAATCGGGATCAACGCCCCTCATTTAGCCAAATAACAAAAAAATACATCTCGACTTAAAACGGAGAGTCAATTTTCTATAAAATGGGATCACTCATCCCGGTTTTTATCTGAACAATCAAAACGACTCTCCGAACATTCTTTAAACAAACGCAGAGGAACCAATGTTCCTAAACCATAGAATAGGCACGCAAAGGAACCAACGTTCCCAAAATAAATACCCCGATTTATGCATGTCTTTTTATTTTGATTTCTGAGTGAGTGTTTAAATTTATGTCCTTTTGAATTTACGTCGTTTTTTTTATTTTGGGCTCTTGTAATTAACTTTTGGGGCACATTAATTATTTTTGGGATTGTATTCCGTCCCACTTACATCTTTAATCTCCTTTTATTGGGGTTGTATTCCGCCCCTATTTCCCTTGTAATTGCGTGCTTGCGTGTTTACCGCTTTCATTTACCGCTTTCTCTATCTATTGCTTTATCGCTTTTATTTACTTCCTTTACGTGCTTGAAATGCGCAATTTAAATTAAATGCATTGATCGTGTGAGATGAGAGATATAATTTTAAAAAGTTAAAAATCCATTTATATTTTAACCAAAGTATGAATAAGAGGGAAGTTCCGGACACCATATCTCTGGTTTAGACCAATAGAGGTGAGAAACCTTTTCCCAATTTCTTGCAAATTGGGTGGCGACTCCAAAAACCTCAAAGGTGCCTTTAGGCGTCAATAGGCTAGGTTGTTCTCCTCAATGTTCTATTGGGAGGAACACACCGATGATGTCTCATGGCGCCCATGATCAAAAGACGCGAACCTTCATACCTCGAATCCTAAAGCGGATTGAAAGCGAGGGCCCTTGTTGGGTTTCCGGGTTCGGCGCGCGTCACAGCGGCCCAAAGATCAACCTTGTCCGCAAGGTTGAAGGCAGGAAATTGAGAGGCAATCGTGTCAAAAGGTTCCCAAGAATCTTCGAAAGAGGGCAGATTCTTCCACCTAATCAAGACCTCAGGCTGACCCTGGCCAGCAGTGGGGAACGGCCTCACGCCTCGTACCTCCAACGGTTCAACCAGGAGTTCCATGTCATGGGTGAGTGAAGTGGGGAGGGCAGGTGCAAGGGGATGCGAACCAAGGGCCTTCTTAAGCTGGGATACATGGAAGATGTTATGTATGCGGGCATGGGCAGGGAGTTTAAGAGCATAAGCTACTGGTCCGATACGGTTCTCAACCGGAAAAGGCCCATAATAGCGAGGAGACAGCTTCTCATTTTTGCGGGATGCCAGGGAAGTTTGCTTGTACGGTTGGAGCTTTAAGTAAACCGAATCCCCCACATCAAACTGAACAAGACGACGCTTGGCATTAGCATAAGAGCGCATTTTCTGTTGGGCTGCGTGTAACTGGTGCTTCAATTGATCCAAAACAGCATCGCGGTTAATTAAGTACTGCTCAACTTCGTGATTAGCAGCAGATCCCCATTCATAACGGGCTAAAGAGGGAGGAGGACGCCCATAAAGGGCTTGGAAAGGGGTAAGCCCCAGCGACGAGTGGGTGGCTGTGTTGTAATGATATTCTGCCCAAGCAAACTAGGAGAACCACTTGGATGGATGGTCCATGGTAAAACAACGCAGGTAAGTTTCAAGTGCCTTGTTCACCACTTCGGACTGCCCATCCGTTTGGGGGTGGTAGGCAGTGCTGCGCCTTAATTCGGACCCTTGGAGCCAGAATAACTCACGCCAAAAATAACTCATAAATATCTTGTCCCGATCAGAGATAATACTCTTGGGTATGCCATGGAGGCGGATCACTTCCTGTAAGAACAACCGGGCAACAGTAGGGGCTGAGAATGGGTGTTTCAAGGCAATGAAGTGTGCATATTTGGTCAGACGGTCCACAACCACCAATATGGAATCATACCCACTGGATTTGGGAAGGCCTTCAATGAAATCCATGGTGATGTCTTCCCAGACCTTATCAGGAAGAGGTAGGGGCTGCAATAAACCACCAGGAGCCATGGCTTCAGTCTTACTGCGCTGGCACACATCGCAACTAGCTACAAAATCCTGAACCTGCCTTTTCATACCCTTCCAATAAAATTCTGTAGCGAGTCACTGGTAGGTTCGCCGCATACCCGCATGGCCTCCAATGGGGCTGCAATGAAATTCTTGTAACAACATAGGGATGTAAGATGAATCAGCAGGTAAGGCAAGTCGCCCTTTGTAGCGAAGGAGGTTTCCCACAACCCGGAAGTGAGGATGGGCCTACGGGTGACTCTGGATTGCCTTGAGGATGTTGGAGAGGAAGGGGTCAGCCTCCACCTGTGCTGGAACATCCTTGAAATCCAACAGGATGGGAGCTGTGAGGGAAGAGAGAATAGGCGATGAAGGGAGGCGGGATAGGGCATCAGCAGCGGAGTTTGTAGATCACGGCTTATACTGTATCCCAAAGTTATAACCTAGCAACTTCCGAAGCCACTTAACATAATCTCCCTCCACTATCCTCTGTTCCAATAGGTACTTAAGGCTTTTCTGGTCAGTCCGGACCACAAAACGGTGTCCCAAAAGGTAAGGTCGCCATTTCTTGATGGCAAATACAATAGCCATCAGTTCCCGCTCATAAACCGAAGTAGCTTGAGCTGATGGGGACAATTTTTGACTGAAGAAAGCAATGGGCCTACCTTGCTGCATTAATACTGCTCCCAACCCAAACCCCGATGCATCTGTTTCAACAACAAAGGGTTGTGAAAAATCAGGCAACGCCAGAACAGGAAGGTCTGTCATGGCCTGTTTAAGTAGCTGGAAGGCATGCTGGGCTGCTGGATCCCAGTTGAAGGCATCCTTTCGAAGCTGTTGGGTGAGGGGCCATGCAATCCGGCTGTAGTCCTTCACAAAACGCCTATAATACCCTGTAAGCCCCAGAAATCCGCGGAGTGACCGCAAGGAAGTGGGTGTAGGCCACTCAACCATGGCTTGAACTTTACCCGGATCAGCAGAAACCCCAGTGGAGTCAATTATGTGTCCCAAATATTCCACCCGAGTTTGGAAGAACACACATTTTTTTCCGTTAGCAAACAGCTGCTGGGAGCGCAGGGATGCAAAAACCGCCCTCAAGTGCACCTCATGCTCTTCAATGCTCTTACTATACACTAGTATGTCATCAAAAAAAACCAAAACAAATTGTCTGAGATAGGGCTGGAATACCTCGTTCATCAGTGACTGAAAGGTTGAGGGAGCATTGGTTAAACCGAAGGGCATCACCCGAAATTCGTAGTGGCCCTGATGAGTGCGGAAGGCTGTTTTGGGGATGTCTTCTGGACGAACCCTTATCTGGAAGTATCCTGTCTTGAGGTCTATCTTGGAGAAAATCACTGCCCCATGGAGTTCATCAAGTAATTCTTCAATAACTGGAATGGGGAATTTATCCGGAACAGTTTCCCGATTCAATGCCCGGTAATCCACGCAAAAATGCCAACTGCCGTCTTTTTTCTTAACCAGCAATACAGGACTGGAAAACGGGCTGAGACTTGGCTGTATAATCCCAGCAGACAACATTTCCCCTACCAACTTTTCGATCTCAGCTTTTTGAAAGTGAGGATAGCGGTACGGTCTGACTGAGATAGGTGAAGTGCCCTCTTTAAGGGTGATAGCATGGTCCTATTTGCATGGTGGAGGGAGTCCCACTGGCATATTGAAGATATCCTGGAATTCATTGAGCAATTCAGCAGAGTGACCCAAGTCATCCCGTGGAAAAGCACCTTCATGGTTCAGGGTGTTCAAGCTAACTTGGCAACCTTCTAACAGAATACCCTGGCCCTCATGTCTGATGAGTCGTTCCATGGCATGCAGCGACACCTGCGTTCTGCACAAGGCGGGGTCCCCTTTTAACTTCACACGCCGATTGCCCACCTCAAATTCCATGGATGAATCTGCCCAATGCATGTGAGAGGACCCAATGGAGAGCAACCACTGATAGCCAAGAATTAAGTCAGTGCGGCCTAATTGTAGGGGGAAGAAATCAGCTATGACCTCCAGTCCCGGTAGTTGTAGGCAGACTTGCCGGCACAGTCCAGCCGAGCTAATTTGCTTCCCTGTACCCAAAGTGACACCAAATTGTCGAGTGGTGGTGACCGGCAAGTTCAACTCAGTGACCAAAGAAGAGGAGATGAAATTATGGGAAGCTCCGGAATCAATAAGGATAACCACCTCTCTGTTTTGGACAGTGCCAAGTAGTTTCAGTGTGTGAGGAGCTGCTAGACCGACCAAAGAAGAGAGAGACAATTCCAGGGTATCTAGCTCACCCAGTTCACTAGGATCTCCCGCCCCAGGTTCCAATGGGTCCTCCACTCCATCCTGCTCAGGATTATCCACCCACAGGATTTGTAGCTCCTTATTTGGACATCGGTGACCAGGCCCAAATTTGCCATCACAACGGAAGCAAAGTCCCTTTTCCCGTTTTTGCCTCATCTCGGCATCGGTAAGCCGCCGGAATCTCGGTGAAGGTTGAGACGCCGGTGTTGCAGAAGGAACCGAAAAAGAAATAGGAGTAGAAGATGAGGAGGAAGGCGATAATGCCCTTGGGGAGACTGAAATGGATTTAGTGAGGGGGTTGTGGCCAAGAATTTTAGTGTTCAGAGGGGTACCTGAGAATGAACGAGACCTGTTGGTGAGGCTGCTTGGGGTGGACTGGGCCCTCAACTTGACAGCTTCATTTTTATCTTCAATCATTTGGGCTACTTTCATTATCCGGCCCAACCCACTGGGCTCCCAAAGTCTGAGTTCAGTCTTGATATCATCCTGTAGTCCATTGATGAAGGTGTTCTCCATGACCATTTCAGGAAGGTCAGGAAACATTGCAGACAACTGTTCAAATTGCTTGCGATACTCGCCCACTGTCGTCGTCTGCCGTAGGGACAACAGCTGCTCCATCAAGTTTCCCGTCTGAGTGCTCCTGAATCGTTCAAGCAACAATTTCTTGAATCCCTCCCACCCATGGAAAGTCCGGCGTCCATTTTCATAGTAATACCAAGATAACGCCTCCCCTTCCAAACAGATGACCGCTGACCGGAGCTTGTCTTCGGAGGTGAGCCCATTCAAATCGAAGTACCTTTCAGCCCGTAATAGCCATCCATCAGGATTGTGGCCGTCGAAAACAGGGAGTTCCAACCTCCGTGGCAACCCCTCAGATCTAGGCCAAACCGACGCAGGGTTGGATGTTTCTCCGACCTCGACCCCCAATCCGATCACTCCCTTGTGTTGCCCAACCTTATTAGAAGCAGATTCCACTTGAGAAGAATCTTGCGATTGTCCCTGAGTTGAAGGACCCTTCTCCTTGCCATCCAGATTCAGCTTGCGAAGAATGGAGCGCACGCCTTCTTCGATCAATGGGAGTTGCTGAATCTTGTTTTCGATCAATGGTAGGCGTTCCATAGAGTTGTTCAGAGTGTCTACATCCAATCGCTCTAAATGGTCTAAACGGCTAATTACTTGTTGAAGATCTGCTTGTAGAGATCCCACTGCTCCTTCTAATGCTTCCACCCTGTTCTCCATCTTCTGATACCTAGTTTCCATGTAAGGATCGGTGCTCTGATACCAGATGTTAGGTCCCTGCAACAACACCACAACAACACAGCAGAAAAGCAGGACAGTAGAATAGAGAATAGCAGTGAAATAACCAGGAAGTCTGGTTATGATGTATTATGCATATCAAAAACAGAATAACAGCAGAGGAGGAATTCGAGAGCCCCTCTTCTCTCCTTTACTCAATACAAATCTTTTCCTACCTCGATACTCACTCCTCACACACTTTTTGTGCTATCCAAAAGACTAACTAACTTTAACAGATTTGCTAATTCCTAATTGCCAGCTGTACCCTTATTCCCCATTCTGCCCTTGCGCCTACTATATGTCTGCTGAATTGGGGGCCTAACAAAATAGTCTGCATCATTGGTTGGCTTGCGGTCACATTTTCTCAGGTTTAATTTATAGTTTCTCCTCCTTTAATCAAGTCAGATTTCCAATTTAAAAAAGAATGACCAATCAATTAATTACGTTAACAATATTTTTTGACAGAAAGCTTGGTTGCTTGACCTTGGAAGACTATTCACAGGATGTGGAGTTGGGCTTCTTTCTTTTGTGGTAAGCTTTTTAATTTTATTTTATATAATTAGACTGATTAAACAAAGCATAATAATCTTAATTACTGTTAGCATGATTATAGGAACACTTGTCTGTGCACTTGATTTTAGGAGATTTACTTAGCATATTTCCAGCAATTGTGATTCTTGCCATAGTTGGTTCATATTCTCATGTATAAATAGAGGTTATATCTCTGTAAATATATATATAAGAAACACACAATTCTTGTATCATTTTCTGCTAATAATTACTTTACAAGGACAGATGATGTTATCCTAGATATGTTTATTTTTTTCCCTCATTTTGTTTTTGGAGAAATTTTGTTTGCTTCAGATAGACAGATGTAACTTCTTTTGAACTCTAAATTAATTATAACAAAACATTAATTGATGGAAAACAGAGAGAACAGGAGCTGTTGTTTTTAGTTACTACAATTGATGGAAGGAGGCATTAAACTTGAGACCTTTAACCTTTGATTGATTGCTAGCTACAAAACAAAATCCTGGTAGTTGCTGCTTTCATGTTTGCTTCAATTTTTGGCAGTATAATATTAGGTTCTCTTTTAGCTTCTTTTTCTTCTATGTTAGTTTTTAAAAATTGAACCATCCAATGAAAATTGTGAACTAAGATTAATGGTGTTTTCAATCATTGTTGTGGCTCATTTGGATTCTTGGTTCTAAAGAAGTTTTAGGTGTGACTCTTAGATTAAATATTTGCAACCCTAATATTAAATTTTCTATCATTTATATTAAAAATCCGCTAAAAGGTATGAAATATATTATTTATTTTATTTTGATTTAAAATTCTCTCATAGTGATTATTTTTATTGCAATATGAAACTTATGCTAGAATATTAGATATGAGGTTGAGAATATGAACAAAAGACAAGACAAGAAAAGTTATGGCCATATTGTAAGCACAAAAATTTAAGATATGATTGCAAAACACAAAGTAACCGTTATTACTTATATATATTTAAAGTATGTAAGATTTGGCTTGAAGTTTTGGCTTCAGTGTGTCATAAATATGTTATTACTTATATATACTTAAAGTATGTAAGATTTGGCTTGAAGTTTTGGCTTCAGTGTGTCATAAATATTGCTTCCAGTTTACAATATTTGAATTGAATCTTCCTTCTTATGTTTCACTTCAAATGGTAACATGTTTTAATTTGTGCAAATTTGAATGAACTATTTGAAGATGTTATTCAAAAAGAATATTGCTTTAATTAGCAAACCATAACTGCAATCAATTAGGGGGTTGTTCATGTAATTAATTAAAATAGAATTATTTGGTTAGTATCAATACTTGTATTTTATCAAACTTCTTTTATTTTTTTCTAACGTTGTTCAAATCAAAAAATGTATAGTAAATGGAATTCTTAGATCGTAGTTGGATGTATAATTGGTGGGATATAAGTGGAAGGACTAATTCGTCATTCGTCTTCAACCTCAAGATGATTCTCTAGTTGGTAGTGGCGATTCTACCTTAAAGTGGCATCGTTAATACTATTTTATTATTTTATTTAAACTTTATTATTGATGTTATTTTTTATGATATTATTATTAATTAGTACGGTCTTTTTTATTTTAGGATGATAAATTTATTTACTTTTTCAAGAAATTTTAATTATGTATACTATATGTAATGATATTATGTTTTATATTATAAATCCAAAAATTAGATTATAATTTGTGTTTATATACATATGCATGTTCATTGTTCAATGTTATGTAAATAATGAATTAATTTATTGTTTATAAATTTGATTATAATTTACATTTATATTCATATATGAATGTCCATTTTTAAATGTAGTGTACATAATAAATTATTTTATTGTTTATTGATAAGAAAATAAAATAATAAAAAAATCATAAATTTAGCGACAGATTAGCGACTAAAATATCCGTCGCTAAAAATAAAAATGATATTACGACAGAATAGCGACAAGAAAACAATTAGTCGCTAATTTTTAGCGATAGAAATATTCATGCGACTGTTTGTCACAATTTTTAGATACTGAATTTAGCGACTAAAACGTTCGTCGCAAATTAAATAAAAACATATTTGGCGACCAAATTTAGAGGTTCATTAGCGAGTACTAAATATTTAATATTTGCGACTAAATTTAGTCGCTAAAATTAGTGATTGTTTTGCGATTTAGTCGCTAAAATGCTTGCGACGGCAGTATTTGCGACATTTAATCATCTTGTCGCTATATGTAATTAGCAATTTCCATTTTAGCGACTGAATATTCCGTCGCTAATTCTCAATTTTTTTTTTAGTGAAATCTGCCCTTTTACTCCTAAAAAGACGTCGTTTTGCTCTCACATTTCTTTTTCTTTCTCTTTTTTTCTTTTTGTCGTTTTGCTCTCACATTTCTTTTTCTTTCTCTTTTTTTCTTTTTCTTTTCTCTTTTCTTTCCTTCCCTATCTCCGCCGCTCGACCCACCAGAAATCCATAGTCTTCTATTTTTGCGTGCTTAGGGCCATCATATCTCTCTTTTTCTTCTTAATTGCACGATTCTTAATTTTCTAGCTCCATATTGCTCATCTGTTCCATTTTTAAGGTATGATTTCTCTCTTGATTATCTAAATCTCGGTTGTGATAATTTGCAGTGTTTATATTTTTCGCTCCTATGATTGTTTGATCAAGAGAATTTGTTGATTTATTTTTTTCTATCTGTTGGTTTTCAGATGATTAACTTCCCTTTTTAGAAGAGTGAATCAACCAAACTATTTAGACCAAATCATAAGACAGTTTCAACTATCCAAAGAAGACGTTTTAATTTTCATTTAAAAATATGTACATATGCTTTTTTAACTTCTGGATTTTTTTCATTTTATTTATATCTTTTATTCATTAATTTATTGAATAAATTGATCATGACATTAAAATTGTTCAAGTGAATCAATTCATAGAAGTTTTAAAATAATGAGAACATAAATTAATTATAGTTTAGTTAAATTTTGATTGTTTAAAGGCAACGAGTTCTTTGTGTTTAGATATATGTCAACTTGGTTCATCAAAGGCCTTATATATATATTGAATTCAAAACTTCTAGCAAAGCACGGTAATATATAGTTGTTTGTCTTAAACTGCAATAGTGGTTGAAAGGATTGAAGTAAAAAGAAAAAGTTTTATGCATGAATATAATCTGCTCTTTACTAAAAATTATTGGTCTATAGAGAAGACTTCCAATTAAGACATTGTCAGTAGCGCAGATATATCTAATTGCATGACTTTAGAACAAATCATTCATACCTACTTCAATCCTTCTACCTTAGGAATGGCTTCCAACGATTTCCCAGGAATGGACATTAGCTTTTTAGAGCCATATAGCACTAGGGCACATGTGAACAGACACACCAAGTTAGCACCTCCTGAGGTACCCGAGATTAAGGCAAGATATAAGTTGCCTAAGTATGTTTTTGTGATTGCTTGCCCACTTTCAATGTCTATGTCGGAGGGGTCGAATGAGAGATTTTTGGATGAATGATTATCTAATCACTTATATAGAAAGAAATGTATTTGATAGTATAGATGACAATTAGCTAATTATTGAACGGTTTCAAAATATAAAATCGCGTCGACAACAATTGTTAAATTTGTATTTTTATTTTACTTTATTCATTATTATTTTTTAATTTTAAATGAAATATATTTTTATGTTATAATTTTTATGTGTTTTAAATTTTTAATTTTTTATAATAAAATTATAATTTAAGGGCGGAGTTACATGGAACCGATAATGTGTCCCCTCTAACCGTGGGTCATGGCTCCACCCCTAATCACAAATAATTAGATTGGATGCATATTTAGCTGTCACGTCATCACTTTAGTTATAAATCCTCTTTCTTAAATTTTTTCCATTTTTAGTAATTTAAAAATATGCTTGATCAGTGATTGTTATATATATAGCTTTGAAAAGGAGAATACAATCCTTTTTTTTTTCTCAATTAGAATTTGAGTTCCAATAAAATTCCAATAGTTCAAAAGTTTCTAATATATATATATAAGTCGAGTTCTAATAAACTACTAAATATAATTTTTCAATCTTAAAAAGAAAAATCATACAGCATAAAATATAGGCTCTCTATAATGGTCTCAAAATAAAAATTATTAAAAATCTCAAATAGAAGAGTGACACATATATAGCACACTCTTATTCAAATAGTAGGCTATTTTTGTCCAACTAAAATATCCAAATATAGATTTGCTCAATATAAAAGTACAATAATTCTAGTGCTTTTCTTCTCCGCACATGCTTATTCTATAGTTTTATATGGCTTTTTTTTTTTCTTTAAATAAGAGTCTAAGCGCGGAAAAGATTCCTTCTAGATTTTTTCTGAAAAAGTTTTTCACCTTTATTTTCCATTTTTCACAATATTTATTCATTAATGTATACAACATTATTGAATTTCATTCACAATTCACACATTTTATCATTATAAAAGTTACTTGATTATCCAATGTTATTTAAAAAATAAATTCTTAAAGGAGTTTGTTAGCTACAATATCTCACCAATATATTTATGTATCTTATTCAAATTACAGTTAGTTTAGATTGTATTTAGCATGTATAAATATAGAGCTGTAATCCCTATTAATTTATATAAATGAAATAGGGCTTTTTTTAGTTTTGGTGTTCTTTTGAAAAATATTTAGATAAAGGTGTTACAGTAAAAAATTTTAGAATTTTGGGGTGTTAAAAACTGGCACAAGTACGTGCCGGTTTATGTCAGAGTGGGACCAGCCGGTTTGACCGGCTGGTGTGTCAAAAACCGGCACCTTTGTGTGCCGGTTTCTAACAAATTTTATTTTTTTTATTAAATATTTTGCCAGAAATCGGCACTATTCACTGCCGGTTTCTGGCAAATTATATTTTTTTTTAATCAAAAGGCTGCAGCTCTTATGGAGCTGCAGCCTTTTGCAATTCACAATTGCAATTGTGAATTGCAAAAGGCTGCAGCTCCCCAAGTGAGCGAGCTATTCTTTTTATTTTCTTACATTTGATATTTTATTTTTCTACCTTTATTTTTTTATTATAATATCTTTTAATTTTATTTGAAAATTTTTTAAATAAAATATTAAAATAAAAATACAAGTTAAACAATAATAATATTTGTTATTTTCTATTTTCGCATTAATATTTAGTTATTTACTTCTCGGATTCCCTTCTAAATAAATTCCATTTGTATAAAATGCAAGTTTCATTGATTTTTTTTTCAAATAATCAAATTAAAATTGCAAATAAAATTAATTGTACTGATATTAAATTAATAAAGCTTAGCTCAATAAGTAAAATAATTAAAAAAAAAATTCATATCTAACATTAGATAATAGCACCAATCTGATTTTACCTATAGTCACCGATAAAAATTATAAACATGACATGACAATATAATGTGTCATTTTTAAACTGATATAATTTGTTGGTTAATCTTTTAAAAAATATTGTTTAATGTCAGTATTAAAGACAATTATATTGTAAATACTAATAATAATATGTTAAATGATAGTAAATAATAAAAAAATAAATGATATCCATGCTTGCTCATTAATTAAGTTATTCATTTATATTTTTTATGAAATAGTTAATTTATTTATGTTAGGTAACAATTAACTTTTCAAATAAACAATTATATTCCCAAACAACAAAAATTTAAAAATAAAAAAAAATGTACAAATTACAATCAATTATATTGAATTATTCATTTTGAAAAGTTGTGTTAGGAGGTAATATACTCAATAATCAATATATTTCTACATCGCATCAATTTAAAAAAATTAAAATTATTTATACATTTAAGAAAAATATTATCATTAGTTATAATGCATATTAAATAATATACTTAATTTTTGAATGCAAAATAAAATTTCAATAATAAATTAAGAAGGATGTCTATTTTATATAAATAAAATTATATGATTTTAATAAAATTAAAATTAATTTTTTTAAGTGCAAATTGAAACCGCCACGATGAGTGCCCATTTCTGACATCTATTTGTCAGGAATTGATACTGGCTGTGTCAGTTTTAATACAAACTAAATAAATTTTATAGGGTTCATATATATCAAAAATCGGAATTGACAATGTCAATTTTTAACGACTCCAATTTTTCAAATATATTTACTGTAATGCTAAATTTTGAATCATTCTACCATTAGATCTTAGTCAGGAGATTGTTAAAAAAAATGATAATATTTTTTTTCTTCTCTTAGCATGCTATGAATCTATGCAAATTTGTTATTTAAATCAATTAACAAAATAATTTCAGGACATAAATTTCTCTGTAGCTTTGTACACCAATTATACAAATTCTTTTAAACATTACAATTGACTAATATATATTTATTTCCGTTACATACTCAACTTAACATAACTACTCTAGTTTAAACTCGACAGTGACTTCATTTGAAAAATTCAGGAAAATAAAATCAAACTTATGATCAAACTCAAATCCTGGAGACACGGATTTTTAATTTCATAATGCATTTGAAATCTTCAAAGTTTTTCTTTAAAGTCTTAAGTGGTTTTTTGAAACAAGTAATTTGATTGACTTTAAAATTAAAGATCTTAACAATCACTTATAGTTCAAATGATTAAAAGTTTGAATATCCTTATAAATAATTCATTAGTATTTAAATCTCACCCCAGCATTCAATGATATAATCATAAAAATAAAAACTCAAGATCTCACTGTTTGTTTACGAACAATAAACTAAAACTTATTTGGTAATTTAAGTACATTAATTTGGTTTCAATTCAATAATTGTTCTTAATTCGAACATTAAGTAGTTAGAATTTCCTGAAGTTGGGTTACATATTTAATTTTAATACAGATCTTATGCTGTTGAAAAGGATACTATAAATCAATAGATCCAACAATATCTAAGTTTAATTAATTGATTCATGTAACTAAAGAAATATTTGACAAAAAAAAAAAAAATTAGTTACAAGTCACTCTCTCAACCAGTGTACATGTATTGTTTTTCTCCTCCATTCACCCTAATTATTTAAACCCACCAATTTGCTTCAAAATCTACACAGACAGACCCTCCTTTTTTCTTCCCCCATCTCTCTCTCTCTCTCTAAAGAAAGAGAGCAATGGATAAACTTTTGAAATGTGAAGCAAATTATGTTCCTTTAACCCCAATAACTTTCTTGAAACGAGCAGCTTCTTTTTATGCAAATCGTGCCTCTGTCATATATGAAGCCACCCGTTTCACTTGGCTCCTAACTTACCAACGCTGCTGCCGTGTTGCCTTTTCTCTTCGTTCACTCAACATTAAAAAGAATGACGTTGTAAGTTCATTATCTTTTTTTCGTTTGATCATTTGCTAATTAACACAAACAACAATGATAAGTTTATGTGCTTTCTGAAGGTATCTGTGCTGGCTCCAAATGTTCCGGCTATGTATGAGATGCACTTTGCGGTACCTATGGCGGGGGCAGTGCTTAATACTATCAATACAAGACTAGATGCCAACACCATCGCCACCATTCTTCGCCACTCTGAAGCCAAAGTCTTCTTTGTAGACTACCAATTTGTTCCTCAAGCAAAAGAAGCTCTCCGGTTACTAAAAGCCAATTTACCTTTAGTTATTCTAATTGATGACATTGATTCACCAACCGGTGTCAAATTCGGAGAACTGGAGTATGAACAGCTTGTTCTCACCGGTGATTCTGATTATTCTGGAGAGGAAATTCAAGATGAATGGGATACAATAGCATTGAATTATACATCAGGAACAACTTCAGAGCCTAAAGGAGTTGTTTATAGGGTTTTTTTTTAGGTTGGTGTGAAAACTGAACAAATTAGGCAGAGTGGTGCTACAGGAAACATAATTGTGAAATTGGTGTGCCAAAAAACGTCACATATTAATGCCGTTTTCTGACACACGGGGAGACTAGTGTTTTTGCCAGAAAACGGCAAACTTTTGTGCCGTTTTCTGGCAAATCATTATTTTTTTTTGTCTCCAGGCGCAAAACGGCATCGTTTTGCGCCTGGAGGGAGGTCAGAAAACGGCACATGATAGTGCCATTTTCTGACAGACAGAAAACGGCACTTTCTTGTGCCGTTTTCTGCCCTGCTGGGGCCGGTCAGAAAACGGCAATGAATTATGCCATTTTCTGACAGGAAAAACTAGTCCCACGCGGCTGCAGCGCACGGGAAATACTGTGCGCTGCAGCCATCACAGACCCGTGTCCTCTGCCATGCACGGGTCTGTGCGGGAAAAAAGGAAAAATAATTTTTTTTTTTTTTTTTTTTTTTACAATTTTGCCTATAAGATGCTATCTGTGATTTGCATAGATATGTTTACAAGCTTGAAGACCAAAGGCAAGTTTCTTATTCCGTTGCATAAGTTATTTTGTTATTTGGAAAAAGTTTTTCAAAATGTTGTGAAGTTTAATATTTCATGAAATTAATAATCGATAATATTAGAGCTGTGAGATAATAATTTCGGGATTAGGTAAACTGTAATAAAAGAATTCATTGCTAATATTTTAGTTGTATTCTATTATTTGAGCATTAGAATATTATTGTATAATAGTGATGTAAAAATAATATGTAATTTATATGGCCGAAATAAAAAATATTATTACACTAATGTAATGATTTTGACTAACATAAACTTATGTATGGAATTGCAGGCGGGTGATATTGAGAAATACTATTTTGTTCAGTATTTTGAAGTTAAGTATTTAGTTATTTGTAATTATTATATAATATTATAGTTGTGAGATAACATTTTAATTGTTAGGTAAAATGGCATGAAAGTATTAGTAATTAATATATTGTTATTTTAATATGTTTGGTTGAGGTTGATCTAAATATTTTAATAAGTTTTTGTAGCTGAAGTAGAAAATATTATAACGTTATTATTATTAATATGACTAATATAACTTTATTTTTCAAAATGCAGGAGGTTTTGATTGGAAAAATTAATTTTTAATCAACATTTTGAAGGTAAGATTTTGTTGTGTATTATTTTAAAAAAATAAAGTCATTGCTGAAAAATATAATAAACGTGTAATATAGGTTCGTGGAATAGGTTAAGTAATTTTTCGACACAATATTGCCGAAAATCAATTTGGAAAACCTATAATATAACAATGTAAAATACAAGAATGTGAAATAATGCAGCATAATAAAATTGCGATGTGAGTTTATTAATGTGAATTTGATATTATAGATAGTGCAATTGGTCTTAGCCCCAAGAGCCATGATGAGTGATTTGGCCAAAGCAATAGTAAAGCGAAAATGGGATGATTTGTATTGCAGCCGAATTGAGGATGGAATGACAATGGGGGAGTATTTTGTAAGAATGAATAAAAAATTGCAGGATATTATAATGCGTGGTTATCCAATGACGGAAGCAAAAAAAGTTGAGGCCATCTGGATGACGATACCAATAATTTTTATTCCACCAATTATGAGAATTTGGAATATTGATGAAGTGACAAAGTATGAGGAGGTTGTTTCTATATTTCTGAATAATGTTTACGGAATTAGCGAAGAAGAATTTTTAAAAGTTAGGGATACAATGCCAGTACCCCAAAGAACTTATTGTAGGTGGCATAATTATAACTTATGGCCTGAACACTATGTGCATTAGATCGTTAGTTAGGGGAGAAATGTAATTGTTGTTTGTTTTGTAATATTAATGATGTATTAAGAACGGTTTGACTTATAAAATAGTAATGTTAAATATTTTTGCGAATGATAATATCTATTAATATTTTATTTTTGTTGTAATAATATACAAAATGTGTTACGAAAAAATATAGTAATGTTCATAATCAATATATATATGCATGAATAAAAAAGGATATGCATTTTTAGTTAGAAAATGTAAGTTATTATTGCGAATGGTAATATGTATATATACATTTTTTTATAATACAATACATGTAATGTAATCTATATTGGAAAATGATATAATATTGGAAAATGGTATAATATAATAGTGGGGTGGTGTACGATTTTGATTAATTTTTAGTTTTCAATATGGAAAAATAAAATTTGCAGCACTTAATTTACAAGAAGTGAATGATGGTGCAATTAATACAGGTTAGGACATGGATCGATACGTTGGAGCTGCACGAATTAATCCGGGCCCTATTAATAGGGAACTGCTGACCCTTCAAGGGAGACACCGATCAGATGCAATTTGGAACAATTCGGTAATTATTTTATTATAATTTTAACGTAGAGATAAATATCCAAGTTGTTTGTTATCAGGACCTTACGGACTGACTTGTTATTTGAATGATGCAGGCTGAGAGAGATTTGTTGAGGACCCGAAGGTGTAGTGTAGATGAGCACTACACGTCTATTGACCATAGAATTTTACCTTATATAAGGGCAGCTGGTCTGGAAGGGGTTGCTAATATAGGAGTGGTGTCTTTAGATTGGAATTTAATAACGTCCCTTGTTGAGCGATGGCGACCGGAGACTCACACATTTCATCTCACATGCGGTGAGACGACCATTACCCTTCAGGATGTGGGAATATTGACGGGATTACCAATAGACGGCGAACCTGTGACCGGTCGAACAAATATGGATTGGCAAACTCTTTGTTACCAGCTTCTGGGAGCAGTTCCAACCGAACATGATATACGCGGAGGTAAAGTTAAATTGACATGGTTGGATGCAACATTTAATGAGGTTCCCAACAATGCAACTCCGGAAGTTGTACGACAGCACGCGCGTGCGTGGATGTTAAGATGTTTTGGCGGCATGCTATTTGCTTCGCAAAATGTTTCACTTGTGCATTTAATGTTCTTACCACTGTTAGCGGAGTTAGATAATGTTGGCCAATATAGTTGGGGGTCAGCTTGTCTTGCATGGCTTTATCGAGATCTCTGTAGGGCAACGCGGCCCGATGCGAAGGGAGCTTCAGGATATCTTCAGCTCCTACAGATGTGGGCATGGGAGAGGCTCCCCCAATTTCGACCGGACCACGTGGCACCATATCGGACAGAAACGGGCATGCCTTATGGATTCAGGTATATGCATGAACTAGAAAACATTTTAATTGACTTGAGAACATGAGAAATTGTTATTAATTGCGATTTATGCATTATGTTGACGTAGGCATGCACAGCACGTCGAACCGCGCAACATCCATGTGCACCGGAGGGAAACAAATACGTATCGAGAAATTTTAGATACGCAGTCAATAGAACAGGTTCATATCGAAATATGTGTCCGGTTCCGTTTAGTAAAAATCAAAATGTTATCTAATAATTATCTGTTTGAATTTGTGTTTGTTACAGTTTGAGTGGGAGCCATATGCAAATGTCATTCAATTGCTCCCAGAATTTTGTAGAAGAAGCCAGTGTTGTTGGATGTCTGCTGTACCACTAATATGCTTCAACATCATTGAGTGGCACCATCCGGATAGAGTAATGAGACAGTTTGGTTTTGACCAACCCATTCCAGCTCCACCGATGGTGCAAGATAATTTACATTCTATAGATTTACGTGGACAAATCCAGTTGAACTGGGCTTTAGAGTTTGCCGCATTCATTAATGAGTGGATGAACCGGCATAATCGGATTTGTATTGGCCAAGGGCCGAGGCGGAATTTATGCCATCGATCCGAGTACATGCAGTGGTACGTACAAAGAACTAGACGATGGATCACTCCAATAGGCGCATCCCGAGCCGCAGCCGTAAGTATTTTCACTCAATGATTACGTATTTTCAGTGTGACATATTTTTTTTTTTTACATTAGTCAATGGCAAGTCTTTTGATTAACGTTTAATTGTACATCGCCTAATATATATTCAGGCGGATGGCCTTGAACGACTAGTTCATGAGGAAGGTGATGATGTACCGGGTCGCAGGTTAATGGCTAGCATACTTGGCGCAATTGGCCACGAATCTAGATTGGAAACTGATTATCTAAGGCAGCCGGCACCAAGTACAATAAATATTCCACCTTTGGAAACCAAGTTTCATGACTTTCGTACTCAACGACGTCAAAGAGGGATGGCGGACAGGCGGTCAGCTGTTCAGGAGCGGTATATCAACCCAAACGTCCCACCTATTCCACCGCCAATGTTGTGGCCTTTCAATGAGATTCAATGTCCGACTGAACATTCGACGCCACCATTTCCAACCTTAACATCATATGAAGTTGGTTCAACTAGTTTTGATATTGCTGATGTAGGTGGTTCAAGTCAGAACATTGCAAACTTTGCCATGTCCTCAGATGTATTTCAGACACCCATGGACTACCGTGTTCCGGCATTTGGAGATGCTCCTCAATCATCGCACGACGAGCAGAATCAACAAATATTCCAAAGTCTTTTTGGCGGATTTGAAGTAACGAATATGCAACGCAGTGAAGGCAACGCACCGGCATTCACACAATTCTACCGTGATGTACTTAGCGGTGATTCTAGCTCCAGTGGGGTACCATCCGATCAGTACTTGCCGTCGGATCAACCTACAGACTCGGACGAGGCAGGATGTCAAGGCAATGCGGACCCCGTCAGATAAGAACAGCGGCGTAGGTTTCCCGAGAGACGTCGAAGGCCAACTAGATGCGGGACAGGATCACATCTTTTACCTTAAATGCTAATGTAGTACTGTGTCGTTGAAATTTGTTGTCCACGTGTTACCGTAATTAGTTGATTTTTTTTTATAATTATTTTTTTCGTGATTAAACTTAGATTTATTTTCTTAAGTTCGGCCCTATATTATCAACACACATGAGCATACAATAACAATTATTCTCAAACAACGCCAAATTTTTACATAACGAAATTAAAGCACATAATACAATACATATTGCCAATACATACAAAGCAAATAACTCAAGGATATCTTGACGTATACTCCGAAGGACCGGCCACATTTGGGCATGTATTTCTGTTATGACCTTCATTCCGACATAATGTGCATCGATTAGGCCGACTACGGTCTCTCCTATCCATTTCGTTTCTATATCTTGCCATTCTTGGTCTGCCCTTTTTACGTAACAGCTCTGGGTTCGAAATTACCGTCGGACCAACATAGGGCTCCCAATAATCACGGTGTGCCAGAGGTTGGAATAAAGACTGGTAACAACTCAATGCCTCTGACAACTTGTAACATTTGTCGACATATGTCCACATGTCAACTCTTACATGCATGCACGCTGCGATTGCATGTGAGCAGGGCATTTTTGTCCCCTGAAACTTACCGCATTCGCAAGTTCTGCAATCTAAATTAACTGAGTGCGAGTTATTCCCTTTCCGCCGGCCCTGTTGATTTCTTGTTCTGATTACAAAAATACCAACACGTCTGTCGAAACTTTCAACTCTATGACCTGTAGCCTTTTGAGCGCGTCTGTTCATCTCCTGCACACATCATGCAGTGTACCTATTACCCGCAGCCATCTGGGCACGGTACATTGTCCTTCTGTCATCGAAATATTTTACCAGTCGCGCAAATACGTGCTCAATGACACTACAAACTGGCATCATCCGTATGCCTTTCAACGCACTATTAACACTTTCTGCAATATTAGTGGTGGCATTTCCATATCTGTGCCCATTATCATGCGATAAAGTCCACTTTTCCAAATTATTTTGCATGGCCCAATTGTATGAGTCATCATCGAGTTCCTTTATCGCGGCCATTATTTTGAAGAATTTTCTCCGCTGAAATTTGCTAGCTGCAATTTTTTTAAAAAAAATAAATATAAACATTCTTACGAATGTTGAATAGTATACTTATTTATGAATACTATACTTTCTACGTACCTGCTGAATACAACATGTCCTTGATTTTGGGGTTACAGTGTGCGCTATTGTAGTTGGACACGAAATGTCGTAGACAATAACGATGGAATGCGAAAGGCTCCTTCCACCCGCTAGTTTCATCTCGAAATAATGACATAATGCCGGCATGGCGATCGGAAATAACTGTTATCCCAGAATGTTTCGTGACATACCGCCTGATGCATGTCATGAACCACGACCAGCTAGATTTATTTTTGCCCTCAACAACTGCAAATGCTGTCGGGAATAGAAAATTATTACCGTCAATAGAACTGGCAATCAAAAGGGTTTGGTGAAACTTCCCTGTCATGAACGTCCCGTCTATTAGCAACACCGGCTTGCAATGTGATAGCCCATCAATGCATGGCTTAAAAGTCCAAAATAGTCTTCTGAATTGCGTACAATTTTGTTACACACATTCATCAACAACAAATTCATAGCAAAATCCGGGATTGTACCTTTCCATTGATTTCAGATAAACTGGCAACTTACCGTATGAGTCCTCGTATTTGCCAAAAATTTCTTCTAGCGCCTTTGTATTGGCATACCAAGCCTTGCTGTACGATACTTCATAGTTGAACCGGCTCATCATGTCGGCCATTATAACACTAACTTTGAGATCGGGGGCTGCGCTTACCATCTCCATGATACAGTCACAAATTAGCTGCGTGTCTAACTGTCTATGCTGCTGAGAAACCATTGATGATGTGCAGCTGTGTGATGACTTGTACACACTGATTATCCAGTACTCACATGTCCTCTTCTTCATGGCACGTAACCTCCACTGACAGCCCGTTTCATCTGCTCTTGCGCAGCAAACCACCCAAAATGATGGCTTCGATTCCACAACTTTGTAAGAAACATTATTCAAAATTGATCATTTCTTCACACATGCCTTGACTTCATCTTTTGAAGTGAACATCAAGCCTTCGTAAAATTCAGATACACCGTCCCACCTCCCCATTAGTAAATCATTCGACGTGTTAATCTCCGCTTCTGCGAAATTTGCGTTTGTATGGTGCACTGATGGAAATTGAAATCTTGACATGTCATACTGTTCACCCACAACATATCTCACATCGTTAATATTCATATTCTGTATTTCTTCTGAAACATGGGTTGGGCAACCTGTGCTGACTTGGCCAACTGCTCTAATACCGGTTTCTTCAAAAGCATAATTCAAGTCAATCTCCTGGTCATCCTCCTCCGGATCAACATTGGGCGAAATGTACCCATTATCAGTATCAGCTATGTCGCTACTTGCACCGTCTCTACATTTGGCCCTCGAACTGGACCCAATATTAAGTTCATTCTGCGCTCCAAACTCTCTTATTGGCCCTCTAAACTCTCTTATTGGACTTGCTTCTATCGTATCCAAATCATCATTCACTTCCCTCTGTGCATGCTCCTCACACTGTACACCAAAGACGGTCCCACTACCGCATGCAACATTGACCTCTTCATTACATACATTTCTCTCACCCCCGGTTGTAGTTGGATCTCCATCAGTACCCCTATTCATGTTATCAAATCCACTAGCCACATTTTGTTCATCCCCAATCAGGATTTTTTCGGTTTCAATAATTAACTCCGCCACCGTATATCCAAGAAATAGTATAAAATTTTCATATATTTGATCTATGTCGTCGTCGTCCGTAACATCCATAAGTGCCCAAGAATACGACCCCTGACTGTTTACAGGACACTTATATATTACTCTATTAACCCTCAAATCAACAGATAGATCCAATTTCACTGAAATTTTATGAATAAGTTCCTGAAATGTCGGTTTATTTCTAAGTTTCATTCGCCTCGACCGTCCTGATGAGCTTGAAGTATCATACTGATAACCTGCCATACCCCATATTGACTGCCCCCCGATATGTAATATAAAAATGGCTGGAATCGACATTTTCGTCCTCCTACATATAATTTTTTTATAGTTTTCAACTAATCAATAATTTTAACATCATCGAAGTTTACATACTACCCACATGTTTTCATTTCCCTCTTAACTTAAATTATTAATTGCAATAATTTTTATTTATTTTAAATCATCTAATAATTTTGTCACATTACTTTACACATATTCAAGATTATAAATTATTGCAACTAACTATACCATAATATATAATCGATTTTTATCATAACCTATTCAAACATAATTTTTATCATACAAACAAAAAAGATATAGAACTTGAGATATTTACCTGCTCAAATTGTGATTATAATTTAACACATGCTACTTAATGTAAGGCAACAAATCAACGCTTTCATCCCCTAGCATTAAACATATTTGTACTTAAAAAATCATTCAATTAACTAAACAATAATATATAATCGATAACTTTCATAATCCATTCATACAAAACTTATATCATACAATAAAAACAATAACAAATTTACCTGTCCAAATTACGCTTGTGACTTCAATTCATTTTTTCTTGCACCTACGATTAACACATTACAATAAAATTATTATGCATACACTCACATGATATTAACATTATTATTTTATACTTTATTTACATAATCATACCGTTTTTCTTTCTTTGACTGCAGCACCAGCGACTTCTCTATTTCAAGTATTAAGACTGAATGAAAATTATATAAGTAAATATGCAATAGTTAATTGAAATGCTAAATAAATGCAGGAGCAACGTTTAAACAATAGAAACCGAAGAGTGCAATATATCGAAAGGCATTGGTTTATAAAGACATGAAATTTGAATCTGAAATAATTTAAAAATTTTTCAGACCCGTGAATTCACGGGGTCTAATTCAGTGCAGAATACAGTAATTTAAAACTGTGCGTCAGAAATTTGTGTGGTGTGGAATGAATTGGGGTAAAAAAACGGCACCAAGTAGTGCCGTTTGCTGTATGTCAGAAAACGGCACGTAATGGTGCCATTTTCTGACCGGTCTGTAAAGGTCAGAAAATGGCACCATTACGTGCCGTTTTCTGGCTGACATTTTGCCAGAAAATGGCACCAATGTATGCCGTTTTCTGGCAAATTTACTCTTTCCTCGATGGCCCCACCATTTCGAAAAACGGCAAACATGAGTGACGTTTTTCGGCACACCAATTTCCCAAATTCTTTTCCTGTAGCACCACTATGCCTATTTTTTGCGATTTTCACACCAAACTAAAAAAAACCCTTGTTTATAGGGGTGCCTATCTTAACGCTATTAGCGAAATTATTGCGTTGGAAATGTAAAGGTCCCTCCCAATGTTCCACTGCAATGGATGGGGTTTCAGTTGGGCAACCGCCGCACGCGGCGGAACAAACATCTGTATACGCACCACCACCGCCTATGAAATATATAAGAACATCAATCTCCACAAAGTAACCCATATGTGTTGTGCTCCTATTATTTTGAACATTCTTCTTGAGGCTAAACCACATCAGCGAAAACACATAACTTCCCCCGTAAGAGTCCTCATCGGAGGTGCATCACCACCTGCATCACTTCTCGAAAAAATCAAGCCGTTGGGATTCCATGTCACTCACAGTTATGGGCTAACGGAGGCCAGCGGCGGTGCCCTGATATGCGAGTGGCAAGACGAATGGTACCAACTTCCATGTGAAGAACAAGCGAAGATGACAACCAGACAAGGAATTGGTGTGCTAGCACTTGCAGATGTTGATGTGAAAGATCTAAAAACAATGATTAGCGTCCCACGAGATGGGAAAACAATGGGAGAGATTGTGTTGAAAGGAAGTACCATAATGAAAGGATATTTGAAAGATGAAAAAGCTACACTTAAAGCATTCAAAAGTGGTTGGTTTACTACCGGAGATGTCGGTGTGATTCATCCGAATGGGTACTACGAAATCAAGGACAGATCAAAAGATATTATAATTTCAGGCGGAGAAAACATTAGCAGTGTGGAATTGGAATCTGTATTGTATAAGCATCCTAGAATTCTTGAAGCAGCAGTGGTAGCAATGCCTCATCCTTTATGGGGAGGAAGTCCTTGTGCTTTTGTTGCTCTTAGAAAGAATGGAAAGGGAAAAACAGATGACGTCACATAAGATGATGTTATCGCATATTGTCGAAAAAATGTTCCCCATTTCATGCTTCCAAAGAAGGTGGAGTTCTTGCCGGAGCTACCAAAGACGGCAACCGGGAAAGTTCAAAAATTCCAGTTGAGGAGTTTAGCAAAGACTTTTGAGATACCCAAAGCCAATGACAATCTTACGGGCAAATCAAATCAGGTCAATAAGGAATTACCGGAACATGATCCTTCTCACGCCCAAGCTCTCGCAATATCTCGTCTTTGAGATTTGTATTAATTAAATTAATGTATACTGCATTGGCGCATAGCGGACTCATAAATATAAATATGCATTATAATCCAAAATTCAAAGTCAAAATCTTTAATTAGAAGTGATAAAGCCATTTCTGACTTTATCGGAAGGTATGCCGAGCACTGCATATATTGTCCGCTTTGGGCCGGAGCCCTCACGGTTTTGTTTCTGGGGTTTTGCCCCAAAAGGACTATGCAGGGAGAGGGTGTCCATGGCCTTATAAAGGCCACTTCAACCTCATCTCCAGCCGATGTGGGATTGGATGATAGCATTGCTATCACTATTCCCCCTCCCAAAGAGGTCTTCGGGGCATCTTCGGGCGCTGGCCGCTTGTCGGGACTGGCCGCTTTGGGCGCTGCCGATCGGGCGCTGGCCCTCGTACCCCTCGTCTTTCAATGAAAGCACCAAATGATAAAGCCATTTCTGACTTTATCGGGAGGTACGCCGGGCACTGCATATATTGTCCGCTTTGGGCCGGAGCCCTCACGGTTTTGTTTCTGGGGTTTTGCCCCAAAAGGCCTATGCAGGGAGAGGGTGTCCATGGCCTTATAAAGGCCACTTCAACCTCATCTCCAGCCGATGTGGGATTGGATGATAGCATTACTATCACTGAGGGCCAGCACCCGAAGATGCCCTGAAGACCTCTTCGGGAGGGGGAATAGTGATAGCAATGCTATCATCCAATCCCACATCGGCTGGAGATGAGGTTGAAGTGGCCCTTATAAGGCCATGGACACCCTCTCCCTGCATAGGCCTTTTAGGGCAAAGCCCCAGAAACAAAACCGTGAGTGCTCCGGCCCAAAGCGGACAATATATGCAGTGCCCGGCGTACCTCCCGATAAAGTCAGAAATTGCTTTATCATTTGGTGCTTTCATTGAGAGACGAGGGGTACGAGGGCCAGCGTCCGATCGGCAGCGCCCAAAGCGGCCAGTCCCGACAAGCGGCCAGCGCCAGAAGACGCCCTGAAAACCTCTTCGGGAGGGGGAATAGTGATAGCAATGCTATCATCCAATCCCACATCGGCTGGAGATGAGGTTGAAGTGGCCCTTATAAGGCCATGGACACCCTCTCCCTGCATAGGCCTCCCCTGCGGAACAAAACCTTGAGGGTTAGAGGGCAGCGCCCGTAGCGGCCAGCCCCGAAGACGACCCAAAGAGGACAATATGTTAGCGGGTGCTCACCCTGAGCTATGAAAGCACTCAGCGGATCGAGTGGGTCCTACCCTCAAACCCCTAATAGGTCTTTTGGGGCAAAACCTCAGAAACAAAACCGTGAGGGCTCCGGCCCAAAGCGGACAATATATGCAGTGCTCGGTGCTCCCGATAAAGTCAAAAATGGCTTTATCAAGAAGGATTGACTTTTATTGCTCTATTTCAGTTTTTTGGGGTGTCTATATTTATATATTAAAAAAAAATCTGTGAGGATATCATCGTCATTTCCTTTAAACTTTATATTTCTTTTTTTCTTTTACAAAAGTTATATTTTTGTCTCTATCATTTTCCTAAATATGCAATTTTATTCCTAACGTTTAGTTTGGAACAAATAAGCCTCTCCTAAAATGAAACAATTTTGCTCTCACCGTCAATTGGTTTTAAATTTAACCAGACACTCCGTTAGTTGACTGCTTACATGGTACCAGTGGAACACCTGTCGCCATTCTACTGGATATGTCAGTGCCACATTTTCGGAGCGGGACGAACATGTGCAAGGTAAAAAAAATCTCACCTTTTCTCTTCGGCCGCTCCCCTCTCTCTCTTTCCAATATTGGCAAAGAATCAAACAACAATACAAAAAAACAATACAATGAAATAATTTAATGGCACGTTTGGTTCGCTGTATTGTATTAGCCTGTATAATATTAGCATGTATAGTATTAGTCTGTATAGTATTAACTTATATTATAGTATACAGTTTTTGGTATAACATTGTATTATACTGTGTTTGGTACACGATAGTATATTATATTATTTTTAAACAAAATTAAAAAATATACAAAATTAAATTATTTTTAATAATATTACCAATTTAGACAAAAAAAATGAATTGTAAAATCTAATTTTTTAAATTAAGTGCACAAATTTCTTGAAACATGAATATATAATAGTAGATAAATTAGCAATCAAACAAACAACTTAATTAATAACAATCAATTACATAATTGAAATATATTAACAAATGTGCTACAATTAATAATTTTATATATGATCCAATAACAAATCAAAATAAATAAATTTCATCATTATTATTTTAGACATAATCCAATATGCAATAGTAACCCATAAGTAGAAAACCATGCAAAAAAAAAGGATTTAATAATAATAATAATAATAATAATAATAATCAAACTAAATAAATTTAACAAACTTTTATGATACATAAAATATATATTCGCAAAATAAAAATGACAATAAAACAATAAAATAGAATTTATATAAAATGAGAAAAAGTAAAAATTAAGATAAACACTGTATTAAATAAACGCAGGGAGGAGGTGTGTATTATTTTATCCTGTGTATGAAGGATAAAAATTAAACTCTGTATTATATAATACATGTATTATTTTTTAAAATCCTGTGTACTATACAGGAAACCAAATATAGCCTAAATGCACACACATAACATGTGCGCACTCATCCCATCCTAAAATTTGGTCAGGAGAAATACTTAATTATTTGAATAAGCAAAAATAAATGTTGAATGTTTAATTTTTTATAGTTTTTCTTTTCTTTGCTTTCATGGGACGAAGCAAAAATAAATGTTGAATGTCGAATTTGGACCGAACTCAACGCGGACTAAACTTCATAGTTCATACAATTGAGATGAGGTTCTAAACAATTTTTGCTTTTTCTTATCCAAGCCCATCCCACAAAACATTTATTCAATTCCAACCGGGCCGGCCATGGTATTTTTTAACATAATCAAATTTAATATTTTTCAAATTAAAACAAACAAGTAATGATGATAAACTCCCTAATTTTAATTACTTATTAATTACCATGAAATTTTTTAAAAAGAATATTCCGACATTTATTACCATTAAAATAAGATACTCCTAAGTCTTGAAATGTCCGACACTATCATTTTGTTGAGCCTTAACAATAAATACACATAGTATTCGAAGTACATACATTTGCGTTGAATAGTATATCTAGGTCTTTAGCATAAGTCCAAAATATTATCTATTTTTAAAACATTCTTTTTTAGATGCCAATATATTATTAGATTAGTATAATATGCATTATTTTCATGAAAATAACTGATAGAGTTGGGATACGCCCATGACTCTATAAAGGATTGAGTTCCTATCAAGATTAAATTGAGTTATTTAATCTAAATTAAATTACCAAATATTATCTCAGAAAGAGTCTGAGTTAAACTAGAGTTAGGTCTCTAGCCATTAGGACCTCTATAAATAGAGGTGAGGTCCTCATAATTTGGTAACGAGAAAACGTACATGCCGCAAGGCTGCTCGTTCCCACTCACAGTTTTCTGTCTTATCTTTCAGGGGCATTTAGATTGTGAACAAGTTGCTCTTATCCCGAGTGGGTAAAAGCCAGACCGGTGACCAAAAACAAATGAGATCCTTGTAGACGCTTCCGCAATGAGATTCTGCGCTACAAGAGGTAGGTACATTTATTTAATGTTACCTCCGCATGTTAATTATATTTGTTATAATTATTATCCTTCATTGGTATCAGAGCCGTTGTTTTTGCGTCCTGACATGTGGCTAAACAGATCTAAAAATTTTATGTGTAAAATTATTAGATCTGGGATGCATAGAACACGACAAAAATTCAATTTTTGTGTGAAAAATATATATGCGTGTATATTTCGGCTCGATTTCGTGTATGTGTACACCGAAACCCGAGGGGACGAACATGAGTGTTCTAAACGGCTAACTAGAAGTCGGAATTTTTTATTTTTGACCTCACCATTGGATTCACAGACCCTGAAAACCCCCCACCGGCCGGAATCGGAGGACGAAAATCGATCGGCAAGGCGGCGCGTGGACTACACGCGCCGCACTACGTTCGGCGCGTGCGCGTGGGCGGTGGCTCACACGCGCGTCGCCACGTGTCAGCAGTGTTGCGTCACTGCTGACACGTGGCCCAATGGCCGATCGCCACGTGGATGGCAGAGGCCATGCCACGTGGCACAACTTGGGGCGGACACGTGGGCTAATTAGAGGACGACACGTGGCTGACCGAGGTCGTGCCACGTGTCATGATGACGTGTCATACAACTGACACGTGGCCCAACCAAGGAGTGACACGTGGACCAATGAGGCGGTGCCACGTGTCATGCCATGTGTTATTGATGACGTGGCATCAATGACACGTGGCCCAATCAGGGGTCGCCACGTGTCAGACCGAGGTCTGCCACGTGGCAATGCTGACGTGTCATGCGTGATACGTGGACCAATGAGACATCGCCACGTGGCACCAGGTGGACCAATGGCATTCAGACACGTGGCGTGACTGGATGCGGACGCGTGGCAAGCCGTGGTTGTGACACGTGTCAGGTCCAGTGGGAGGCCGCGCGTGTGGCGCGTGAAGGCGCGTGAGCGCGGCTTCCTCTCCCTCGTCGGCGCGTGTAGGCGCGTGCGGTGTTCTCCGACCACCAATTCAGCTCCGATTTTTGTCAAATTTATTTTTCAATTTATTTCTGATTTTTTGGTCATATTTTCAAAATTTTTTGATGACCAGAAAATATATTTTATAATTTTTGATATTTAAATGTGTTTAATTTCAAAATAAAATATTAAAAATTGTAGAAAATGTGTTTTCTGCATTCGATTAATTTTTGAAAATATTTTGAAAATTTTTTTGAGATGCTGTCCTTATTTATTGATTGAAATGCGTTTCAATTATGTGTATTTATACATGAGTGTATAAATTTTACCTGTAATATGTTACAGAAAAGTTAAATAAGGGCACTGGTACTTCCTTATGAAACGCATAGGTTATTTTAAGAATTGCAAGGGTGCAATCAATAAGTAACATGAAAATGCGAAGGAAGTTTTGAGCTGATGATATTGATGCAACAGTGCATCATAAAATACATATGTGAGAACAAATGTAAGAGTGCATTTGAACTGGTGGTCCGAGTATGAAAATAAAATTTTGGTTTGAGTTACCAAAAGAAAAGTGTTGAGAAGTAACACTAAAATTCTGTGATGGTGTTGAGAAATGGACGAGCGTGCATTGTCCATAACTTCATCAATGGACATATGAGTTGTCTGATGAATTGATGAAATTGGTCAAAGAAATAATTCCATTATCAAGAAAGATTTTATGAAATCTGGACTTCTAAAATAGTTGACATAAGTGTCAATTTGAGTTAGCGTTTATTTTTGTTAAATGGGATTTATGTTTCCTATTAATATTTGACATGAGTGTCTTATTTTGGAATTATTGGATTTTAATTATTGGTTAAATAAATGTGTTTATTTACTTATTATGATGGCATTTAGCTTTATAATAAATGAGTTTATTTTAATTGTTAATTGCCTTGCGATATTTTATGAGTAAAATGATTGCATGCTTATTAAGTAAAGGCTTAATATAGATCCCCTCATAAGTTTGAGAACTTGATAATCCAATAATTCAGATTTATTATACATGAAATCTTAACCTATAAAGTTGGACATTAGAACTTAGAAGGTAATTGGTACTCTAAGTATACTTTTCGAATTTGAGTCTAATAGAAAACTTTATAAGGTTATTATTTCAGGTGTATAGTAAATTGCATGTATTGCTTTATCTTTTTTAAATATGTGCAACATTGTTCCATTTGAGATCAGAGGATTTTAATGGATGCTGCTTCCAAGTTATAATTATGAAATCTGGAATACAAATATCCAGTATGTGCTTGAAGAGCAAGAGGCTCTTAAATCCTCAAGTTCGGTTATGGCTGAACCTGAGGATGATGGTATATCCCAGCATAAGCAGGACCGAGATGCCTATATTGCATCACATCACTAAGCAATTTCGCAAGTATCAAAATGCAATTGATCTGTGGATCATTTTGCAGGAGAAGTTCAGAGATGTGACTCTGAATAAGCTCCGATCATTGTAGATCAAATTTGATACATATCAGAAAAGTCTGATCATTCGATGCGAAAACATCTAAGAGAGATGAAAAAGAAAAGTGAGCACAGTGAGCTTAGTAGTCATAAGTGACTGATAAGTAGAAGGTCCAAACTGTTATCCGTTCTTTACCCAAGAGTTGGTAGCATGTGAGGATGCAACTAACTCACATAGATAAGCAAAAAGACATTTGAGGATGTCACTTGTTATTTGAAGCTTAAAAGAGGCCGTCTGACAGTGATTAAGGTCAATGTCATATGGCAAAGTCCTGTTCTAATAGAATGAGTTCTCATTAGAACAAAATAATAAGCTTCATCAATAGGGATAAAGAAAAGGCTTGAGAGCCTGAAAAGTAAAAGGAATAGACTCACAAAAGGTCCAAAGGCAAAAAGGAGGTAAACTTTTCAAGAGTGAAATGTTTCAATTGCCTATAGAAATGATACTATGCAAGAGATGCATTGTGCCAATAAAGATACACTATTTTGACTCAAGAGTGAGCAAAATTTATGTATCTAGTTCTGAATTTCATTCTTTGTGGGTGATGAATTCAGAACCAATGGACCATATAACGAGGGATCGAGATACCTTTGTTATGAAATTTAGGTTCTGTTCTTGTTTTATTGAAATTTGTTTTCAATTTATTTTTGAGGATAACAGTGTATACTTATGTTTGAATGATTTTATTGTTGTGGATGTGGACCATAACTATTTGAGTAAAACTAGTTTGTTATTTTTCACATTGTTATGAGGATAATGTGAAATTTTGGCATGCTAAATTAAACCATATTGGACAAAACTGAATGAGTCGGTTAGTCAAAGAAGGTTTAGTAGGTGATTTAAATAAGGTTGAATTACCTACATGTAAGCATTGCCTAAAAGGAAAAACTAGTTAGAAAATCATTCGAATAAGGAACTAAAACCGAATTTCCATTGCAGTTAGTTCATTCTGACGAATGTGGTCAAATGAATGTGAGGGCAAGGCATGGGGCCTACTATTTCATCACATTAATATATGACTATACTAGGTATGGTCATGTCTATTTGAATTCTCACAAGTCAGAAGCATTGTGTTGCTTCACGACTTATATGAGTATAGCTGAGAATCAATTAGATAAAAAGATCAAAACTTTAAGAACTGACAGAGGTCAGTAATATCTTAGAGATAAACTTAAAGTTTCATGTGATGAAAAAGGATTGAATATCAGTTGTTCATTCCTTGAAATCCACAACAAAACGGTGTTGAGGAAAAGAGAAATAAGACTCTCCTATATATATGGTTAGACCTATGATGGCAGAGGCAAATTTGCCTATCTCCTATAGGGGAGATGCTTTGTTGACTGCCACATATGTTCTGAACTGTATGCCCTCCAAATCTGTCATTACCACAACTTATGAGTTGTGAAATGGTCGATAAGTTGACCTAAGCCATTTATAACTTTTGGGTTATAATGCTTACGTCCATGATACCTCAATTTGGTAAATTTGAGACCAAGAGGCGGAAGAGTATCTATGTGAGATATTCTGAAGTATCAAAAGGATACATTTTCATGGGTCAGTAAGAAAATGGCATAATGATAAAATTTGAATTACTAGACGTCACATTCTAAAGAGAATGCATTTTCTAAGTTGGGCGAAGTGAATTAAGATTTCACTTTATATTTCAGGAAGAGACCATCAGGATCACTCCATCCGAGTGGGAGGGAGTTAGAGGAAAAAGGTTAAGACCTTCATCCTCCAAACGATCCGGATGTTCGAGACCTGATATGAATGGGAGGATTCTTGACTCCAGTGGGAGGAAAGAATACGATATTCCTGACTCCAGTGGGAGTATGGAACATAGTCCCAGTGGGAGCATTATGAATCACGATGAATATATGAGACATGTTCATCAAGATTTAGAACTGTAAAAATCTAAAAGGATAAGTGTTTCATGCCGACGATTTAAAATCGAAAGCTGGAATGAAGCCCTTTTAGTTATCCCACATAACAAGAAAGAGCATAATAATATTCAAAAAGCTTTTTCATGCCCATATAAGAGAAAAATGGACTAAAGCAGTGGAAAAAGAAATGGCATCCATGAGATCAAATCAGGTTTGAGAACTAGTTGATCTATTGGAAGGACACAAATTGAGAATAAATGTATTCTCAAAGTAAAGCGAAAGGCTAAAAGAGGTATCGAAAGATATAAGGCTCGGCTAGTCGCTAAGGGGTTCATACAATAGAAAGAGATTGTCTATGAGTAGATTTTCTCATCTGTTGTAAAATTTACGTACATAAGGTTCATTCTAGCCACAGTGGCGAGTTTGAATGTAGAGCTTCATCAAGTGGATGAAAAGACTGCTTTTCTCAATGGAGAAATGGATGAAACAATCTACACGTTTCATCGGAAAAAGGCAGCAAACATAAGGTTTGCTGATTGATGTGTTCAATCTATTGCCTTAAACAGTTTTCAACACAATGGAGCTTGAGACTTCATCATATAATCATGTCGAATGTGTTCAACGTGATTGATGAAGATCATTGTGTTTATAATAAAAGCTCTGAAAGTGAATTTGTCATTTTGGCATTGTATGTAGACGACATACTTAAAGCTGAAAATGATAAATGGTACGTAAATGAAATCAAAGATTGGTTATTGTCCAACTTTGAGACAAAGGATATGAGTCGTGCATATTACATTCTTGAAGTTAAGATTTCAAGAGATCATTCAAGAAGATTGTTGTCTATTTCTTGAGAGAAATATATCAACAAAGACCTTGAGCGATTTAATATGCAAAACTGCAAGCTCATATATTACCCCATTGCCAAGAATCAGTTTCTTAGCAAAGATGTGTGTCCTATGAGGTCAGGAAAATTGAACGTATGAGAAACGTTCTATATATGACAGTGCCATGGGTAGTCTTATGTATGCAATATTGTATACAAGACATGATATATGCTATGCAGTGGGCATGGTAAATAGATATCAATCTAACCCAGGCAAAGCACATTGGAAGCAATTAAAAGGATACTTATATACCTTAAAGGTACTGCAGCCTATTCTCTCTGTTATTAAGAAAATGATCTGCATTGAGAGAATACATAGATGTTGATTGGGTAGGAGATGTGGATGAGAAGGCATCCACCTCAGGATTTATATTCTTGTTTGGCAAGAGTGCCATCTCGTGAGATAACAAGAATTAAACTTGTGTATCCCCATCAATAGTGAAAGTTGAATTTATCACTTCCTCAATTGCAGTACAGGAGACAGTTTTGCTGAAATGGTTTGTGAGCCATTTAAGAGTAACTGTCTTAGAGGTATTAATGACAGTCTTTAGTGACTGTCAGTCGTTGATAGCTTATAGTGGAGCTAAGCATATCGACATTAAGTATGAATAGATGAGAGATATTGTTGCACGAGGAGATGTGAACTTAGAGTACGTTTCTACGCATGCAGATCTATTGAGTGAACCTATGACGAGAGATGTGTTTTGAGAGACACGTTAGATCTCGAGGTTTGCGTAGAATTTAATTGGTACTGTTATACTTTATATAATCCCTTAACGTTATTATTTGCGAATAATAACTAAAGTTCATTGTTGGCAATACATGAGTGTGAATGTTTATGTGTAAACATTTACTGTTATTGATATGAGATTGAGCATGTCGGACAGAGAAGTAGCCCACTCATAAGGGTGTTTACCTTAGTTTTGTCAATGAGTTGGCAAAGACTGAGATGAGGCAATTTTTGAACATACGAGAATGCTCGAGAGCCTGTTCAAAATAAAAGTGCCGTCTTACAGAAATTACAAGATGAGTCTTGTTAAGGTGCGAGATAAAGACATACATAAAGTTGTATGCTTTGGATTGAGATCCAAAATAAGGATTGTATGAAATCCGATGGTCAGTTATATGTAACTACCATGTTCTGTCTGAAAAGCCAGAAGTAGTCCTTAAGTAAGCGGACTAAAGTTGGGTGCTTCGGTGCATCGCAACCTTACGCTTCTGTATGGTGTTTAATATACACATTATCAAAATGTGAGACATGCGCTCCTTTAAGGGAAGGAAAGAACACCATAACACATGTTTTATACCGTGTGTGCTTATGTGACCACAGGGATGGGAATTTAATAATATTACTGATCTCAACTTTCCCTATTGTGAGACCCTATTTATATTTCGACCCTTAGAACCCTTAACTTATCCCTGAAGTATGGTTCAATGTGGCTAGCTTAGTTAGTTGCCAAGAGGTCCGGGAAAAATTTAGGCCTGGCGGATCTAACTAGAAAAGCGAGTTGAATCATGATGGATGGCATACAGTAAGAGGGGAAGATAGCCTTTTGATCACTTTCATAAGGTTTCGTGGTTCACTGGCTAGCCTATTATAGTTTCTATGAGTAGAAATATAATAGTGAACACGAAAATTGTTTTATGGGATCATGAGTTAAAACAGTGAATGTGAGAAGGCAATCTAGGGTTAGGCATACATGAAGAAGAGGATCTTGTTTTCCGAGACGCTATATATCCCTAACAGGTGTATAGCACTAGTGCTCTCGAGGTATGCTGGTCACACAATCTATTTGCCAGTATAACTGAAGATTAAGATTGGAATGCGTTCCGTCATGTGCGAGTGGGAGATGATAGAGTTGGGATACGCCCATGACTCTATAAAGGATTGAGTTCCTATCAAGATTAAATTGAGTTATTTAATCTAAATTAAATTACCAAATATTATCTCAGAAAGAGTCTGAGTTAAACTAGAGTTAGGTTTCTAGCCATTAGGACCTCTATAAATAGAGGTGAGGTCCTCATAATTTGGTAACGAGAAAACGTACATGCCGCAAGGCTGCTCGTTCCCACTCACAGTTTTCTGTCTTATCTTTCAGGGGCATTTAGATTGTGAACAAGTTGCTCTTATCCCGAGTGGGTAAAAGCCAGACCGGTGACCAAAAACAAATGAGATCCTTGTAGACGCTTCCGCAATGAGATTCTGCGCTACAAGAGGTAGGTACATTTATTTAATGTTACCTCCGCATGTTAATTATATTTGTTATAATTATTATCCTTCAATAACTATTAAACATGAAATAAAGTAATTTCCAAGTTGAAGTTATTTCTGAATGATTTTAAACCAATTTAAAGCTTCAAAAAAAATTTCAAAAATATTTTTAAAATTTTGAATGGAAATAGAAAAAATTATATATTTTTAAATTAATATTTACTATATTGCATGTGAATTATTTTATATATAGTTGGATATAGTAAATAAATTAATTTTGAATAAATAATTTGCATTTTTTCCACGTCAAAATTATAAACTAAAATAATGCAATAATATAGTTCAATAATATTACTATAATGCAATTTGATTCCTATTCTCTCTTCCAAGCTGAGATAATTATTAATTTGTCTTTTTGTCGAGGGATATTCTTAGTTTCACTTTTATTTTTCATCATTCCAATAGATATGATACGTAAAGAGTTACTTTCTCCGTTTTATTATATTTGTTTTTTTTTATTTTTACTAAAATTAAATAGCTATTAATTAAAATTAAATTTAAAATAAAATTGAATAATTAAAATTAAAATATAAAATAAATTTAAATTTAATTGCTTATAAACAAATCAATTTTAATTAAAAAATAAAATTAAATCGAAAAAAATTAAATTTAATTAAAAATATAAAAATATCAGATAAATAAAATTTAAATTTTATTCAAAAATATCATATGTATAGTGAAATTAAGAGAATATATATAAAATTATTGACCACTAATTTAATATAATAATTAGTCCAAATTAAAATAATTGTATCTCTCATGCAGTATAAGACATAACAGTAGGGGTGATCATAGTCGGTTAACCGGTCCATGAGTCTCAGTCCTTTAACATCGGTTTTTTGAAATTGCAATCCATTAATCAGTCCATTATCATCGGTTAACCAGTCCATCAGTTTCGGATTTTCGGATCGGTTACCCAATATTTTTCGGTTAACCACTATAATTATAAATATATTCATAAATAAAATTAAAATATTCAAAATACTTAAAAATTAAAATTTTTTCACTATAATATAACATTATTGTTGTTAAAATAAAAATATTTGGTGGATATAAGCAAATTTGTTTTTAAAAATTAATATTTAATAAGTAAATATATTAACCGGTTCATAATCACTTTTAATTAGATAAATTGTTATACTTACTAATAGCCAATTAAAAAAATTTTAAAATTTAAAAATAATTAGTATAATGAAAAAAAAAAGTATATTTTCACCTTTAATTAAGATAAATTGTTTTATAAATTGTTATAAATTATTAAAAAATTAATAAATTAACTAAAAATTCGGTTTCGGTTCGGTTAACCAGTCACATGAGTCAAAAACCATTAACCAGTTCATTAATATCGGTTTTTTTAAAACACTAACTATTAACCAGTCCATTACAATCGGTTAACCAGTCCATCGGTTCGATTTCGAATTTTTTTTTCGATTAACCAAGTCTATTGATTTTTTTGCTCACCCCTACGTAACAGAGTTCCAGATTCTGCCTCTAATTAATACCTGGGGACCCAAAGAAAAATACACATTTCAGCCATAGATCAAGTCACCTAACAATCTATATAAATTTTATTTATAATTTTTTTAATTCTTAGTATTGATCCAATATTATCTGGAAAAAATATTCAAATTCCACCGATGTTTTATCATTTTGTTTGATTTCTTTTTTTACTTTCTTAAAAATACAACAACCCATGCCATCATCACTACTGCTTTCATTCTTCAGTCACCGGCCGCCTTTTGCCGCCTCTATTTTCCAGTCGACAGCCATCTTAAATTTTTCCACTCATCTGATACTGGTCTTATCTTTTATACGTGTATTTCATCTTTTTTCTGCATCTTTATATTTTATTAGTTTTTTGCCAATTTCAAGTTTTGGTTTCCGAGGATCTTTTTATGAAAATTAAGTTGATAACATAATGGAAATTTGAAATTTTTAAGTTTAAGATTTTTTTTTTAAAATTATTTTTATTATTTGATATATTTAGATAAATTAATTAATATAAAATGATACTCTAAAGGAGAATTTTTATGATACATATTCATGATATTCTTTTAAGAAAATTATATTCTTTTAAATATTTAATTATTTTTTAAAAAATTTATTTAAATTGTTAAAATTTAAAAGTGGTTGAAATGAATGATATTTTTTTAAAAAAATATGTAATTATTGATCCGAAATTATTTGATACGAGAACAACATGATATTATTGATCCGACCCAATTGATTTAACGGATATACTTCAAAGATCTTGACTTTATATTTTGCCAAAAAAAGGCATAATAATGAAAGAGGTTTACTACTTTACTGGGCGGGTGGCAATCAAATCAAATGTATTAAAAATTCTCAGTGGAGTCTAGAAACAGAATTGTCAATGATTAGCTGATGGGGATATTTTTATTCTTAGATGACAAAGCCCACAGAATTGGAATTATTACCTGATGGGCTTATCTTTATTCTTCGGTAAGCCCTCTAGAATTTCCCAAAACATGAATACTACATCACAATTCAAATAAAATAATATATTAATTGATCAAAGGCTGCTTATTCTGCGCCGTGTGGAGTATTCCATTCCACCATCAATCTATCAAAGGCTGCTCATTTTACAATGGAACAGATTTACCTTCCGCACGTTGCTTATTTTTGCAGCCTATTTACTCCATCTGGTCCCTGCCAATTGGGAGTCAAATTTTGAATAAATTTAAGGGTTAATTATCATGATTTTCATTTTTATTTTAGCCTCTATCTTATAAAACATATCAAACCGATTTTCAATTTTTCATGACTATTTTAATTTAAATCCTATCTTAATTTATTTTTATTTATATTTAATGGGTTGTTGAATTGGCAATAGTGTGCAAATAGGTCTAATTGTTTGATTTTATACTTCAGATGTCTAATTGAAATTTAGGTAATAGATTAGGATATATTTGTAATAAGGATCAAATATGTAGCCAGAAATTCAGTTCAGTTGAATCAAAAATTATAATAATTTATAAAAAATTCATTTATATAAAAATATGAATAAATGTGAATTTTTTTTCAAAACATTGAAATCGGTACAAATTTGTTTTATAAATTTATTTTTCTAAGTGTGTTAAAATATTGAAAATTGTTATCTCAAATTAATAAAATGATCTACATTTGTTTATGAAAATATTGAATAAGAGCAAATTTATATTATTTTAATATTTTGAGAGGCTTTTTAAAAAAATAAATAAATTTTAGAGACAAATATATACTATTTTTAATAATTTAAAAGTAAATTTAGACTTCATCACTAAAAAATAAGGAAGCCAATTAAATATTTTAGTGGAGTCAATTTAAAAAAATTAAATTTATATAGTAATTTTTAATTTTGTCATGATTAAGTGGAATTATTTTAAAAAAAATTGAAATTATAAAGATTATTTTGAAATTGTTATAAATGGATAGCAACGCCCTGACAGGGATATTTTTATTAGAAATACTCTTCAAAGTTTCGTATTTTTTTTTTCATTCTTTTAAAACAGTCAAGCTCAGATATATTTGAATAAGAAATATAATAATCTCATAATAAAAAGTAGGCCGTCAAAATTGACGAGAGAAATGGTCCGAGCTGGAAGATGAAGTCAGACATGAAGTCTTGAATTTTTTAGATTTATATATTTATTATATAAATATTAAATAAAGAGACCAAAACCTTTGTAGTCATAAGAACTTTTGTATATATAAGTAAACCCATAATTCTCATATTAAAGAGCCTCGGACTTCCAAAACAACTTCATTCTCCAATCCATCCATTCTCTGTGGAAATGTCGTTCTCTATTACTACCACTCTCAATACCATCTCGCCAAAACAACAATGGCCGACCCAGAATATTTTATCAGGTAATTTATTTATTTTTCCTTTTTTAGTTAATTGAGATTTAAATTCGAGATTTTATAATTAAGTTAATATTTGTTAAGTATGATCTTATTATTGTTGCTATTTTGTTACTTTTTGTTTCATATAATCATTTTTCTATAATTAGTTTTATGGTGATAAGACTTGTTAATTATGTGCACAGGAACTCATCCTGAACAATTGAACCACAGAGTCAAGACTGTTGCCCCGGTAAGCCATCATCGCATTCTTGTTCTTTATTTATATGGTCTTACTTTTCTAAGTTATTTTTTAAAGTATTACTTGAATATTTGTCTTGTAAGTTGTAACTGTTCTAAAGAAAACAAAAGGAAGAATAGTTGTATTGTAAGTCTATACGTGGTTAATGGTTAATTGGATCATATGAATTAGAATTAATTTATGATATATTGAATTATAAGCGGGTCGAATTATAAATAAATTGAATCAAATTGATTGAATTATATGGTCCAAATTGATTATTATTATATGAGTCATATATAAACGTTGTAATTTTGTTTTTAATCTTTTAACAATCATTTTTATATTCATATTATATAAAAAATATAAAATCTTAAATAATCTAAAAAAATTATAAACAAGTAATAAACGGATCGTGTAATATATTACGAATTCGATTAGATTAGATCACTTTATGGATAAAAAGAGTCAGATATAAATTAGGTTGAATTTTAGTGAAATTTTTATGGGAATGCTGGTAGGCATTAAAAAAAATTGTCACCTTTAGTTGTAACTCGAACTTGAGTTTTTAAAAACGAAAGCTTGAGATTTCTAACATATTTGTGTTTATTACGCTACAGAATACAAAAAGCTCAATTTCAAGAATAAAAGAAATGTTGAACAAAGTGGAGTTATCTGTTTCTTCCTACGACACAGCATGGGTTGCTATGGTTCCTTCGCTTGATTCTTCAGATCAGCCATGTTTTCCTCAAAGTTTAAAATGGGTGATGGAAAATCAACAACCCGATGGGTCATGGTGTCTTGACCCGACCCATCCATTGCTAATCAAAGACTCTCTCTCTTCTACATTGGCTTGTGTTCTTGCCCTTCAGAGATGGAACATTGGCCAACAACTTGTCCATAAAGGTTTGGACTTTATTGGAACCAACATTTGGGCAGCCACCGACAACCATCAACAATCTCCTATTGGGTTTGATATATTATTTCCAAGCATGGTTGAGTATGCCAATAACATGGGTTTGAATCCTTCTTTAGACCAATTCGCAATGCAGTCAATGCTTCGTAAAAGAGACTTGGAAATGCAAATTATGAGGTACTCTTTTGCCCTTATTTATTTATTTATTCATTTGATTGGAAGAAAGGACGGACCCATAATTAAATATTGGACCACTTGAAGTTTGAGGGAGGGTCAAAGTCAACAACATCTCAAGTGGGGGAGGGGCACTAGGAGTTTCGTGGGAGGGTCAAAGCCAATAACATCTCAAGTTTTACGATGAATAATTAATATATATATTGGGGGAAGGGCACATGGAGATTGGTGGGAGGGTCAAAGTCGATAAAATCTCAAGTTTTACCATGAGTAATTAATAGATTAAAGGGTTGGGTCACTTGGAGTTTGGTGGGAGGGTCAAAGTCTATAATATGCAAAGGTTCTCCATGAATAATTAATATATTAAAGGGGAATTAAAATATTTGGGTGGTCCACGTATAACATGCATGGTTCCGCCCCAGATCCTAAGGAAGGGGAATATAAAACAATGTTGAAAAAAAGAAATATAACTCGAAATCTTCTAACATCATATTATATCGTGATAGTTTATTCTTTTCTCTTACGTACTAAGAGTAAGAGGCCTAATTTGACCAAATTCATTTCTTTTGTCTTGGCATGATAAAGAGTACTGTAGAGGTAATATTAATATTGCAAGTGGCTTAATTGCAGTTTGAAAGATAAAGCATATGTAGCAGAAGGACTGATTCTTGGATCAAATGATTGGAATGAGGTTATGAAATACCAAAGGAGAAACGGGTCAATCTTAAATTCACCTTCTACAACTGCAGCTGCTCTTATCCATCTTAATGATGCTAAATGCTTCGACTACTTAGACTGCTTGGTGAAAATGTTCAAAAATGGAGGTGATGCTTCATTTTAATATTTATATTTATCTAATGCATCATTCTGCTTTTTATATAAGCTTTTTCTATATATTAAATTGTAGTTTAATTATTGGTTACACAGAAAGTTTTATATGATATTAATTAAATAACATATTTTTCTTGCAGTTCCTACAATTTATCCTTTAGACATTTACGCCCGTCTCTCTTTAATCGACGAATTAGAAAAATTAGGAGTTGAAAAGCATGTCCATAAAGAAAAAGAAATTGTATTGGGTGACATATCCAGGTAATTTAATTGCCCTCATTTTTTGTTTGACATTGTGAAATTATGTCTAGAAAAATAATAATAACATTAATTAGTTGGTCAACAGATGTTGGATCCAGGGAGATGAAGAAATATTTTTGGATCCAAAATGTTGTGCCATGGCATTTCGTTTCCTCAGAATGAACGGTTATGATGTTTCTTCAGGTAAAATTAATTTTGAATTTTTGATTTATATAATTTTACAATAATAATTATAAATGTCGCTAGTATTATAAGTTGAATCCAAGACCTTGTGAACTTTTAATTAATCGAGTGATGGCTACAAGAGCAAGTCTTAGTAATTCAATTTGATTATAAGTCCTAGTAATTCAATTTGAACTGTATTATGATGCAGATGCGTTGGCAAATTTTGAAGAAGAGAACTTGTTCCATGCCAAGGATACAAAGGCTGTACTGGAATTATTCAAGGCTTCACAAGTCACAATTTTCCAGAATGAGCCTACTCTTGATCGAATTTATACTTGGACCCAAACTTATCTCACAGAGGAGTTGGTTAATGGGGCGATCTCTGACAAAAGTCTGCAAAATGAGGTATGCAACAAATTTAAATATTTATTAAATTGATAAAAATTGAGTCAATTTTTATTACAAAGTTCAATTGAAACTTCAACTCAATAACTTGCTGATAAGATCGCCAGGCAAATTCTAATGTTGATCATCATTTCAGGTGGATTATGCTCTAAAACATCCTTATGCAAGTTTGAAGAGTCTTGAAAATAGAAATTTTATTGAAAACTACAATACGGAGAAAATCTCGCTCTTCAAAACACATTCTAGGTAACATTCAACTAAACTTTGACTTTTATTTATTTTTATTTTTATTTAGATCATATCTATAAATTTTTTTTATCGATCATGCTAATGATAAAATTTCATATATAAAAGGTATCTCACAATCTTTTCAATGGCATTATTTATATTGATTTAATTTATAAAAAATTCGCAAATAAGGTCCACAAGTCATCTTTATATTCATTCTAATAGAAAATAAATTACTATATGAATTTCTCATATTCTTAACCCTTGCATACTGATTCTAGGTTTATGAATATTGATGAGAGAAATCTCTTGGCATTTTCATCCCGGTATTTTGATAATTGCCAATCCATACTTCAGCAAGAACTAGCCTATCTTGAGAGGTACTCAATAATTATTTCATTTTTCTTTTATATATTTTCACCTAAAAAATTAGGATTGCAAAGAAAAATTAAATAATTTACTATGAAAATTTGCAGTTGGGAAAAAAAATATGGCCTGGATAAGCTGAAGTACGCAAGACAAAAGCTCAAATATGCTTATTTTTCCGTTGCATCCAATCTTTTTGAACCCGAATTCTCCGATGCTCGATTGTCATGGACTCAGAACACTATTGTGACAACTGTTGTTGATGATTTCTTTGAGTATCATGGTTCCATGGAAGAATTATTAAACCTGATTAACTTGGTTGAAAGGTATTTAATTATGCATTAATCATTTGAATGTTAAATTTATTTCTCTTTTTTTTTTTATTTTTTTATTTTTTTTAGTATCAAGAAACTAATTGATGGATATGAATTTCTAGATGGGACGAATACGAATCCGTTGGCTTCATGACAAAGGATGTAGAGATACTCTTTAATGCAATCTATGGCTTAGTGAATGAGCATGCAGTTAAGGCTCAAGAATATCAAGGAAGATGCATCAAAAGCCACCTAATTGACTTTGTAATAATCTCCATTAACCTAGCTTATATATAATTTAAATTAAGAGTTAATTATTAAATAAATCACAACCTTTCATTCATTTTATTAGTTTAGGACTATTTTTTAACAAATTCTCTGTTTTGAAATATATCTAAGTTTAAATTTTAAACTGTAAGATTTTTTTTAGTTAGAAAATTAAATTAAAGAATGAGTGAAAGTTTTGGTGTAAATTTATAATTAACTCTTAAATTAAACAAATATTCTTTTCCAAAATGTTAATATTTAATCTTGTTCTATGTTCAGTGGATTTGCATTCTAAATGCAATGCTAAAGGAGGCTGAGTTTGCAAGATACAATATAGTTCCAACAATTGAAGAATACACATCAGCAGGCACTACATCAGTTGGCTTTGGACCTATAGTTCTCGCACCCCTTTATTTTCTTGAGAAAATGTCCGAGGAGGTTGTGCAAAGTGAAGAATACCAAAATCTATATATGCACACAAGCCTAATCGCTAGACTAATCAACGATAGAGTATCTGCCAAGGTCAGCTTTATTTTTCATAACTATTATAGTGATTTAGCTACACTATAGCTTTTTTTTTTAGCTATGAAACTGTGGCTGTAACTATAAAATGTTGTAGTGTTAGCTCAAATTCAAACTAGCAACATCAATTCTCAGGTTATATGATACATGTTTTGTGAATTTTCTTACAGAGCGATATTGCACAAGGCAAATTGAACAGCGTGTCGCTAAGAGTTCGGCATAGTAATGGGGCCATAACCGAAGAGGAGGCGATAGAGGAGGTGTCAAGAATAATTGAGAAGCACAGGAGAGAATTGCTTGGAATGGTGCTTAAAACTGAGGGAAGTGTTGTCCCAAAAGTATGCAAAGATTTGTTTTGGATGACTAGCAAGGACTTGCACCTTTTCTACATGAATGAAGATGGTTATTCTTCTCCAACCAAGATGGTTAGTGCAGTAAATGCAGTTATTGATGACCCTATAATTTCTCCCTGTATTTATTAAAAAATCATGCATTTAAGGCTAGTCCAAGATATCTTTCTTTCTATTCTTTTTTTCTTTTTTTTTTTTAAGGAATCTTTATTTCTATTCTTAAGCTTAGTATTATTTACTACGTATAATAACATGTTGACTTCCGAACCATTGTTTGGTAGTCTCTGATTGCAATTATTTTTGTAAAATTATAGTATATCTTGCTTCAAATTTCATCTCAGAAGCAAATATTTCAAATATTTTTTACAATAAATAAAATTTTTAATTATTTTAAAGCAGGATGATTATTTCAAGTAAGAGGACTTGGTTCGAATCTCATGATCTTGTGCGTACAAAAAAAAAAGGGACAACACCTAATTAATAATTTTTGATACAAAAAGATAATCATATAGAGCCCCAAAGTTGATTATAAGTACTCATAAAAAATTACAAATACACAAAAGGCAGAGAGATGAAGGCATTTGGTGGTGCGCCACTAACACCAACTCCCATTGGTTCCACCACATGGCAGAGACCTTAATTATGTGAAGGATAGAAGGTTAAAAAATAATGTCCATGAAAAGCACTATTAAATAAAAGAAAGGCCGAAGAGAGTGACAGATATTTAAGAAATACAACTTAGGTCACCGAAAAAAAAAATACAACTTGGATCCAGCAATATACAATAAAATATGCTAATACTGCTACGCTTTGTGCTCCACTGCCTTAAAAAGTGCCTCATATATTTTGCATAATCAGTCTTAATTCTCATCATATATGAAAGTATTGAAATTAGATTTTAGGTCTTTTAAAAAAATAGATTTTTATATATATAAAAAAAGGTTTTACTTCCACTATTTTGTGAAAAATAAACTCATTATGTAAATTGAAAACTTATGCATGCACAATACTATTTCTTCCTTTAATTAAATAATGATTCTAGAGTAATACGTTGTGATACTTTTCAAAAATCGTCAACGGCTCATTTAGCAAGAAGTTCAATAGTTCTACTGCTCTGAGATCAAGAAAAGAAAAATCAGAAAGCCTGGACCAGGATAGTTCCAATTTAGGTCTTCTACACATAAATCAGATTATGCCTTAAAAGAATCAGTTTAAAGAATATTAATTATATAAGATTCTAGTGTGAGTAGACTCATTATACCTGAAATATGTATTAAAAATAATGGGCTTTACAACTAAAAAGAAACATTTTCAATTAAGTTTAGGCCCACATTTTAAGGCCCAAAATCTCATTTTAAAAAAATTCAGATTTTTTCATTTTATTCTCTCATTTTCTCCCTCTAAAAATGTACTATATATATGTATATATATATATTAGCGACTTTGAGCAAATAAATAGTCATTTTTTTATTAGTATATTCGATCACCTGAACTTCGTGGTAGTATCAAATTCGCGGAAAACAGCTCATATTTTAAATTGAGTTAAATGAGTTTCAAATTCGACTTGAATTTAATGCATTTTACAGAATTTAAAAAAACATTTAATTCATTTTTCCTATATTCATTTCATCTTAATTTCTTACACTTTCGCAAGAAACAGACAATGAGAAAGTCGGATTTGAATAAAAAGAGAAAAGAAAGGTTGATTAACAGGAGAATATTTCCTTTTTATCTGCTCCAGAAAAGCAAAATAGAAACGAACAAGAACAAGCAAGGACTCAAATGACGAAGCTGGGTTCTGATTACAAAACAAAGCATGGATACGTAGAATTGTCCAGATTAAGTTACTGCTTACGACAGTAGTAGACTTGCAAGGGAAGGAGGAAAAGATTCTCCACTGATCATTTGCTGGCACGACTTCAAGGAGTGTCAAAACGTGACCCTTAAAGCTAAAGACATTAACTTACGATGCTCTTCTGGAAATATTCACACCTGGAAAAACTTTTTGATTTAGTAGCCACACCGTGACTGCCAATTTTAATACGTCAAAAATTGGTAATTTCATATTGATTATTTTTAATAATTTTAATTTTCTAAATATATTTATCATGTTCATAGATTTCAATTTTTTTTTTAAAAAAAATACATTATTTTTATAGATAGGGAGCTAGGCTATATATATATATATATATATATATATGAGTAAAATACACTTACATAATCTTTGCTTAGTTGTGCAATCTCCTCGTGCTTTAGTCAACCAAATAATAAAAAGGAAATTAAATTTCAATAATCTTTCTTTTCTACGAAACGAATATTAATCAGTAACACGAAAAAAAAGGGTTGACTTTGACAAACTATATTAACAACCAAACAAAGCTGAGTTCGAAAAAGACCAAACAAAACATAGATATCATTTTCTCCCATTGTCTATTCCACTTTCTCGTCTGAGAAAAAGATCAAAAACATGCAGTACAAATCAGTGCGGATTACACAGAACACCACAAATTCACGGATCTTCCATTTATATATTAACCGTCCATCTCGGCTGAACGCCCTCTCACGGGACTTCTTTTCCGAATTCCCTCACGCTCTCTCCTCTCTCGACCAGAATTCCGATGCCAGCGTCATCGTCCTCTCCGGCGCCGGCAACAACTTCTGCTCCGGCATCGATCTCGAAACACTCAATTCCATCATTGACAAGGGGCAGTCCACCGACAGGGGCCGCGCCAACGAGTGGCTCCGGCGAGAGGTTAAGTTCTTGCAGGCGGCGGTCACCGCGATCGAGCGGTGTAGGAAACCAGTGATAGCAAGCATCCAAGGGGCGTGTATTGGAGGAGGAGTTGATTTAGTGACTGCCTGTGACGTTAGGTTTTGTACTCGAGACTCATTTTTTTCTGTCAAGGAGGTTGATTTGGGGATCACGGCGGATCTCGGGACGCTGCAGAGGCTGCCAGCGATAGTGGGGTATGGTAATGCGATGGAGCTGGCTTTGACGGGTCGGAGGTTATCGGGTCAGGAGGCCAAGGATTTGGGTCTGGTTTCCGGGGTGTTTGGGTCTAATGAGGAGTTGGACAAAGGTGTTATGCTTGTTGCTGAAGGTAAGTGAATTACTAGGTTCCCTTTTGGCTTTTGCTATTATATTTTTACTGATAATTCTTAATTGATTTTTTATGTCCACAGATTATAACTTTCTCTCGTAAGAGGAAATAGCATATGATATTCTTAGTTATCATATATTTTGGGAACTTCTATATTCCATCGCTGGAAATAACCCTTTTAAGTATTCAATAATCGAAAGAAAACTTGTGTGGACACCGATTAAGGATCAGTAATCCAAAAAAAAGTTGTCTGATTCAGATCTATTGTAGACCAACCAGTCAGAAACTATGTAAATTTTTTTTTTCATGCGTGGGACTTTCTTATTTGGCTTGGTCCGCATAGTCCAATTACAGTCAAAATAAAATCTTTGATAATCATTGATAGTTATGCATAAGCCAAGCTAATAATAGATTACAGTTTGCTTGTTCTACAAATGGACAACTAAACTGAAGTGATTAGCATTCCTTATGTGTTAAAGGTCAAGCTATAATAATTTGTGGTTTGGCAGGAATTGCCGCAAAGTCTCCCCTAGCTGTCACAGGGACAAAGGCTGTCATGTTAAGAAGCCGGGAATTGAATGTAGAACAAGGATTGGATTATGTTGCTACTTGGAATTCTGCAATGCTTTTGTCTAATGATCTAACGGAGGCCATCAAGGCGCAAATCCAAAAAAGAAATCCTATCTTTGCCAAGCTTTGATGCCGTCCTTAATGTCCTATTTCACAGGCTGCATGTTTCGTATCGCCTGCAAATAAATGGCTGGATATCATTTGATCAGCCTTGTAATAGATACTGTGTAAACTATTGAAATTGCAATTATCGATGAGATAATCTATTTTGCGTCGATTGTTTGTAATGTTGGTGAAATTTGTGAAAACATGTGATTATTTTAAGAGGATTTGGACATAGCTTGAGAGTGTGTTCATAATAATAAACATGCTCGTTGTAATCCAGACTTTACACCTGGTTTGGATGTTGTTTTCCATCATTTTATAATATATCGTATAGTATTGTACTGTTTATGACAGTAATGCTTGGATACTCTGCATTGTTTGTCGTCATTAATAATATGTTTGATTTAATTGTACTGTATTGTATAACCATTTATAAGTTTACTGAAACACTCCTAATTGACTACAGTAAATATTTGATTTATCAACAATTAATCATAAAATAATAAGATTAACAATAAAAATAAGTCTACATTATCTTTCATAATTTAGATTATGATATATATAAACTCTCCTGATAACATTGGCGGAGGGGAGGGACTCGGCCCCCAAACTAAAAAAATAAATAAAATAATAATAATAATTGTTAAAATAGTATTATATCATTTTATCACGTAAAAAAAATGACACACTCCCTAAAAAAATTACTAATATAGCAAATATTCTAATCGATATATAGTAAAAGTCTTTTATAAAAAGGAATATACAGTCAATAACTACTTAAAAAAAAAAAAAAAAATTATTATTATTAAAAGAAAAATTTATTTGGTTTGTAAAATAAATGATTTAATTAGTAACTAAGGATTATGATATTTCAAAAAGCTCTAAATTAACTGTCTATTTTCTTTCCTCCTGTGACATTTTATCTCTAAATAAATAGAACAAAGGTTTTTTCTTCTTCTTTATTTGGGCATTATTCAATGGAAGACTTGAGTTAAATTGCTGAAAACTATCAACAGATCTTAAAAATAAACAGGTATTTTTATTTTGTTCATAAAATTTTGAATATATATTGTTGAGTTATACTAATGATTCTTTGCTAGAAAATTTTAGGGTAAACCTATATGCAGCCCCTACACTTGTAAACAAGAATCATTTGTACAGCTAAACTCCAACAATAACCATTTAAGCATCTTAACTTATTAATTATGCAACTAATAAACACAAAAATGAAGATAATTGAAATATAATTTGCGCGTGAAGAACAAATGCACTGACGTGAAACATCAACCAGTTATATCACGGCATGTGTCTACATGCTTGTTTAAATTTTTTTTTTCTCTGCGAACAACATTTCCTTGTCTTTTTTTTACGTCTGAGACTCTGGTAACCTCTTTATCCTCGCCATCTGATTTTTTCAATTTAATAATAGGATCAAAAGTTCCATCTTCAGATTGTTGGATTGCTCTGGATAGTTTATCCCAGTTATTCTTGTAGCTAAAAATGTCACAGCTGGAATAAACCCTTATGGGAAACAATTCCTCACTGTTCGCTTAATAAGCCTGAATTTTGCTGCCTCCGAAACCATTTCAATCACAGTTACAATACTCTTTTTCAATTTATCTTCATCATTTTTATGGAACTGCTCTGTATATGTGAAAATCACACTTTTTAAATCCAAAAAATCCTTGAAGAATTAGGATTTATTTCCAGCTTTGTATGCCATAAAATATAGATTCACAACATCTATAGCTAATCTGATTGTGTCTTCTGTCAGGTCCACCATTAGATACTTCTTGTTTGAAACAACTTTGGATCTCTTACACAAAATTGGCATTCCATAGCTTTCTTCATCGCTTTTCGGTTTATTCCGAAAATCACACACAAAATTTGAGTAATTTTCGTAGCTGGTTTCACTGTCAATTTTGAAAGCAACTATAAACATCTAATTGGGCCATTTTATCAAACACCTTATGAGCGATCATGACCTTGTTGCATTTAGAATTACAGAAATTTCACCAAATCTTGGCTAGATTTAAACAACAAAATAACAAAATAGCTTATCACAAGCATCACATCTATGTTTTTTCATTAAAGCTTTTTCGTTAATCTCCTTCTACTTACCCACCAAAGAGATGAGAAAAAAGAAGAATCAGTAATCGATTCTCAAATAATAGATTTATGAGAGGAGACAGGTAAAATTTTTCAAATAATAGATTTAAGAGAGGAGACAGGTAAAATTTGAGGAGAGAAGGAGAAGGCCGGCCAGAGTCGGAGAAGGAAGAATCGAAGGGAGAGAAGATGGTGAGTGCGGGGGAGTGAGGGATGACTAATCCAGAGACGAGTTGCAGAGTGAGAACCATGGAAAGCTAGTCAGAACTAGAGAGGATATTGACAGCTTCTTTAAGAGTTTCGGTAGGAATAAAAGTGGAGAAGTAGACTAAAAAGAAGCAGAGAAAAGGAAAAATAGTTTTGGTAGCCATTGTTGCTTCTGAGGAAGGAGGGAAGTGAATAAACGTGGTTACCATATTCACGCTCTTCTAATCAAATTCAAATGTATTTCATGCGTTTGACTAAGTAAATTTTTGTATTTATTTGTTGCATAAAAATTAAGGTCGGGTGTTTATATAGTTATTTATAGAGTTTGGGTATTTAAATGATTTTTGTTAATAAGTTCGAGTGGCCGGATATGGATTTACCCAAAATTTTAATTTGCTTTTGCATATGATTTCCTTGTTTAATTTGTTATTTAAAAATTTAAAGGAGGTTTGCTGATTTAATCAATAAGTTTGTATTAGATTGATTTAATTTTTTAATATGGACTATCTATTGCTTTTTGTATCAATTAAGCTTAGATCCCCACTAAAGAAAACTATTCCACATTCAACAGTAATTTCGCATCTAGTTTTCAATTTTAATTTAGCATTGTTCATAACTGAATAATTAAGTAAACAAGTTTAATGATGTACAAAATGGAAGACAATTATTTTTTTTAGATATTCTCTAATTATGGACATCAAAAGAGAAATTGTAAAAAAATTTACGATCGAAACGATTTTTATTTAATAAAAAAGCGGCAAGCACAACTTAAATAATGAAGGATAAAGTTTAATTTATTTATATTATCTTGTCTTGTATAGTTTATGAACGCTAAGTTCCACGTGGCTGGATAGGATTGATCACAGATAGCTTGGATCGGATGTCATTCAAAACCTGTAAGAAATGCTAGGCCGATCAGATCGGGAGTTAACTTTCCGAAACTTAAGTCAGTGAAGGATTTAGAAAGAAATGGATGTGGAAGAGAAAGTTGTAGAGAGAGAACTTTTTATCTACTAGGTATTTAGGTCCTCACTTTAGGGGTATTTATAGGGATATAGAAGAGACATTTGAGTGGCCTGTTCCAATGCCAGAGCAAATGAATGACAAGACCAAAAATAGTCAGCGAGATATGATAATGGAATGTGTCAATAAATTATCAGGCGACAGTCAAACATGTCCGATCAGACACACCTCCTTGTCAGCTCATCAACATTCCTGCTCCATAACTTGGGATTTATGGCTTTTGAACCTCATTTTAGGCTTTTGGAGCCTTTAATGGATAAAGTATTATCAATTAGAAATTTTTTTATAATACAATTTTTTTAATGTACTGTTTCAGCCCCCAAACAAAATTTTTTTGGCTCGATCTGCCCCTTGCCTAATAATATAGCATTCGTAAAATCCATAATGTAAAAAGAGTTAATGTGATAAACAAAGGAAATTGTTACACAAGAATATTAAATCTACTATTTAATGTTTTGTCTGTCACTAGCATTTATAATTTTTTAAAATCCTATAAAAAAAAATATCAAGGGTTAAAGATTTAATCATAATTAAATCAGGATTGAATCAAACTAAAAAAATAATAAATTTATACTATTTAAATATGTTCCAAATAATAATTTCTATAATAAAATATTAAAAATTCTAATATTCATATAAATATAATCATTATATTTTAACCGAAAGCCAATTTAAACATAATATTATATAATATTATGGTATCACAAAGATACACTTGAAATAAGTTTAAAATTAGTTATTATATTTTTTTTATTTCCCATGCACTAAAGTTCGATTTTAAAAAAAAAAAGGTCAAGGGGCCAAAATTGGGTGATAGCGATTAGAATTAGGCGGGTAGGACCGGATAGGTTTGCCGTGGTACCACTTGAATCCAAACAAACCTGAATCTCCGAGTCAGGCCAACCACGGTTTTTTATTACTATTATTGGTTTTTCTCATTTGTTTTAAACTTTTACACGTGTTAAATTTCTACATATCTTCTTATCTGCGGTCCATAATGGACGTACATGATCCATCTCCATGTCCCCAAAAGTTAATTACCCAAATATCTTTGTGCTTTTGAGTCAATAACGCATGAATCCTAACCTTGCCAATTTTTGACTCCAATCCCATATCCTTAATAGTAATCCGTCAACGTTTTTTCCATTTAAAGTAATCGAGTTTGTTACCAGTTATCACCTATTAATTCTATGTATTAAAAATATTTAAATTTGATTTGATCCATTTATAATTAGATTCATATATTTAAATTGATTATAGTAATTAACATATTGAATAATATTTAGTTTTTGTTGAAAGAGAAAATATCAGTCTAAAAGTCTCTTGTATTGTTAAAAATTGAATTTAAACGTAATTCAACTCTAAACGCTGAGTTGTAAAGTGATGATTATCCAAACTTTTATAAAAAGTAATATATATTTATAATTAGCCAATGTAAAATATTTAATTCTCTCAAACCTAATGCTTAACACAAATAAAAAATATAAAGCGTGAAATTTGTAAAATTGAAATATATTTAAATATTTATTTATTATAAACTAAAGAAAAAAAATGTGCGAATGTGTAATAATATTTAATATTTATAGACTAAAATTTAATAATGGGTAAATTTAAAAGAATAAATTATAATTTTTTTTTGAAAGAAAAGAATAAATTATTAAAGTAATAAGTTTTGAGTATTAAGATGTAAAAGTGTGGGGCTTAAAAAGTAAATTTGCCAGAAAAAGTGAAGAAAGTGTTTACCTTGAGCACGCAACAACGCGTGCGCTTATGGGAGACCAGAACCGGTCCAGTTGAACCTGTTTATGTTTAACCGGCCGGTTTTAATGTTTTTCCTGATTTTTTGTTCAAATGGTTTTATACTACATTCGGACCAGCTCATAATTTTTTCGGTCTATCACTGTCATTGGTCTGGTCATATTTATGGTAGTGACATTAATTTGTTAGATATATTATATATTTATATTTAATGGTGTAGTAATTATTTTATTATTGTAAGGGTAGAGTAGTCTTTTTACTTTCTTTTCATCTTCTTGTATACCCACTCTAACTATGTAAAAACCTAATGAACATTTATGGAGTTTTTCTTCCTTCTTTGCAACTCTTCACATGGTATCAGAGCTTGGTTTAATCCATCCACAGCTTTCGCGATTCGCGATCTGGGTTTTCTAGTCCGATTTTGGAGTTTGGTGGTTCGCGATCTGAGTGATTGATGGTAAGCGATCTTGGTCCGACTACATTTTTTGGTGTTTGATGCGATTTGAATTTTTGGTCCGATTTGGGTGTTTGATGGCTCGCAATTTTTGATATTGTTCGCGATCTGGGTTTCTTGGTTTGACGATTCGCGATCTGGGTGTTTGAGGGCTCGCAATCTTTGATGGTAAGCGATCTAAATCCGATTCTATTCTCTTTTGCAGAATCGAAGAAATACTCTGTGTAGTTAATTGCATTCAGATTGTTAGATATTTGTTAATAGTAGTGATGGCTAGTGAAAAAGATGACTCTTTGCAGTCCATTAGTGTGCAATTGAATGGACATAATTATTCATACTGGAGCTATGTCTTGAAAAATTTTCTGAAGGGTAAAAGAATGTGGGGTTATGTTACTGGAACTATAAGTGAACCCATTGACAAAAATGACGCAAAATTTGCAGAATTGTTGGATACTTGGGATGCTAACAATTCAAAAATTATCACATGGATTAATAATTCTGTTGTGCAGTCAATAGGTGTGCAGTTGGCAAAATATGCAACTGCAAAGGAGGTTTGGGATCATTTAGAAAAACTGTTTGTTCAGTCAAATTTTGCAAAACAATATCAACTGGAGATAGACATTCGTGCTCTCAAACAGAATAATATGAGTATTCAGGAATTTTATTATGCTATGTCTGATATTTGGGACCATTTAGCTCTTACTGAACCTGCAGAATTGCGTGCCTTTGCACCATATATTACTCGTAGAGAAGAACAACGCTTGGTTCAGTTTTTAATGGCACTTCGAGATGATTTTGAAGGCATTCGTGGAACAATTCTGCATCGTAAGCCTCTTCATACAGTTGATGCAGTGGTTAATGAATTGATGGCTGAGAAAATTCGCCTCAAGACTCAAGCAGAAAAATGAACTACAGAAAAAGCAATTCTCCCAACTCCGAATCCTTCTGTTTTTGCAGCTTCTCCAAGACCTTTTCACAACAATCAGAATAGAGCACATGGAAGGGTTGCCACTGATGAATGTAGCTTCTGTAAAAAGAAGGGTCATTGGAAGGCCCAATGTCCAAAGTTATTAAATAGATTCCACCAAACATCACAGACCACTCAATGGAGACCTCCTTTTCAAATGCATCAACAAAATTTCAGGCCTCCTAATGCAGCAGCAGCAGTTGTGCCATCAACACATGCATCTGTTGTTGGGAATATGACTCCATCTGAAGCCTCATCATCTTCAAGTCCTACAGTTGATACCCTTGCAGAGCAGTTTCAAAAGTTTCTTGCCACTCAATCACATGCCATATCTGCCTCCTCGAATATAGGTTTGCCTTCTGCTTCACAATCCTCAGGTATACCTTCATATTTATGGATTCTTGATTCTGGAGCTTCTAAACATATGTCACCTAATTTCAAATCTTTTGTATCCTTATGTCCTGCATCATCTGTGTCAGTCACTACTGCCGATGGTACCCCTATGCCATTGGCAGGAATTGGCTCAATTCGTTCGCCAAAATTTTCTCTTTCAGATGTTTACCATATTCCTCGTCTTACCTTAAGTCTTGCCTCTATGGGTCAGTTATGTGATTCAGGTTTTGAAGTCTTATTTACACCAAATTCTTGTTATGTGCAGGATCCGCATTCCAAGAGGCTGATTGGGACAGGCCGTAGGCAGGGGGGACTCTACATTCTAGATGAGTTAAAAGTTCCAGATATTGTAAAAAATAGTCGGGTTGCAGCTGCTTCCATTGATCTTTCGTCCTTTCGTTTGAGTCCATCTTCCTCTGATTTTTATCTTTGGCATTCTCGTCTTGGGCACGTTTCGGGTTCTAGGCTAAAGTACTTAGCTTCTACAGGAGTTTTAGGAAAGTTGAATTGTCATGACATTTCTGATTGTTGTGGTTGCAAACTTGCAAAATTTTCTGCCTTGCCCTTCTACAGAAGTGTTTCTGTTTTCTGTTGCACCTTTTGATTTAATCCATTCTGATGTCTGGGGACCATCTCGAGTTGTCACAAAAGGTGGCTCCAGATATTATGTTTTTTTTATTGATGCTTGTACTCGCTATTGTTGGGTTTATCTTATGAAATATCGTTCTGATTTCTACAATATTTATCTCATGTTTCGTGCACTTGTCAAAACTCAACATAATTCTGTTATCAAATGTTTTAGATGTGATTTAGGTGGTGAATTTAAATCTAATCAATTTTCTGAATTGCTTGCTTCTGATGGTACAATTCTTCAAACTTCATGCACTGATACTCCTGAACATAATGGTGTTGTTGAAAGAAAACATCGTCACATTGTTGAAACTGCCCGTTCTATGTTGCTGTCTGCTCATGTCCCAAGTGAGTTTTGGGGAGAAGCTATTCTTACTGTTGTCTATGCTATTAATAGAATCCCATCATCCCTTACGTCAGGTTTGTCTCCTTTTGAGAAATTGTATGGTTATGCTCCTGACTATTTCCATATGAAGGTCTTTGGTTCTGCTTGTTTTGTCCTTCGTCCACAAGTTGAACGCAGTAAACTATCTTCTCGTTCAGCACTATGTGTTTTCCTTAGTTATGGTATTGGTCAAAAGGGATATCGTTGTTATGATCCCACCACTCAAAAACTCTATATGTTTCCCGTCATGTTGTTTTTCTTGAACATATACCATTTTATTCCATTCCTCCTAAATCTCATAATCTCACAAAATCTGATCTCATTAACATTGATCCATTCTGCACTGATGCAGAGTCTACAACTCCTCAGGTAATCTCTCAACCAAATCATTCTGACATTGTGCCTTGTAGGCTCGACATTACTAGCTCTGCAGATGTTCCTCATGCTGATGTCTCTTCTGTCCCTATTGCCTCCCATGACACCTCTGAGATAGCGGATTCTCTCCCTCCTCCTCGTTATCCCTCTCGTACTCGTAAGTCCACTCATTTACCAGACTTTGTTTATTCTACTTACTCTACATCTTTTATTTCTTTATTGTCCTCCATCTATAACCTTTCTGAGCGCTCTTCATATAAAGAGGCTGTTACTAATCTTTTATGGCAGCAAGCTATGGCAGAGGAACTTTCTGCACTACATAAGACGGGTACATGGGACCTTGTGACTCTTCCTCCAGGTAAAAGTGCAATTGGTTCTCGATGGGTGTATAAGATCAAGACCAAATCTGATGGATCCATTGAGCGATATAAAGCTCGTGTGGTTGCGAAAGGATATTCTCAACAATATGGTCTGGATTATGAAGAAACATTTGCCCCAGTAGCCAAAATGACTACCGTCCGTGCTCTTATTGCAGTTGCTTCAATAAGACAATGGCATATCTCTCAGATGGATGTTAAAAATGCTTTCTTGAATGGTGATCTTCAAGAAGAAGTTTATATGGTTCCTCCACCTGGTTATCCTCATAATTCTAATCAAGTGTGCAAATTGAAGAAGGCTCTCCATGGACTTAAACAAGCACCTCGAGCTTGGTTTGATAAATTTTCTATTGCCATTGCATCTCTCGGTTTTTGTGCCAGCTCTCATGATTCTGCTCTATTTCTCAAAAACACACCAAATGGTCGTATTTTGATTGCTTTGTATTTTGATGACATGATTGTTACAGGTGATGATGTTGATGAGATTAAGAGAATAAAATTGCAGTTAACTCGTTATTTTGAGATGAAAGATTTGGGGACTCTCCGATACTTCTTGGGCATAGAAGTTGCATACTCTCCTCGGGGCTATCTTCTATCTCAATCCAAGTATATTGGTGATATTCTTGAACAAGCACATCTTTCTGATGCTCGGACAGTTGATACACCTCTTGAACTTAATGTTAAATATACAGCTTCTGATGGTATTCCCTTGACAGATCCAACTTTGTATCGTACACTTGTTGGGAGTTTGGTATACCTCACCATTACCAAACCTGATATCTCTTATGCTGTTCATATTGTTAGTCAGTTTGTTACTTCCCCTACCTCTGTTCATTGGGCAGCAGTGCTTCGTATTCTCCGTTATCTTCGAGGCACAAGATTTCAAAGCATTCTCTTCCCTTCATCATCCTCATTGGAACTGCGTGCCTTTTCAGATGCTGATTGGGCAGGTGATCCTATGGATCGTAAGTCTACCACTGGGTATTGTGTCTTTCTTGGTGATTCTCTTATCTCATGGAAAAGTAAGAAACAAGATGTTGTTTCTCGCTCCTCTACGGAGGCTGAGTATCGTGCGATGGCATCAACAACTGCCGAGATTGTTTGGCTACGCTGGCTTCTTACTGATATGGGTGTTTCCTTTTCTCAGCCAACTCCTATGTATTGTGACAATTTGAGTGCTATTCATATTGCCCGCAACTCTGTTTTTCATGAACGTACAAAACACATTGAGATTGATTGTCACTTCACACGACAACACTTTCAACGTGGCACCATCACAGTTCCCTTTGTCACTTCCTCCATGCAAGTTGCTGATCTATTTACTAAGTCTCATACCCGTGCACGCTTTTATTTTTTAGTTAGCAAACTCTCAATGCTGTCCATTAATGCATCGTGAGTTTGCGGGGGGATGTTAGATATATTATATATTTATATTTAATGGTGTAGTAATTATTTTATTATTGTAAGGGTAGAGTAGTCTTTTTACTTTCTTTTCATCTTCTTGTATACCCACTCTAACTATGTAAAAACCTAATGAACATTTATGGAGTTTTTCTTCCTTCTTTGCAACTCTTCACAACATTTACTTCATAATCATATTAATTATATTTTGAAATAAATTTCAATATTTATTTAAATTATAAAATTTCAACATCTATATAAATTATATATATAATTACAATAATACAGATATATTATAAATTATTTTTGAATTTTGTTTAACTTTGAAGGTGGTATTCTTTCTTTTAATAAATTGAAATTATAATTTTTTGATAGATTGAAATTAATATTCATGAAATAATTAATAATATTCCTGGATTGTATTTAAATTGTTAAAGGATACAATTTATTAAAAAAATGATTATATGTGTCTGTGGAAACGGAGGGGAGGGGTGTGGATTAAAATTGTGAAACAGATTTTAGATACATCAAAACAGTTTTTTTTGTCTTTGAATTTTTTTTAAAAAATATACAATCATCTCGAACACACACTTAATATTTTTTTCTAATTTTTTTATTTTGATAGAAGATACGGATTTATTAAACAATAAGAAATAGAATATAAAACAGCCTCATGTTCAATAAATGAATAAACAAATTCTGTAATTAAAAATTTGGAATGATACAATAATAATGATCATTATTGATTGCAGTATGAGTCAACATGTTCTTTATTAATTTTTTATCGCAAGGAAAACATATTTCAAAATATATTAGTTTTTGAATTTCTCAATTTTTAAAGATTTGAGACAATTAATCAAATAAAATTGGGTTGTTTCCAAAGTAAAAATTTATTATAAGAAACAATGTTGCCTTCAAATTTTGTCTCATCAGGGTTTTATTTTACTATTTAGGTTATTTTCGAAACTAAAATACCTCTACAAATATTGAAAATGGTGCTAAAATGGGATTTCTTAGCACCTTCTTGAAAAATTATAAGAACATGCTTACATGAACTTTTTGATAATTATATGGATATTTTAACATGGATGAAGTTGCAAATTTGTCTTTAAAATTTGTCTAAAAGTGCAATATTATATTTGAAGTTTCTATAGGTGCAATCGGTGCAATTTTGCTCTCCACGGAACAATCCATTCTTTGACTAAATTTCATCTATTGACCGACTGATTTAGATTAAAGAGTCACACGTATCGTCATGTTGAATTACTAAAAAAACAATTTTATCTCTAAACCTTGCATAAAATTAAGAGTATTTTTGCCCCTCAAGTTACAAAAATTGAGCAAATTAGCCTTGTCTAGTCAAATATTTAAATTTGGCAATTTTTCATGTATTGAGACGTATAGCTGATATTATATTATATACATAACAAATACATATTGTCATATTAAATTCAAGTGACTTTTATGTAACATGTAAAAAAAAGTAAAAAAAATCCTCAAATTAGCTCATATTTTAAGCGTCCCTTACATTTTAAATCCAAACTCTTACAATAATTTATTTTTTAAATGGCATTGCAATTAAATTATACATTTTTAGACTAACTTCCTATATTATTTAACAAATAGAGAATTTTACATGTTTAGAAACTTAATTATATTTAGTGATAATATAAAGTATATTGTTTTTTTTTTTAAAAAAATACCTAAATTGTCCAAAACATCGAATTGTGTTCGACCAAAATGTTTTGTTTTTTTGAAAAAGAAATGACCTTTATAAAAGAAAAGATCACAAACAAGAGGGAACAAAATCCCAAACTTTTGCAGGACTATGCAACACTGAAGCTCTAGCTAAGTTGTGAGCTTCAGAATTGTTATTCCTACTAATCCAAGCAACTTTAATATTTTGCCTATCCAAAATAAAAGCTTTATAATCCGAAATAATAGAACCAAAATCAGAAAAGTCTTCTACATTATTACAAATAGCTGATGAAATTTCCTGAGCATCCGCATAAATGATACCCGGAGAAATCATATTAGAATCAATCCATGCTAAGACCCTTCGGAGAGCTAATCCCTCAGCAACTTCAGGAGAAGAAACCCCATACCAATGACCCGAGATAGCCTTGAAAAATCGCCCTTTAGAGTCTCTAAAGACAGCCCCAAAACCACATTTCTGCCTATCCGCAAAAAATAGCTGCATCTAATTTGCAAGACCAATCCACCTCCCAACTTGCATCATGCAAAACTGGATTCAGTCCCCTGTTAATCACTGGCTCAAAAACTGAATTAAGAACATCCCTTGCTGCCCTATATTCTTCCAAGTAAGACAATGCTGACTGGACAATCACATGGGGAGCTGTCAATTCATTATGCCACACCAACTTATTCCTTACATTCCAAACCTGCCATAAGATCATACAAAACTCTTCCACCTTATTCAAACAAAGAGAATCAAATAATATAGCAAGCATACTTAAAATTGACTCCTCAGACAGCTGGAGAGTAACATCATAGCAAGCCCAAACTTCCTTCGCAAATGAACAGCCAAACAAGACATGGAAAAGATCTTCAAACTGATTACATAGCAAATAAGAAGGGATGATATCAATACCCTTTTGAACTAACCTGGCACGAACAGGCAACACATCCCGACACATCCGCCAAAGGAAATTAAGAACCTTTGGGGGAAGTTTCAATTTCCAAAGGACCTTCCAAATACCGTTACGCTCCACAAGAGTTCTTCTACCCAAATTAACTGTCACATGGTAGCCACTCTTAACATTGTAGCAGCCTCTTTTATCAAAATGCCAAACCACCCTATCACATTTATTAAATAGCGGTAAGGGAATTTTTAAAATGTCATCGATGTCATTGACACTACAGAACTCTATAATCTTGTCAACATCCCACTCGGTCCCACCATTCTTCATAAAAGCACTAACTCTAACCTCCTCATCCACAAAATATGTGCCTTCGCTAACAAAAAAACCTCCCTCCCTAGGAATCCAAGGGTCCTTCTTAAAGAAAATCATTTGCCCATCCCCCACTTGCCATCTAACGTCGTCAACAAGTAAAGCTTTTGCATGAAGAGTACTCTGCCATGTAAAACTAAGATTAGATCCCAATTGAGCACTCAAAAAATCCCCATCCGAAAAATATTTTGCTTTGAATATACGATAAGCAAGAGTATTCTTATTACAAATAAATCGCCATCCTTATTTTGCTAACATAGCCAGATTAAAACAATGCAAGTTTCTAAAGCCCAACCCTCCGTCTGCTTTATGAGCACACATATTATTCCAAGCCAACCAATGAAGATTATTCCCTCCATTCTTCTTTTTTCCCCACCAAAAGGAATTCATCATCTTTTGTAATTCATCACATATAGATCTAGGAAGCATAAATACACTCATACAATACGTAGGAATAGCCTGGGCCACAGTTTTCAATAAGATCTCCTTACCTGCTCGAGATAAAAATTTACTGTTCCAAGTTGTAATCCTCTGTGCCAGCTTATTTTTTAAGAAACCAAAAATAGCTCTCTTACTCAGCCCAATTAGAGAAGGGAGACCCAAATAGCGACCATGATTAAGAGGAGTATTGACCCCGATAATATCTGAAATGTTCCCCCTAACTTCAGCCGTCACATTAGGACTAAAAAAGATACTAGACTTCTGAAAATTAATAGACTGTCCCGAGGCTGCCTTATATTTTTGCAGAATAGATTTAAGAGTGCTACTCTCTTCTTCCTTAGCTCTAAAGAAAAAAAGAGAATCATCCGCAAAAAAAAGATGTGAAACTCTAGGCCCCCGAAGGCTAGCCCGACACCTTTGGATGTAACCTCTCCTCTTAGCATTCTGTAGCAAACTAGAAAGACCCTCAGCACAAATGATAAACAAATAAGGTGAAATAGGATCTCCCTGCAGAAGCCTTCTCTCAGGAATAATAAGACCAATCTCCATTCCATTAAACAGGAAGGTATACTTGACATTTTGCATACACATCATCATAAGCTCAACCCACCTCCTAGAGAATCCTAGAGTAAGGAGTACCCTTTCTAAATAACTCTAATCCACCCTATCATAAGCTTTACTAATATCAATCTTAAGAGCTGCTAATCCCTCTCGCCCCATTCTATTATTTTTCATTTTATGAATCAATTCAAAGGCTACTAAAACATTATATGTAATTAACCTCCCAGGGACAAAAGCAGACTGACATTCAGATATAATTTTTGGTAACACCCCCTTAAGCCTATTAGCCAACACTTTAGACACAATTTTGTAGAGAACATTACACAAAGCAATAGGTCTATAATCCTTAAAAGATACAGGATTGCTAATTTTAGGAATAAGAACAATCAAAGTATCAGTAAGGTTGTCAGGGAAAGTACCAGAACTCAGCCATTATTGACAACTAGCTACCACGTCCCTTCCTACAATGCTCCATAATTTTTGAAAGAATGCAGGATTAAGCCCATCAGGTCCAGGAGATTTATTCGGGTGCATTTGGAAGACAGCACGTCGAATTTCTTCTTCAGTGAATGGCATTAGAAGGGCTTCATTATCTGCTTCCTAAATCCTCTTCTCCATAAGCTCAAAAACCCAATCAAAATCAGCCACATAACCTTTGAAAATATTAGAGAAGTAATTAAGCACTAGATTCCCAATACTAGATCCATCCGAGACCCAATTGCCAAAATCATCTTGAAGAGCTGAAATATAATTCATCTTCTTTCTAGAATTGGCCTGGGCGTGAAAAATTTTAGAGTTTCTGTCCTCGTGTTTCAACCAAAATATCTTCGCTCTCTGCCTCCATTTTAATTCTTCTTGTTCCAGCAATAAGTTATATTCAGATTTTAACTCTCTAGTAAAAGCTAAACTCTGTAAATCACATGAACCTTTATTACTCTCCAGCTCCTTTTCAATTTCCTTTCTCTTAAGTTTGTCTTGTTGAAAATGATTCTCACCCCACTTTTCCAACAACTGGTAGCAGCTAGATTTCCTATCCATCACACCAGTTCCATCCGATTCAACCCAGCCCTCCTTGACAACATTAATCACATTCGTATCTAGTAACCAGCTATTCTCAAATCTAAATCTCTTCTGTCTCCACAGATTAAAGTTTTTATTCAGATCAATTAGAAGAGGAGAGTGATCCGAAGTAGGAGAGACCAAAACCTGAAGAAAATAGTTAGGAAAAGAAGACATAAATCCATCATTTCCCATACCTCTGTCCAGCTTCTCCCGAACCTAGTAATCTGCTAATCTATGCCTTTCCCAAGTAAAAATCGAACCATTTGATGGTATATCCGACAAACCACAGTCCTCTATAGCCGAACGGAAACCATCAATAAGGTAAGGAGGATGAATCCCACCACCCATCTTCTCCGAGGAATCCAAAATATCATTGAAGTCGCCTGTAATCAACCATGGTTTAAAGTCCTCCTTGTGCCTTCCCAAACGACGTAGTATTTTCTAAGATTCAACTCTTCTATTTCTTTCGGGGCACCCATAAAAACCAGACAAAGCCCACTGCTTCCCATCCAGCCCATTAACTTGTAAATCAATGAAGTTTTGATAAAAACTAGTAATCTGAATATCTATAGAACTCTCCCAAAAAACAGCAAGGCCCCCACCTCTACCAAGTCTATTTACAACGAAGCAATTTGAAAAACCCAGTAAAGAACTCACCTCTTTAACTTTATTCTCACTAACCAACGTCTCCATAAGAAAAATAATACAGGGCTTACAACGAAAGACTAAGCCTTTCAAAAAATGAATTGTGCGATGGTTGCCCAAACCACGACAGTTCCAACTTATGAGTTTCATTGCGAACGACTGGCCTGCCTAGCAGGACCTGCCGATGGTGATGAGCCATGAAGATTAGCCTTCATGGTAGAATCATTACTTGCATCCATATTCCCAGAAACAAACAATGAAGTTTGATGTCTGGGCCTCTTGTTCCCCTCTTCAAGGCCCAAAGGACTGTCCTCTTTCTGATGGCCCACTCCACCCTCAGATCCAATTCCCATTTCGTACTCCATACTATGCACGTTATTGGCCAATGTCACTCCCCAAGATTCCCGCCTCGTATCCAATCCCACTAATTCAGTTGATCCAGAATTCAAATTTTTCAACTTACCTAAATGAGTAGTTTCTTCCTCCAATTTAGCCGTAGAGCTAGCAATCAATGATCCTCCCTCATCCCGAAGCCATGAACTCAACCTGAAATTATTCTGGCGAGGCTGAACTCTTATTTTGTCATTCCATTGCAGAGGCAACAACAGACCTCCAGGTTGTGTTCTTAGATGACAGCAACTATCTATATGGCCCAACTTCCCACAAAGATAACAGAAAACCGTTAAACGCTCATACTTAAAGCTAACAAAATGCTCTGAACCATCTGCTTTAATTATCTTCTTATATCGCATCAATGGCCTTTGGACATCCAACAAAACTCTGATACGCATGAACTGCTCCATTTTGCCAACAATAATTTTAGTATCATATTCCACGAATTCACCAAGTAAACCGCCAAATTTCTTTGCCATTTTATCATTCATAAATCCTGGAGGTAATTCATGGACTTGAACCCAAAAAGTACACTTAAATAGGGGAACAAGTTTCGGATCCTCTCCTAGCTGCACTCTACTCAGCAAGAGCAAATGCCCGTTAAAGGTCCAAGGCGAACCCGTCAAAATACGTGCTACATCACACTCATGAAAAAAACGAAACATATATCTCCCCTCTCCCAAATTTGATATGTTAACTCCACCTAGAGGGTGCCAGAGATCGGCCATTGTGTTTCGCATATGATCGAAATTGATCACTGCATCAGTGAGAAACCTACCAACTACATTAATCCCCAATATACCTTGACTGTCGATGCCTAATTCTCCAACTCTCCAGCCTTCCTCCTCATCTTCTCTAACATTCAACCGTGCCATTCCATCTTCCATTGGTGGGAACAATGGAATAAAGAACCAGAAAATAGAAAAAGACTAGAACGTGTCACACGGACAGACTAAACGCTATTGAGAGCACAAACATAACTTTGGCCACTCATATGTTCGACCAAAATGTTTAAAATTGAAAAAATCGAAAAAAGCTAATGAAATGGTCCCAATACGATACAAAGATTTTATTCTTACAATACAATAAGATAATTTTTTTAATATTCTCTCAATTATATTTTATATATTATTTTTGAGTAAAATATAAATTATATTTATATAACATTTTTAAATTTTTAATGAAATTTAATTTTTTTAATTTAATTTTATTTTTTAATAAAAATTGAGTAATTAGATTTAAATTTGTAAATTGAATTATTAAATTTTACATTACTTAATTTTATTGAAAATGATAAAAGTAATACATAAAATATGAAATGAAGGAAATAATTGTTTTGCTTGGAGACAATATTGAAATTAAATCGTAGGATTGAAACGTACAGTGTAGACCCTAATTCCGCTGACGAAATCCAAGTTCGAGGACAAATGGACAATTATTAGTTATGTATGCAGTTCTTTTTTTTTTTTTCTTTTTAACAGAATGCAGTAGTCAATTAAATAAAAACAACTTTATTTGATTAATTACTCACTCCTTTCTATAATCCTTACGGGAAAGCCACCCTTCATCTTGCTAGTGAGAAAGGCAATAAAAACTGGGTCAACACCATCTTCTATGGCTGGTATCACCTGAAATCTACTTAACATTCCAGAAACCACTCTCTTCATCTGCAGAAATGCCATTTCTTTTCCCAAGCATATCCTCGGCCCAGCTTGAAAAACTGGGTAACTGTACGGGTCTTTAGCAACAAAACTCCATTTATTGGCGCTGCCTCCATCTCTAACCAGCCACCTTTCAGGCTTAAAATCAGCCCAATCAGAGCCCCACAGAGCCTCCATCCTCCCCATAGCATACGGATGGTATGTGACTCTAGTCCCCTTTTTCACCTGAGTCCCATCGGGCAAAACGTCGTCGTATTTGGCCCATTTGTTGTCTACAGGTACCGGAGGGTAAAATCTCATGGCCTCACATAAAGAAGCATGTGTATACACCATCTCCTTTACTTGCTCAAAGATGGCTGCTTCTTGTTTCTCCTTTATTTCTCCAAGAATTTCGGATTCGACTTGCGGGTGTTTAGATATCAACCAGAAAAACCATGTCAAAGCTGCAGAACTGGTGTCGTGACCAGCGAATATAAAGCTTATGATAACATCGGTAACAAAATTATCATCCAAAATGCCAGAGCTCAAGAATCGCGACAAGATATCAGCGGATTCAAAGGATGATTTTTCTTTAAGTTCTTGTTTCTTGTCCTTGACTATACTCATGACGAAGTCACGTACTTGAGACATGGCTTCTTTGAGTCGTTTTTCGGATCCAATACCCAAAAACTTCTTTATTTTCCATACAATAGGAAACGCACGATTGAATCTGTCGCTGATTATGCTTATACTTTCCTCAAAAGCTTTCGCAATTGGAGCCGGCGGAAGAGATGGTGACAGATATTCAGGATCATAACCGAAGGCAACTCTACATATGTTATCAAAAGCAAATCTTTCAAAAATGTCCTGCAAATCCAGCACTGTTTTATTGGCAGCAGCCGCAGAAAGGATTGGAATCAATCGTTGAGTGAGTTCGTTGTCGACCACAGTCTCGACAAATTTACGAAGAGATTGGGTGCTGAACGCATGGCTGGAAATTTGCCTCTGAAGCTTCCATGTTTCACCATCGGCATTGATGATGCCATCGCCGAGAAAATCAAAAAGGGTGTCATGATAGTAAGGGCCTTTATGATAGCAATCAAAGTGAGTCTTGAGGATGTGTTGAACATTGGCTTGATTTGCTGTGAAGATTTGGCGGTGGCCCAATGGGCGATGCAGGACAAATGTTGCAGAAGGTATGTTTTGGAGAATATCAGATGTCCATTGAACTCGCCTTTGCAAGTGTTCTTTTATTGCTAATGCAGAACCGATTAATGGGTAAGATTTTGGGAGATGGTTAGAGATTGTGTTTTTTGATTTGGTGCTTTTGTAAGTCAAGATGATGAAGAATAATGGGAAAATTAAAACCCAAAATGGAAGTTGGAGCTCAACTGAAGCCATGGTGCTTGCTTTGAAAGTTATGCAAGAAACTAAAGTTTTTTTTTGGTTTTTATGCCGTGGTATTGTACCAGGATCGAGCTTATTTATAATGAAAAGGTCATGTATATATCCTTAAATTATTTCTATGAAATACCTCACTTTATACTGTTTTATATTATATTGTGAGGATCAGTCTATATGTTTCAATTTTAAATCTAACAGGTGGTTGATAAAGTGAGAGCTTATTAGAAACTTGTTAACTTCCAAAGTTAGGCTAAAATAAATAAATAATAACAATGAATGGGATGCTTCGAGAGGGGTTGATTTTACTTACGTTTACTCAACTTATCACTTATCACATAAAAGTAGCCGATTTTTTTTTACTTAAATGTCACTGAAATTTTAACATTTTTGCAAAAAAATCATGTTAACCGGAATCCGGTAAGAACTATCGCTGGATTTATGACATGGTATGTCATGTCAGAAACTACATATCGTTTAACAATATTTCCAACAAATGCTACATTTAAATCAATTTCATTTACGGTCACTAAATTTATCATTTATCACGCAAAACTAACCAATTTTCTTTTTTTCTAAATTAAATGTTACTAAACTTCTAATATTTTTGCAAAAAAGTCATATATTTACTATTCGTTATCACGTGTCATATGCTGTATTATCAATCCGACAAGAGTTCTCACCGGATTCCGGTCAATATGATTTTTTTGAAAAAATGTTAGAAATTCAGTGACATTTAAGATAAAAAAAAAATTGGTTACTTTTATTCGATAAGTGATAAATTGAGTGAGTATGAGTGAAATTGACCCTTTCGAGAGCAATCAAGTTATCTTATACGATAAATTGTTAAGATTTGATCCAATTAAAAGTGAAAGAAGTTTTAAATTTAATTTTTTCTTTAAACATTTGTAATTGGGCTATTATTGATATAATAATTAGCACTCAATTAAAATATCTCTTAATTCATAAAAAGATGTTAAGAAATACTCTCTCGCTCCTGGCAATTGTCATTTTTTTAAAAATAAATTATTCTATTTAAAATATTATTTTATAAAATTAACATAATATTTATTATATTTCGATTTTGCCATCTTATAAATATCAATATTACATTAATTTCTTCATTAATTTTATATTTTTTAAATATTTTTTCAACTATATTTAACTTTATTAAATATAAAAGAAAATATTATAATATTTTTAAAATATATATATATATATATATATATTTTTGATAACGTTGAGAAAACCAATGAAGTATGAGAGAAAAAAGTGGGACGACACGTTGGGTGGAGGGAAAAATATCTAACTGGGCTATATATTATTAGTATTTGTTAAACTTGCTATGGAATCTGTGTTAATAGTTAAATTTAAAAAAAAAAAAAAAAGAGGAATAAAAAATGGAAGCTTGCCAGCAAAATATTTGATGGAAAATGTATTTTTTAGCAATTTTCAGCAAATGATTTGATACCCATTAGCTGGTCATTTGTTGACCACAGGAATTATTTAAGTGTTACCCTAATTAAAAGAAAAATTATTAATTGTTTTCTTCTTAAATTGAGAGAAATTATATTGTTGTAACTCATATTTTTATCATAGTAAAAATTCTTCTATTATTATATTTTTTTAATTATTATTTTCTCAACGCTATAAGAAAATATATTTTTAGCGACGAAATAATTTTCAAATTTTGTGGCAATATTTGTAGCAAATTTTTCAATTTAGTGACAAAATTTTAAACTAGGCGCCAAAAAATTCGTCAAAGTTTGCTATTAAATTTAGCAATGGACATGTTATTCCATCGCCAAATTTAGGGACAAATAGCCACGAAATAACATGTCCGTTGCTAAATATCCATTTGCGACGGAATGTAAATGTCCGTCTCTAAATTTAGCGACGGACACTATTATACCATCGCTAAGTAGTGACGGTATTTATTGGTCGTCGCTAAATAGCGACGTATTTAAAGCTCCTAGCAACGGTTGTTAAAGTACCGTCGTTATTTAACGACGAGTGCTTTACGTCCGTCACTATTTCAAAGGGTATAAATACCCCTTTTTTCCCTCTCCTCCATCTTCTCTCTCTCACGCTTGTCGACTTCCCTCCACTCCCCTCCTTCCCTTGCCCACCGGTCAGATTTGGGCCAATAGCGTCGTCGATTGGTCCTCCTGCTCCGCTGCTTTGGTCTGCCCTTTTGCTCCGCCTGCGCACCCTTTCACCATCATCCTTTTCTCTCTCCCGCAGCCTGCTTGATCTCTTTTGCTCTGCCGCCGTCGGTGTCCTTTCGCCCTCTTCCCATCGACGAATCTTCCTCTTTCGTCGGTTGCTTCACCCAAGGTCAGTGTTGCAATTTTTTTTTTCATTTTTTTTATTATTTATATTAAATTTATTTTGTTAATAACAAATACATATTTTTATTATTGTTTTAATTTATTGTATATTATTTAATTTTTTTAAATTTATTTTTATATTTTATTGTTGTATATTAAATTTATTTTTATTATTTTTTTAATTTTGTATTATATTTGTGTGTATATTTATTATTTTGGGTATATATTTTAAAATTTGTACTATAATTGTTATTATATTTATATATTTTTTAAAATTTGTGGCATATTTGTTATTATATGTATTATTATTTTAATTTGGTATTATATTTGTGTATGTATTTATTTTTGTGTGTATATATTTAGTATTATAATTGTTATTAAATTTGTAATTTTTTAAAATTTGTGGCATAATTGTTATTACGGGTGAGAAAAAAAAAACCAGTTAATGCGGTTAGCCGGTAAACCGGTCCGATGGATTGGTTAACCGATTGTAATGAACTGGTTCATGGCTAGTGTTTTGTTTGTGTATACTCCATCCGTTCCTTATTATCTGTCACTTTTATTATTTTTACTAAAATTAAAAAGTATTAATTAGATTTAAATTTAAGATAAAATTGAGTGTTTAAATATAAAAATTTAAATTTAACTGATCCACTTGTATTGGAAAAAAAAATTAAATTGCATTGAAAATCTAAAAGTGACAGATAAATAAAATTTAATTTTTTTAAAAAAATGACAGATAAAAGTAACGGAGGGAGTAATAATTAACCAATAACAACTTGTCTCAACCAAAAATAAATACTAATAACTTAGAATCAAGAACACCATGCTTCCAACTTTGAGAGATCTCCATATATTAATATATAATGGTCAATGGCTACCCCTTCCCTAACAACAATTAGAAAATAATTGAGATTCGTATCTCAGCGTCCAATAACAAGATCAAAATCTACTTTATAATCAACACTTAAATAATTGCTTTGATCAGAAAGAACAAATAATTGCGATTAGTATAAATAAGAAACTTATGTTATTGATGCATTTATTAATTGATCATAATCCGGATTACAGCAAGACAAAATAAAAAAGAATACATGTGCGTGGTTCACGAATATATCTATTAGAAATTATAGATAAAGTACTTTATTTTAATACAATGAATTTAAGTTGACTTTGTGCATCCAACTGATAAGGATGAGGAAAATTCGAACTGATCTAAAAAAAACAAATAAAAAAATGTAATTTGAGTCGGATTGTTCAAGAATACGAAATATTTTAGCGTCCATCCAATACGTGCACCATGTTTAAATTTTTTTCAGCACATGGAAAAATATCGTAAAGAATATTTGGTGAGAAAAAGAGTGCTAATAATCACTATAAATAACCAGTACTCAGCACAAAATTAAATGAGAAATTTTTATATAATTAGTTGAATTCTAAGGCTCAATACAAAATAAAAAATGCAAAAGAATGCTGAAATAGCCCATGATTTCTTTCCCTTCTTTAAAGTTCATAAAGATGGCTCCATACAAAGATATGTACCCATTGAAAAAATCCCACCTTCTGATGATCCAAACACAGGTCTAAAATCCAAAGACGTAGTGATCTCCATTAATCCCACAGTCTCTGCTCGTATTTTCATACCCAAAATCTACAACGAAACCACCAAACTCCCAATGCTAGTGTATTTTCATGGAGGTGGGTTTTCACTAAGATCAGCTTTTGACCGACTTTACCATAACTATATAGCTTCTCTTGTCCATAAAGCTAATGTTATTGCAGTCTCAGTTGAGCACAGATTAGCTCCAGAGCATCCAATACCAGCATGCTATGATGATTCTTTCACAGCCTTAAAATGGGTAGCTTCCCATGTACATGGGGATGGAGAAGAAGCATGGCTGAATGATCATGGAGATTTTGGACATGTTTTTATTGGTGGTGATAGTTCTGGAGCTAATATATGTTACAATCTAGCGGTGAGGATTGGGTTATGTGGATTGGATGGGGTGAAACTAGAAGGCATGATATTAGTGCATCCATTTTTTAGGGGTACAAATCTTGATAGAGCATGGTTGCATATGTGCCCAAAAAATGGTGGAGTTGATGATCCTAGGATTAATCCAACTGCAGAAGATTTGGGCAGAATTGGGTTTGAGAGAATAATGATTTTTGTGGCTGGTAAAGACCCGTTAAGAGATGCTGGTATAGCTTTCTATAAGATGTTGAAGAACAATAATGGATGGAAGGGGAAGGAAGAGTTAGTAGTAAATGAAGGAGAAGGCCATGTTTTTCATTTGTTTAAGCCTAAATGTGAACAGGCTTTGTTTATTATGAAAGAAATTACGTCTTTCATTAATAACCGACCAACCGTCAATTTGATTTGCAGGATTTGATGATTTAAGAATCATCGTTGCTTCGGTTGTTGAGCTAATGGTGTGTTATTGTATTATTTAGTAGCAAATATATGAGCTTGGTCTGATTAAGCAGAAATTTCCTGTAGTTGCATAACAAACAAATTTATGAACTTGCATTGTTTCCTTTTTATGCATAATTTATTACTGTTGATCAAAAAGTTGATATTCGTATTTTTTGTGAAAATGATAATTGCATATTATAATGCTTGAAGCAAACATTGAATGGCTAGTGATAATAACCTAACTATTTAGAAGCTCTCCTCCGGCAAGTCACCTGAAAAGAACTCAAAAATACCGTCGGTTTCCGATATTGGAAGGTCCGACGATCAAGTCAGTGATTTAGAGAAAGTCAGGTTTGTATCAATAGAGTCTAGAGAGGATCCATGTACCTGTGTTCTTCCTTTTTATAGAGTCCTCCTTTTACATCTGAATAGGAAGATAATTCCCAAATAAGAGGAAATCGTGCTAACTTCTTGATTAATATTTGCTTCCTTATTTGTAACCGGTCAATGAATGATTCCTGGCACTTTCCATCTTTGATATCCCAGAATCTGTGCACTATCTAGGAAATATCCGGAGTTAATGACTTTCCATATAAAATATCCGAACTGTATGAATATCCGGGCTGTAAGCGTGACCGATGTCATCGCGACTGATATCCTTGGGTGTCTAGACACTGATCTTCTGAAATGCATGCTCGGTTTACAACATAATTCGGGAGGGAAATACCGGTCTCTAGCTCAGAGAGCCCGGTTATCATAAGTCCCCCCCAAGGAAGATGACATTCATGTCATTGAACTGTAAAGGGACGCACGTGTGCCGCCCTTGTCAGGCTTCCAAGTCCTACTGTGCGCGTGACTCCTCAAAAAGTGTGAACAGACGCTTCGTTCACCGTGATCCATTCGCTGTGTCAGTTCCTGCAATAATTGCGTCTCTTCGGTTACCGCGCAAGATGTAACCGTTGTCCTTTCCTCCAATCAAAGCCTGCCACCTGTCCTTACCTAAATGGCTTGAAACTCCTATAAATACCTGCTTCTTCCTCTCCTGCTCATTTTCGTTTTCTTGGAGTATTTCAGCTGTTTTGCTTTTCTCTCTTTTCTAAAGATTTGTGCGATTTGTTCTTCATCAGTTCTTAGATCCGTTCTTCAAGTTTGATCTTTTAGCATCCTTAATAAGATCTCAGGTTAGTGTTTAACTTTTCCTTTTACTATTTCCCACAATGAGTGCTTCAGAGAGTTCCACTGAGAGAGGGGAAGTGGAGAGAGGTCTTATTGCCGAGGACATCCTTGAGGGTCCCAGCTCTAGCCAGCCAAATCCGGTCAGAAAGAAATCACCGAGAAGAAATCCTCGAGTGGGGAGTATCGGCTCGGCCATAAAATCGAACGAGATGTTGGAGTTGCGTGAAAGATTTGGGATTCCAGAGAGCTATAGTATCCGAGCACCTGGGGCCTATGTGCGAGCTCCTGCTCAATTTAATGGGAAGAAAACCATCGTTGTGTACGAGGCAGACTTCGAAGCTGGGATGAGCCTTCCCCTTACTACTTTTGAGGTGGCGCTGATAATACACTATGGCTTAACCATGGGGCAAATCCATCCCAATGCCTGGCGAACAATATCTGCCTTACAGATGTGGTGTGCCGAGCATGACATCAACCTAACTCTTCGGCTTTTTCAAGCCACTCATGTGGTTGGCCTAAGAATCTCGACCGAGGACCACAACTATATTCAAGCCCGAGTTGGATATGGGGTTTTCTCAAGAAACCCAGAGTCACTTAAGAATTGGAAAAATCGATTCTTCATTGTCAAGAGTGATAAAAACTTCCCCTTCCTGACCACATGGGGCTGGCTTGTGAACAAAAACGATAATCCCTTGTTTCTCACCGACGAGGAGGAGCAAACATTAGTTCGATGGAGGGCGTTGACTTCCCAAAAGATAAACATAAAGGATCAACTAATGCTCGGTTTGGACCGATCAGAAAGACCTCGATCACGAAGAAAAGGTATATTCTATTATCAGCGCTTCTGTTCTAATATTTGCTCATTGTTTACTTTTTTGCAAAGATGAAACGAACTGACAAATCGAGCATGGCCGAAATGATGAGGGCCAAAAGGCAGAAGAAACCAGCGGGATCTGCTTTGGGCGAGGCGGCACAAGGAACCCCGGCTGGGGCTTTGGAACAAAGGAATTCGGAGCAAGTGCTGGATAACAGCTCGGCCCAAATAGTGTCTGAAACTCAGCTAACTCCCATTTTTTCAGCCGAGGTGCCTCCACCAACCATGCAGACCCCTCCTGGGCCCATATCTCCTGATGAAGGCGGTGCAGGGTCCTCGGATCCAAACCCCCAGAAAAGGAATATGAGGGTCCTTGCAGATGAAATGTGTGAGATGTGGCATCAAGAAGGGGAGGGCTATTTTGAGGACAACCCGGCCTTCTGTGACTTTGTTCATCGGCTGGCTTGCATCCCCAAGAAAGTTTCCCCTCTTGTTCGTCTGAAGGCGGAGGAACTCGGCGAAATCCTAAAGAGGCACCAAATTCAGGTTTGTACTAATAATATAAGCTCGGTTTATGAGATATTCGGGGTCTCTCACTTATTATGTCCCTCTTTTCGCAGAGTTCTATATTGACCGGGGCTGTCATGGTGAAAATGAACCGGTTGCTCATGGCCTATCATCGGGAGGCTGGGAACGTAGCCGGGCAGCGCCTCCGAGCAAGTGCCGCCGAAGGCAAACTTGAAGATGCCGAGAAGAGAGCTCTGGATGCCGAGGGCAAGGTAGCCGAAGCCAACCAGACGATCTCCGAGCTGAAGGAGACCCTAACTGTTGCCGAGCAAAAGAGGGATGAGTTGGAGATCGAGCTTGCCGGGGTCCATTCGGAACTGGAAGCCGCTAAGAAGGACAAGGCCATTGTGGAGGAAAAATTTGCCGACCTCGAGTACAAGTCCTTAGACTTAGCAGTAGACAAATGCCTTGCGTTCAACCAAAAGCTTTCCGATGCTGTCAAAGGGCGTTACCCTGATATGGATTGGGCTTGGCTGGACGAGGTGTATCCCGATGAATGATCTACCTTGTACTTATCATTGTTAATGAAAATGAAATTTTTGCTTTTGATTTCTCGTTTTCTTTCAACTCCTGTTCGAGTATAATACATTGTGCCCTCGAGCTGTTTAATGTTGCTTTAGGTGTTCGTTTGACACAATTGGACTACCTGTACCAATGTTCGGTAAAAATAATATAATGCGAGCCTTGCCAAAAACGAAATAAAATAAGTGTTGTGAAATCAATAATTATGAGTATTGGTCAACAAGTTATATGTGTGACTTTAGTGTCGTCGGCGCCGAGTCAGGCGAGACTCAATCTTGAGCTGAATTGGTTCGGTTGCGATACAATCGAATAATGTGATTGTAATATATGCAAAGTCATGTTTGAACTAATGTTATCGGAATAAGGCTAAGTTACTTAGCGGCTAGATTGCTGAGTTAGAGCCGTACTTTCGGATAGCATTTTTATGAATATACCTCTTTCATTGATGTATTTGCTAGTACAATAGCTTTCATGACGATGTAGCCGAACTAAATAAAATTTAATACATAGATGAAATAATGCTCGATGGCGTATTGGCCGAGTGAGCATATAGAGCCGAACATATTACATGAAAAATAATGCTCTTTGGCACAGTGGTCGAGTAAGCAAGAAGAGATGTAGCCGAACTTCAAGATATCACTGATAATATGCCTTCAGATTTGAAATGTTCCATGAGTGAGGAAGAATCTTTCCAGCCGAGTCCTTCAATTTATATGCCCCACCACGAATCTCGTGAATTATGTAAGGGCCTTCCCAGTTGGGATTTAGCTTTCCCACTCCTGCCGAAGTTTGTGCTGCAACTACTTTTCTTAGGATGAGCTGCCCAATCCGGAAAGTCCTGGGCTTGAGGTTCCGATCATGATAAGATGCCATTCTCTGTTTGTAGACTGCTGATCTCATTTAGGCGAACTCTCTCCGCTCTTCCAATCTATCGAGCTGATAGAGCAACTGGTCGTCATTTTGGTCCTGATCCAGGCTAGATGTTCTGAAGCTTGGCATGCCAATCTCACAGGGAATGACTGCTTCGGTCCCGTATGTGAGAGAGAACGGGGTCTCCCCTGTAGCCGATCTTGGAGATGTTCGGTAGGCCCAGAGAACGTTGTAAATTTCTTCAGCCCAGAGACCTTTTGACTTATCCAGCCTTTTCTTTATCCCTGCAATAATAGTTCGGTTAGTTACCTCAGTCATACCGTTTGATTGCGGATGGTATACCGAAGTGAAACATAGCTGGATCTTCAACTCCGAACAGTAGTTTTTAAATGCTGCACAGTCAAATTGCTTGCCATTATCTATTATGATGGAGTGCGGAATTCCGAATCTTGTAATGATAGCTTTCTGGACAAACTTAATTATGTTTGCTGGCGTGATTGTGGCCAAGGGTTCTGCTTCTACCCATTTCGTAAAATGATCAACGGCTACCACTAAAAACTTCCGCTGTCCGGTTGCTATAGGAAAAGGCCCCACTATATCCAAGCCCTATTGAGCAAATGGCCACGGGCTATAGATCGGCACTTGAGAGTAAGGCTTCTGATGGTTCAGATTACCAAATCTCTGACATTTGTCACATTTTTTGACGAGCTCCTTAGCGTCTGTTTCCATATTCGGCCAGTAATATCCTTGCAACATGGCTTTCCGAGCTACAGCCTGTGCTCCCTCATGGGCTCAACAAATTCCTTCGTGGATTTCTCTCAACACATAATCTCCTTCCTTCGTGCTCAAGCATTTGGTCCATGGGGCAGAAAAGGACCGTCTGTAAAGTTGGTCGTCTATGATGGCATATCGACTGGCCCGCCTGACTATCTTCCGAGCTTGCAACGGATCCTCCGGAAGATTTCCATCATTCAGATACTGGTAAATTGGGAGTCGCCACCCATTCATCGGCTCCTGCGTGTGAACCTTGTACGTTTCATGTGTCGGGGCTGTTATGATAGACCAGATGATATGCGAGTCAAATGACTGGTTCCGGAGGCATGCCTGCTTGGCCAGAGCATCTGCTTCTTCATTTTCAACTCGGGGGACCTGCTCGATAGACCACGCACATCCTTTCTTTTCCAATTGGGAGAGGAGCGTAGCGATCCACTCCTTGTATCCGACCATCACGTGGTCCTTTGCTTCGAACTTTTCGACTATCTGGCTGACAACAAGCTGTGAATCAGAGTAAATAATCAGGGAGTCCGGTTTTACCTCTATGGCCAGCTGCAGCTCAAAACCGAGGGCTTCATACTCCGCCACATTATTGGTCGCCTCAAATGCTATGTGGGCCATTCCCCGAACTATTACTTTTCCTGGCCCAATTAACACAGCCCCTACAGACGAAGATGCTCCGTCTACGTACATCTTCCACGAACATGGACTTGGCTCCGGGACACTTGAATATAGCTCGGCCACAAAATCAGCAAGGACTTGACCTTTCATTGACGGACGGGCTTCATACCGGACATCAAATTCTCCCAATCGGGCCGCCCATTCGGTTATTCTTTCAGATGCCTCTGGTTTCTGTAGCACTTTTCTGAGGTTTGAATTAGTTCGGACAATAACAGTGTGGGCCTGGAAATAAGGTCGGAGTTTGATGACAGATGTTACCAAGGCGAAAGCAAGCTGTTCAAGTATGTGGTATCGTAGTTCGGCGCCTCTCAAGACCTTGCTGGTGTAATAGATGGGGAACTACTGGCTGCCTTCTTCTCTTACCAAAACCGAACCTAAAGCCCCAGCCAAAACTGCAAGGTACATGTACAGGGTTTCTCCTGGTTATGGCTGACTCAATAAAGGTGGGTTAGTCAGAAAATGCTTCAGCTCTTCAAATGCCTTCTGACAATCCGGAGTCCATTCGAAACCCTTCAATTTTTTCAGAGTATTGTAAAAGGGTAAGCATCTCTTCGCCGAACAAGAGATGAATCTCCCCAGGGCCGTTATCCTCCCATTGAGCTGTTGAACTTCCCTTACCGAACGTGGCAATTTCATATCGAGAATAGCCCGGATCTTCGCTCGGTTCGCCTCTATCCCCTTCCTCGAAATCATATACCCCAAGAACTTTCCAGACTGCACACCGAAGGCGCATTTCTCTGGATTCAGCTTCAAACCAAACTTCCTTAAAACTTGAAATGTCTCAGATAGCTCGGCTGGCAAGTTCGCCGCTGTCTTGCTTTTGACTATCATGTCATCCACGTAGACTTCTACGTTTCTTCCTAACTGCTCGGCGAATATCTTGTTCATAAGTCTCTGATATGTGGCCCCAGCATTTTTCAACCCAAAAGGCATGACCCGATAACAGTAGGTAGCTTGGTGGGTTACAAAGGCTGTCTTCTCTTCATCGCCCTTACTCATTGGTATCTGATGGTACCCGGCAGACGCATCCAAAAAGGCGTACTCGTCAAAGCCCGAAGTAGAGTCAACTAGTAGATCAATATTAGGCAGTGGATAGCAATCCTTGGGGCATGCCTTATTCAGATCGGTGAAATCCACGCACATTCTCCACTTCCCATTAGACTTCTTTACAAGCACCACATTTGATAACCAGTCTGAATACAGCACCTCTCTTATGAAACCATTCTTCAACAGAACATCAACTTCTTCAGACATTGCCAGTTGATAGTCTGGAGCGTGATTCCTTTTCTTCTGCTTGACTGGCTTACAATTGGGCTGCACATTAAGATTGTGGCATATTATCTCAGAGGATACACCCTTGATGTCCGAGGGCTGCCAGGCGAACACATCTTCGTATTCCGACAGAACGGCTACTAAAGCCTCCCTTTCCTTGCCCGTTTTGCTAGCGGCGATCTTAACGACCCTTCCCGGCGATAGCTCCACTTCCTGCAATGAGTCTATAGGCTCGGCATTCCTGGTCGTTGGGATGTCCAGTGGGTCCAGCAGTAGAGCTTGATCGGCCTCTTTCAACATAGTAACATAGGTTTCCCGGGATGTCTTCTGATTTCCCCTTAACACGGCCACTCCTCCTTGCACTGGAATCTTCACGAGCAGCTTTCTCATAGAAATGTATGCATCCACCCCGATGAGAAGAGGTCGGCCGATAATTACATTGTACGCCATAGGTATATCAACTACCATGAAACAAGCCTTGCAATTGCAAACACTGTCTTCATCCCCGAGCTGCAAGTTCAACACAACAGACCCTTCTACTTTGATCGGACGTCCGGATATGCCAATGAGGGGGGCCGATACGGCTTCCAATTTGTTGGCGGACATGCCCAGCGCCTTATATGCTCGCGAAGTAATGAGGTTTACCGCACTGCCAGTGTCTACTAAAATTCTCTGGACCAGAAAATCTTGTATTAAAGCCTCAACAACCAACGAGTCAGTATGGGGGATCCGAACATGAGCTTCATCTTCTGCCAAAAATTTTACTTCATAACCCTTCTCTGCGTGTCCAACACCCATCGAAAACACCTCCTTGGCTTTCCGCTTCCTTGACTCTTCGAAAACATCGTAATGCTTTCCCCCTGCTATAACATGAATGACTCTAGCTGGGACTGTTTTGCTCGAACCAGCCCCATTGCTCGCACTGCGCGGAGAGGCCGACCTGTTCCTTGTACTCCTCTCTTTACCTTTTACAAACTGACCGAGCTTACCCCTCCGGATAAGGTTATCAATCTCGCGTTTCAGCTGCCTGCAGTCGTTTGTTAGATGGCCCTTGTCCCTGTGAAACGAACAGTAAAGGCTCTGGTCTCTGTTAGGGTCTTCGATCATTGGGCGTGGCCAATCAAACCTCTCATTATCCTTCATCCAGGCTAGAATCTGAGACCTCGGCGTGTTTAAGGGTGTAAACCTTTCGTCTTGCTTGCCTCTGGGAGTAGACTTCGAATCAAGGAAAGCTCGGTTCGAACTACTGGAGCTTCTGTTTCTTCCATCGTCTCGGCTATGATTGCCTCTCTCCCGACCTGTACGGAAACCCCTATCCGATTCTCGGCCCTGGGAACTGTAACTGAGGCGACATGCTTCATCCATCCGGATATACTTATGAGCCCGGGACATAAGCTCGGTGAAATCGCCAGGTGGCTTTTTGCTCAAGGAGTCGCTGAAATCCTGACACCTAGTATTCCTCATGAGTGCATTAATAGCTACTTCTAAGTTCAAATTTTGGATGTCCATGGCCACCGCGTTGAATTTCTCGATATAAACTCGAAGTGCCTCCCCTTTCTCCTGATGAACCATGGTGAGGTCGGCTGAAACTTTGGCCGGTCTTATTGCAGCCACGAATTTAGCGATGAACATGTCGCTAAATTGTTCGAAACTATGGATGGAGTTCTCCGAGAGGTTTCGAAACCAGATCTGTGCAGAGTCGGTAAGAGTTTGGGGGAACACTTTACACAAAGCAGCATCCTCCGTTGTATGGACCAGCATGGTGTGATGAAACTCGTCTAGGTGAGCTCGGGGATCCGAGCTTCCGCTATACTTAAGCAAATTAGGCAGTCTTATCTGTGGGAACGGAGTTGTTAAGATATCCCGAGACAGGGGGGACCGGAAGCTACCCCGGTACTGCAAAGTGTTTCAATTTTGGAATTTCTGCATTCTTTCCTCAAACATTCTTTCAAACTGTTTGGTTGTCATTGTAATAGTTGCCCTTGGAGCCAATGTGCTCGGTAAAGGAGGCGGAAGTTGTGTAGTTTGGGAGGGGAGTGTTGCCGCGGCGCTGGGTTGGGGTGCTGTTTGGGGAGACTGAGCCGCTATAGCGGATAGGGCAGTTAAGAGAGTTTGAGCGGCTTGGGGGGTGATGTCTGGGATCACGGGGGCGGAGATGGGTGCTGGTGGTGTTATCGGGGTTTGAGCCTGTAACTGGGGAAAGAGTTGTCGCATCTGGAGTGGGAAAATTTGCTCTGCTGAAGCTAGTTGTGGATCACGGAAGAGCTGGCCAAGGTGGTTGGTTTGGGGAAGTGCAGTGTTTTGGGTATTGGAGGTAGCACCGGCAGGGATAGATAAGTCGGGAAAAAGGTCCATTGTCCACTGAAATCTGAAGAGTGTTCCACGCTCACCGCACCAAATGATAATAACCTAACTCTTTAGAAGCTCTCCTCCGGCAAGTCACCTGAAAAGAACTCAAAAACACCGTCGATTTTCGATAGTGGAAGCTCCGACGATCAAGTCAGTGATTTAAAGAAAGTCAGGTTTGTATCAATAGAGTCTAGAGAGGATCCATGTACCTGTGTTCTTCCTTTTTATAGAGTCCTCCTTTTACATCTGAATAGGAAGATAATTCCCAAATAAGAGGAAATCGTGCTAACTTCTTGATTAGTATTTGCTTCCTTATTTGTAACCGGTCAATGAATGATTCCTGGCACTTTCCATCTTTGATATCCCAGAATCTGTGCACTATCTAGGAAATATCCGGAGTTAATGACTTTTCATATAGGATATCCGAACTGTATGAATATCCGGGCTGTAAGCGTGACCGATGTCATCGCGACTGATATCCTTGGGTGTCTAGACACTGATCTTCTGAAATGCATGCTCGGTTTACAACATAATTCGGGAGGAAAATATTAACATCATAATGGCCTGTTTTAAGGCAGTATCCTGATCACCAAAATTGCATCGCAATTTTTGTAGTGAAATTTCACTGAGTTGTGAATTGAGAGATATGAAATTGGAGAGAGTTTATATGCCAAATTAAATCACAACCTAATTTGCAATTTCCAACGTAATTTCGGTCAGAACTCCCAAAATCCAGCTATTATCACTTTATTGTTATAAAATAATATAACTATTATTTTATTGATACAAATCGTTTTATTCTAATTACAATGTTAAATTAACAATAATTGTATAATTACTGATGAAATTAATCCCATGATTGGAAAGCAAAACACATGGGGACTTAAATGCACATTTGTTGCTTTTAAGAAAAAGTAAAATTTGTTCGCTTCATATTGTCTATTTTCTTTTTTTTTT